>JAIUPT010000010.1:0-600000 GCA_022315425.1 Pseudevernia furfuracea
ACCCTAACCCTAACCCTAACCCTAACCCTAACCCTAACCCTAACCCTAACCCTAACCCTAACCCTAACCCTAACCCTAACCCTAACCCTAACCCTAACCCTAACCCTACAATTCTCATCTCTTACTCTTATTTTTATTTTTATTCTTATCTCTTACTCTTATTCTTATTTACTTTTATATTTATATTTTAACTTTTATTCTTCTTCTTATTTTAAATCTTATTTATTTTTATTTCTATATTTACTTTTCTATTCTCTCTTTTATATTTTCTCTTACTTTTATTCTTATATTAAATTTTACTTCTCTTTTTATTTATTAATACTTATATATTTTATTAACTCTAACTCTTTTACTTTTATTCTTCTTCTTATTCTTATTTTTACTCTTATTCTTATATTTTTATTCTTATTCTTCTTTTTATTTAATAATACTTATATAATTCTAAACATATATACTTCTTATATACTTCTTATTTACTTCTTCTCTTATTTTTTATTTTATTTTATATATTTTAATAACTTTATAATATCTTAAATAAAATTTTAATTAATTATATAAATATAACTATTTATTTATACTTTAATTAATATCTTTATAATACATATTATATAATTATATTTTTAATTCTTATTAACTCTTTTCTCTTTTATACTTTTTCTTTTTCTCTTAATTAATTATTTAAATTATATTTTTAACTTTTAACTCTTATCTCTTTTATATTTTCTCTTATTCTTATAATAACTTTTATTTCTCTTATTCTCTCTCTTACTTTTATTCTTATAATAACTTTTACTTCTTCTTTTATTTATTAACACTTATATATTTTAATAACTTTAATTCTTTTACTCTTATTTTTATTCTTCTTCTTCTTTTTATTCTTCTTTTTTATTTTTACTCTTATTCTTCTCTTTACTTAATAATACTTATATAATTTTAAATATATATACTTCTTATTTACTTCTTCTTTTACTCTCTTATTTACTTTATATATTTTAATAACTTTATAATATCTTAAATAAAAACTTTATTAATTATATAAACACTAATACTTATTTACACTCTTAACATCTTTATATTATATATTATATAACTCTTTTTATACTTTATTAATTTACACTCTTTTTATACTTTATTAACTTATATAATTCTATTTTTTCTTTTTTAACTAACTACTTATTTAAACTTAATTAACTATTTAAACTATTAATCTTTAAAATATATATAATTATATTTTAATTTTAATTACTCTTACTACTATTTATTACTTAATATATACTATTATAAACTCATCTTTAAATATAACTCTTTTTATTAATAAACTTTTAACTTTATTAAAATATAATATATTTAATTTATAAACAACTTTTAGCTTCTTTTATACTTAAATTATTATTATTATTATTATATATATTCTAAACTTATAATTATTAATATTTCTTTCTAATTAATAATAACAGTAATTAATACACACGTAATTATAACTGCATGTAGTCGAACTACATATAGTTAAACTATATTATATTAACTAAGTGAAATATTTAAATGAATATTATTAATTCTTTATATGTTTTAAAGCTATAACTATTAATATTACTTTTTAATTAATAATTAATTAATACTATACGTAGTTAGAACTAGTTCTTTATTAATTATAACTTATATAGTCGAACTACATATAGTTGAATTATATTATATTAATTAAATAAGATATTTAAACTAATATTTTTTAATTCTTTATATATTCTAAACTTATAAATATTTAAATAACTTTTTAATTAATAGTAATTAATACTACACGTAGTTATAACTAGTTTTAACTTATTATAATTAATTATAACTTATATTATAAGTATTATTAATTAAAACGATAATTAAAATAGTAAGATTAAGAGTATTATTAATTAAAATAATAACTAAAATAATATTATAAAGATCACGATTAACTAGAATAGTAATACTAAGATTAATTTATTATTATTATTATTATTATTGTTATTATTATTATTACTATTACTATTACTATTACTATTACTATTATTATTATTATTGTTATTATTACTGTTACTGTTACTGTCACTGCTGAGATCAATGCTGAGATTAGTGCTGAGATCATTGCTGAGAATACTGTCTGTTGAGAACACCGCTGAGAATACTACCTGCTGAGAATACTGCTGAGAATACCGCTGAGACCAATACCGCTGAGACCATCGCTGAGAATACCGCTGAGAGTACTACCTGCTGAGACCACTGCTGAGACCAATACCGCTGAGACCAATACCGCTGAGATCAATGCTGAGAATACTGCTGAGAACATCGCTGAGAATACTGCTGAGAATACCGCTGAGATCAATGCTGAGACCAATGCTGAGATCAATACTGAGACCAGTGCTGAGACCACTGCCATTAAGTGTCGCATTGAGTGTCATATTGAGTGTCGCATTATTCTAATCACTATTTTTGTCAGCGATGCTCTCAGCATCATTATTCTAATTAAGAATACTTCTCAGCGACGAAGACTGCATACAAATCTTTATGATGAACGTCGCTGACGATCATTGCCCTGAGAGGCTTTGCACTGCAAAACCTACCGCTAGCGATCGATTCGGAAAACGTTGTTCCACCAATGAAAAATTTATTCGGATGGGTTTTGCAGTGCAAAGCCCGAGAATACTAGAGTTAATGTTCAATCGACGGTCTCAAAGTAGGTGTTTGAATGCTTAGATGTAAGAAGTTCTAAATAGAATTCAGACTCAGCCTTATCGAGGGCTTGGCGCTTCGTCGCACGCTTTCCTCACCAAATAATCGTGTCGATCAAAAATATTCTAAAGTCTTTTCAGACTGCATAAAGAGGCGACGATAACTTCGATTATGTCTTAAAACAGCTCAGCGACGAAGACTGCATGCAAATCTTTATGATGGACGTCGCTGGCGGTCATTGCCAAGGTAGGCTTTGCCTGGCAAAACCTGCCGTTAGCGGTCGATCCGGAAAACGTTGTTCCACCAATGAAAAATTTATCCGGATGGGTTTTGCCAGGCAAAGCCCGAGAATACTAGGGTTAGTAATTAATATATATAGTCGAACTACATATAGTTAAATTATATTATATTAACTAAGTGAAATATTTAAAAGAATATTATTAGTTCTTTATATATTTCAAATCTATAACTATTAATATTACTTTTTAATTAACAATTAATTAATATTATACGTAGTTAAAACTAGTTCTTTATTAATTATAACTTATATAATCGAACTACTATAGTTAAATTATATTATATTAATTAAATAAGATATTTAAACTAATATTTTTTAATTCTTTATATATTCTAAACTTATAAATATTTAAATAACTTTTTAATTAATAGTAATTAATACTACACGTAGTTATAACTATTTATAATAAGTTTTAACTAGTTTTAACTTATTATAATTAATTATAACTTATATTATAAGTATTATTAATTAAAACGATAATTAAAATAATAATATTAAGAGTATTATTAATTAAAATAATAATATTAAGAGTATTATTAATGAAAATAATAATATTAAGAATATTACTAATTAAAATAATAACTAGTATTAACAGCGAGTTTAAGAGAATAGCTATCGTATAAGCTCGAGAATTGTCGAGCGTAATCGAATCGCTTGATATACGTATATTAAGCGAATTCTTGACGTGAGAAGCTTAAGAGAGTTATATTTCGAAGTTTCTTATTTTTCTTTCTTAAGAATTAGTCTTACTATTACATATACTATACGCAATATATATATCTTCGCTAAGTTTATATTGCTATATAACTCTAGTCTGTCTTATATATATCTATATTATATAAGTCAGTCTAACAACTAAAATAATATTATAAAGATCACGATTAACTAGAATAGTAATACTAAGATTAATTTATTATTATTATTATTATTATTATTACTATTGTTATTATTATTATTATTATTATTACTATTACTATTATTATTATTATTGTTATTATTACTGTTACTGTTACTGTTACTGTCACTATCACTACTAAGATCAATGCTAAGATTAGTGCTGAGATTAGTGCTGAGATTAGTGCTGAGATTATTGCTGAGAATACTGTCTGCTGAGAATACTGCCTGCTGAGACCACTGCTGAGAATATCGCTGAGATCAATGCTGAGATCAATGCTGAGATCAATGCTGAGATCAATGCTGAGATCACTGCTGAGATCAATGCTGAGATCAATGCTGAGACCACCGCTGAGAATATCGCTGAGACCAATACCGCTGAGAATATCGCTGAGAATACTGCCTGCTGAGACCACTGCTGAGAATACCGCTGAGACCAATATCGCTGAGAATACTGCCTGCTGAGACCACCGCTGAGATCAATACCGCTGAGAATACTGCTGAGAATACCGCTGAGACCAATATCGCTGAGAATACCGCTGAGAACACTGCCTGCTGAGACCAGCGCTGAGAATACCGCTGAGAATACTGCCTGCTGAGATCACCGCTGAGAATACCGCTGAGAATACTGCCTGCTGAGACCAGCGCTGAGAATATCGCTGAGACCAATACCGCTGAGACCAATGCTGAGACCAATGCTGAGACCACCGCTGAGAATACCGCTGAGATCAATACCGCTGAGAATACTGCTGAGAATATCGCTAAGACCAATGCTGAGACCAATGCTGAGACCAATGCTGAGACCAATGCTGAGACCACTGCTGAGACCACTGCTGAGACCACTGCCATTGAGTGTCGCATTGAGTGTCCCATTGAGTGTCCCATTGAGTGTCGCATTGAGTGTCGCATTGAGTGTCCCATTGAGTGTCCCATTGAGTGTCGCAATTTTCAACATCACTATTTTAGTCATTATTCCAGTCTATAATACTCTCAGCATCACTATTCTAGTTAATAATGCTCTCAGCGACGAAGACTGCATGCAAATCTTTATGGTGGACGTCGCTGGCGGTCATTGCCAAGGTAGGCTTTGCATTGCAAAACCTGCCGCTAGCGGTCGATCCGGAAAACGTTGTTCCACCAATGAAAAATTTATCCGAATGGGTTTTGCAGTGCAAAGCCCGAGAATACTATGGTTAGTTTTCTTATTTATTTAAATAGATATAATATCGTATTCGATTAGAACATCATTAATGTTAGTTATTTTAAACATGTTAAAAATAAAGTTATATTAGTGATCTCAATTCTTGATCTTATTCAGAATTAAAATAATATAGTTGATACTTAATAAGATAAATACTAAAAATCTATTCTTTTATAAAAAGATCTTTTCGATTATAATTAAAACTTTCTCTAATTGCTGCTTCAAAGAAAACGTCAATTTATTAATATTTTATTATTCGATTTGTTTAGATATCGTCTAAATTAGCAGATATAGAGTGAGTTAAATAAGTTAAGTCTACTTAAAAAGAGTGCTCTGAACATTAGTTTAAGAGTAGATTCAAATTCTATCTTTTATATTAATCGAGCTTATAATCTATTATAGACTATAGTGAATAAAGAATAAAAAGTATATAAATCTATAATAAGATTTATGAGATATAAGATCTCATAAATAATAAAGAAATGTTATAAACATCGATATAGAAGCAAACTACGATATGTAGTCGACATGTATAAAAGAACGCTAGAACATGTATAAAATGATCTAGGCACAGTTCAATACTAAGGCGGGGTGGGGTTACGCTGCGCAAAATGGGGCGGGCTTTGATTGAGGTGAGGCGGGGTGAGGCGGTTTATTCTGGGCGAGGTAACGGAGTCACCCCGATACCTCGATGAACTCTAACGACCCTTCTAAAATTTTAATATTGCGCATTAAAGCAGGGCAAAATAGGACGTAAAATAGAGTACGAAGTATAGTTGATTAAAAAGATGATTAGAAAGAATAAAAAAGACACGCGACATAATGTTTTGACGGCCGTTGCGGGGGCAACGGCCCCGGACTAATCTAATCGGCCCCGAGCTAATCTAATTGATAGGCTTGACGGGGTAACGAGGTAACCTCGAATAAACCGGCGCTGAGGCGGCGTGGGGTGGGGTTTTCAGAAAATTCGAAAACCCGCCCCGGTACCCCACCCCAAATCCGACCCAACGCGAAACCCCGTCGGGGCGCCCCGCCCCGTTGCGCAGCGTAGGTGGGGTGAGGTTTTTAGAAAATTCGAAAACCCGCCTCGATATCTTATCTCGAACCCGACCCAACGCGAAATCCCGTCGAAGCGCCCCGTCTTATTGCGCAGCGTAATTAGACTCGAGTAATTAAGTATAAGAGAAAATGTTTTAATACGACTTTAACGACTTTAAAAAATGTTTACAATAGTCGAGTATATAAAGCGATTAAGGTGTTATGTAACGTTACGAATATGTATAAATAGATATATGTTTTAAAAGATCTTACGTCTTATCTTGAAGAGAGAAGCAAAGATCAAAGGAAATAGCGTTCTCGTAAATAGCGCAATACTAATCGTTAAGGACGTGAGGAACTTATATACGATAAATCTATTGCTAGGACGAATTATCGGAACCCTAAAGCCAGTTATAGAATTCACACGTATTTTGTGTCTGCGAGCGAGGCACTTCTGTGACATCACAGAAAGTATCAAGTAATGCTCGAGGAGTCAATTTTAAAAGGCATTCATTGCAGCATTGCTGTTTATTCTTCATCTTCATCTTCATCTTCATCTTCAGGCTCATGAGCCTCAAGCACTCTGCGTGCAACTTCAGTCTCCTCGATATCTGTGAGCTTCTCCTGCTCCACAAAAGTCTCCCCCCCTTCGCCCCCAAGAATCCTTGCCTCCTCCGTAGCATTTAGATCCCCAGCGTTCTTCGCCAATGTCAGCAGCATAGAATCGCGCATATATCGACCCATAGTAGCGAAAGGCTTGCCAGTCGGTAGCTCAGTTAAAAATTTCTCCCAACCCGGTTGACGATCCCTCTTGTTGCGGAGAAGAGTTACCACAAAGTGGTAATATAGGAATCTAGATGCTGGTCGATTGTCATTTTTGAATGAGACTTCCTTGCCGTCGAGATCTTTCAGAGTCCCCCGGCCCATATCAGTGTTGATCGCCGACAGATTCGTGATCTGTACTTTCCAGCGCAGGATTGGGGTTTCGCTGGCGTCGACTGGCAATAGGACGAAGCTGCCGTTGTCGAAGGCCCTTTCGACATACTCGTGGATCAAGAGGCAATTGTCTGCCGTGTCCAAGCGGGAGCCTGAGCCGCTTCCAAAGATGTAGTCCACCAGTTCAGGGCCGAGAGCATGTGGCACGATGTGAGCTGCGTGAACGTTCACCTGGTCATGGAAACACTGTGTGATGCAACACCAGATCTTGCCATTGAAGGGCGCATCCTTTCCTGCTTCGTAGGCCCTTATCGCTGTCTCCTTCATGTGACTTTGAGTGGTGCTGAACCTTTTTTTGGACACGCGGGGATCCTTATAAAGTGCCAAGAGGGCCTGAATGAACGCGCCTTTCGTGTCAGGCCCAAGCTTCAATACTCGCCCTTCTTTCTCTTCCTGTCTTCGGAGCTCTTCCTGTTCGGCCCATAAATCGTTTCCCAGACTTACGATTCTCTTGTTGGTCTCGCGATGTTCTTTCCGATGGTCGTTGTCAGTGACCTGACGTTGTTCGCGCTCGAGATCCAACCATGACTTATGTAATCTCTCTTCCTCAAGCTGAACATCGATCTCCTCCATCCTCAGTTTCCGGTAAGCGATTGGCTCCCTCTCAAACGATACCTTGGACAGCTTTCGTTTCAGATCTGCGCGGCTTTTCTTGGGCTGTAGTCGAGTGTCTTCTATGGCCTTCTTGGAAGATGTTCGCACAGGAATTAAGAGAGATTTCTGGTCCATGACTGATCAATGAAGACAGGTCGGATATCTGAGTTTGTATTTGGAATATGTTAATGATCAGCTTAGATAACCCTAAGAAATGACTCGAAAGCCCTCAATCGGAAAGTGCTTGGCACGATCTGGAAATTTAAATTAATTGTTGAATAATGGGGTCTGGAACGACTGATATTGAGTGGACTAAGGAGTGTCTATGTAGGAAGGTAGAATACATGTATGTGAGTGCCGTGCCAAGCCACTAGCTAGTAGGGCTGTTTGCCACATTTTCTAACACTCCCCCTCGAACAGCACCTAGCCACCGACAACGACAGTGATACCCGAATCGCAAGCAGACATGTATCGAAGGTAGTGACAGTGTAGACGATCTTTCGGAGCCGTCAATGAAGGTAATTGATGAAGTGGTTGTCGGGAAAGAGACTCCTGAGTTGAAGAATTTTGGTACCAGACCAGTGGAAAAAGCGCATGCAGAATAGTGAGGTAGAGGGCTTATCGATAAGCCTGATGTCATTTCTGGAGGATTTGAGCGATTTCGAAGGTACCAGACGAGTATTCCGCACAGTGCTCCCCCTGATTCAGAGTGCTCAGTCCAATGACTCCCCCTGCTCAGAAACCACTCCCCCTGACTGAGTACCCTGTGGCCGTAGCAGTCCTGTCTTAGGGTCGAAGTCCCATAAAGAACTTAATTGGGCCCCTCGCTGCTGTCGTGATACTCCGAAGTCACGAAGGGCCTTCGCACGTGCTCTCGTTTGTGACAATAACTCTCTTACAGCTGGTATATCTTCCTCAGCAGCAGCAATGAAAGCCATGACCTTCTTTTTCTCCTCATCAGGTCCCGAATCCGAGTCGCTTTCGGACATTGCTCCGTAGGCCGCATATGTGAACTGAGAATCGGACGAGTCACTGATATCGCTGACAGCAGTGTGGGCATGATTCTTAATCTTCTTCTTTTTCTTCTCTTTGTCAGGCTTCTTGAGAGAGGATTTGAATGTAACGTTCTTTGTCTTCTTGTCATTCTCGCTGTCTGACGATGATTCTGAGAATGTTGTGAAGTCAGAATTGGAGGAAGAATCATGGCGATGGTGATGACGGCGACTCTTTCTGCCTCTGCTCTTGCTTCGAGACTTGCTTCTGGCCCTAGATAATGCTTTCTTGACGTGGGCCTGTGCTTCTGACAAATGCGGGCACTGTGTCACGAGGTGCGTACCGTGACAAAGAAAACAGGAGGCCTTAAAGGATTTCCGATATGTAGCCATGTCAGACTCGATGCTGATGAGAGTGTCTTCTTTGTCCATAAGCTTCTGAAGTTTCTCGTTCGAGGTGAAAAGGGAAGTCATAAGACTATCAGTCAATGACGTGTAGGCTTCGGGAAGGGAGTTTAGAAGGATTTGAAAGCACTGAGTCTCGCTGAAAGCTTTGGCCACGTCGGGATTGATCTCTTTCAAGTGACGTTTCTTATTCTTAATATCATTTCAGGCGTCAGAAATGGTCCCCGAAAACACGTAGTTTGTTAAGTCTCGAAGAATTGCCAGACCAGTCGTAGGTCGTGTATCCTTGTACTTGCTCTGAAGATGTTCCCATATTGTCTTGGTGTTTGTCATTTCTTCCACATCTTCCTGACTAAAATCGTCGAGACCCCGTAAGATAATGAGACGAGCATTGGCGTCGTCCTTCTTGAATTCTCTCAGCTGAGCCGCGTTAAGTGGAAGGTTGAGACCGACATAGGCATAGACATCTCGTGTAATGGTGAGGACATATTCGATATCCTTGGCTTCGAGAGTCGTTTTGGCCTGATTAAACCACTGTCGAGAATTCGCCTTGGTGAGAATGGGAAGCTTGTGCTTTGAGGATTCGGTTGTTGAACTCATGGTGACGGCTGAGTATCAGAATTTGGGTGTTAGGTGTGGGAAGACTCGGTGTTGTAGAGTGTTTAGAGGTGCGTTTCCCTGATCTATGCAGACGTCCGCCGACGACACAGTCACGTACTCAAGCTCGTCAGCTATGACCTTCTCAACTCACGTCGATTAGTAGCACTCCTCCTTCGGTCGACGGTCGGATAGTCGGTAATGCCTAGCAGGCCAGATGTGTGTCAGTTAGTAGCACTCCTCCCTCGGCTGACGGATAACGTGTTCGATCTGTACGGCACGGAGTCACTCCCTAGAAGCTAATGCAACCGGGCTCATAACCTGTTGAATAATGGGGTCTGGAACGACTGATATTGAGTGGACTAAGGAGTGTCTATGTAGGAAGGTAGAATACATGTATGTGAGTGCCGTGCCAAGCCACTAGCTAGTAGGGCTGTTTGCCACATTTTCTAACATTAATATCACTAAGATTACTACATCGGCAAATCGGGAACTCGCGCAAGAATTTCAGAGTTGCGCAATTCGCATTTTTTTGAAAGGGGGTGCTTCGGGGCAGCGTGCTGAGAATTTCGAATTTCGGAATGAGCTGGATTTCGAAGAATGATCACACGAGGAGTGCAAGCGCAAACGAAGTCAGCCAGCAAGTGGAAGTTGTACGTATAATTAGCTGCTCAATCTGACACTGAAATGCTTTCCAAGATTTTCCAGATCCTCCATCGGTTTTTTCAATCCAAGTGGTGCGGAACGAAGTTTCTTCTTCCTAGTTTCCTCTCCGCCATCATCGATACTGCTCACCTTTAGGTTCTGGCGAAACATTTCTATATATTTTCCCCAGTCGCCAAATCTCTTCTCACCAATGATTGTTTCCGCCTCCTCTGGAAAGAGCCAGCTCGGAAGATCCGTATTTTGCTCTGTAGAGGACGCTTGTGCTGCACCTGTGGAGGACATTTTGAGGGGCTTGGAGACAAGGTACGAATGCAGACTGGGTATTTTCCCTGACGAAGGGTCGGCGCATAGAAACTGACGGGACGGAAAAAGTCAACAGAGAAGGGTTTTGTTGGCCTCTGTGGATTGGTCATTCAACATACCTCCCATCCGGGCTCAGTGTTCCACTCATCAGCCCAGAATTGCCTTGCACCGTAGTAGTCGTGCGACCATTCTATCCGGGCTCAGTGTTCCACTCATCAGCCCAGAATTGCCTTGCACCGTAGTAGTCGTGCGACCATTCTATCCCACCAGACTTTGCATAATAGAAATCCTCGCCCATCGACTTGTCTGGCTCGTTAAGGTTTTTCCTTCTCCGCTGCTGAAAGGCATCGCAGAATGCCTCAAGTGTTGTCGGCATATCGGCTGCGGGGCCTTGATTCTCCGCTTGACGGATCTGACACAGGCGCTGGAGGATATCGAGACAGGCTTTGTGCATGGGAAATAACATTGAGTTGGCATCTCTTCCGAACTCAAAATATACATCTATCTCGGCTGTCGTGCCTGCTACGGTTGGGACTGAAATCTGCCCATAACGTGACTGCTCGTATTCCCAGGTTGCATCTTGCGATAGGAAAAAATTGGGAGCAGGGGATTGATTCACGAGAGAGGGGTCCCTGCTGCTGTTAACACTCTGCGACAAGAGAAACCTGAGAGGCGGGTTTACATATCCGCAGGGCAACGTCCCACGACTCGGAAATGGGTAAGTCACTTGATACTAGGTCAGCAATGGTCGCGGTACATGTCAGGATCTGCAGAGGGATAGCGTACTTCAGTCATCTCTCGAGGGAGAAAGCGTGAATCGTAGGGATCAGCGTAAGGTAGTAAGCAATTTTCATCTGAATCTGGGTTGGCTGGGTTTCGTATATCGGGTAAGTTGAAGAGGCAACCGTATACAGCGCAGTACCTCTCAGCTGAGTACATGATAGGTGGGTGGCAAGGGAATGTATCGGAGAGTGATAGCTGTGTGGTAAGGATATCGAAATAGTGGCACACGGAGATAGTGATGATTAAGGTAGAGATTCAAGTTCAATATATGCGAGATGGTGTTGAAAGAGAAGAATTGACGAGACTACGATTCTGATTATAATACGGTAAAATTACCTGATATGTTGTAAAAGTGACGTACTTAAGGGATTGATTGGAGCTTAGTCAGCTGACATGATCGTCGTTGTATAAAACAGCGTACACCGTACAACCACAGCTTTAAAACGTTTCAAAATACAACATATTCCTTCTTGCCTCTTTTCCTTATCTCCGTTGTTGGAAGTTAATCTCTGCCCTGATACCCGTCATTGAGACTGGAATAGAACAAACTATGTCTCCTTCGCCTCCTTCCATAAGACCCATTGCAACTACTGACACAGGAGCAATTCGATGAAAGCGGGCCGTCGCAGCTTCAAAGAGTAGGGTTTGAGGCTTTATAACAGTAAAGCTGAGTTTTCTATGTTGTTACTCACACCGCTAACAAATCATCATAATTGAGAATTGGAATGAGGTCCAGTA
The DNA here is from genome assembly GCA_022315425.1 of Pseudevernia furfuracea. Taxonomy (NCBI): domain Eukaryota; kingdom Fungi; phylum Ascomycota; class Lecanoromycetes; order Lecanorales; family Parmeliaceae; genus Pseudevernia; species Pseudevernia furfuracea. The sequence continues at coordinate 12,203 of JAIUPT010000010.1, forward strand.
AAGCGGCAGTCTAAGGAATTGTGATTTTCTCGAAATCATGTCGGACCTCTTTCTGGCTGATCTACCCGAATTTGATGATAACATACCTTGAACCTACGACCTGCCGTAGCTAGAATACGGAATCAGTCTTTCTGGTTCTGGTGGCCTCGGCCGTCTCTCAATTAACATCAGCTTTTCATGTAACGTCAGCCCCTGCGGTTCAGCTCCCATGCGGCAGGGTAATCGTGCATTAAGGCCCGCGACAGACTAGCTGGACCAGCTGTCCCCTTCCCAGACAGTCGGTTGAGCATCATTACCAGCATCCTGTCATTCTTACGTGCCTTCTGGGCATCAACCCGAAATTTTATTTTCGATCGTTGCTGTTCATGATGAATTCTGCCCCAGAGAGAGGGTAGAGTAGATGGATGAATGCTCTAGCTATGCATGCCACTACAGTTTGCCCATCAGCCCATATATAGTATAGTGTAATAATCTATACTATATAAGAAATGGCCGAATTACTCTAATTGATTTTATCAACGCCATTTCCAGAAAGACCGCCTTCGCTTTTTGAAAGACACGTAAGGTCATTTTTTAACTGCTCCAACCTTGTCCTTACTCCAGAATGCCGCAACTACCACCGTGCACGCCCCAGCCGCAAGCGTGAAATTGAACCATTCTGCCGCTCTTAGACCTTGCAAAAGTCTGTGATCAAGTGGTGACGGTGAAGGGTCAGGTATAGTGGATGCCTTGTCGGCGCGCTTCTCCACAGCCGTCTGTACGGCAGTGGCAAGCGCGAGACCGATCGACCTCCCAATTTGTAATACCGCGGAGATCAGCGCACCGCCCAGTGCCTGGTCTGCAGCCGGTAGAGATTGAGCTGTGAAGAGGGTGAGTGTTGGATAAAGCAGGTCGGCGCCCAGGGTGGAAAGGCACATGGCCAAGAATCCGTATGCCCAGTAACTCGTGGAGGGAGGGATCGGAACAGCCATTAGTAAGCAGGAAATACTAACGCAGAGCGTGCTGACGATGAGGATGTAGGTTCCGCGGACTCTGGAAAGAACATGTGCTGCTATGAAATTGGCGCATAAACCCACGACGCCGGTTGGGATGAAGCGAAGGGTTGTTTGGATGACGCTGAGGCCGAGATAGTCTTGGTAGCTGAATTTCGCAAGGATAGGTTAGTAGAGAAAATATCGTAGCTGGAACTTGTGCCGGGACGCATGACAAAGTGAACTTACAAGTAAGTGGCAAAGACCAGATAATTGTTGAATGCCGCGAAAAAAGTTGACATGATCAGTTGGGCGGCGACGAAACGCCTGTTGTGCCAGATAGAGATACGCATCAGAGGAGCTCTGTGCAATTTATGTTCCAAGTACCATTGCCACGTGACGAAGGCACCTAACATCAGCAGCGACGCGACGATCGCAATAGAAATCCACGGAGTATCCCATCCAACAACATTCCCCTCGGTGAGAGCAAAGGTCAGTAGAATGATGCTCACAGCAATCATCAACCCACCGAGCCAATCCATGTCAATCTTCGACTTTACTTTTGCATTGTCCTCGATCTCCGGCAACGGAATCACAAAATTTCCAGCCACAGTCACCAAGGCAGCAAGCACAGCAAGGATCCAAAAGACCCATTTCCAGCTCAGATATTGACCGATGACTCCGCCGAGCAAGTTACCCAGCACAGAGCCCATGGATGACCCGGCAGAATAGATGCTAAAGGCGTAATTCTTCGACCTCCCTGGACGGAACGTTGCACCCAGTATGCCGATTGCAGTTGGCACATTCGCAGCGGCGCCAAGTCCTTGTATGCCTCGCAGGATGTCGAACACAATCTCGTTTGGAGCGAACGGCACGGCGATAGTCACGGCCGTCACCCACGCTGAGCCCCAGATGAAGATAAGGCGTCTGCCGTAGATATCTGCGAGGCGGCCCCAGAGGAGGAGGAAGCAGCCGAAGGTGAGGTAGTAGGCGGAAATGATCCACTGTTGACGCTCGTTGGGTATGTTGAGGCTGCGGCCAATGCTCGGGAGGACGATGACGCAAGACTGTACCGAGAGTGTCTGTAGGGTTCCGTGTATCAGTCTTCACGCGTTTGACTTGAAATTTTGCAATAAACAAAGGATGGCTTGCGGCTAGATAGACATACGTTCAAGAATGCGGCTCCCGCTAGAGTTAACACCAAGGGGAGTCTCAAGGGTTCTTTGATTTTTCGAGGTTCGCAGTTTGGGCACTCCTCGTCGTCAACTTTCTCCGATACTAGGGTAGGCACTGCTGCGATATGTGCGGCAGCCACGTCATGGATCTGGTGACCTGATTTTTCCTCATCTAGTGGGATGTTTTGAGTAAGTCTACCTGCCATGGTACTCGTGATGGGCGATGGGTCAACTTTAGCAGCCCTGTCGAACTGATTTTGTCTATGGCTCGGTCCTTTCGAAAGCTGGGACAAATTTATCAAGACTCTTTAATCTTGAAATGAATTCCATTTTTTCTAACGTCAGTGTCTTCCCTTTATGCAGTTTTTTTTTTTTTCTTCGGAAAATGAGATCATCCACGTTCACCTCCTGAGTGCTGCTCGCTCTCGCCCCATACCCACTTTTTTCATGTTACATGCGTCTGGGACACGGCAAAAGACTGTTGGATCTGAGTAAGGTCTATTTCCGTAATGTTACGTCATATGCATTACAATGAATTGAGTAAGTCTACCTGCCATGATACTCGTGGTGAGCGATGGGTCAAGTTCAATAGGCCCATCGAACCGATTTTATCTAAGCCTCGGTTCTTTCGAAGGTGGAGACAAATTTGTCAGACTCTTCAGCCTTGAAATAAAGGTCTCATCGGTCGGAGTCACATTCAGCATCAAAAAAACCAAATTTAAGTTTTTTCTCGTAGGATTGCCCAATTTTCTGAAACCCATTTTAAGTAGTCAGCGGCTGTACGAGTACGTAACGGCTTCTCGTTTGACCGGTAATAAGAAGAAATTAGGGCTGAGTCTTATATGCGCAGGATTCATGAAATCCTGAGTAAGACACGGTGAGTCCGTAGTATGATGTCTGGCATGCATAAGTTGACCACGTGTGAATAGGCACGGTGAATTTTTTTGTCTTGTTTCAAAACTAATGAGATTGTCCTGGTAAAGTCGAGGCGCCCGATGGTCCGATTCAGGCGGACTATTAGTCTGCAATAATTCGGACTAGCATGAATCAATTCAAGCATATGAATGGACGATCTGAAATACTAGTGCTTATAATTTATATAATGAGAATGCTTATAAGTAGTGATGATATCTGAGTATAATAGACCCGTTTTGAATAGCGATATAGCTATGAAATATTTGTAGTGTATATTCAAGCATAATAGACGTACTTTAAGTTACAATCGAAGAAAGCCACCGAGTCACACATTATATATCTTGACAATTATCACAAGATTACTGAAACTCATAATTATATCGTTATGACGTCTTACAAAAAACCTGTCTCGGGCCTGTAAGGCCGCGGCGTCGCCGATATGGACGGACTACGCCGCCCGAGTAACACCGATCTCGTCGCGCTAGGTCTAGTGATGTTACAGCGTGCGAAATTGCCCCGACCGGCATCGGTCAAAGCAGTGCTGGAGATGTGGCCGTCGGATGTTGCGCTCGCTATGTTGCATTACTTGCAGCGACCAATGCAGTACGCGGGGTTTTCACTAGGAATGGCATCGGCAGTTACGGGACTGCACGAGGCGGTCAATGTGAGTGCGATGCTGTCCAGGGCTGAGCAAGATGCTCTACGAGGCATCTCATACACAGAGCGGAAGAACATGAACATATGTCTGGAAGAACCCAAGGACGATGGGCTTGCATATGCGGAATTTTGCAGAAGGTGGGAAGTTGGAAAAGTGGAGATTGGGGCGTGTTTCCCCGTAGCTTAGCGAAAGCCACGGGCTGTGCCCGGGTGGTATATTATTGAATCGTATCAAACATGTTACTTTTCATACCATCTCATCAGTTCAAGTTGACTAGAGGAAAGGAAAACGTTTGTTTCAATGAGGGCACCAATAAGTGGTCATCTTTCCGTGCAAACCGCCGAATGCAGAGTCTTGTAATGAGCACTGCCTCTCAGCTTGATATTGGGCATTTGAAGGTAGGTGAAGAGAATCGACTATGCCATAGTCAAGCAGGTCGACATTGTCGGGAACATTCATAATATTTATTTCACCTTCATCTAGCAGCGTTGGACAGTGACGGAGAAGCGCTTTACGGAGTCGACTCGACGAATAAAGCATTATTAGTCCAGCCATAGGCATGCATGTCATTCAGGATCATCCCTCCCGCAATTGCATAAAGCTTACGCGAGCGGTCGTTAAGAGGAGAGAACTTTCCTTTCCGTAGTTCAATGAATACAGAAACGTCTTCTTCGCTCAACGACCTTTCTTAACTTCATCTAGTCAAGAAACTGCTTTAAATCTGTGAAGGTAGTAGGAAAGAGCGGGAACCCACTACAAGTCTATCGCGGTTCCCAGTCCCAGGAGAACACCGGGGTCACAGACTTCCACGCACATTAATGTGACTTCGACACCAGTCATCTTTGATATCATCTGGACGGATATTCGGATGATAGGCTATCAAAAGAACAGCAACAAACTGTCTGCTTTGGCCTGGGCCAGGCTTCCGTGGATTATTCTTGGTCATTTCAATGTCATGTGCAAGGAACAGCAAGGAACACAAGACTCAATCTGCTAGCACACACGTACTGCTGATGAAACTTCTCGACCTTCCTTCGACCTCGGTAGAGGCGGCAAAGCCTTAAGTCTGATATTACGTTAATTAAATCAAAGCCATGCTTTAGATACTATGCCCTTTTTTTGCTGCCCACGAAGACTCCGGGTCAACGTGCCCTTCTTCACCATCACGCATTGCTTTCTCCAGCTCGGCCTTCTCTCTAGCCACGAGCTCTCTCTCAATAGTCACGAATTCCCGAGTATCCTTCTCCCTCAACGCCGCCCACAATTTTAATTGGCAACTTTTCATATCCTCGATCACCGGATCAACCTCTCTTTTCCATATCTCTACTAGATAATCGTTCGTTACGTCAAGACCGCCAAACACCGACACGGCTGCCTGGAATCTTTGCGCATGCGGAGCTGGCGGCCTCGATCTCATCCAGAGCTGAAACTGTTGGATACCGGGATGAGAGTATCCCCGTGCGGCCGCGTGTTCGGAGAGATTCTCAATCTCGATGCAGGCCTCGATCAACTTTCCATGACCTTCCACAGTTGGGTTGATGTGGTAGTCCAGATATTCCGCGAAAGTAGCTTTGGTTAGGTGAGCCGACGAAGTTAATAAGAATGCCCGCGGAAGGAGAACTTACGGTTGCGCGGGGCGAGAAAGCTGATTGGTGGGGGTGGAAATATCATCTGGTTGAGTATTTCCTTTTGAGAAATTCTCTCTTCGGCAGGAAGCGTACGGTGCAAAAACGGCTTGGAAAAGACAAAGTGCTATTTGAATTATTTCCTCAACTTGGTCCCATCGCTGCTCTTATACCTGGAGAGCAAGAGCAGCAAACGAAAAAGTTTGCTTTTCGGACCCGATACTATATAATGCTGACCGAATCTCACTCTTCTTCCGATCGTCTCAGCTCGGAGAACAGACCGAGTCTATTTCTCGAGGGGAGTGTACATCTATTGCAGATTGACGCCCAATTTCTCTCGAACTGATATGCTCGGACTGTTCCAGAACAGCGCTTCAAACAGCCACCGCTGAATTCGAAATCACTTTCTTCGGCTTCATATCATAAAGATGTGAGCGAACGGAAGAAGGCGGCATTAACGGCAATGAAATGAGGGATCTTTCCGTTGATAATAATCATAAGAGTGACAGTTGAATCGGACTGCTACAAGTATTGCGCAGAAGCATGTTGCATCTAAGCTTCATGAATATTCTTGCGCCTACTTTGCTTCTATTTATTGAAGCCTAATGATGAGGTGTAGTCAGTCTCAGCAATTCAGACTCTACTTTATGTTCGAGGGGGGGCCGAAAGACTATATTGCCGAGCCGATTCCGATATTGCCGAGCCGATTCCGTCATGCCCCCTCTAATCAGCGCAATAGTAAGATGGAAATGAATGACGGCATGATAATGTAAAGCTTTCATCCTGATTGGTGGATCAGATGAAGCCATACAAGGAATTAATTATGTCAGCAGGTGATAGGCGCCCTTGATTACCTATCAATGAAGCACGACTACGGGACTACGGGAGTACGGAGTAAAGTATCCTTCTTTCCACCCGGATTGACGGACCGTATCGTGTTGTATCGCTCCGGAATCTTTAACTTAATTCATCTTAGCCTTTGAAATCTCAATCAATTAATACGGTAGCGATAATATTAGTCATGATGTGAGCCTTGGAGATGTATTAACGGTTATAGTTGCCTCTGCCTTCTTCTCCGCAAATAATACTCGTATTTGATACGATATATCTATCTGCAATCCGTATAGCTCGGTCATGCCTTTCATTGGTTCCACCATCTCTTCTCACACCACCAGCAAACACAGCAAACATGAAAAATGCAACCCTCATTGTACCCCTCCATCCCGCTAAATACGCTCATCTAAAGGAGGCGTCCGCCGCTGCCCCTGATGATTCTTCTTCTTCGTCTTTACTTTTCAATGTTCACCTCTGGCTTCAGCTTGGTAGCCCTGTCGCAATATTATGTCCTTCGAGTTACCGTCCAACAGCCTTTCACAAGCGGAACTTGACGCGTCCAATAAGAGCCCCATCTACGTGGCTGTTGCTGTTGGCTTCGCCCTCGCCACCGGAGGCGTCATACTTCGTTTCCTAGCGCGGCGCAAGTCGGAAGCTACTTTCGGATGGGATGATTACGCCATCATCTTTGCTTTGGTGAGCTCTCCTGTTTCCCATTTTCCCTCTGCTTCTCTCTGGTGAACTGCCGAAGCGCTCGCTAATAAAGCTTTGAATAGATCCTCCTCTACGGGGTAGACATCGCCACCCTTCTATCGGCGGCAAAATATGGATTAGGTCGACATCTTCCCGCGGTTCTTTCCACCGTTGTTCCTTTTCAGAAAGTCGGTATCTTTCTTGAACATGTCACCACATCTTTAGACTGATCCAGTCAAGGCAGCAATTGTAAACCTTACGCTCTGGCTAGCCACAGCCGCTGCGACAAAAGCATCTCTCCTCTTGCTCTTTTATCGACTTTTCTCTCCATCCAAGCGCTTTCGCTTAGCTGTTGGTGTTGGCGCCGTAGTAGTTTTTGGCCAATGGTTTAGTCTCACACTTGCGACCATCTTTCAATGCAGACCGGTCGCGGCCTTCTGGAATCGAACTATTATGCATGCAAAATGCATCGATCTTCCTGGATTCACCATCGCGAGCGGCGTATTGAACCTCTTGACAGACGTTCTGATCCTCTGCCTTCCGATCCCCATGGTTTGGGGCCTGAATACCACTAAGACCCAGAAAGTCACACTGACTGGCGTATTTTTACTAGGAATATTGTATGTCGTGTTGCCCCCTCCACCCGTCACCTCGTGATCATGGCTCACCACTTTTTAGTGTATGTGTTATTTCAATCGTCCGCATTAACAAACTTGCTGCGGTGAGTTACGATGATCCAACATGGCGTCTTGTTGACGTTTACCTTTGGACTGTCTTGGAAGGCAGTGTAGGCATCGCATCGGCGTGTCTTCCCACTCTGCGTGAGTACAAACTTGATTTCAGTCCGCTGCAGGGCTAAAGTTGCCCAAGGCCCAATCTTTGGACGTTTCTTTGCCGGTGCATCAAGGATCGAATCCACCAACAAAAAAGATAGCCGGTCTAGCTCTCAGCGTGCGGCTAATGCTCAGTTCAATCGTCTTTTTGAGGAGTCAGGGTCGGAAATTGCCCCCCCGGGTGTAACAAAAGGGAGAGAAGACACCTGGACGAGCCCCGACTTCGCAACCAGCAACGAACTCTCCAGCATGGAAAAGGCTGCGACGAGACCTTCCCACTCCGTGAATTCTATTAGTCGAAGGGAACACCAGCGCCATTCCGTCACAAGCACCCCGAGAGCTAATTACGAATAAGCGCTTTAGTTTACAGCTATCTATTGGGAGAAATATACATAAAAAGGTTCCAATCTCGGCCTGGGACTGAAGAGCGAAATGGCAAGAGGATAAGACTAAGTAGCAGGTGGACTGCTAGATGTAGCAAATGGGCTGCTGCAGTTGTCGCAGTCGAAGCTGAGAGATTGGACCCCACTTTTGAGGGCTCGAGATGGATATTTGAAGATCCGATTCTGTGTCAAATACAGAGGAATAGAATACACATGAACAGCCAGAAGGCAGGAAGGCCTGTGCCTCAACAGACACTGGTCTATTCGTTCCTTTACCTTCACGAAAGAAGGTGATCGCTCTTCGGTGATCATGTCCATGTTTCCTGCTTTCCAAGATTCCCCAGTCTGAAAAGTACCATATTTTATGCATTTGAAGATATGGCAAGATGGGGAACAAGACCAAGAACTGCCCTCGCCCCCTTGCTTTCACAGCAACATAATTCAAGCCAATCGGATTCAAACATAACAACCCTTCCCCAGTATTCAGTAACACAAAAAAACAAAGAAAATCACTCTGCTCTAACCCTCAGTCAACTCCAAAACCAGGACAGCGAGCGACAATTTTCATTTCAAAACACCCTGCCCACAATCGCAACCCTGCTTCCAACCATCACCATTGCGATGCCCCCCATGGCCGTCTTCATGGACGTGTTTCCGTGCCTTCTCTTCCCACACTTCCAACGATCCGTAACCACACCTTCGGCCGTGACATTAACCGGGACAGTCCTGCACCTCAGTACCATGACTGCCCCCAGCTTCACAGACACAGTCCTGATCTTGACGGTATCCGTTCCTAGCTTCATAGGCGTCAGCCTAATGGTAATCTTTGACCTCCAGCTGTCTTTCCCTTGGAATTCTGAATATCTCTTGGTACTAACAAGATCTCATCTCTCTCTCTCTCGGGCGTGGGAAAAACATTGACGGCGGGTGAGTCTTACCGATTGTGCGTCCAGACATTCGTTACTTGACCGAGAGGAACCAGAGAGTGTCGCCGAGGCGAGCGGGAAAGCCATTGCTCGCCGCGAGTGTATCTGACATATTGGCTTAAACTCCAACAACAGAGGTAAGGCACAGAGACTCCAAGTGCTCGTCGAGCCGGCTGCAACACGGCGTGCGGTTATGCTTTTGTGAGTCATGAGAGCAACTTTCGAAATCTCTGTCCGCGCTGCTGGCTGCACGCTCAAACAGTGACGAAGCGGCCGGTGTCCTCGAGTCTAGATCCAGCAGCACTGCAAACATGGATGGAAATGCATTGGTGTCAGGTAAGAGCCCCCCCGTGTGAACCACCGGTCTGATTAATTTGCCTGACATTTCTTTCTTTGATTACAACATACCCGTGTGCCAAATTAGGCTTGGTCTCGGATTTTCCATATATCCGCCGTCTTAAAAATTTATGTGATTGTAGACGAATAAAACAATAAAAGGGGTGCTAAGCTTTTTTAGGAAGACCACTGCCAGTTCTGATGTCGGCTTTCGGTATCGTTATCGTCTGGACTAGTCCAGACAATGGACGGACGGACAACGAATTAGTTGTATAGCCTCAGTCTGAGCAAGCTTAGGTCCCTAGAGTGATAGTATGGATCGTCGGGCCCAAGGACGAAACCGCAGAGTCTCAAAGCACGGAGCATGAGACTCGAGGCATCTATGCGTCTAAAAAGCCACGGATCATAAAATCTTCTGGGTTGCTGAGCTGGAGGTGACATTTCTGCTAAAAAGAACTATGATGAAAATTGCTGCGGTACTAGGTGAGTGTGTTGTAGCTACCTCTCACGGTGGCTAATGACTCATGGTCTTATATAAGTAACTATAAGATTGGGGGTTGGAGTGGGTTAGTTGAGGCAGAGGCTCAACGCGGGTCAGTCTGTTATGAAAACCTTCTCTACCCGTGGTATTTCCTATACGTTCATCTACAGCTCTACTTCGAGGCTAGCGTTCGTGTGCTCTCAAGACCAAAACAAAAGTGTGGTCGTTGCCACCTAAGATATTCGTGACAAGGATATTGATTTCTAGGGGTCAACGTGAAGTAGCGCAACCAGCGTCTTACACTGGCACCATACAAGACTCCAAATGTTCAAAGAGCAGTAGATGGTCTGCATCCAGAGCTCAAAATTTCCACCTCAGCATCGTCAGCGAGTGCTTCGGGAAGGTGAACATCCCCTCTCCATTCCATGTACTCTTTTCCGCCACGACCTCCTTATCGTTACCTTTCACGTTAGTTATCCACACTCCGTTGCCAGTCACCGTCCAAACAACCACCTCTCCAGTTTTCAGTCCTTTGATCTCGGTTTTCCATCCTCTTTCCTCATTGACGTTGACGACAACAAGGTTGCACCATCCCTCTTCATCAACACAAGCGCTGACATCCAACCATCCGATCTCCCTCATCGCTCCGAGCCACTTCGGCTCTGTCTCGCCCTGATAAGCCCCGCATTTGACCCACGCACTCACCCTCTCCCCTTTCATGTACTTTGAGAAGAGCCATAGCGGCCACCAAATGGTCTGCTTCACCATGCCTGTCTTGCTCGTGAGGAGAGGGCCGAGCACATTGACAGCTTGAGCAAGACAAGCCATGCCCAGTTTGTCACTCTGTCTCACGAACACATTCAACCATATGCCCACCGCCAGGGCATCACTGAGTGTGTATTTTTCCTCGCCGCCCTTCTCGCCTTCTGCGCGCTTCGGGTCCCAGACATTCCATTCGTCAAAGCAGATCTTGGGCCTCCAGGATGGATCTTTGATGATCACGTGATTGGCGATCAAGGCGGCATCTATCAGGGCGGAGGTCGTTTGAATGGCTTTTTCGGCGGAAAGGGGCCCAAGAGCATTGGGAACATGATCCTTAGCGATGGTGTAGATGTGAATGCTGTGCATGTCTATGAGTGGGGTTTTGGGAAATGGAGAATAGTGATCTGCAATGGGCTGTAGGCAGTGGTGGAGGACGTGGGAGTCCCAAAGGGTGCCTGCTAGGCCATCAGAGCCGCCGAGGATAAGCTTGATGGACGGGTCGAGGAGCTTGAGGGCTGGTGGGTCGGTTGTCAGCAAAGAGCGAGCCTGGGATGCCTAGTGGAAGAAGAGATTTCCCTCAAGAGGATGTGAGGTTGCGCACCTTTTGCCCATGATAAGGCTTGTTGAGCGTATTGCTGGGGAGTCATTTGATTGACTTGCCATTCCCCCCACATCTCATTGCCTAAAGCCCAATATTTGACCTAGAAGTTCAGTGATTCAGTAGCATAACAAATAGAGATCGATAGGTTCATTTAGAAAAAGTGGTGCCCACAGAGTCGCTTGTACTTACATTGTAAGGCGCAGCCTGGCCGTACTTTCGGCGTAAATTGGCATAGTAAGTGTCTTTTGTGCCATTGCAGTACTCGAGCCAGCCAAGAGCTAATGATATTATTGATAATGCATGATATTGAGTTGCCTAAGATTTTCATACCTTCGTCAAGAGTCCCTACTTTTGACTTAGCACCAAAAGCATCTCAAGGGTAACATTGACATACCTGTGCCGAAGTTTAGGCAAATGTAAGGCTCAGTCCCAAGCTCCTTGCACCATTTCATAAACTCGTCTGTGCCAAAATGATTGGTCTCTGTAGTGACCCATGCTAACTCAGGCCTTTATGAATTCTCAGCTCCTGAGGCGACAGGAACGGAAGCAGTACAGGGGGGGCGGGCTGCCTACCTTGACGGTCGATCTTTCTTGGGCCCAACGCCATCTATCCAATGGTATGTAGCGCAGAAATTGCCCCCAGGATACCTTACAACCGGCATTTTCAACTCTTTCAATGCCTCGAGCACATCTCCACGAAAATGATTTTTTTTATCTGAAAGTGGACTACCAGGATCATAGATGCCTCCATAGATGCAGCGTCCCATATGCTCGGTGAAACCACTGTAGATAAATCTGTCAATCTTCGAGAGACGCTGGGAAGCGTCTACAGTTATTGACGGAGTCTCGTCATCGGAAATTTTCGTGAAGGTGGCCATGGCTGAAATGATGTGTAAGAGCACTCGGGTTTGAGATGGTGGATGGATACCTTATGAATGACTAGGCGAGACTCGCAGAGGACCACAGGCGCTAGATTTTTATGGTCAGGTGTGTCGGCAAGATGAGCTGGCAATCTCGAGACACATGAGCTAGATAATGTCGGAGGACGCCTCGTATATGTACAGGATAACCATCTCAAACAGAGCCTTTAAGCATCACGCAATACGATCGTAAGAAACTAACCGCCTCAAACTAAGCTCTAACCAAGCACGCCAAGACCTGGGGAAGGTAGCAAAACCCGATACCAGCTATCGTCCCAAACCACCGGGACCAGAAAATAAAATATCTTGGTTTTGCCAGATGCTTGTAGGTGCCGTGCCTCCAATTACCATGCTGTGGCCAACAAATTCCCCTTATTTCGCGTTTTTTTTCTAAAAACAGTTGTAATGGAATGCGACAACGTGGACATGCATCACTGGCTTATAGTACCGTACCAATAATGCTTCTCATTCCACCCGAAGTAATTGCAGCTAAGGGTCAACCATGGAGCCAACAGCTTCCAGCAAGCAAGATGTCAAGAAACACAGTGGTGGTACGATCGATGATTGCAGGGACCCCACGAGCGCCATTCACACTAATAGTGTGAGTTGACAGAATTACGCCGATGGGCAAGGGAGGGGTGACGATATCGCTATTTAGAGCTCAACCTAGGATAATTTCGTGAATGATACCATCGTAGAGACAGAGGCCAGAAAGCATGTGGGCATCAAACACCCTCCGCGTCTCGGACTGTAAGTCTTTTGGACGACTTCAAACAGTATGCTATGTTGTACTGCAGCTGAGTGCTAGCTGTCAATGTTATTGCCCCACCTTCCCCGAACGCAGGGGCTCCAGGCTCCAAGCTCCATGGCCAAGCAATCGATTATGTGCAATAGCGTATTTTCGTCTCCCGACGTCTTCAGACTTCAACCTCAGACACCCTCAGACACCTGCATTAGCTTTGATTCTTGACTCGGTGGCCAAGTCATGTTGCATAAATCTCTTCCACGCGCATTAGAGTCGCAAAATTCAGCTCTTCGTTGTCCCAATTCTAAAAAAAAAGCTGCTCCAATAACTTCGCACTGAGCAATGGTTGGCTCTCAAATGTCACTGCTCCCGAGCAGGATCGCGCCATTATCTCTTCACGTAAGGTACCTTAGGTACTCTGTAGAGTAAGCCGGACCGATATTTCTCCGAAAAAGCACCTGCACTTTAGCGTGTCTTCAAATTACTCTACTCGTACCCCGTGTAGAATCGTGCGCGCGTCATTGATCTCGCCAACTCGTTCGATATCGAAGTACACAACACAAGCATGTTCGAGCGCAAAGGCCATTACAATCATGACATCTCCGTCCCTCGAAAATGGCAAGGATGTGAAAGCGAAATTGCTTCCTCCCATCCCAACCCCACACTGGGGCTCACAGTCAGGAGCCTCTTTTACAGTCCGTGCAACAACTATCGTTCGCACCCAGCCTCAACCAGTGCTTGATGCTCTTTTGAACACCTCCACCTGGCCTCAATGGAACAACTTCGTCCCTCGGGCCTCCCTCTCCAACCCTCTAAAAGGATCCGACGATCCCAGCCGACTACATCCTGGCACGGTGTTCACGGAGCACGTCGACATGGCCGGCCGCGGCAGGTCCACTGTTGTCAAGATGAAGCTACTCATGACTACTCTCGATGAGATGGATGAGCCTGATAAGAAAGGCTTCAAGGTGGTCTGGCTTGGCAAGGGGTATCCGGACTGGGCGCTGAGGTCGGAGAGGGTGCATGAGATCTACGAGGAAGGAAGGGGAGGCGGGACCGTCTACAATGTCTATGAGACTTTCAGTGGGCCCTTGGCTTGGTTTGTAAGGGTTTTTGTAGGGAGTACGCTTGTCGAGAGGTTTGGGCAGTGGAATAGAGAGTTGAGGGCGTTTGTTGAAGGGAGAAGTTAAGGGAGGATGCGGGGAAGTTCAGAACAGGGGCGTTTTTTGGTTGTTTCTGTGTTTGATCAGGTAGAGGATGAGATTGTACCGAACTTGCAAGCTGAATCTCCCAACCCGAAAGACAAGTATCGGGGTCTTGGCTGGAACTGGTCTAAAGAGACACGCTATCAATTTTTGGCAGACGACGAGCACTATTTTGGCTATAGCGGTAAACACAAGTAGAGCTTTCACATTGAATTCCTCGTATCGCTAGGACTACCTTCCATTCGAAGCATACTGGAGTCGGCCGGCGACGAGCGTCAAGATCTACTGCTTCGCACCGACTCCTGCTGTTATGCCCAATATCAGACAGGGTTTATCACAGCGGCTCTCGATCTCGATCCCTTGAGCAATACTGAAGAGCAATACGGTTGGTACGACGGGAACATAGACTCCTGTTTGGACGGGGATAGCAAATTCGATCTCTCTCCTGGCTGGCTGTGGGCGCATACTGGAGGCTATTTCCACGGGCTTGTGAACGTGACTGCTAAAGGACCGAGGGACTGGGGCTACTTTTTTTTGGGGATGCGGAAAGGCTTCAAAGGTCGGCTATTTGGATATTAAGTAAGCGTCTTCGGCGTCTGTTCATAGAGTGCGAGCTGACTTTTGTATAGTCCGCGGCATGTAAGAAGGATCGAATTCGACGATCACTTGGCAAACAGAAAGCCAGGTTTTTAAGAGCGGTGACTGGGCCCACAACAACACATCACCTACCCTGCGTCCGACGATGGCCACTCTGAACATGATGATGCTCGAGGCCAAGAATTTGAGGAGCCTGAAGAGGGTGATAGAGTTGAAAGAGACAACGAGAGGCGCGGGGAAGATGCAAAACAACTAGAAGATAATCCCGCGAGCTACGGACTGTCATCGACTGTTTCGTTTACCGTTACATTGCTATAGGTTCCTGGACTCTCCATCTTAAAGAGAGTGGGCATCAGGTTGCGCCAGCAGTTTTCAGGGTGTTGTCGAATCGTCCCGTTATGCAAAAGAAAAGGGCAAATATTAGATGCCCAAGGAGCCAACTCAATAACTCTTGAAGCACAACAAGCGTGCACAAAATTATCCCAAGCGTTTCCATTTATTCCAACTCGTGACTACAACCAAAGGGATCCCAATTCGTTATGGCGCAGGATTTTGAAATATGTACGGAGTCGATTCTCTTTGATGTGCAATCAGGGCCGCCAGGACCACTCCCATGTGCCTGCGTCTCCGGAAAATGTGCCGGAGGATAGGGTTGTTTTCTTCGAGAGGCATGATTGCAACCATATGACCAATGCGCCGCGACGAGATCCTACCTGCAATTGTAGAATCGGCTTCGGATTGCGGAGAAGATAGGAGAGGTTGAAGTCAGGGGAGGCGCAGCCGTTTCATTGTAGAGCGGCGGCCCTATGGGCGAGACTCGTTGAGATGGAATTTGTTAACGCAGATGTCTTACAACTACGCGATAAACCGTGTATATGGTGTCCCAAATTATCAATTCCTGATTTGTAGTTTAGGTTACAATTAAAACGAAGCCAGTGGTACACTTCGTACTCTATTTTTCAATGCTTGGCACGATCCAGATTTTTTAATATCCCCCAAGTATGTTCTCGTCTCAACTGGTTTAATATTCATTCTTAGCAGTATAGGTAGAATGTGAGATCTTCTTGTCAATTAACGTATTCTCCTCTAACGAAGCAAGTGACAAAAAGTCACTCACATGCCGACTTGGCCGCCCTTCTCCTTGCATCAGATGGCTTGCGGTTAGGTTTGATGCAAAGCGCCGCAAAGTAAGAACTTCGGCACCATCGGGACTTCCAATCTGATACTAGGATTTTGAAGCGCCATTGCCGTTTCTCCCATCTATCGTTTGCTTGTATTGCTTCTGCCATAATCAAATATTCGCGCAGATTTTTCTCAGGCTAACGCCATCTAGGATGCTAGTTCTTCTTTGCCTCGTAGAAACCTCTGCATTTCTCATCGTGGATTTTCAAAAGGTAAAAAATGGCGAGCAATCTTGCCTTACTATTAAGCGTTCCCCAGACTGTTGCGTATACCTGAGCTTTTGCTATTGAACTTTCGTGCCGTTGCTACCACAAACGCCACCCATGGCAATTTTGCTCTGCACTACCCGTTTTTCAAGAACGATACAGACTTGGGGGGGCTGAAATGCTTTATCGATATCGCCTGCACTCTTCTCTAGCCTTGCCTCTCTTCGTCTTGCTGAATCGGCTTGAAACCCCGAGAAGAGTAGCTTGACGTTTGGAGCAGGCGACAGAACACTAAAGCCACTTTCTCCACCCCAGAGCCTGTCTTACCCATTACTACTGCTAGCACCTTGACATTGTGATTCGAAGCCGGAGACCTCTACTTGCCATAACCGGCCATTGCCACACGAGAAACTCAGTACCTGCAATCATTTGATCAAGAAAGCAGCGTCAGCCCTGTCTGGAAGGAATTCGTTGTTGCTGAGGTTTGCGGATACCTCCTACTGACATCTTCTGTCCCTGTAGCATGGCCGCGGAGCAATGGTCTTGGATCCTGCTGCTCCTTGTCGCAACAGCCTGCGCGCTCCGTTACGATCCTTCTCAGATCGCATATAACATTAACACTAATCAGACAGCTGATGCTCCGATAAACTACTGGGGGGAATGGCAAAATCATACGTTCAATCCGTCGCCTCCAAACTGGAGACTGCCGTTTTATACGGTCTTGCTTGATCGATTCGTCAATGGTAACCCTAGCAACGATGATGCCAACGGGACACAATTCGAACATGATCTAACCCAAACCCAACTACGTCATGGTGGCGACATCAAAGGGCTGCAGGATAGTTTGGATTATCTGCAGGGTATGGGAATAAAGGTTGGCCTAAAGAAGTATTCTAGCAGGTGGGGCTTTTTCTGACTATGTGTAGGTCTTGTATCTCGCAGGCAGCCCACATATCAACGTCCCTTGGGCAGCAGATGGGTACAGTCCTCTTGACTTCACGCTCCTTGACTATCATTTGGGGACTATAGCGGAGTGGCAGGCAACAATCACAGAGATTCATCAGCGAGGGATGTATATAATCTTAGACAACACAATGTCTACGTGAGTGGGTGTCTGTTGCTGCTGAAGTCCCGACTGAATTTAGATGCCTTAGGATGGGAGACCTCATTGGTTTCGAAGGCTATCTCAATGTCTCGACTCCCTTCAACAGAAGAGAGCATAACGCGCTATGGAAGGGTGATCGAAGATATCATGATTTCGCATTTGGAAACGACGAGCTGCCTAATTGCGAATATCCTCGATTCTACGGCGATGATGGCAAGCAAGTGACCAACTTGACTAGCGAACTAGTAGGGTGTCGGGATTCGGAGTTTGATCAGTACGGAGAAGTTGCAGCCTTTGGTATCTACCCCGAATGGTACGTTTCCGTGTCAGGGCGGTTTTTTCTGATATGTCCTGAGGCACGCTTCGAGAGTGTTCCTACTAGCGGAAGCTATCTACGGGCTTAGTTTCAATGCTGAATTTCATGCAAGTATGCTGACTCCAACTGTCAAGGCAACGTCAGCTTTCAAAGTTCGCATTCGTACAAGATCGCTTGCGCGAATGGCAACCGGAGGTCCTCAGCAAAATTGAACATTTCTCGTGCATGACCTTGGCTATGTTGGACATCGACGGCTTTCGTGTAGACAAAGGGCTTACAATAACCATCGATGCTCAAGCACACTGGTCCAACTCGGTCCGAGCATGTGCGAAGCGATTTGGCAAGGAAAACTTCTACATAAGCGGTATGCACAGTTCAAAGCAATGTCTTACTGAATCAAGGTGCAGTCTAAGTCACAAGACATGTAACGATCAAAAAGCCCCATTTTCTCCTTGGATTTGTCTGACGGGGTGCGTCAAGTGAAATGCTGACTTGACAATCTGCGCAGGCGAAGTCGTGGCTGGAAATACCTTTGGGTCGGTGTACGTGGGTAGAGGGAGGACACCAGACAACTATGTCGAAAACATAACAGAAGCTGTGATGTTGACTGACACTTCTGATCCGAAGTATTTCATTCGTGACAAAGGTAACAACGCATTTGACGGCGTAGCTTTCCATTACACAGTTTATCGATTTTTGTCACGCTTTCTGGGCCTGGATGGAACATATAGCGCGGAAGGAGACCCTCCTAGCGTCAGCTGGATTGATTTTTGGGAGACTATCTTAACCACAAATGACATGATAAATGCCAATGATGGTACCACATTTGACCCAAGGCACATGTATGGGGTTACCAACCAAGATGTGTTCCGCTGGCCAACAATCAAGAATGGAATCGAGAAACAGTTGCTCGGGTATTTCATTGTGGCGTTGCTGTTACCTGGGATACCGACCCTGGTTTGGGGAGAAGAGCAGGTATGTACATTTCGAACATACGCTGCCCCAATCGGAGCACAAGTCTGAGTTGCAATATACTTTGCGAGAGCAAGCTTCCCTCGACTACTCCCTAGATCAAGTCTTGGGACCCGAAACTCGAAGCCTATGTTGACTTTCAAGTTCTCATCAGGCGTTCTATGTACTGGACAGTACCAATGCCAATTACGTTTTTGGACGGTCACCCATGAGCTCAGCGCAGGCATGGGGCATGCATGGGTGCTACAACGCTGCAATTGGCAATTCTAAATACTACGAATGGCCCATAGAAGCCGGACTGCACGGATGCCAAGACGAATGGGTAAATCGTGACCACCGCGATCCTTCTCATCCTGTCCGCAACTTCGTCAAAAACACCCATGAGATGCGAGAGAATTACCCCGTCTTTCAAGATGGCTTTTCTCTTCAATTGTTGTCGAATAAAACATATCAAATATTTCTACCAGGAAGCAACCACACTGCAACAGAAACCGGAATTTGGAGTATCGAGCGAGCAGGTAACCTTGCCATCCAGCAGAACCTTACTCAAGTTGCTTGGCTGGTATACACCAACGAAAATCACACTACGGACACTAGCTTCGACTGCACAAATGAGGGAAGTGCGCTCATTGCGCCATTCAGCGCTGGATCTATAGTTAAAAACACGTACTTCCCATATGAAGAATATACTTTAGAGAAATCAAGCATCGCGTTGGGTTAGTTCATCCTGGTCACTCGTTTGTCTCTACACTAACTTCTCCGAACCATGCCCAACCTTCCAAACGCTAGCAGTTTTGCATCCTGCTAATAGTTTCAAACAGATGACGAACCGAACCAATTAAAGGGCTGTTTGTCACAGCTACAACTTCCAGCTTGGGGGTTCAAGGCATTTGTTCTGAAGGATGACTACATGAATCCTTCTCCTGTTGTCACCAGCTTTTTACCAGGCCACGACTACCGCATGCTGTCAACTCAATCAATCCCCATTGAGCTCCATTTTTCAGCTCCCATGGACAGTCAACAAATCACAAATACGCTGCAGATTAATTCAACCACGTCCGACAGCAGCACTCCTAAACTTGACGTGAACAGTGTCCGCTGTAACAATATTAGCAACCCGGATAACATATTGTCGTCCTTTTCGGGAACAACAAACACAACGTGGTCGTTCGCTGCTACGTTAACTGATGTTTCTGATGGAATTCACCAAGTCAGCATTGATAACATCAGCAGCCTCACAGATGGAGATGCAACCACCAATTCCTATGACCACTTCTTGCTTCGCGTTGGTCAAAGCGACAACCCAATGGTTTTTCCCAATTCCGCCAACTACAGCAATAATATGCTGTATAGAGATGCAGACAATAGTCTCTACGTATCGCACAAAGCTGCAGGTGCAGACATGTTCCGTTACTCCTTGGATTTTGGTACCACGTACAGTGGTTGGGAAAATTACAGCAATAGTGGAAATCCCAACACAACTCTGACCCCGAAAGTCTGGTCCGGCACTAAACTTCAGGATTGGAGTGGGGAACACGTTATCGTTCAGTATTGGAGTCGCCTGGTTGGGAGCAGTGATCATGTTCAGCACGCTGATTTGGGTTTCGGTTCCCGCCAACGACAATTTCCCAATGCTTTTCTCGAGGGTGCATTCAATCAACATGGGTACGATGAGGGAGTCAATAATCAGATGGAGATGAAAATTGACAATGTCTGGAGTTTTGATTTCGTTCATGAGTGGCCAGCGCAAGTATCTGTGAATCTATGGGGTATCAATCCAGATGGCCAACCGGATCAGACCAGGGTTTATGGGGATATCGATGGTGATTACGTGCTGGATCGCATTCCTCCATATTCACTGATTAACAACGTTATCAATATTACCGATCCGCCCCCATCACCATTTCTTGGTTGGCGAATATCCCTGAACGACGCTAGTTACCGGTTCCAGCTAACGCCTATCGGTTCTCGCTGGAACCAATTGGCTCTCTACATTCTTCTCTGGTTGATTCCTATCCTGACAGGCGCCGCAGCTGTCTGGGCCTTCGTGAGGTCGTTCTATGGCGTGAAGCTCAACGAGTTTGGAATCGAATCAAAGAAAGCGCTAGAGATAGGCAGTGTGCGTCATTTTTTCAGGCGAGACAAAGCGCAAGGTCCCGAAGATGATCCTGATGAGCCTCGTCTCCCACCGATCAAGCCATCTGACATTGGAGTACCCCACGAATTCAGGCAGGCGAGACAATTCGTGCAGATTCACAGTCCAACCACTCCGACCAATCCGACACGACTCACAGTACTGATTGCAACGATGGAGTATGAGATAGAAGACTGGGGCATCAAAGTAAAAATTGGTGGACTGGGTGTTATGTCTTCGTTGATGGGCAAGAATCTCAAGCACCAAAATCTAATATGGGTGATCCCTTGGTGAGTCTCCCCCTTCGAGTCTACGAATCTACACTAACCTCTATCAGCATTGGAGATATCAACTATCCCACTGACCAACCAGCGGAAAGTATAGCCATCAAAGTGCTAGGCAGTATGTACGAGATCAAGACTCAATACCATACTGTAGAAAACATCACCTATGTTTTACTGGACGCCCCTATATTCAGACAACAAACGAAAGCGGACCCATATCCATCTCGCATGGACGACCTTGACAGCGCTGTGTACTATTCGGCTTGGAACCAATGTATCGCGGAAGTCATGAGAAGATTTCCAATTGATCTTTACCACATAAATGATTATCACGGGGCAATCGCACCGTTGCATTTGCTTCCGAAGATCGTCCCGTGTCTCTTATCCCTTCACAATGCGGAGTTTCAAGGACTTTGGCCTATGCGCTCCGAACCAGAAAGCCAAGAGGTCTGCGAGACATATAACCTTGATTTTGCGGTAAGGCTTGCACCAGCCCCATCGACGATGCCCCACTAATCCTTTGAGCAGGTGGTGCAGAAGTATGTTCGATTCGGAGAGGTCTTTAGTGCGTTTATCAGTCGTCTTGCTTGTAGCGTACATTGTGACTGACTGTGACCGGTTTGGCAGATCTGTTACATGCTGGTGCGAGTTACTTGCGCATTCATCAAAAAGGGTTTGGCGCTGTTGGAGTATCCACTAAATATGGAAAGCGTGCGTTCGTACGATACCCAATCTTCTGGGGCATGAAAGATGTTGGAGGACTGCCGAACCCAGACCCGACCGACACCGGATCGTGGTCTGGAGAACATATCAAAACAGAAGAGATCTCCGTCGATGAAGAGCTCGAAGCTTCAAAACCTAGATTGAAACGACAAGCGCAAAACTGGGCTGGGTAGGTACTCTCTCTGTTACCTTTTTCTGTCGAAGATCGAAGCAAGACCTGTGGAAATAAAAGCTAGCCTCTGACTGTTCAGTTTTGTCTCGATTTTCAAGAGTCCGCAGACTCTTTTCGTGAAGAAGGATTGCTGACGCCGACACATGTGTAGGTTAAGGCAAGACCCCAAGGCTGAACTTTTCGTCTTCGTCGGAAGGTGAGTGCACATCTCGGAGCGAAGTCTGCCCAATTCGAGTCCTTGATTCTATGCTGCGATATGTCTCGCCAATTACAGGCCGGTTCTAACCTCCAAACCTTACCGATAGCATGGGAATTTTGCCTCAATGAAGCCATGCTGACTTCGATTGTGCAGGTGGTCCAACCAGAAAGGGGTTGATGCAATTGCAGACGTATTCCCCTCTATCATGGAACGGCACTCGCACGTACAACTTATATGTGTAGGCCCCGTAATCGACCTTTGCGGTAAATTTGCAGCCATTAAATTCGCACGAATGATGCAATTATACCCAGGAAGAGTCTTTTCACAACCCGAATTTACCGCACTTCCACCATATATATTCAGTGGGGCGGATTTTGCCTTGATGCCTAGTAGAGATGAGCCGTTTGGGCTAGTGGCTGTGGAATTTGGCCGCAAGGGCGTGTTGTGTGTTGGTGCGTATTCCAGACTGATGCTTTCTCATGCAGTGATAGAATATGGTTCGCAAGAGATTATCTTCTCATGCCCCAGACATCTCGATGCATGTGACCCTGTCCTGGAAGGATCATACTGACACCACGATACGTACAGGAGCCAGAGTTGGGGGGCTTGGAAATATGCCCGGCTGGTGGTTCACTATTGAATCGACAACAACTAGGCATTTTATCCAACAGCTAAAAACCGCCCTGGAAAACGCGCTAAGGTCAAAACCTGACGTCCGGGCGATTATGAGAGCTCGGGCTACCAAACAGCGTTTCCCAGTGAGCCAATGGGTCGAAGATCTGGAAAAGCTTCAATCTTCGGCAATAGAAATCAGTCATAAGCAAGCGGTAAGGGAAAAGCGCCCGGCTCTCGTTTCCCAACACACTTCGACCATTTTGGAGACTCCGAGTTTGTTGAGTGTGCTGCAACCACGCCCCACATCATCGCTGCGTCCGCGCTCTACGGTGGTAGAAGCCTCAAACGAGGGCAAATCCTTGAATACCATCTCAGAAGGACGTCCGCATTCTTGGACGTCGCAAGCCCCAAACCAGGCCAGGGCCTTGACTTCATTCTCCGAAGGACGTCTACTCGCTGGATCGGGTCCAGGTCTTGGAAGCAAAATGGGACCTAGCAGTAGACGGAAGGCCCCACCACCACTACTCTTAGGCAGTTCCTCGAACGCGGCTACAAGAACGGACTTGACTGCAGTCCGTAGGGAAAGTGACCGTGAGTCAACAGACAATCATCAGCGAGCGCCAATTCCCCGCTCTCCCTCGTCGCCAAATCTTCGTACGAGGCCCAATGCCAGTGAGCGAGACACCGCCGAGACAGTAGAGCAGCCGAGGAAGAGGCGGTCGCAAACAATGCCACAACTTCGACCGAATGATAGGAAAGCTGTCCGATTGTTGGGAATGCAACTAAGCGCGAGTCGAGCAAGCGCGCTGGTTTCCTCAAACCATTCTCCATCCTCTAGCGATGAAAATTCCTCTCAACTACCCTCTACCCCCAGGACCCCTGTCACCCCAATCACTGCGTACTATACACCTCCAATGACACCGACACCACCACCGTCCAGGATGTCCAGGGGGCAGGTCAGCTTTCAAACAAACACCACAGCTGCTACTTCGGTCAGTGGAGACAACTCCAACAGTACTGATACTTCGGTCAGCGGCGCTACTTCCTCCGGTGCTGCCAATCTTACTGAAGCTGCCAAATCCAACACTATACACACTCCTCATGCTGTAGACTCGTTTCCCAGCTTGGGGCCACATCTCTTCCCACACGGCGGTATACCCGTCTTGAGCACATCAGATGTCAAGGGGGGGAAGCCGGACAACGTTCTGCAAAATGTAACACCCTTTTTCTCGGACCCAGGGAAGGAATATGAAACCAAGTTCAAGAAGAAATTGAAAAATCTGAACGGGAAAAACTCCGAGAACCAGCTTTGCATTGAAGAGTACCTATTGAAAAGCGAGAAGACGTGGTTTAGTAAGCTCCGAGCTGCAGAGTTGAGCAAGGTCCCTAAGGGTAGCCCTCCAGAAGAGCAGTCTCCTGAAGCAGTGGCACAAGAGATCAAAAAGAAAAAAGCCAGAGAGGACGACTTCGGTTTAAGGGAAAATCACACGCCACCTACAGGATTGAAACGAATCTTGCGAATGAAAATCGGAGACTGGCCTGTGTATTCATTCCTTCTAGCCTTCGTGAGAAAATTCATCCCCTGCCCTAGATAGCGAGCGCTCTGGCTGACCTAGAACATTCTCTAGGGCCAAATCATAGCCGCGAATTCGTATCAAATTACGCTTCTCAACGGGACAGTTGGTGAATCAGCGAACAAGCTATACGTCATCGCATCCATATACTTAGCCACGTCTTTGGGATGGTGGCTACTCTATCGAAGACTCCAGACCGTCTATGTCGTATCTCTTCCGTTCTTCTTCTACGGTCTCGCATTCTTCTTCATCGGCATTTCCCCTCTAGCGCCTCACTCCAGCAACACAGACTGGCTCCACAATGTCGCGACAGGTTTGTATGCCCTGGCTTCTTCCAGCGGAGCATTGTACTTCGCGGTCAACTTCGCAGATGAAGGTACGTAACCAATCGGTCTTATCTTTGCCACATCCAAGCACCTGGCGTCAATGAGACGCTAATACGTGCACAGGAGGCGCTCCAGTCACATCATTCGTCTATCGAGCGTGTGTGATCCAAGGAACGCAGCAGATCTATGTGGTAGCTTTATGGTATTGGGGGGCCGCACTTGCCAAAGCACAGGGCACGGTATCCATCGTCGCGAATCTGAACTCGTACCCAAAGGTCATTGTACCCGTCTGCATCACCGTCGCATGCCTGATGTGGTGCGTTGGCGTTGTACTATTCGTGGGTCTGCCCACATACTACCGCCAAGCGCCGGGCCACATCCCCGCGTTCTACCCTTCACTTTTCAGACGGAAGATAATAATAGTACGTTCCCAGCAGCTCGAGTAGTGAGTGCGCTATTCTTGTCGGTCTAGCTGACTCATCTTTGCTGCAGTGGTTCTTTTTCGTCGTAGTGATACAGAACTACTTTCTATCCGCCCCATACGGCCGGAACTGGCTATACCTATGGTCGAGCCAAGCAGTGCCAGCGTGGTTGATAGTGATCCTGATTGTTATATTCTTCATCGGCATATGGATCGTATTTCTCTATTTATTCTCCCACCTGTCGAAAAGCCACTCGTGGGTGCTTCCCGTATTCGCCATGGGACTCGGCGCCCCTCGTTGGGCACAGATTCTCTGGAGCACCTCCGACATGGGCCAATATCTGCCCTGGACAGTGGGACCGATCGCAAGTGGTGTGGCTGGGCGGTCATTGTGGTTGTGGCTAGGAGTGTTAGATGCTGTACAGGGCGTCGGTAAGTCACCCCCTCATACTTTCCTCACAACACCTTTCCCCCCTCTCGCAAAATCATTATCGTCATCCTAATGACACCTCTATCCACCCAACCAGGTTTCGGAATGATACTCCTCCAAACACTCACCCGATTCCACGTCCTCTTCACGCTACTCGCCGCTCAAATGCTCGGCTCACTTGCAACAATAGTCGCACGAGCCACGGCGCCAGATAAAATCGGCCCCGGAAGCGTGTTCCCGGATTTCTGCATCAATCCCAGAGATGGGCTGGCCTCGGCATGGTTTTGGGTCGCGTTGCTTTTCCAGCTGGCCGTGCCGATAGGGTTCGGGGCATTTTTCCGGAAGGAACAGTTGAGCAAAGCATAGATGGGGAAGGCGATTTGGATAGAATGATGGGTGGTGCTGATTGTCCTGGGTAAGTCGCGTGTGTCCCGGTGGATGAAGAATAGACTAGTGAACGTGGATGTAGAAAAAGAAAGTGTTGTAATGTTGGCGTGTCGTTAAGTAGTAGACGTTATTGGAACGAAATTTCAGTGAAAGCCTATATAGACATGTGAGATCTGTATGGTGATTAAAGAAAATGAATTCAAAGGCGTCGAAGCAGAATCAAGATTCTATGAATGTCGCCAACAAAGACTGATCTAGATCGCAGTCTCTAGCTGTTGCGATCCGTATGGATGGGGCGGACTCGGTAATCGATTCTCTCGAATTAGAGCTGGGTGAGGCATTGCATGAGTGAGGCGATGCTGAGGTGCGGGGGACGTGGTTGACTTTGCCGTGCGCGCTTCTGGTGGAGGGTCAAGTATTAAGTCATACCGGACACCATACGGGTTACCCCGCAGAAGGCTTTACAGGCGTCTAAGGCCCAGCCGGATGTATCTACCCCCCGGGAGTCCCAGCCCCGGGATGGATTACTACTCTATCTAAAACACGCCTCTTCCGGGGCACCTGCCCTCATATAATGATGAAAAGTCTCCGTACCTCGCTGCGTGGTTAGTGATTCCTCTGTGCTCCATGAATGAAATTATGCCCCCGAAATGAAATTGTGTGCGCTGCGAGAATACATGAATAGCCCTCAGAATTTCTGAGTGCGGCGCCAAAAATGATGATGAACTTGGTAGAGTACAATGGTGTTGCGGTGCTTCCTATTTTCTGGAGTTGCAAACCAGTAAGGCGCTGCTTAGCGAGAAAAAGGAAAGCACCCTCGCAGCGCAACACCATTTATTGTACCAGCGCCAATAGGAATCGAACACCTCGAACCTATTACAACTACTAAACCAACCCAACAACGAAGCGCATCCATGCGGAAGATAAGACGACTCACGCTTCTCCATAAAAGGAAGGAAGGGCCTGAGATGTTGGAGGCAACAGGCTACGCGGAGCGGAAGAATAATAATTTAATGAGTTATTACCGCACCAATAACATGAGGACTTAATGGAACTGCGGAGAGATCTTGAGCCATGATGCCCACGTTCATCCATCTTCGGGGCGGTATGTACTTGGGTAGGCCGACGAGTATCTCCGCCCAGCGGAGAACTATATGTATTGAACATTTCCATGTTCTCCAAGCCGTTATCTCAAGACCAACGACCATGCACCTCGAGCCGAGGGACCATAATTGGTCAACTTTATGACGAAAAGTGCAAATAATTACCTGGGGTCATCAACGCGCGGGATCTTATCTGCATCCTACCGTCCTACGCCGTACAGTTTCCGAAAACAGCAGCTGAGCAGGTCGCTAACTACTCTACGTTACGATGAACGAAGGATCTTAAATCTTACAATTCAATGACTGCGACTTCCTTTCCTTAAATTGACAACCACCCCACAAATACATACCGGAAGTACCTGCAGGAGGCGACGCAACATTATTACAGGCAATATAGCGTGCGATAAGATACGTGACTCCAGACTAGCAAGAGCTAGCGAACGTTATCCGTTAGGAGCCGAGCCATCATGGCAATGGACAATCTGAACCAAAATCGAGGATGGGAGGATTTGAAAGCGCACGGCCGTGATCCGGAAAAAATTGATGATATTGACCGACGGACATCTATCATACAAAGCGGAGAGGTAGTCAACGCCTCCGGCCATCGAGATCAGCTGCAGCGACAATATGGACTTCTTAGTATCTGCGGTTTGGCGCTTACCATTGACAATGCATGGGTCGCATTGGGTGGCTCTATTGCTGTCTCTATCAGTTTGTGACCTGAATATCCGAAAAATGTACTGGTACTGACAATTTGGTAGATAATGGCGGCCCAGCTGGTGTTCTTTACGAGCTCCTAGTAGCATGTTTCTACTATGGCTTCATCGCCGCATCCATTGCTGAGGTAACTCCTTGCACCAAATGCCCCCCCAAAAAAAAGAAAC
This sequence comes from Pseudevernia furfuracea, assembly GCA_022315425.1. NCBI lineage: Eukaryota > Fungi > Ascomycota > Lecanoromycetes > Lecanorales > Parmeliaceae > Pseudevernia > Pseudevernia furfuracea. The sequence continues at coordinate 39,896 of JAIUPT010000010.1, forward strand.
TTCTCGCGATTGTTACTGACACTCTCTCAGCTCACATCATCCATCCCATCCGCCGGTGGCGTCTATCACTGGGCCTCCGTGACCCCCGGCCCCCGGTACGGCCGCGTCCTTGGCTTCTTCACCGGCTCCTTCAACTTCTTCGGCTGGATATTCGACCTCGCTTCCGTCGTCTCCATTCCCTCCAATGTAGCCGTGCAAATGTACGCGGTCTTCCACCCAGACCTAATCATCAAGCCATGGCACGTGTACGTTGCTTTCATTCTAATCACCTGGTCCTGCTGCGCGTTTGTGGTATTTGGGAACCGCTTTTTGCCAGTCTTGAATCAGATTGGGTTGTTCCTTGTTATCGTTGGTGGACTTGTAACTATCATTGTAGTCGCAGCGATGCCGAAAGTACATGCCAGTAACCCAGCAGTATGGGGCGACTTCAGCCAAAACAATGCTGCGGGCTGGAGTAACGGAGTCACGTTCTTAACAGGCGTGCTGAACGGCGCTTTTACAATTGGCACGCCAGACGCCGTAACCCACATGTCGGAGGAATTGCCCAATCCTGCCAGAGACATGCCTCGGGCTGTGGCAGCACAGATCATCTTGGGCACGCTGAGTATGTTTTTTTATGGAAATCATGAGATGACAAGCTAACGGTTGCTAGCATCCTTCCTATATGCGATCGCAATCCTCTACGGCATCAACGATCTAACAGCGGTCGTCGGCAGCAACGGATCTTTTCCCCTCGCAGTCGTGTACTCTCAAGCCACTGGTAACAAGGGCGCCACTTTTGGTCTTCTTTTGATCATCTTCCTCTCCATTTTGATCTGTGTGCTTGGCACTTTCCTCACAGTACGTCTCCGACATCCGGAGCAATCTGAGTCACCATCATCTGACGCCCTTAGATTGGTCGAATTTGGTGGGCCCTAGCCCGCGACAATGCGACTCCCTTCTCCGGCTTCTTCTCGCAAGTCAACGAAAAGCTCAGTTGTCCCGTCCCCGCTACAGTCTTCGCCGCTGTCCTGTGCACATGTTTCGGCGCCGTGCAGCTAGGCAGCAAAACCGCATTCACCGACTTAGTGGGATCATTTGTCATCCTCACGACTATGTCGTACGCTCTCGCCATCGGGCCGCATCTGTTCACTGGACGAAAGAATGTTCCCCAAGGACCGTTCTGGATGGGCTCAGCCGGTTATGCTGTTAATGCTATCGCTGTGCTACTAATTTTATTCTTCAACATCATGTTCTGCTTCCGTGAGTCTACCAAGCTTGTAGCTGCTGCCAAGTGCTAATACCATGCCTACAGCATACGTATACCCAACCACTGAATCAACAATGAACTACAACAGCGTCATCCTAGTCGGGGTACTCATTCTCACAATAGCATGGTGGTTCATCCATGCTCGGACCAAGTATCCTGGGCCAAAGCTGTCGAATTTGTATGTCGATGGACATATTGTGGAGCTGCCCAAGGACCAGCACACGGATTAGCTATCAGTCTATTGTGGAATTGTATGTATACTTGGTAAAAAATTGAGGAAAAACGCGGTCAGGTCATCTGTAAATATGAAACTCCGTCCGACATCGGAATACGTCGCACCCCGTATCGTACTTTGGCGATGAGATGCATCCACATTTGTATACCCGCCCACTTCATCATGAATTTTCAAAGCTTCCCTCTTTCTACAGGTCAGACAGGTAAATACTGTCAGATTAGATCAACTTCTTTATTTTGAAAGTCTCTAGGAGCTCGCGTTTTTACTTCGCTAGCTAGGATAGCGGAAGTCCAAAATCCTTGCTATGTCGGTACACGCCAAGATCTCGGATACTTAACGCACCGCTTGAGGGGCAGTCTGAATGGTGGGCCGAAAGCTACTTCGGAATTGTAGCGTACCCAGGCCGGCCTCAGCTTGGGCCCAAATGCCCCTATGACGCTCCACAGTTGATACGATTTTAGCACTCGGAACAAGCTGCATATGGTCACGGGTACCAGCATATGAGAATCCCGATTGACGGAGACAGTGGGAATAGGCCCGGATAATTATATATGGACCTTAGTACAGTGGTATGGGGCAGTTTTCATACCTCGGCGCTAGAAAACTCCCACGCTCGCACAAGCACAGACCTCGATTGAAAAACGAAGCTATGTACATGTAACAGGCGTGAGCGAACGGGACGAAAGAATGCTATTGCTCTGAAAGAGATCAATTCGAAGGAATATTTAAACGCTGGTGGAATGCAGCTACTCATGCTGCTCTCAAATGAGACCCGTCCCCTGCAAAGGACACGTCTACCAAATCCATGAATGGGATCAAAAACCCGCCATGCGATATGCGATATCAAGGCCCACTAACCCCCTGTCAAGCAGGACCGAATAGTTACGAAATACGGAAAGCCTTCTTTTGTGAAAGCGGACATGGACAAAACTTCAGACGTGTGATCGATTGGTACAAACCAAACATTTCAATAACTCAAGAAGTTTTGGAACGGGTGTGCAGTGTCAAAGAGAGAGGGAATACCATCAGATTCAGGGTTAACGAAAAGCCAGAGAGAGTCGACTTGATGTTCCCTGTGCTATCGGATTATTATAGAGATCTTGAAAATTGGAATCAGTCCGGACGTCTTGGTCACGGCAGCCAATAAACCAATGCTGTTTTAATTTATTGTCGGTGACAACGGGAACATAGAGATCACTGAAGCTGTGATGGATGAAACTGTAAAATACCACGGGGGCGTTGTTATCGTGTGTCTGCTCATGGATCGCGGAAGGTGCGGAGCTGATAGCTTTGACCGGGTCACTTGTTTTCAAACTGGGGATGCTCTTCAACATCACATCCTCAACTGCAAACTCGATCTCTCCGACCCAAATGATGGAAGCAGCCTCTCACTGGGAACTAGACGCAATTGAATACCTGCAGGCTCATGCCAGGCCCAACGTCACTTTTACAAGAACAATCGATCAGCCGGCATCATCAAGTTCGAAAATAGGACACCTTTCAGTAGTAACCATACCATCGATGGAAAACCTAGACCCGAGAGTCCCAGCCTGGAGACCCTACTGCATATCCTCGATCGGCCATTTGTACAAGCAGATATTGGCAGATCTTCAAAGAACTATATTTGCCAGCATGCACCCAACTCTGTACTCGAGTTCCCCCTCTAGCATGGAGTTGGATATTACAGGAAGCACCTTTTCGTAAACTGCCATGCTTCCCATCACCATTGCTATGCCCTTAAGACAAGTGCTATTCCTCGAATTTGACTTTCCATGTCTGCTGCCGATTGCACCATTTCAACTAACAAGTACTCATCTCCCACGGCGAAGCAAATTTGAGCGGTTAGAGTCTGTGAGTTAGTCTAAGTGGGTCTCAAAGTGGGTCCGACAGTGGGTTCGACAGTGGGTTCCAAGACCATAGAAGACTAGCACCAAGCGTCACATACGTTCCAACCTCCACCAGCAACCGACTCTTCATTCCGTCCCACCTCTTTCGTCAACATACATACCACTCTCCTCCCGCCGTACCGACACCTGCACATGGTAAATTTTCATCCTTCAAACCTACACTCTACAGGGGGGGTTCCTAGCGCTAGGGTATGATACGTATCCGTTCAAACCTACAAACCACAACATCAAGACGGCATACTACCATACCATAGCATGCACCGCCCGTGATGTGATGTGCACTGAAACACGAGCCCAACACTTTCTTCCAAAAGCCCACCACGCAGCCGACCCGCAGATACCCCCCACCCAACCCCACCCAACCCTCCACCTTGACCTACAAAAACCCACCCAAGCACCTCACACCCAACGGATACAAAACCCGCGTTCCGTCTTTTTTCACGACTTACATCAATCATCAAACACCCCGAATAGAATCAATCACCTCTGCAAACTGCCCCGCCGCTCTCACCAGCAGCCGCGCGTCCGGTGCGCGTCCATCTTCGGTTGAGAGAGAGGATTATTCGCAGCAGATGGATGAGCCGAAGACAATCAGTGTTGGAGATCAAAGGGGGGTACACTTGTACTTGTGATAATGCTCAAAGGGAAGTAGGGTAGTAGCGAGGGTGGGTCAGTCAGAGATGGCGGATGAGGAGAGGAGAGAGAGAGAGTAGGGCCGGATGATTTTGAATATGAATATGGGATACGGAATCTTGTACAGAAGCAAACCAATAACACATCCCTGCCTTCGTACCTCCTGAACCGAACTCAATCCGTCGGAGGAATCATGATTTTCTCTCATTCAGCGTGACGGCGAAGCGCTGGATTCCCAGGATGAAGACATAGTTGGCCACAGCTTATGAAATATCGCAGAAGGAAAGAGTGATGTTATGATGAATTGGAGTATCGTATCTAAAGGGGATTCGTTACAAGGCATGCATAAGGCCATTCGCCAGACTCACATCCCCTATCCTACAGATTCCCCTCCCCACACTCCCCACGATACCACCACTCTCAAATCCACCCTACCAGACCGTCGGGCCAAAGAACCTCCCCGTAGCGCTCGGATTCGGATTGGGCACCCTAACCGCCGTATCCAAATTGTCCATATTGTTATTCGCGACGCTGACCCCCCACCAGGATGGCATAGAGGTATTTGTCAGATTGACCGTCAGGATTATAAGGATGGTGCAAATAGCCAGTCCCGTATCCAGGCCCGCGGAGGTGATGTAGTTAAAGCGCATCCACCAGCCTCTGTACTTGTTCCTAATGTGTTTGTTGAAGACGTAGCCCACGATGCCCCAAGCGAGGTAGTTGAGAGGAGTAGCCGGTGGGATCTGGCCACTACCGCCAAAGATGAGGGGAGCGGAGAGGTAGCGGAACGGAGCGCGGGGGAAGGCGCGAGCGAGGGCGTAGAAGAGGACTGGTGCCAGCGCGCCGGCCATCCAGAACCATTGGAGATTGGCGTAGATAGAGCCAGGAGAGAAGATGCGCTGAGGGCCGATGAGACCCCAGATGACGGAAGCGTTGAAGAAAACGCGGCCGTTGGGGCAGTTGAACTTGTTGGCCTGATGTTCGGTGCAGACATCTTCGATAGCGCCGCCAAGTCCCCATTCGAGGACTGCGACTTGAACGATGCAAGCCCATATAGTGGCGATGGTCTGCGCCATGAACATGGAACGCCATGGGATCTTCATGTACTGGCCTAATTTCAGATCTTGGGTGAAATAGAGGCCTTGAGCCATTGTGATGTAGCCGTAGGTTTTGAAGAGCATCATGGCCACTGGACGGCCTGGCTGCATGTATCCCGTCATGAATTCCCTGGGTACGTGAGTCGGGTTTGCTCTAGATCATGCTAGAACAGATTCAGAGGATTTTCAAACTTACGTGAAGACATTCAGTCCAAGCTGAACACTTGTCATGCCCTGAATGAGACCAATTGGGACAAACCAGATGACAGCAATGATGATAGACACAAAGTAAGCCCACCAATGCATCCTGGTAGGATATCCTAAGCATACCCCAAGAGATATACCAATCATGATGATGAACATCGTCGCGTACCACCATTGAGGTACATCTTTGTATTTTCGCATCATTCTAGTAGATCTCAGAGTCAGCGCCACCTCTCAGACATAGAACACTACTTCGGAAAGCTGCTCGAAAAGCCAGTGAAAAGCTGCAAGATTTCTTGGCCCCGAAGACTTGCTTCTGGGATGGAGAAACAATCAAGAAAGGACGGATCGGGACGTGTGCTTACCGTAGATGTACGTCTTCATCATCAGTCCGGATGTTTCGCACTCTCTTCCACAGGTCCCCACCATTGAACAGCGCGGTCTGGACAATGACAGCCGCAATCGCTGCGAAAGAGAGACCATACGTCAGGGCGAAAGTAGTAGAGAGAAATAAAGGCGAATAAGCGTGGTAGGCATCCAAATCCAGTGTGAAATCTGGCGTCAAGATGTTGCTCACATTGTAGAGGTTTCCGGTGTTATCATAGGCCTGAGAGTCGCTGATCGGAAGGTAATCAGAGTACCAGGTGCCGGTATAATGAACCCCCATCGTAGTTATCCACCAGAATATGACCACACCAATCATAGTATTGGATATTGCGTGCCAAGGTGGGATAAGAGGACTGTAAGCGTATGCGGTGATTTGAGTCCAGTCAAAGGTGATTGGCAGTAGCGAGACTCCAGTCCATCCGCCAAAAAGCTGGTTTATCACAACGTTGTTGGGGCGGATCCAGACTACGAATGCGAAGACGCTGAGGAAAGGCGCGATGAAGCCCGGGAACCAGTACCAGCAGAAGGAACAGATAAAGACGATGAAGAAGTATTTGTAACGGGAGATGCTCCAGCCGTTGCACTTTGCTGGGTCAGTCTTTGACTGATCATGGAGACCGTAGAATAGAGCAGTGTTGATCAACGTAGTGGGCCAGATCATAGCAGCTGCATTTCTTCAGAACATATAAATGCGAGATGTAGCATGATTGACTTACCAGGCCAGACCAAGATCTTGCGAAAGATTCCTGCGAGACCGTATCCCATCATCTGAGTTGTTATACAAAGTAGAATGTTGAATCCCCATCCAAAATTTTGTTTATAGAATCCTCTTTGCGCTGTGAGGGTATCAGTGGCATATGCCACGCCATCTAGGGCACATCAGCATCTGCCGCTGACGTTTTATTTTCTCACACGAGAGACATCTCACCCGCAACATTGACATTGGCCATGATGACGATAAGGGTGTGCTCCTTCATGTTGAAAGGCCCGTTGTTCATAGTAAATGACTTGCCAAAGAGGCGGAACTTGCGTTTAGGCATGGCGTAATACCATCCGACACCGAGAGGATAGGCGACTAACTGTACAGTCAAGGAAGTGATAGTGATGGCAGGCTGGCGCAGAGCGAAAAGCGCGTTCAGTCCGGAGGCGATGGTGGTCAAGAGCATCCCGAGGACCCAAGCGCGGACGGTGTCCACAGGGAGATCCTCATCGTACTGCGAACCATGTTCAGCATGCGCAGATCTCCAGTGTGGAAAAAGAACTCACATTGCGAACTGCACCGCGAACTTCAGGGTAGGGCGAATTCTCAACGAGCTCATCAACCAGTCGAACTTCTCCGCCGATATCATGATTCTGTGTGGCTTCTTCAATGCCCTCTACTAGGTCTTCGGAAAAGTTCGGGTCCCATTCGTGCTTCTTTTTTATGGCCTTGAGTTGTGCAGCGGTTTCGAGCTCGTCGCCGGGTGTCAAATCAGCCCCAGTCGCTTTGATGGCGACCGAGTCCTTTTCTTTCACATCCTCATTTGAGCCAGATGCAGAGCCCTCAGACCGGACTGGGCTCGCATTTTTGCCAAAGCGCTTTGTAAAGAAGGACATTGTTGTGGCCGCGCAGCTAGAAGTTTGAGGGAGAGAGAGATGGAAGCGCGTATGGGGAATGTCTTTTTAATTTAAGCAAGTGGGGTAGTAGAGACATCGTATTCGTGGGGGGGGCCTTATCTGTTGCGGGACGCTCGCATGGTGCATCACCTGCCCCTAGAAGGAAGCGAGGGTCATAACACAGCTCGCCACAACTTGGGGTAAGTACTAGTGTCTAGAAAGTCGAGTCCAAGATAGCTGTTGTGAGCCGCGAAGCTACTCTTGTTGGTTGGATAGATACTTTCGATAGCCCCCGATAGGCTATCCATGCCTCCGGTTGTCCTCTCCGGGGCCTTGCTTGGAAAAGAAGGCCAAATTTGAGTCTCAGAGAGCATGCAGTGAATTTAGTGCATATCAATGCATGAAGCTATGAAGCTATGAGCTATAGAGGGTGATTGGATCAGAGTGTGCAGCAGATAGGAGATAAGATCGAGAGATATGGGATATTCATCAGCTCCCCCCAGTCTTGGCAGGCGAGGGGCGGCGCGGCGGGAAGGATCAGCAAGGATCCGCGAGGTGCACCGAAATCCTTTCATTCCACCTTCCTTTCCTGGACTGCTTCCTCCGCTCTCGATTAGCCTTGGAACGCCTCAATGCATATTGCTCACAAATGCGTGGTTGACGCTCGCGTGACCCAGGAATGATTTGCCGGATTTTTCGATTTTCGTTGAAAGACTGCCTCGGTTCCGAATTCGAAACAGTGTTGGAAACCGCGAGTCTGCCACCATCAAGCTCCTTGACACCGGCTCGGGGAATAATAGGTTGGCTCTAGACCAAGGCTTGATTTCCTAGCTACCTGCATGCATTGGGGATTTGGGATACCATCTCGCTAAAGGATCCTGCTCCTGGGATTCCCAACCTATGATTTTGGATGAAATTTTGCAGAAACTTCTCTGCCTCGGCTTTGACAATGTCGGACAGCATCGGTGGAATAAAAAGGGCAAGAAAGATGTGCCCTGATCCTTGCAAACGGCTCCGAGATTCTCACTTCTCGTCTCGCCGACCGTCTTTTCCAATCAATTTCCCCAACTGGAAGACTCTTTGCTCACAGACTCATTTCCCGCGCGGCAGAGAGACAGTGAAGGGTTCTTGGGAGTATCTCGGTTCACGGGATCCGAAATTATTCCAAGGACTAGCACCGGAGCCAGCGACTTGATCTACCGCCAGCGCCCGAATTCGTCTTTTCCCGCTCTATTGCTCGGAAGCATGGCCATTATTGAAACAAATAGCGTCAACACCTCCTGATCTCCACCCAAATATCCTAGTCTTATCTTGGCTTCCGTGCCGATCAAAGCGCAAAACTTCCTATCGGACAGCTACCTAGAACATCTATGTACGCCAGATGAGCACTAACGCGCATTTACCTCATCCACTCTCACTGCTTCCCTCCAGTGTTCCGTGGTCCAGGGGATCAGAACCCCATCCACCGTGTCAGCATCCAAGGCCGGAGTCCTTCCAGCGACTTGTCCACCTCAACTCTGAGTCGAGGCTGACCATCATGCCACCTCAACAAGGCTTTGAGCGCTATCATCGCTTGGCCAAGCTCTCTGCCCTGTAGCGGAAGTAGTCGCGCAACCTCTTTCCACATCGTATTCTTCAAAGTCCTCTCCCTGTGATCTTCTGACATTTTCTGGTACTCTTCGCGCTTGTTGAACCTAAGCAGCGCTTTACTAAACACGTCTTTCCGTTCATCAACCGGAGTGATTCCTGCGTTTCCTTCTTCCACAGAAACGTGAGAGTCTCTGTTCGCGAATCAAGCTGCTCAACAACTTCTGGGGCTGTGGTATTCGCATGTGATGTCTTTTTCTGAGGCAGCCATTCCGACACAGGCTTTGCGTACATGGATGGGTTTCTTCTCTCTGATACGTCCCTATTTCCCACAGATGGTGTCTTTTTCGAAGAATTTTCTTCGGAATAAGAGCATTGAACTAGCCCACTCAAAGACTCCATTAAGTGCAAAGAATCCTCTCTCATATCGAGGGCCGTCTAGACCTCAGAAGTGCGTCATCTCTTGAGGGTCGCTTGTCAAGAGCAGCAGAGAGTCTTTCTCATTCGTTCCCTCGATCTTCTCCACAAGATGGTGCAAGCGAGAATCATTGATCGACAGACCAAAGCGCGTACCATTGATCCAATGACGTGCCAAAGGTCTCCACATGCATAGACGATATATTCCCCTCAAAGCATCCCATCTTGCAGCGATGGACATCGAGCTGGAAGAACTTGTCACTGTCTTCTGGTATTCGAATAGCAGAGAAGCTAGTACCCCCAGCATTCCTGTAAGCGTCGGCACCCAATACCTGCTCAAGATCCTGACCAGTGAAGTTGAACAGGGCCTCATCGACCAGAGCATCTATGTCACCACGATCAACTTTTTCTGGCGCTTCTGGGGGGTACTATTGCACGGTTGTAGAACCTCAGGAGTTTCCTTCCAACAGATCAACAAGGCCAAAAGCGAAAGCAAATTGAGCATAATGGTAGACCTGTGATAGTGATCTCGCAGCTTCATATACTACTATGGTTAGACTGACCGCTATCGGAATCGATACCATAGGACTGAACTCATCCTCAAAGGCCAATTTACCGCTGACTGAGCCTACATACACACTGTCCCGCCTTCCTCGACGCATCGGAGTGAGTCCCTCAAGGTAGTGACGCTGACCATCTTCAGCACCTTGTTGAATCCCTCCGTCTGTTTGACCTGATCCGCGATTATGCCATTATCGGTGAAGACCTGTTCGGCACCATTGGCACGCAGTAGTTGCTCTCGCTCTGGCTTTCGAGTGGTAGCAGCGACAAATGCGCCATGAGACTCGGCAATGACAGCGGCGGCCAGCCCCACAGATGTCGCGCCTCGCCGAATCAGCAAGCGGTTATTTTTTTTTGGAGTCGAAAGGCTCTTGAACGACGCGCCCGAAGTAGTCTGTATCATTTCGGTTAAGGCACCAGGCATCTCCCACGAAATTTGGTCGGCGATCTGGACAAGCTAGACCTGCGATGCGGGCACGACAGTGTACTCTGCGTATCCGCCATCGACAGCTCGACTCATGCCTCTCATAGCTATTACTACGATATTATGTTGATTAAACGGGATAAGATCCTTATTTTGATAATGAAGATATGTATTTGATGTAATAGAATTAATGTACTGATATCTCTAATGATGCTATCAATCATGCCGGAGTGATAGCTCCTTGCCAGATATGACAGAAGCGACATTGTCGGCGCTTAATAGTGTCAAATATAACTATCGCAGAGCACCTAGCAGTCATGCTCATATTTCATTTTGTAATGAAGGCATGAACGTCAAAGCCATCGCTTCATCAAGCTGATCCTTTGATTCATTCTTCGCGTCGAATCCCTTTTCGAAAGTAAGGGCTTCCGCTGATCAGACAATGTTCTAAGCTTTTAACGACTCTCTTTAGACGAGGGCAGCTATAAGATGATGTCTGACGTTCATCCTCCCTTGTCATTACTGTTGCCCAGATTACCTCGTCTCCAAAAGCTGTTTTCAACGAGCTGTCGTGACTCTTCAGAACGCTTCATCTCGTGAGTGAACTCCATGTTTGCACCACCTACGATATGGCCAGTGCTCGGACCTGCATTGCCGAGAATAAGGGCGTGAGACGAGGTTTGAGTAGGCGGGTTATCGGCCTTGATCTCTGTGTCCCCGATTCGTCAGCTTCTCTTCTTTGTTATTCATCTCGATGGTGTCTTCGCCTACCCATTTCTCTTCTCCTTTCGTCAATCCCGTACGTAGACCAACGTGCCCGTGTCCCATTTCTGCATTACCGCTCACGTGCGATACTCCTACCCCGAGATTATTAGGCCTTTCACTTCCTGGCCCTGATATGATATGAAGAACTTGGCGTTCTTCGATGATGAAGAGGGGGGGAAAGTGCGAAGTCGATCGATACGATAACGTCTTCGCGCTTGGTTTGAAATCTCGACGATGGAGAACCTCAAATTCAAGCGAAAGGGTATCATCGTCGTCCCGTGGGACTTGCATGCGGAAGGAATCATAACTTTCGAACGTTGGTAGGTACCCTTGACCCTGAGGAGGGTTGACCGTTGGCCCGGGCTGAGAGGGGCTTAATGGGTGGATGGGAGGCCAGGTTCCCAGGCCATCGCCTGGTCTGCCTGTGGTGCGATGATGGCTTCTGAGCCTGTCGTTAGTAGCAGCTCCTGCTAGAGCCGTATTCGATTTTACCTTCGACTTTGCCCTTTTGATTGTATAAGCAGTGACTTCGAGAGCAGAGTCTTCTTCCTCTTCATTTGATATCTAAATAACACGCGTCCTCTTTTCATGATTCTTCTTAACAGACGCTTCATCTTTCACCTTCTTTAGACGTTGTCTTAGCGATTTGGTGACGTTCGAATCAGAGTCAGATAGCTCACGCATTGAGAATAATACCTTGATGGCCTGAGATCCAATCACCGTATTAAATTGATTCTGAGCCATGACGCCGCGCGATCCTCTTCCTGATACACACACCGAAAGTTCTTATGTAAATACCAAGTGTTCGTTAACTTGTATTCCCAATCTGGCCGATGCATATATTCCCCCTGTCCCTCAAGACCACACAGGACATGCAGACCACGGTACCACTTATAGTACCACCCACGACGGACGGCTGTACTGAATGCAGGCTTACGCGGGTCGCCAGAGTCCGTGTCAAAGTCGGAAAAATTGAGGGCTCTGAGAGTTGCGTTGACGGCATGCGTTCCAATCTGGGCGTTGAAATTGCCCGCTGCGAGTGGACCATGTTCGTCTTCCTGGTAAACACAGCGGTAATTCTTGTCAAAGTACCGGGTATCCGCCAATTTGTATTCACGGAGAGAGAACCAGCCACAGACTATGGACCCAAACGAATCAGGTCATGTCTCTGACATAGAGCCTGATAGACCAAGGCAGCCGACGCCCGCTTCTCTGTTAAGCTCTTATTCGGTGGGGCCTTGATAGCGGATCCCAAGCAAATTGACCCAAATGCTCTGAAACCATGACCGGGACCTCGGTGATTTAGACTGCCAATGAATGAGAGGAGGTTCACACCATGTAAATATGCTGAAAAAACTTCTGGCTCTTGCAAATTGAAGGTCAAGTACCTTATGAGCAGGCGACGTCGAGCACCTATCGCAGTGCGTCCAGGATTCGGTCGTGTAGGATCGCGGCCTAAGACTGCGAAATGGTTGCTCATGTCCGAGCTCACCAAGAGTTGGATCATCCATCTCTGGATCCACATCGGTCGGTCTTGGAGCTGTCATACTGATACGACGTTGAGTATTATCTGAGCTTGACGCCTGCTAGATGCAAGAATGAAGGAATTACAAGAAGATTTCCAAGGAAGCGGAGTTGTTGTAGGTAGATGGCAACTATGAGAAGTGAGAGTTGTGATATGAGAGTTTGGTCACGTTCTACAGATGAGAAAAGCGCTAGCAAGTATAGCACTGTTGCTTCCGAGGGGAAAAAAAGGAAAAAAGCAGGAATCAAGATCAGAATGTATATCTATAATCGTTTTACACAGGTAGAAGTCTATGCAACCAGTACGATGCTGAAGTAGATGCAGAAGTGGATGTAGGAGAAGAAACGCGGAGATTTGTAGGTGGATGGATGACGAAAGCAGGAAAGAGCTGGTAGTGCTGAAAATTGCCTCACTCTCTGGGCAAATTTCACTCCTTGGAAGAGAAAGAGAATAGGAAGAATCAAGCTCAGTGCAGAGGGAAATGCAGAAGTGTTGAGTATAGGATGGGTGGGTGGATAAGGAAAGAAGAAAAGGTTTGGTGGAAGTTTGGGTTTGGCTACCCTACCCGAGAAAGAGCCCTCTAGCCAGTGAATGCGCAACGACGAGTCTCAGCGATGAGGTGAGAGCGGGGATCCACGCGGCAGTGCAATGAATTTTGAGGCTTCCTTTGAGTGTTTGAAAATTTCCTTGCAAGCCCAAGAATTAAATGCATGAGCCTCAGGAACCGCCATTTCGAGGGTATTTCCCCTAGGCAGATCGATTAAGGGGGGCAAGACGAACAAAAAAGGAGATAAATATACGGACGACTGTAATGCGGCTATGATGAAGTGAAAATGAATTCCTTGCGCTGAGAGATTTCCGCCAATCACTGTTGCTACGGAAAGACGACCAGATAGCTTCACAAATTGAGTGAAAGTCAAGAATGACTCCAAGAAACCCAAAATTAATGACTGTGAAGAAGCACATCACTCAGACTTGCCATCCTCGCTCACCTTCTCCTTCTCACTGTACCCCCCGCCGCCCTCACCCCCAAGCGCACCTTTCAGACCAATCTCCCTATTAACGGCCTCCATTCTCTCAAAATCAGCCCTAGCGGTCGTGTCAGTTCCGAAAAGGATATCCATCTCCTCAAGCGTGAGTCTCTTAGTCTCAGGAACGTAAAACCAGATGAAGGCAGCACCCATGAAACAGAAGAGGCCGAAGATGATGTAAGTGCCGTAAGTGATGCCGCTCAACATATCAGGTGTGACTTGGCCGACGATGAAGTTGTTCATCCAGTTGGAGGACGCGCCGAGGGCAATGCCGTAGGGGCGATTGGACATGGGCCAGACTTCTGCGACGAGGATCCAGGCGCAGGGACCCCAGGAGTAGCCGAAGTGGACTACGAAGAGCCAGACCATGGCCACTTGAAGGTGTGAGTTTCTATTATGTCTCCAAGACGAGTAACAAGTAATCACTTACCTGCAGCCCAGCCGGCAGCAGTGTGTTTGGCCCAGGAGGATTGGTCCTTGGCGACGATGACGGCGATGATTATATGACTAGGAACAAGGTCAGCCTCCAGTCTGTGCAACATTTCCATAGGGCTGATGCTCACCAGGTGCCCATTCCAATTGCACCGATGGTTAAGATGGGCTTGCGACCGAGTTTGTCGATGTAGAAAAGCGTAGGGATCGTAGCGAGCAGCATGACGATACCGACGACACCGGTGGCGAGAAGAGAGATAGTGTTGCCAGAAAGGCCGAGGTTCTGGAAGATGGTGGGAGCATAGTAGAGAATAGCGTTTATGCCAGTCCACTGTTGGAAGAACCTGGTTTCAATAGTCAGCGTCAAGTTTCTTAAGAGCTGACATGGCATGCCCGTACATAGTAACGGTAGCAACAATCACCCGTCTGAACATAGCCATACTCTTGAAAAGACTTCCAATAGCAACGAATTGTAGCTTGAAGGTGTTCCATGCGGACGGGTGCTGCAGGTGAGGGAATTTGTCTGCGACAGTCCGCTTCTCAAATGTAGACTGAGCCTTGATTTCCAGGAACTCAAGCTCGACCAACTCATGATCTTGAGATAGTCCTCTTAGGGTTGCCAGCACTTTGCGTGCTTCCACTTCTCTGTCGTGATGCACGAGCCATCTCGGCGAGTAAGGCATGAAGATCATTCCGCAGAAGAGAGCCAAGGCAGGAGCCAGCTGGAGGCAGATTGGGACCAGCCAAGCAGCTTCTGATTGCGTATTCCCAGTACCGCCAATGTAGTTGGTCCCGCTAACATATCGATGTCAGCTAGGCAAGGATGAAGATTGTTTATGGCAAAAACATACTAATCGATCCAGAAGCTGGTCATGATACCAATCTCAATAGCGAATTGCTGGAGTGAAATGAGAGAACCGCGGACTTCAGGTGGAGCGCATTCAGCGTTGTACATGGGGACGATCATGGATAGAGAGCCGACTCCCATACCACTAGAGACATTGTTAAAGATTTTGGTGATGGTGACATGAGCATGATACTTACGTGACGAATCTCCCTCCGAGAATGGATGAATGCCCGCCTGCGACAGCCGTGGTCTGAACAACGACACCAATAATGAAGACACCGGTAGCGATGATGATGCTGATCTTTCTCGAGTACTGCTCAGCCAAGAAGCCGGACAAGAGTGTTCCGACCCAGGCGCCCAATTCCAATATAGAGGTGAGCCAACCTTTGCGGGTTTGGTCTGCCGCAAGTTTCGAGTCGTAGTCTCCCATGTCTAAAAAGCGTGAGCTAGCATTTTGTGAAGGAAGGCTATACTCGATGCTTACGGTCCATGAAGTTGTTCATAGTCAAGACACCAGAGAAGACTCCTTGGTTGTAACCATAGAGAAGCCCTCCAATACAGGCGAAGCAGGCAATGCCGAAGACTCTGAAGTTCTGAACCAAAGCCATGGGTCCTGAATCGCCCATAAGGGCCTTACGCCGGTTGAGAGCGACATCGTAAGTGCCAGTAGTGGCAGCAGCAGGGCTCATCCTGAGTTGTTGGAGAGGATGCTTCTGATGCCTGTTGGAAGATGGAAAGACTGAAGAAATGGCTCAGGGCGGAAGGATGAAGAATGTGAATGTAAATTGAAAGGCATCGTCAGAAGCGGAGAAGCCGGTATATATGCCACGACAGGAGCACCATGCTGACGAACGCCTACTGAAGGGCCCGATATCCCCATGGGGAGGGGGGGGTCAGACTCCCTCGATCTGGGGAAGCCCGGTTAAATTGGTTAAAGTCTTGAGGTGAAGGGGATTGGAGGCTTGGAGCTTTGGAGGAGTCTTAGTGTCATACATATGAACTTCCCCACACTTCGGTTAAAAGCGTCGGCAATGAGGCTTTTGACTTGCCGAGTCGCTTTGCTAGTACCTATACGGCTAGCCATTCAACACAGAAGAATTTTCCATCATCAGAGTAAGGTAAGGTAAGGCATAGCAAGAATTCAAGTCTTTCAATTGCACTGTTTCAACGCCTGTACTCTACTATCCTGATGAGAGCGTGCACCCGGATGGTATGGCCGCTTAAGTTGCTCAGAAACTTGGAACAATTGATTCTTACACCCGCCTCAATACGGAAATGATTGAACCTCCAGGAGTCACGAGAACTTGTCCTTTGCCCACTAAGCCTTCCGGGCCGCTCTTTCTCCTGCGATACTCCGCTTCGAATTAGGCTAAAAGCTACCATCACAACAGTCCGAATCTTTGTCTTCGGATAAGTTTTTCACTACCTGTGACACAACGATTCACTCCACAAAGCTACTCACACCTCCACCGCCCAAGAGCCTGCATTGAGCAATCATGACAGCAAGCCCTCTGCTCCAAAAGGCGTACATCCTCCAAATCCCACCCTCGACCGAAGCCGTCTACCAAACCCCAAAACCTTTCTCGCCAAACCACAGAAACATTCCCCATCCAAAGCCTTCCCCCCAAAGCGTATCAACAGCAACCGCGCGTCCAAGCTCAACTCAGCAACTCCCCCCCCCCCACCCCCACATCCAGACTTCAACCAACTAATGACAGGCGGCCAGCAAGGGATAAATGTGCTCTTCTTCATCGACCACGCCACCAAAGGCGACGCCTTCCACCACGCCATCCAAACCTTCGTCCACGAAGACTCCTCTGAAATGAAGCTCCTGACACTCGGGACAGCACTTGAAATCCACAAGCTTCGTAGTGTCATGTCTCCTACAGGGGAGTCAACATCCGGTCCCACCTAGCCAACTACCAGACTCTCGAGATTCGGGAGAAGATGGTACAACTCTTCCGTCATGCTTCCGCGGTCTTCCCAGTCAGCGCCGATAATGTGGATTGTAAGCTTAGTGCGAGAAGCAAAGTCAGGGATCTCGGACTCAAGTCTTGCTAGGACGGTAAGGAGAATCGACGGCTACCCCGAGGAAGCGACAAGCCCGCAGAGATACCTCGTCATCCTTGGTAAGAGAGAAGTCTTCTGTGATGAACCTTGCGAATGGGCTGTCGGAGATGGCTTCGTGATAAGTTTTCCAGCTTTGGGCTGTACGAAGAGGTTTGTATGTATGACGCGGCCTTTCGCTTGGCGGTTGAATCACGGCCTCTCCCGTCTCTTTGATATGGTTCATTTGGATGAGTTCACAGGCGCCAACGTCTTTCAAGCTGGAACATTGCTTTTGTTGATGCTGTTCAATACTCTCAGAACGGCAACTTGGAAAGCATAAAAAAGCAAGTTTGCAATCATCGCATGGCGTCAGGCGGAAGTTTTTCGAGTCGACCTGGTCAAAGGGTGTTCGTAGGCAAGTCTCACTCGTATCCCCCTGGTTGAAGACACTAATATTGCGACATCGATGGAGAAAGTCGATTAATAATTGTTGACAATGCACGCAGTAACGCTATACCGATTCCGTACTTAGTGTATTCGAGATCATGATCTTTCCTCTTTTATACTAGCGTATTATTAGTGCGGAGCCATCAAACAGTTTTTTCCATCTTTTCATTTTTGAACATTCCATCAGCTTTTGATACAGATGCTAAAAATGCGTATTTGGGAGCTGATTATGCGCTATTTAACTATGCAGAAATCATACAGAACGAGTTACTATCAAGAAAAGTAGTGTATCGTTGAATTACACCCGGAGCTGAGTTCACATTTCACAAGCGAGTCATGATGGCGCTGATGATTCATTGCTAGGCAGGCAGTCTTTTCGCGTTGCAAGTTCGTTGATGAGTCACGCATTTTGAAGAAATAGGGGCAATCACTCAGCCTCGAGGAGACGCATCCAGACCCAGATCGTCTTCTTCTTGATTCAATGAACCGATTCCTTAATGCTGATATCTGGTTGGATACCAAGAACTTAGGGCTGGCCCGGGGCCCACTGCGGCTGAATGTGGCCTGGAATTCTGAATACTACCTGATTACCAATACCACCTTACAATCCTACATCTCTGTCCCTGCATTTCTCCTATAGATACTTATGTATTTCATCTACATGAGTGGATTTCCGCCTTTTCATCAACACGACACTTGTTCCCTGGTTCCCACTTCCATTCCGATTTTGTCAGCTCAATCATCCCTCAATCCGTTAAACAAACATCTTGAACCTCGCTCCAGCATGGATTCCCAAGACTCCCAATCCACGTGCCAGCTATCCGATCAAGGTCGTGCCTTCAGCACCATCCTGACTGCTTTCGTCGGCTCCATCGTCAACGGCGCTACCAACGGCTACCTCGTCGCATTCATGACCGGTTGGATCAGTTGGTTTGCCGTGCTGCGCGTATTGAGCGGCGCATTAATCGGCCTGTACCAAGCTTTTTCGTCCAATTACGCCAAGCTCGAGCAAGAGCAAGTCTCAAAATCCCGGCCTGCCGATGAGATGGCGATGGAAGAGCGGGGTCTAATACCAGAAACGTCCCAAGGAGTTGCGCACGGGGAATCGCAAGACGGCAAGAAAGCTCTGTTGCCGCGTGTTCTGAGACCTCAACGCTCTTCGGTCAAAAGGATGAACATCCGCTTGAGTCAGGAGGTGACCGTGCTTGGCTGGATAGGCTGGCTGTACACGGCGGTCTACAGCCCGACTGTGCAAGTTCTTTGGCTCGCCGAGAATTTCACAACCGCATCGGGGCCATTGAAGATCGTTCGCGCCTTTGGAATCTCCATAGCTGCATTATCGCTCACCATCGACACCAAAAAGCGGTACGCAATCAAATTGGGTGAGACAAAGTACCTTGGCTCACCAGCCCGTGCTGCATTTAAGATCATCAACGCGGTCAGCGCTTTCGGTATGGGCATCATGTGCGCAGCACTTCTCGTCAAGGGCGCTATTGATATGAGTCTGGAGTGGTACATCATCGTGATCTACTGTATCTTCTCGCTGATATGGGCCGCAGCTAGCTTCTCAATATGTCCGGTTCAAGACGGCGGGATCAAAGGCTCTGGGCTCATCGCGGACGTACTAATGGGCGCCTTTGCGGGCGTTTTCCTCGCTGCGCCCGCGTTTGCGGTCATGCAAACTGCGGAAATACCGACTCTGGGTGCCGAGGGCTTCTCGACGCCCGAGTCGGGGCTAGCATCGTTGCAAAGTTACCTGTCTTGCGATTCGGTGGCGGTGTGGCAGAAGTTCGTGGCCATTTTTCCGTGAGGAGGTTTGATGGGTTTGCTTCGCCGGAAAGCGTTCTCAAAGGCACTTTTAGCCAAAAGGCGCGTCACACAGACCCTCTTGAACGTGCGCGTACAAGAGGTTCACCTGCGTACACAATCGCTTCAGCCTCAAAAGCCATTTGGATTCCTCTCACAGCCCCTCGAGGTCTAAGTACAGATGAACGCTCTTTTCCTAATCCTCAACGGCAAAATTGAATCACTATACCACCCCAACATCGTTCCTTGGGACCAGCTCGATGACAGCAGTGGATCGATCCCGACATCCTGCTATTCAGCAAACAGATCCATGCCAAGGCGTCAGATATTCTGTACAGCCAAGCAATGCGACACCTGCATTGTCGTCGATTCTTACGCTCTCCTTTTCCCGACTAGCCTTTGCAAGATTTTGGAGAGCCAATGCGAAATTAGAAATTTGTACTGCTAGCAATTTCGACGAGTATTAGAAGGAACAGGGGGGGGGGAGCTCTTAGGACAAGTGTGTCGAAATTATGGTTGTTGGTTCCCAGCCTCCTCCGGCCCGGTGCCAAGCCAGCCACATAATGAATAGAGCATATAAACCTCCTGGGCAGCTCTGAGATAGATAATTCACTCATTCTCATCATCGCATACCTAACTATTCAACAAAGTGACGGCCACCCGAGCTATCAAATCTGGCGGAAGCGCCCACCGCGGTTTTGACAGCCAATGTCTCTATCTAATTAGAGCAACTTGACTGCCAAAGTTGGCCAACGCGATTGGCGCTTTGTGGCTCGCCACAATCCGATGTGACAGATGTACAGTGGTCTTTGATTGCGTCGTGTTCCAACACCGGACCTATCCTGCCCCAGCAAGCAGGCTGGGCTCCCAACCACAACCACGCGCGAAAAGAAGTGGCCAGGTGCAAATCGGGAATGTCATCCAGACCACCCATGCCCAGACACGCGAACTTCTGGTTCGGAAACCATGATTGGGGGTGCAGGCGAGGTGCACATGCACATCCCATGCACACACTTTTATTGCGCGGTCAGCGTGATGCACGGAGTTGATGGAGGGTTTGCGATTTGCTGGATTTTAATCGAAAAGGATTCTGTTGAATATACCCCATCCAATTGCCAAAGCCAAAAGTGCTTACATCTCCATTATTATACTTATCGAGAATCAAGATTCCCATATCTGCTCACATCTACACTTCTATTCGTTCGTTTATTGCTATCAGGTGGCCGTTGTTGGGCTTGGCGTTGTTTCAAGAAAGATGCGACATAAAGGCACCAATTCCGTTTATGCGCCGTATTCGCCGTGAGTGGGTGGCTACCCACTTCATTTCCCCAGGCGAGAACCCTAACTTTCTCTCATCTGCACAGTCCTACGAGTGGCCCCGCGAGCTCCACCTTGTTTAAAGACGCCTGCGTAATGTAAGGCTCTCTCAATGCCGAAACTGACATTTCCCGCGTCTTTCTTCCTTGACCACTTGTCTCAGTATGAGCACCCGGAGCACTCTGGCTCTTCTACTACTATGGCTTGCGCCCCTACTATTGATCGCCGCCCCCGGCGCAGGTCCACCCGATTACGCCAGCTCCCGACACAATACTCAGACCCTTCCCGCAACAACCACAGCCACAACCAGCTCCTCAGCCCCCAATTGTACAGACCTCAGTAGCAGCATCGGTGCCACATACCCGAGCTGCTGGGATAGCTTACAGATGAGCCAGTGGATGTTCAATTGGAATTTTACAACCAAGACATGCGAACCCGGGGAGATATGGTCGACGTGTTTCCTACGGCTGGCATACGGGAGCGCTGGATATGACTGTTCGACGTTAGGGAGTTTGAACTGTTCCGCGCCGCGGCTCGGGGGCCCGGTCCAGGATACACATGTGTTTTACGGGGCTTTTAATATTTACGGCAAGCACGCAGCACAGTCACGCACACTTTATCGGATGATAATCGCTAATCCGTTGTCTCCCTCCTAGCCATCAACTCCTACTTCACGACCTGGGAAACAGCCATCTACGCCCTTCGATCCCAACCCGCCATCGCGCAACTCGCCCAAATTCTCGGCGCCGACGGCGTCGCCGGCCTCCCACCCTTAACCACATCCTCCCTCCTCGCCGACATCATCTCGCAATACGGCCTCGACACCGCCGCCGACCAGGCACTCGTCTCTATACTACCCTCCGGCAACAAAGCAACCAGGTTAGATACGAACGTGACGTATTACTCGACGCAACTAGCGACGCTGTTGGGGCAGCTGTTGGAGAGCCTTAGCAGCGATTTTTGGAACGGGTACTTTCTGCTGCTGGCGCAGCATGGGCAGATGATGGCGTACACGGGGGAGAGTTTGTCGAGGTTGGAGGCGAGTTTGGCGGGGGCGCTGGTGGCGAGTGTGGAGTCGGTGGAGGAGGATCCGTAGGGTGGGGTTTGGCGGGGCTTATGAACTGTTAATATGAGCAAAGTTGATGAGGAATGATCAGAGTTCGTCAACGTAGGGTGTTTTCATGACCGCTATTGATCCTCGCGGGGGTATATCTTGACTGGGAGGTTCTCCTTGTTGATTTGCTGCATTTTGGAT
Organism: Pseudevernia furfuracea; assembly: GCA_022315425.1. Taxonomy (NCBI): domain Eukaryota; kingdom Fungi; phylum Ascomycota; class Lecanoromycetes; order Lecanorales; family Parmeliaceae; genus Pseudevernia; species Pseudevernia furfuracea. The sequence goes on from JAIUPT010000010.1 coordinate 61,667, forward strand.
CCGAATCGGCACCTATCTGGGTGGGAAGGCGACGCAATTCCGCGGGTATCGATACCGCTTTCAAGGGACTAAAATCAATAAAGTTCGTTCGATTCGTGAGACGCTCAACGAGTGAATACTTCCCTCTATTCACTACTCTCGATCCTTTTTCTCCGACTTCTAAGGATGTTTATATCTGACATGTTTCAATTGTACAATGCGTTTCTATAAGTATCCTTTCCCGACCATTCTTTTATAATGTACAAAAGCTCTCTATCCAACATCGCTTGCTTCGCTAACAAACTAACTTTACAGTGACGAGTCAATCCATCCAAGTCTTGCAAATGCAGAAGAATGCTCGCTAGTACTAGTACACATGGGCTCTCTACAATATCGCTCGCTTCGCTTAGAAAAACCAACTCTGCAATCACAAACAATTCCATCATGGTCTTCCAAATGCGCAAGAATGCACCTACTCAGTCCAGCTTCAAACATGGTGTCACCCCTGAACACCCTCTTCGAAACTGATAATCCTGACGGCTCAACCTCGCAACAGCTAGATCATGACCCTCCGGCAGGATTTTAACAGCCAGTTTACTGCTCCGGCTTTGTGTCATAGGCTGCGCTTGTGGAGTTCAATTCGCAGGCATGAGACATCTTGCTCCGCTTCGGCACTTGGTTCCAGGAGCCTGCGCGGGCGTGTGGTGAGGGTAACCCATCCTCCCGACCGCCTTCTTGTGAGGGCTGGCTATGACGCTTTCGCTTTACCTGTCCATCAGGAATGGAGTGTGCATCATCCTCATTGTCGGAAACGAACAAGGGGCCGAACACAACGTTCGCGGGGTCATAAGGCGTCCCTTCATGGGGATCGCTGGTCCGGTCGGAATTGCCCACCAGTCCAAAGGACTCGCCGAGGGATTCGCCAATGGATTCACCAAGGGACGGGAGAGGGGGAAAATAGTTGCCCTGGAACGATGGATCGACAGTGGCGTGAGTTGCAGCCGCGGATCTGTCTTCGTTGTGGAAATTTTGAGGCGCTTTTCCCTCCCCACGTGTTCCTCCGCCATTCGAACGAACAGTCGCTTCTTCTGCCTCATCGTCTACTATCACCTTAGGGAATTGCGACGCAAAAGACCCGTTTGGATGCGTTTCTGTTGGAGTTTTTGCTCCGCTCCCAGTGTCCGAGTCTTCCTCACCACCATCGAGGCCTTCCCACAGGTGCGAATAAAACTCGAGGTATCCTCGCGTTGACCATCTGTCCACGGGGTCCATACACAGCATGGCTTTCTGCACAAGAAGTACGAGCTCGAGGTCGAAACTTCCTTCCATGTCTGGCTGTTGTATGCACTGCCTCAAGTAGAACGTGAAGTCCTCGAATACTACTTTGCACCACTTCCGCCCAGCAGCTCCTGGGCGACTCACTCCTGGAGGCCCAGCAGGAAGGCCATTCATACACTGGAATAGGAGCACCCCCAATGACCACATGTCCGCTGGATAGCTGTATGGCTCCAGGTCGTGGACCTCCGGCGCCATGTACTCCAAGGTCCCTTGCTTGCTCACAAAGGGAGCGACCTCTCTCGAAACCCCGAAATCCGCTAATTTATAGTGGCTTCGAGTCACGCAAAGGATGTTCGCGGGCTTGATATCCCGATGCATCACGCCCTGATCGTGAAGGAATTTCAGTGCAACGAGGAGCTGATTGGCAAGTTTCGCAATCTCGCTGAAAACCATGGTCTCCTTCAATTGTTGTTGAAGGCTTCCCCCAGCCACGTACTCCATGATAAGCAATGGTTTGTAGTCCCCGCACCATGGCTCAACGAACTGTACTATATTTTTCTAATCTCTCAGTCAGCCATTGCCCACTCAGCAGGGCATAGATTTTGTACTTACATGCGGTACCTCGCAGACCTTTTTCAGCATTTGTACCTCTTGCCTAAAGGATTTCAGGCTCTCGAATTGCTTCGCTGCGAATACCTTCCCATCAGGCATTCGAAGTGTCTCAAAGACATTACCGTAGGCGCCTTTGCCGAGCTTCTTCCCTAGAAGGTAAAAGGGGTCCCAAGGACTCGACGGGCCACTAGTGATGTCGGAGCTGTCCGCTAGAGAATCTCCATGGGCAGCTGAGCTCAGAAACGACTCGCAGTTTTGGCGGAATTCATGTTCATTGATTCCGTACTTTGGCATAACGACAACGAATCTAAGTCCATCCGCCATTTTGACGTGAATTTTTTTCTGATTGCGAGGGAAAATCCAGGAAAAGTGTATTCGTCTTGCTTCTTTCTGATTTTTGAATTTGATCCATGTTTTTTTCTCCGATGTGACGTTCATAACGAGATCGTGCTGTCTGTTGAAAGAAAAAGCGAGCATTTGTTCACTGATGTCCCTGCCGGGGTCACCCAACAGCGCGTCACATGTCTTTACATCGCTTCCCAACACATATCCATTCGCAAAATTCCTAGGCCAATCGTTGAAGAGAAATCGAAGGGCTGGCTCTGTCTCTTGCTTTTTCTTGGCTCTTAGCTGCTTGTTATCGTTGCTATGACCTAGCATGTTAGATTCATCGCCCTCAAAAGACTCGTCGCTCGTCTTCTCCCTAGTGAACGAAGCAGGGACATATCTCGAACTGTTGTGGGGGTCAGCCCACATCTGTTTGGCTCTCTCATTCCGTGCCACCAAGGTAAATGCGAGGTTAGGATCCTGATTGTTTGATTCCCAGTCTACTAGCGGGCTCCTCCACTTTTCCTCAGGCATCCTGACTAGTGACAGCTAGGACGGTGTGAACCGAGAGGGTACTTCTTGATCAAATTTGACCGCAGTCTTTGCTACATTGAATTGCGAGTAGGCTCGTGTAAGAGTCTTGAGGTGGGAACGTGAGACGGTGCTGGTCGACTGTGATGGGAAAAGTTCAATGCAAAGACTCTCTTGCTTGGGAGCCAGTGGTATAAAGAAAGTGAGCTTTGTGGTCTGAGATCCAGGAATAATTGGCTAGGATTAAGTCAAGATTAAGTCGAATGAGTTTGGAGAGGTAAAGATCTCTCGAGTAAGGACAAGAATATATACGCCTTTGGGAAGGTCTTTTCAACACAGAGTCATTAGGTTGACATAGTCTCTCTGCAGAGCCACATGATAGGAAAGTGTTAGAAATAGTGGCAAACAGCCCTACGATACTAGTGGCTTGGCACTCCGCACACTTCATGTATTCTACCTCCCTAGATAGACACTCTCTAGTCCACTCAATATCAGTCGTTCCAGACCCCATTATTCAACAGAAAGAGACAAATGATATCTTCAACACATCAAGCTCTTGGAAATGACTAGATCCCAGAACAGTAGGATCAGCAGGAATCTTAACACTACAATCATTTTGTCATCATCAAGCACCTCCATTCGGTTGGAGCCTACTATTTACCACTGAACATTTACCGTTCACTTTGAAGCTCATCAACACCGACTGACGCGCATCTAAGGCTGAGCTAGACGTGACCCTCGTTGCCTTTTCGGTCGATAGCGCGTTGTTGTCAGCACAGGCAAGCTTCACTAAGTGTTCACCTCTCATCATTTAAAATCCTTTTGTTTTCGGTGTGCAAAGGCTTGCAAAATCATATCCCGTCAACAACCAGAGCCATCATGACATCAAACTCATCGTCAGCTTGGGGCGCCGTTCGTGATTATCAGTCATTGCCTTCTCCTCCATCCAACCATAGTTCAACAGATAACCATGGTGGTTTTGACCCAGAAGAGCTCACAAAGTTGCTAAGGTAAGAAAATCCCAACGCAGGAGGAATTCACGTGCTCACCGACTCCTAACACATAGGTTATGCACACCCAAACAGGATGACATAGCAGCGGAGTACGAAATACGCGCCAAAGAGAACCACGATCGCATCCTTGAGATGGGTGGGCGTCCAACACGTCCAGTCCGGCAACAACCAATATGGAATGCTATGTACAAAGAGGGGTTGATCTACCTTATTGATAACGATGGCGAGCTGCAGTGCACTCTCTCGGACGATATAGATCCAATGGAACACCATTGGATGAGTGAAAACCATCAGTTCATGGAGGAGTTGGAACAGTGGGAGAGTTTCAGGGAGTTTCAAGGGAGATGGAAGCACAAGGCCCGCCCGGAAACACAGTTGGAGCTTGAGAATACAGACGCCAGATTGATCGAAGTTTTGACTAGAATGAATGACTGGAAAGAGTTTGAAGTCTTCGAAGGCCTGAATCGTGTCGACGCCTTACATTTCGAAGACGAATGTCTCGAGGATTTCAGACATATCATAAAGTGGGAAGTCACCGCCGAGCCTTTGCAAACAAACCCCGAAGTCCATGACGCAATCCGCGATTGGCTGTGTCAACTGGACGAAAGTCAAGAAGAACTAGAGGCTACCAGCAACCAATTGGACTGGATCAAGGGTCAATGGCCGAAAGTCGTAGCCGAATCTACTGGGTCCATCTCGAGAACGCCGGGGCTTCAAAACAGTTTGGAAGCGAAATTCAGAAAGCAGACCCATGCCATTTTCAGCGCCATACAGAAGCTTGGGGGCCGGCCAAGCCACGCTGTCAGTCCGCCCGACCACTTTATGGATATTTTCCACAAAATCTTGTACTGGAGTTCGGAAAGTTCGAAGTATAAGGAAGAGTGGTTAGACTGGAAGACGTTTCTCGATTGGCGACGATATATCCGAGGTGAATCACCTAAAACCAAACCACGAAGCTATCAATGTCCTCAGTTTCAATCAGACTTAGAGTTCTATGCGGAGTTTGAAAAATTCCGGCTCTTTCAATATGACCTCGCCTTGACTTGGCTGAAATGCTGGCAGCGGGTTGTGAGATGGCACGAAGAAGAAATCGAGACGCCTCCATACCTGGACGGCGTCGAAGTAGCGCGCTCACACGTGAGAGACTCGGAGCGAAAAGTCACATATGCCGCAACGCGACTCGAGAAGTCCAAGCAAGAGCATACTCGCGCCATTTCAGAGCACGGTCAACAAATTGGCGGTAAGACCGAGACAGAATGTACAGAAAAGCTACGTCCACCTACACCACCTCTTTCGAGTTCGAAGTCGCAGCAGTCTTCACGGTCTTCTTCGTCAATTGCGCCGTACTCGCCTTCTCCCCCTTCTCCACCGTCTTCACAAGCTTCACAGACCTCACAGTCCCCTCCTTCTCCTTTTTCTTCGCAGACCTCACAGTCTCCTCCTTCTCCTTTGTCTTCGCAGACCTCACAGTCTACTGAGCGTCTCTCCAAGGATCGAAGATCCGCTGAAAAACGACGTCGACGGTCAAAGAAGGAGGATACAAGAAAAAAGGTGGCAAAGATGGGCAACACCAACACAGAACAAAAGACTGTTCCACCATTTTCTTCAAGTCCACGCCAAGCCGCGAAGGACGATGATATTCAGATGACGGACGCCCTAGAGGATCCGAGGCCGATGGGGCCTATAAAAGAGTATGAGAAGGCAGATTCGGAGGACACAGTTATGACAGACTTCGAAGACCCTCCCAATCATAACTTATCGAATCCAGCAGATATTCATTCTACACCTACGACCAGTATTGCATCCAAGAGGTTGCCCTCGTCTAGCATCCAAGGTCCGACATCGAGAAAAACTCGATCTACTACAAAGCTCGAACAGGCTCTTGATGGCAAGATCCTGAAGAACACTGGCAAGAAGCCGTCCAAAAAGGTCAAGGTGTTGACGGAACAGCAAAAACTATTGTTGTTGAATGTTGTATCAAACGACAGTTCTTCCATGGGCTCTCCGCCACCCCGAAGAAGCGAAAGACTCAAGCAGAAAGCAGCAGCTTCGGCCACTGAATCGCAATCGCTCGACGCCGCCCGACCCTCTCAATCATCAGGAGACAAGCAGCCCCAAAAGAAAACCGGGTCTGTTGGGCCTCCACGGCCATCGAGAAAAAAGAATCCCAAGGAAAAACTCGATACCCTTGAGCCACCCCTGACACCAAGGCAGAAGAAGCTCGAGATGCAATCCAAAACCATGTGACGCAACTCGCCCGGGTCGACGAGGTACGCGTCTTTGCATTTGATTAATAGGTCTATATACCTTGTCCACGTCATCTGATCCAATATTCGCTAACTCTGGCTCCAGGAACCGGCGTTAAGATTTTCCACACATTATCTGCTTGCAATCGATTCATGCGTTTGATACACTAGACTTGTCATGCAGGAGTTCTCGATGCTTGCGTTTTCAGGCTGAGCAGTCTTGGCCGGCTTCTGGTGGACCATTTTTAGGATCTAAAACACGACACATCGGTCTCCGCTGGGCAGGTCCTGGCTCCTATATTGTGCTGCTGCGGAGAGCGCATACAGATACTCCAGCGAGACCCAACCTGAAGTATCGGCTTCAACATGAAAGCTAGGTCGCACAAATGCCAAATCGTGTCGGGTTGCTCTCGGGGAGGGCTATGCTGAGAGCTTTCACCTACCTCAATTTTGGTAGGCAAAAATAAAGGTCCAATACGGAAGGTTCCAGATCTGGTAGGTGTGCAAGATCGCAGGGAGGAGGGAGGCGCCATGACGCTCATTGCGGAAGGTGAGTCGAGCGCGCGATAGAAGCTGGGAAGTCGAAGTAGTGGTGGGAGTTCATTCTGGAAGGGTTAGAGGTGGACAGGGGTATATAGGGGTCACTTCTTGCGAGGGGGAGCAGCAGGCCTGATCACACCAGCGTCAAGGTCCAAGTATTAGGTTTTTACAATGGGAAATGGTTTCAATCTTACATTATTGACTAGAAATAAGGGGTTTTGTTCGATTGCTCGCGCACTGCTATTGCATTCCATGTGGAGAAGACATGGAGGTGCATTTGGGTCACTGGCCTCTCTTGATTCATGTATTGTCCTGACTAACATAATGCGACAATATTCGATTATACACAGAAACCATGAACACTCTACAGTCCATGCGCTCAGTGCTGCCAAGCACAATTATACCTAGCCCCAGGGTTGTTGCGCTTTGTGTTTTGATTCCTCCTGTCTCGAACGTCCTCAAGCCACGTCGATGTCCACATTCTCTCCCTCTGGATACCCTTCCGTTCTGCCTTTATCCCTGGCGAGAAATCATGATTACCGTTCCCATTCTCTTTCAGGGCGAAATGGAGCTTTAACGTTCTCTTCGCGTCCACTTCCTCAACTTCACCGCTCCCGCTCAAGCAGCGCAGGATTTCTGTAAGATTCTGAGCAGTAGCCGACCATTGCACGCCGCTAGACCCCTGTCAACGCAGAGCGGCGCACGCTCGTCAACTCGGATTCCGATGTTGCGCACGCGTCGCACGTCTTGCGAGTAGCTCCTTTTGTCAATAACAAAAATTCTCTCGCGGATTAACACCATTATGTACCATTTAAAGATTGCACGTTGCCAACGAAGTGTTTGAGGTTGAGAGTGAGGATGTTGAACGTGTTGAGGATGGACGAGGCTTCGAGATAGACTTATTTGCTGACGCGGAGGATGGAGGGGTAGAGGATTGAGGTGTTGTACGGAAGGTTGGGGTCGACGGCGCGATTTTCGTAGGTGTTGTGGTCTTTGAGGTCGGAAGAGAGGAGGTTTGAGTAGACTTTGAGTCGTATCTCGGGTGGCAAAGTTATGAACGGCATTGTTGTTTGTCTGATTTTTGCGAGGTTCTGAAGGTGATACTTCACGCTATACTCATTGCTCCTATCCCATCAATGACCCGCTTATCGCGCCGTTCAGTCAACCAAGTCTCCCATCCCGGCACCCTCCCTCCAGCAAATGCATCATCATCAAATGCCTGGTTCCAAGCCATGATGTCCTTCGCCAAAAACTTCCTCACTGGACCGGGCATGTTCAAGCCTTGTTCCTTCGCCTTACTACACAAAGTGTTTAGGATATCGCAAAGCAAGTTGTACTCATCAACTGCACCGCGACCAGACCCACCTCTCACGCCCCGTACGAAAACAAGGTTGTTACGGTCGCCCTTACCGTAGACCTTGACGTACGATTCCATTAAGAGGCAACACTGGTCTATTTGCGGGAGTATAGATCCAGATAAAGGAACACCGCTCTGGCCACTGAAAGTGCCGAGGCGTTCTTCGAAGGTAGTGGGAATATTGATATTGTTCTGCACAATGGTCCCACTCTCCCCTTCCTGAAGAAACCCAGTCCAGTGCAAGTCCGAGACCACCTTGCGCTGCAGACGGCGCTGAAGTGCAAAGAAGTAATGTGCTACGATGAGAGTATCATTCGAAGTAACGACCTGGGACCTGATAAGCTCGGCGCTGAAAATGACGTTGGTTTCGAGATTCTTGATTTTCTGTCGCAAACGGACTGTGGGGTCCCAGAAGCGGAAGTATCGCAGTAGACGGCGCTGAACGCGGCGAAATTCTTTGCGGGTGAGAATGATACTATCAGGGGTGGACGATAGGGTGGGCTCGTGGCCACCTGCTACGCAACCCTGGTCATCCCAGACGCAGAAGTCGGAAGGAGGAGTGATGTTCGCTTCGCGAAAGATCCATTCGGGGATAAACAGGCAGCGCGAACGTGGAGAACAACGACGAATGCGGAGAAGAAGCCGAATTAGCGATGTCCAGTCGTGAATTCCGCTCATGTCAACCATATACTTGTCTTGGATTATTTGTCGTGTCTGCGTGACTAGATGGGAGAATTTGCGTATTTGGATGGCTTTCCCCGAGTTTGTGTGCGAGTATTCGTCCAACCACATGCAGCTGTGAGTAAGGACTGTAGGGTGAATCTCTTTCAGAAGCGATTGCACGATATCTGATCCGTTCGCAATATCGTCGTCGTTTCTGATGGCCGATATCACAACGCCCGCTGCTTGCTCTAGATCCAGTCGCAGCAGCGAGTTGATGTTTTCTTTCATGAAAGCAATATCGATTCGACTGTCGCAGCACCCATATATGTTTGCTTTCAAGCGCTTTACATCAGGACCATTGTTGGCATTACAGAACTGTGGGAGGTAGCGTCCAAGAACGCAGGAAGTGAAGAGTAAGATAAGACCTTCTTCAGAGAGCGAGCTAGGGCCATCGACTGATGACTGTAATTGTTCGTTGTCAAGCAAGAAATCAGGTATAGATGGATATGGGCGTTGTTGTGGCTCGCCGTCGTTCATGACCATACCAAGGTCTGTCTGCAGCGTGTGGGTCAATTTACAGGCGGTAAAGAGCTTCATGATTGCACCGTATCTGGGAATTTTGGGATGAAAAGGGTCTATCTAATCATTTATAATTGAGTGTTCTTCTGTATCGATGACTCACAGTGGATCGGCTGACTCAAGTCTGCCTGAGTTGAGTCACACCTTGCCGCTGTTAAAATCAGGTATGGAATTAGGATATCTTGGAAAGATGGATTGATGATTTCCAAAGCTCCCCTCCCTGGAGGATGGCCTATGTATCATACCAATCGAGTGCTGGCAAAGCAACGGGCCGGAGGAGGCTGGGGACCAACAACCAACAACCAACAATTTCAACAGCCGTACCACGCCGCATCATTACGAGCTGCCATTTTTCAAGAGCATCGCTGGCAGTTGCACAAGAAATGATAGATGCTGAATAGTAGTGAGGGATGGACGATACAGTTTCTTTTTGCAAAAGATCCCTGTCGCGCTAGAGTAGGACGCGTAAACAACGCGTCCAGCCCAGCCATAAGGCGCGATGCCCAAACCCCACAAAGAGTGAGTCGGATCCTCACACACTTAACGGTCATGTCTTTGAAGCCGAGAAGTACGGAAGAAGAACCGGAAACGTTTGGAACCCTGGTGATTTATCTACCTTCCAAGCATGAAGGAGTTAGTGTCGTTGTTTCGCATCGCGGACAGTCCAAGACATTCCAGACCGATTCGACCTTTGATCATACCTTCATAGCATGGTATGCGGATATCACGCAAGAAATTAAGCCGATCGCCTCCGGGCACCGTTTGGTCCTTGTCTACAACCTGATCCAATGCTCTACAGGACCCTCCCGGTCAGCTGGTGTTCTTGCGAGGAAGAAGAAAGAGCTGAGCAGGATTCTATCTTCTTGGACTAGAAGCATTGAGAAGGAAAAATCGAAGGCTCCTGTGTTCTTGACATATCGGCCTGATCATAAATATACCGACGCAAGTCTCCGATTTCAGACTTTGAAAGGCTTAGACAAAGTCAAAGCGGAGTATCTCCGAGAGATCTGTTCTAATGTCGGTGTGGACTCTTATCTGGCAAGTATGGAGCGGACCGAATACGGACCTTGCGAGGAAAACTACCACGAGCACAAATATGGGTATGACTACGACGAATCCGAAGAAGACGAAGATAATGGAACATCTGGCGTGACACACACGCTTGAAGCAGTCTTGCAAGGATCGATCTAATCGAAACGGATGATAGATCTTGAGGACTCTTTAATCGCGTGAGACATCGATCGAGGAAGAGGATATCGTACAGGAAGAGCCATTTTCGCGCGACCCAGACAAAGAAGATTTTGAAGGCTATACTGGAAACGTTGGCGCCTTGGCTACTCACCTTTACCATGATACTGTAAGAGACCCGCAGGTGCGGCTTCTATGGCTACGTCCAGATGTCTAGCAACGTGAAGGGTAGCCGTCCTAGTGCCATTCAACTCTCGTTACTTGTTCCTGTCGAGGCATGTCAGAAAAGGAAGGGTTGACGTTAATGCTTGGATGCAACGGCTGATCAAGGTCGTCCAAACAAGTCCTGACGACAAAGGAGCCAAGTACGATCTGCTCCGCCTTTCACTCCCCGTGGGTCGCACACTTCACGAGGCCCACAATGGCAAGAAAGTTCATGGGAAAAGGGGCCACTTCCCAGCCCCGGAGCCTCAGTGGCCAGTCATAGCGAGTCTCACGCTCGAGAACAACAAATTGTTCGAATTCGAGTTGAAGACCAGCCAACTACTTACATTGTCACTCTTCACCCATGTAGGAGCCGCAATGTTCATTTCAATCTCCCAGTTACTCGTGACCGGTAAGTAGATATTCCTCCAGCGTAGTCTATGTGCTTGGTTCTCTAGAACAATGGTAGCTAAGTGATGCAGGATCAACCAGCAAATGTCGCGGCTTCAGAAATTCCATATGCGGTATCAGGCTTTCAAAAATCTTATCGAAGGGTTTCAAAGAACTGCCAAGTCGCGAGACCAGACCCTTTTCCCGAGAGATGATGAGATACAAGCGTGGGCAAGATGCAAGGCCGAAGGTATTTTGCATGAAGTTCAGTCGGTTGTAAGAGAGGATGGTATTTGTCTCGCGGACATGGCAGTCAACCCTCCAGGCGGGAAATCAATATGCGAGTTAGTCTCCATTAATTTGGGAAAAGGGCGTGACAGATCCTAAGGAAAAACAGTCTCCTACCCCTCGTGAAGCGCTTCGCCTCGAGCACAGCATTCACAGTTGCTTTCGCTACGGCCGTCAGGAGTGCTGGCTAGAATGGTGGTCTCAATGAAGACGAAGCAAGGGAGGTTTTTCTTTAACTTTCTCGGGATATTGTCCCCAAATTCGGGGTCGAGATACAAAAGACAACCAAACGAGAAAGGTCTGATAGGGATCCTACAAAAGCATCTGTGCATTGTCTTATGGACGGACACGGTATAGCGTTGTTTCTACATCAAATGGAGAGGGCAGGCCTGAAGACCGAGGCGTATGAAGTGCTCGGAACATTGGAGAGGGAGGCTGCTTCGACCGAATTGACAGCTTTTGAAGGCTTCTTCCTCCCATTGCTCAGGAACTTGACCCGACTTCAAGTACCACGCCCAGACCAGCGCTATCAGAGACTATTTAGGGAGATCTTACTCGCGTATGCCGAGCGGTATGTGCAAATTGAGCCTCGTTCTGGTGACTGGGCCCACAACCCAGAGGGCTGTGGCTGCTCGGACTGTGATCGACTTGACGGATTCCTAGCGAATCCATCTCTGGAGTCAAAGAGATTTGCAGTGTCCAAAAGCCGAAGGCACCATCTGCATTGTATGTTGAACGATACGGAGTACAGTCATGAGACAGATCGAAGAGGTGTGGAGACCCTTGTGGTCACAAAACCTGCCAGTCGCTCCTTCGCCAAGTATGAGCAATGGAAAACGAGGTTCTCTAAGGCCAAGCAGGAGATCAAGAATCTTGGTCTATGTCTAGGCCATTCCATACATGTTCTAGCGTTCTTCCATACATGTCGACTGCATGTCGACTGCATGTCGTAGTTTGCTTCTACACCGATGTTTGTAGCATTTCTTTGTTATCCATGAGGTCTTATACCTTATGGATCTTATCATAGATCTATATGCTTTCTATCCTTCATCCACTGTAGCCTATGACAGGTTATGAGCCCGATTGACATAGAAGATAGAATTTGAATCTTTGCCTTAGAACTAACATTCAGAGCACTCTTTTCAAGCATACTCAACTCACCCAGCCCACTCTGTATTCTGCTGATCTAGACGATATCTGAACAAACCGAACAACAGAACATTAATGAACTAACGCCTCTTCGAAATAGTAATCAAAAAAAGTCTTAACTGCAATCGAAAAGATCTTTCTACATAAGAATAGGTCTTCTACATTTGTATTACCAAGCATAAGCTACATCATTTCAATGCTGAATGAGATCAAGAATTGGGATCATTGATACAACTCCATTCTTGATATGTGTGAAATAACTGACATCGATAATGTTTTAATCGAACACGACACGATATCTGTTCAAATGAATAAGGAAACAGATAAGACATTTAGCGAAAGAATCGTTTATTGAAAGATAGTTAATAAGTACATTATCGACAGCATTCGTTTCTCGCTGAAATCAGGAGAATTGACTCATATCGCTGATGTGTCAGATGTCTATCAGATGATTCAACGACTCAGAAATCAATACAAATTCAAAGAATATACCTCAAGGGAGATTCTATGACGTATCATGAGTCGTACGACCTTGAACAACTGCAAGAATATAACGAATTGAGTGAAAATCATTAAGAAGGTCAAAGTCTCGCTCATGAAGCTGAATTCGATCATTTCACAATGAATCGTAACGACAACATTCTTGCATGACCTCCCATCATTCTATAACTCGTTTGTCGAAATCGTTATCAACTCTCGTGACAAAGACGCCAACGAAAGACCTCTGAAACCTGACTTTGACGACATGTGCGAGAGGGTTTTGAACAGGGAGCGGAGATAGAAGATTTTGATCATTAATTAATTCAATTTCAAGATCTTAAAGGCCGCTGAAAAGGCAAATTCGACTAACTTCAACGTCAACTTCAATTTCAAGTCGAAGTCTCAAGGGAAAGACGAAGACAAGAGAATCAAGTGTAACGAATATAACTAATTTCATGAAGGAGACTGCTGAATAACTCACTCAGAAAAGACTAATCAGGTCTGACGTGACAAAAACAAAGACAGGCTGATCGAATTTTAGAAGAAGAAGTCTGAAAAGAAGAATAAGAACAAAGAGAAGAAAAAGGCCTACTGTGTTATAAACGTCAACATCAAGAACTCTAACTTCTACTTTGACTTCGCAGTCTTCTTACATTACATATACTTCATGATCTAATATCGCGAAGATTCAACTCTATTAAACGAATCAATTGAGGTGAAGATCTGTGACGAAGAAATAGTGTATGTAACACACAGAAAAATTATTCAACTGAATACTCTAATTATCAATGACGATGACAACGACGAAGAATATCGTTTGTTTATTAAGAATGTTTATTTCTGCTTAGAGATGAACATTAATTTATTATCTCTTGATACTCTAATTCGCAATGAACTCTTCTTCGATATAGTTAAGAAACGGCTAATCGTAACTAACGACGATAATAATATCATTATGAAAGGTGCACTCATCAACACACTATTTAAACTCCGTCTCAGCGATGCTGAGAATGTGAAGGTCAAGGATATAACGAGATATGTGACAATGACGGCAAAACGTCTTCACAAGAAGGTCTCAGTCAAATTCTAACATAAAACGCTCGGTCACCTAAATTACATCGACGTCGTCAGACTTTCAGCAATGATAATAGAAATGAAAGTCGTGAGATCAATCAAGAAGAAGTTCTGTGAGTCATATGCTCTCGCTAAGCAACATAAGACGTCTAGTAAAGAACTCATATCAGCAGTGAACGACTTATTTTATCGAATTTATACTAATCTTCTTGACGACAAAGATAGTCTTTTATTGACCATTAAAGATCTCAAATACGCCTTAACATTAACTAATCAGAACACTCGATATCGCTGAATGAACTTTTTAAAGACAAAGAATCAAGCACTTTTCGAACTAAAGAACTTCGTGAAGTACGTTCAGACTCAATTCAACATCATTTCTCGCATTATTCGATCAGATAATAATGAGAAGTATAACTCAGAGAAGATAAGAAACTAACTAAAGTTCATGAAAATTATTTAGAAGTTGACTATGTCAGACTATTCAAAGCAAAACGAGTTAAATGAGCGTATCAATGATATACTACTAACAAGGACTCGTACTCAACTGATTGTAGCAGAACTACCAGCGGCGCTATAAGCTGAGACCTTTCGAACGACCATATATATAATAAACAGATCGCTCACCTCAGCACTAAATAAGACGTCTCATGAAACTCTTTATAAAGTTAAATCAAACCTCTCTCGTATACACTCTTTTGACCTGATATGCTACGCACACGATTATAAGACTAAGCAACGAAGAAAGATGTCGTCTAGAGAATTCAGATGTGTCTTTCTTGACTATAAGAGAATCAATCAATATCGACTGTGAGACGTCAAAAATCACAAATTGCTTCGGCGACGTGACGTTATTTGAGAGCAACTTGAGTCTTTCGCCTCGTCTTTAGACGTGTCTATTGAGAACTGGGACGACGTGTCGAACAAGGAGAATAAGGACGTGATCATTATTTCACTTTCTAGAAATCTTAATTTCTATTTCGAAGACGTTCTTGAAGCATCTCAGGGTTTTATAAAAGAAATCTCAGAAAATGAGAATCTACAAGATTTCGAAGTTGACTCGATCACTAAACTTTCGTCTGCGGAGGCAATTTAGAAACAAATCAACAACGAGAACTCAAATTTGCGGGGCGAGAGACTTCGTCACTCAACAAGATATGATCGAAAAGACTATCAAAAGCTTCACATCAAAGGATTCGTCAAGGTGATCACCGCTCACGCTCTTATGAGTGACTATAACGAGTCGCTGATCTATAAGAAAGCTATTAATGACCTCGAGAGAAAACAATGGCTAAAAGCAATGCAGATCGAATAAGATTCGGTGAAGAGCAAGCAACGCTCCCGATGGTTCAAACCGTCGGTCCAGCAGATCTGAACCAGTTCAAATTGAAGCTATACACACGGTTGATAGTCGGTTCAGATGTCAAACCGTCCAACCAACAGTTGAACTGATTCAACTGATAGTTCATTACTATTCTACATCAATTTCGAGTTCGTCAGCGACTTTCTTTCCCATAGTAACAACAATCGCATATAGATCTTTCTTCGTGAAGATACTCAATCGAAATCATGATTTCAGACACTTCAATAGCTCAATGGTCTCACTCTTGAGACTACCTCTCGAGTTCGAGATCGTACGTTTGACCCCTGAAAACACGCGTTTCGCCTTCGAAGACATGGCTGATATGGAGTAGATGTCAATGACCATCTTTGAAAGAAGAGGATATCGAGTACGTTGCTTCGGTTGTAGCCATTATTCGAGTGCTGATTTGTTCTTATCTTCTTCACGGAGTATGAAATGATCAGCGATATATAGATCAAACTCGTCGAGAGCACTGCTGGAGTTCTCCGCCTCATTATTCTGGTCATCTAGTCACTTAAAATACTGATTATTAGTGGGTTTGTGAGGCGTACGAGTTGTTGAGGAAGTGTAGGTAGTCAGGTCGGTGGAAGATCGATACGTAGTCTCTCAGAATTTCTTCATGATTGCCTCCATATCGGGTTGCCACTCAGAATTCCAACGTTTGAAGTATTTCCACTTCTTTCGAGGGTTCAGAACGATGACGACGATGTATGCAGACGCTCTTTCGATCTTGTTCCAGTATTTCAAGAGCTTGATAAGGCCGGCGTGAAGAGACTCCCTCATGAAGTCGTGATAAGCGTATTCTTCGATCGTATTCTCGAAATGAGCACATAGAAAGTTCATAGAAGGAAGGACTTCATCTAAAGTCGTCGCACGATCTTCAGTAGCCTTCGTAGCATCGTGAAAGGCCTGAAGGAAGTCGCGAATGTGACCGAGTGTTTTTCACTCCTCAGCACTGAATAGATCGGTAGACAGCTCGGGTTCCTCGTTGCTGACGGCTATGATGGCTGCCTTAATCTTTTTGATGGCCCAGTCAAGCATCTCGTACCAGGAATTCCATCTAGTGCTGTTGTCACGATGTGGCATGTAGCCCTGGACGGTCCGATCTTTGAAGGATTGAATGCGTTGGGGGCTTCCCATAATCCATACAATGATATTGTGTAGTTTGCCGAGAGGTTCTAGCTTTCGTCACTGTCTCAACTGAGCATCAGAAGAAGAGTCGGCGAGATTCTTCGGAAATTCATAGTCATCGACCTTTTTTCCAAAGAGAAAGGCCTGAACAGCGAGATTAAGTACGTGCTTATTGCATCTAAGGCGTCGTTGCTGAGCATCATAGAAGACTTCTTCCTTATTCAAAGCAGTAGCAATAGTAACAATAAGTTGATCGTTGAAACTAGCATTGTTCATAATCATGTAACCCAACTTGTTGCGAATCCCGAAATCCTCGAGCACAACGAGGACATATGCCGCCTGATTTAGCCCTGAGTGATCCCCTTCGAGCTCCTTGAGTCCGAGAGTCACAGCGTGCAATTTAGAGTCTTCCCCAGTGAAATGCGCGACCACTACTAGCAGTCCAAGATGATTAGGAGACGTCCACATATCGCATGTGATATGAATATCTGATATGGCTGTTGCTAGCATGTGACGTAGTCTTTCCTTTCCTTCAGCAAATAGACCTTCAGCATGGATCTTCATAGTCGAGTCAGAGTCAGGAAGCATTCGATTGGCCACGGGGTTGACGTATTCTAAGAAGGCTCGGAAGTTCTTATTTCTGACTTGATTGAAGGCGATATCACAATCAACCGTCCATTGTAGATAGAGGTATTCCAGAGTGTCCTTGTTCAGGTCGATTCCCATCATTTCCTTCCTTCTTTTCTTCTCTGCTTGACGATTGATCTCAGCCTCACGTAGAATCGCTACATCTACTGATGTTCCATCTCGTATTCTTTTTTCAGCGACGCTACTGGCTGTGAGGTCGATCGAGTGTACTTCTTTTAGGTGACGAGACATTGCCTCGGTATTATCAGTGATTTTGTAGCGCTTGGTGCAGCGGTTGCAAATCATATCGCCGCCTTGGATTCGGATATGTGCATGAACGTGTGAGGATTTTGATCTTGGTCTCTTGAAGGCTGAGGAGGATCCCGATGCTTGAGATTGATTGCCGGGTGTTTCTGATCTATCTTGCGAAGCGGAGTCTTCAGATGCTTCAAATGGTTCCTCTGACTCTTGAGATCTTTCTGGGACTTCAATAGGCACCCCAGCTAGTGCTCTATGATCATCCGAGACCTCTTGGGTCGCTGTCTTAGGCGTACGTTTCTTTTGGGAGGCTTGATTGGCTGAGACCACGGGTCTTCGAGTAGAGATGTTGCGCGTGTGCTTGGCGGGCCTAGTGGAGGCCACGGACCCAGCGGCGATACTGAATGGGTTTCTAGAGGTAGGAGGAGGATCTGATAGGTCAGAGTCATCGTTACTGTGAGCCATATTGATGGTTGTTGAAGAATAATTTGAATATTGAGTGGTTGGATTTGTGGGAGGTGATTAGATCTCTGATCGCTACTAAAAATACGCCTGCGTGATCAGATATTCACACTTTTTTCTCTGATCGCTACTAGAAATACGCCTGCGTGATCAAATATTCGCAACAACAAATTCTATATACCTGGACCAGTCGACTATCAGTCCAACTGTTAGTCCACCAAATCTGAACCAGTCGACCAACTACCTAGTCAAAGTATGAACTGGTTCAAACTATTAGTACCCGAACCAGTCCAGACTGTTAGTTGGTAGTTGGTTGGTCGACCATCGGGAGCGTTGGTCAGCAATCAGGTCTGAAATCTAGTCTTTTCATCATTTAATAATCGCTCGATACTCAGAGATCGCTGAGTCTTTAAGAAGAAGCTCGAAGTTGACGACAAGGTCGTTAGATTTAAAGCTCGCTGAGTAGTTAAAGAATTTCTTCAACGAGAAGAAATTAACTACAACGAGACCTATTCTAAGGTGATCAAGTCAACGACCTTCAACATTCTTCTAGCACTCGCAGCCAAGTACGACTAAGAAGTGAACCTAGTAAACATTGTAACGACTTTTCTATATGTCGATATCAAAGAAAGAATCTACATGAAATAGCTCACTGACTTTGTTAAGAATCCTAACAAGGTGTGCTTGCTTCTAAAGACTCTATATAACCTTAAGTAGTCACCTCGTAAGTGATATAAGACTCTTTCTGAGTTCTTGCTTAGTCTGAATTTCGTTCGATCTTAATTCGACGCATATCTCTTTCTATATAAGATTAATTAAGGAATAATCTTCGTAACTGTCTATGTGAATGATATTTAGATTATTGAATTGCGTTTCCTTGTTGACTGAGTCAAAAGGAACTTGTACGAACGATTCAAGATCACGAATCTAGACTCATGCATCTATTATCTGAGCATAAGGATGAAACGGAATCGTGCTCAGCGAACGATCAAAATTAGTTAATCAGATCATGTTGAGAATGTGCTAAAAGCTTATCAAATGACTGACGCAAATTCATAAAGTATCTCAATGAAGGTTAACGCAAATACGACTCTCTTGAAGGCTACAAAGGAGTATCAGACTGATTCAGCTGACGTTATCGTCTATAAGTCAGATGTTGATCAGCTGATATATTTCATGATCAAGACGCGTTCGGACATCGTCTATACTGTATGTAAACTCAGTACATTTAACGTCAATTCAACAGCAATTCACTGGAAGGCCCTCAAGCGAGTTCTTCGATATCTGGTCGGTACGCGAAATCGCGACATTATTTATGGGGGAGTCGAAATCTCACTGTGTGAATACACGGATACTGATTGAGTCGGCGATCAAGACTATGCTAGATCTATAGCGGGTTATGTGTTCACGCTGAATAAGGGAGCAATTAGCTGACGATTCATTAAGCAGAAATCAGTGGCAAAGAGTATCACTGAGGCGGAATATATGGCCTCAGCGGACACTGCTCAGGAGGCCGTCTGGATTCGTTTTCTTATGACTGAATTGGATCAGGATCTAGGCGGTCCTACGGTGATACACGGTGATAATTAGGGCGCCATAGCCCTGGCCAAGAACCCTGTTAACCATCGACGTACCAGACACATCAACGTCAGCTATCACTTCGCCAGGGAGTTGATTGCCAATGGAACACTTAAATATAACTACATTTCAACGAAGGAAATGGTGGCAGACGGTCTAACGAAGTCTCTGACTTTAGGAAAGTTCGTTGAGTTCATTGCAATGCTGAGACTCAGTGACTTGGGACTACAGGAAATGGACCAATGAGAACGATATAAGCTAGACTTAAATAACCTCAGATATGACTTGGCTAGCCAGAGGGAGTGTCGGACTGTGTCTAGGTCATTTTATACATGTTCTAGCGTTCTTTCATATATGTCGACTGTATGTCGACTGCATGTCGTAGTTTGCTTCTACACCGATGTTTGTAGCATTTCTTTGTTATCCATGAGGTCTTATACCTCATGGATCCCACCATAGATCTACATGCTTTCTATCCTTCATCCACTCTAAGCCCAAGCCGGAGATCAAGAAGCTTGATCAATGTGTCCTGCAAGTCACTCGGCTTGGAGCAGCAAGGCGGGGCGCAGAAGGGATGTCCTCGGCGAGAAAAGCTCCGAGGGTTCAGCAGATAGAGATTCTTGACCTGACCTGAGGCTCGAACCTTACAGTATTGTACAAAAGTACCAACAAACCCTTCACAATCACGTAGCGAAGCAAATCAGACCACTGGACCAACAAGTACCTACTGTCCGCTGGTTGAGCGGCGCCTAGATCTTGTACGTGACATATGGATGCTTCCTCGACTGTTATGTATACTTCCATAGCCTGGTAGGCAGGTGCCCGACTGATTTGACGGATCAGATTTGGTGTATAATTGAGACGCTGTTCCTCACCAGTGGTTTGGGAAGCATTTTCCCGAAGCACGAGGCTGAGTCAGCACCCTAGACCTTGCCTAATCAGGCCAAGTGCTGCTGATCCGCCAAGAGGAGGCTGCCTCGGCTGCCTAGGCTGCAAAGCTACCATCTTCTTACACGTTGAAATGCTCGTACACCACCACTCAGCTCCTCGAGTTGGCTCCAAACTTAACATATATATATACTCAACTGTTTTGGCTTTACAATGAAGTTAACTCGACGTTGATCAAAGCTTCTAGACATCCACGTCTGTGGCTGATGGATTTGTGATGCCATTCCTGCAATAGTACTGTCCTATCTTCTTGATGACATTCTCAAAACGCAAGCTGGCTTTAACAGCAAGCTAGAGCCCTGAGTGATTTCCGATACCATGGATCCATTGAGCGTGAGTGCCAGCATTATCGCTGTGCTACAGCTCACTGGGACTGTGCTCTCCTACCTGAACGATGTGCGAAATGCAACAAAGGACCAAGAACAGCTAGCAGTCGAGGCATCCAATATCTATAGCCTCCTTACAGCGCTAAGATTCCGGGTAGACCAGTCCAACGGTCATGACCCGTGGTTCACGGCTGTTCGCAACCTTGGAACAGAGAACGGACCTCTTGACCAAGTCAGGGAAGCTCTGGAACGATTGGCCTCAAAGTCTATGCCATCCCATGGTATCAAGAATTTAGGCAAACAGCTTCTGTGGAAGGTCGAAAAGAGCGAGCTTGAAGGAGTTCTACGCAAGATTGAACGAGTCAAATCGCTTGTCAATATTGCTCTAACCAGCGATATATTCAGTCTATCCCAAGCCATGAAGGAGGAGCTCAGCACCATAGATGAAGGAGTACATGAAATAAATCAGGGAGTCATAAATCTTCATGATGGTCAGCAGCGGATACGCGAAGATATCTCAGATATCAGCGTCGGCGTGAATGCACGCAATGTTGAGCAGCAGGAGGAAGAGCGCCGGCAAATTGAGGACTGGCTTTCTCTTGTTGACTTCAGGTCTAGACAACAGGATATATTGAAAGGTGCGCAAGCCGGCACTCGTCAATGGCTCTTCGATTCCAAAAAGTTTCAGAATTGGGTCAATGCGGATCGAGGTACTCTATGGTGTCCCGGGATACCCGGTGCTGGGAAGACGGTCACCTCATCTATCATCATCAGTCACTTACAATCGACCTTCAAGGACGATAACATTGCAGTGACTTGCTTATTCTGCAACTACAGAGATCGAGCTGCCCAAAGTGCCGAAAGCTTCATGGCGAACCTCTTGAAGCAAGTCCTACAACAAAAAGGCACCATCTCCCCCGGACTCAAACATGTATACGAGGAGCGCAAAAAGAATCAGCCGAATTTTGCCGAGTTAGCAAGATTGTTCAGTCATGAAATTAGCCACTTTTCTAAGACTTTCGTTCTAATCGACGCTCTGGATGAGACATCAGAGCACGAGGACATTAGAATGCTGGTACTATCAGAGCTTCAGAATCAACCAATCAACCTGCTGGTGACGTCACGGTACGAAACGTCAATTGAACGGAGGTTTGAGACAGCCGAGCGTCTGGAAATACGAGCCACGGCTGCAGATGTTCAAACCTACGTAGAGGCTCGAATTCCATCCGAACACCTGCTCGCACGGCATATCCAGGCAGATTCAGCTCTGGAGAAGACAATCGTAGACAGCATAGTGGAGAAGTCACAAGGAATGTATGTCCCCACACTACTCACCCTGTTGTTTACCCTAACGCATTCTGAACTAGCATTTCTCTTGCACTTCTTTGACTCTTTCCTTGCCTAGTTTCAAGAACCATCCCTTGACACACTTTTACATATATTTAGACTTGTATCCCGTCATTTGATATAATACTCTAGGCTCTTCCGAAGCTAATCTTGCCCAGGTTTCTAATGGCAAGGTTCCACATGGATTCCCTTGTGACAAAGACTAAACGTAAAGATGTTCGCAAAGCCCTGGAAAGTCTACCACCAGAGTTGGATGGAATCTACGACCGGGCAATCGAGCGGATCGAAGGTCAAGGCAAAGACTACTCAGATTTAGCTAAGCGAGTGCTCATGTGGGTCAGTAACGCTTTCTGTCCATTGTCCCCAGTCGAGCTGCAATCTGCGATAGCAGTCCAGCCTGGCATGACCGAATTAGACGATGAAGATCTCGACGACCAAGACCTCACGGCGTCAGTGTGCGCTGGTCTCGTAGTTTTGGATGCAGAGACTGATACACTTCGCTTCGTCCGTAAGTTCTATCCCTGTTCTTGTTTTCAAAATTGCAACATAAGGCTTGATCGTTCGGTGCTAGTGCGTGCATCATGCTGGTCTATGATTTTTTTGAAACCCAATTTAGCAATATGCGCATCCTCAGAATATCAAGTGCAGCGGCCTATCAAGTTAGCCCTTCTTTAATTTGAGACGGGCATTTACATGAAATCTACCAGCCCTCTTTCGCGTACACGAAAAAATACGATGATCGCTGGTTAACGAAAATGTTAGATTATACCACGCAGGAATACTTTGATCGAAAAGGAGAGAGCCTCTTTGGAAATGCCAACGCGCATATCGCGACAAGCTGTATAACATACCTCAATTTCACTACCTTCGCTGGTGCTGATTCCTGGATATCCGTCGATGATGATCTCCAGCGCAAGGGGGAGTTCTATCTCCCCCCGCTCACGCAATACGCAGCCTTCAATTGGGCAAAGCATGCACGAGAAGTGGCTGAGGCGAACGTCACTGATGCAGTTTTGAGCTTCTTGAATCAAACGAACAACGTCATCAGAGCTGCTCGACTTGTCCCCAAGCTCCGAGGACATTCTAACCTCCTCGCGGAGCGTTTTTCTGCTTTAGGTATAGCCTCAATTTATGGATTGAGTCATGTCATGGAGAGGCTACTCTATGAAGGCGCTCCAGCAGACTCTCGCGACAGCTGCGGTCGGACCCCTCTGATGTTAGCAGCTATATTTGGCCATCTGAGCGCCGTGAAACTACTGGTGGAACGAGATGACGTCGACGTCAATGCCCGAACGAACC
Organism: Pseudevernia furfuracea; assembly: GCA_022315425.1. Classification (NCBI taxonomy): domain Eukaryota; kingdom Fungi; phylum Ascomycota; class Lecanoromycetes; order Lecanorales; family Parmeliaceae; genus Pseudevernia; species Pseudevernia furfuracea. The sequence continues at coordinate 84,904 of JAIUPT010000010.1, forward strand.
CTCCTTACTCACTGACTTCTTTGATCTTGGCAGCCCAACGTGTCAGTTCCCGTTCCCGTGTTATACAGGTTTTGCTACAAGGTGGAGCTGACGCCAACATTCGTTCCCACCATGGTACAGCATTGAACTGCGCAGTCAACAGTCGGGACAAAATCAGCATTGGGCTCTTGCTAGAAGCCGGGGCTGATCCCAATGTTATCGATGATATCGGTCAATCACCACTTCACGATATCCTCAAATTTTGCGCCTTCACGTTCGACAGTCGACGAAGCAACGCACAACAAACGATTGTACGTTCACTATGCGAGAAAGGGTCAAGACTTGATACTGTTGATCATTTTGGAAATACTCCCCTGCACATTGCGGCCGCGGGGGGCAGCACGTTTGATACCTTTGAGTTTCTACTAGACAAAGGTGCAAAAATAGATTCTGTCAACAACAATGGCTGCACACCGCTTTTGATGACAGTACGATCATGTTTTCCTATTTGTCTTGCCAAGGAAAAGGCTCGTCTACTTCTGACCAGAGGTGCTAACCTTCAGGACAGAGACATCAAAGGTGCAACGGTAGTCCATTGGGCCACCTCATCACTGGAAATGCTCCAATTTCTGGTCGAGGAAAGTGGAGCTGAAGTCAATGCCAAGACTAAAGATGGTTCTACACCACTACACTGGGCTCTCAGCAGCATTACAGGTTCAGCAAGATTGGAAATAGCGTGGTATGTAATCGATCATGGCGTCGATCCGGAGGCAAGGAATATTCATGGCCGTACGGCTTTCGAAAACCCGGCCTCCGAAACGGGAGAGGCAGAGCTTCGCGAGATACTGATGAAGCCCTACCGAGAAGAAACACCACAAAGTCCTTTACAGCTTCCCTCCCGTAAGGGCATGAGAGGTGGGAAGTCTCGCAATGCAAGCTGCTATCCGAGAAGCTACTGGTCAGAACCTTAGGGATTGTAATTCGGTGGCCAAAGGAACCGTCAATGATCGCAGAAAGGGCGGGATGGACTGTTACACTCTCAGGAATGTCTCACCTTTAGAACGCTATATGTACTTCAACCTTCCGCCCAACGAGGCTCTGTTAGAAACAATAACGAGTGCAGTAGATCAAGGAGGATATGGCGGACGTGCTTCTCCGACGTAGGCAGATCAACAAGTGCTGTCAATGAAAATGACCTAGATGAGAACTCATTAACCAACAGTACCCTGATGATTCGGAGAATATCCATACCTGAATATGACCCGCGTCTGCGCACTCCTACTAGACAAGAATAGTGGTGCCGGAAAGGTGTCGTTGCCTAGTTGACATGCAAAATCCCCCCATTCCATAAAGAGACGCAACTTATCATACATATGCTCTAGGTTCGCTGCCAGGAAAAGTGGCAGTTGCAAGCTTTTGAGCCTGCTTGGAATGGATGAGTCGCAAAACGAAACACATCTTTCAGAATCGAATTCCTCAGCGATGGTTTGCGCTCCGAAAGGGACTTTTTTGGAGTTGCGTCGGAAAACCCCCCGAATTCTTACACCCTACGAGTACCAACGATCGCGACTGTCAAAAAATCAAGGGGACCTGAAACCTACAACCCCCCTTTCTACATTGACCCCCACACCAAAATCCGCGTACGATTTCTGGGCTGATCGGGTTGGGCTGGCGCAGTCTTAGGTGCTTGAACCACCGCAGTCTTGGTCCTCGTACCCGCAGAGAGCGTCGCTCGTGATCAGAACAGGGTCCTCCCTTTCCTCCCACGAGGGCACTCCTGTGGAACACTCGCCATTATAACTCTCCCCGGTGCGCTGGATTTCAAGCAGACTAGCCCTGCCGGCCGAGGGTAAAACGCTATCTGAATAAAAAAAAAGGGTCCTGTTGGGGCGGCGGGGACTGCTTGTGTGTGTGTGTGGGTGGGTGGGTGGTGGGTGGGGCTGACAACCCATCGTTTCCCGGAAGTTGTTTCCGGGTGTGTCGGTCAATGCAATCAAAAAAAAGGGGGGTACTAGGTAGTACGGGAATTCCCACAATCAATTTACTCCGGCCCCCACGGAACCTCCACCGGATATTTGTTGATCACCCCATGAGAAAGATATCGAGCAGCTGCGCACATAGACGTTGCTGAAATGTTCTGGCAGATGTGAAAAGCATAGGTAGAAGCAATGGTTGGGTAGCTACGCTATCGTATCTGGTGGTACATGTGTTAGAGTTTTAGTCCACAAAGCACTTTCCTAGGCTGATTTCTGGGCGTCTGCATATCGGTTTCTGGAAAGTTCTAGCCTCTGTGACCTATGAATGCACTCTGTTCGGAGAGAATGCGAAACCGGCCACTCTTTTCTGACAGCTCCCCCACCATGTGGTGATGCTTTCTTGTACCTCGCAGCCTGGTAACTCTTGGCAGATCAACAACGCTTGCCCCAAAAAGGCAAGGGCCTGCTGGGCTGACTCAGCCAGCCAGAATCTTGAGAGAGAAATGCGGAACTTTTCTCTTACATTTCTCAACGACCAAGTCTTTTCAGATTGTGTCTACCTACATCTAGACGTGGCTGTCACTCCTGAACCTTCTAGAAAGATAACGCTGCCATATTCACTGCCTAATACTCGCCGGCGCCACATTGGAATATGCAATCTTTGACCAAGGAAGGTTGCGGCTATACCACAACCATGGGACACCACTTATGCGACCCATTTGACCGAGAAGTGCAGTTCGGCACGGATGTACCCACTAATCGAACTGTTCACCCAGGCTATCATAACCGGGGATCCATTGATGGGTACTTGCGTGCTAAGGAGGAGGGGTTTCCCAGCCGCACGGGTAGGCTGCAGACAAGCCTTTCTCCCTTTCATTCCCGAATACATACTCTCATCCGTTTCTTTTGACGTGATGGTGTGGATTTTCTACCTTAAAAGTTTCCGTACAAGCTTAATAGCGGAAATTTAGTTATGGTCCGAATGTCTACCGTTTTGAGGGCGCTGGAGGTATGTACTGCTGTCGCTACGTCATCATCTCCTGGCCGATCTCGACGCATCTGAAAGATTAGTGATATGCTTGCAGAATAAACAAGCCTCTTTGATCTGACAGGCAAGGGACCCATCTGAGCGCTCTGGCCGGTGTGAGTTGGCCTTTTGCTGACCTTCCAGGCCAGGTTGTAGATTCGCCATGGATTTGCGACCTGTGAAGGCGAGCGGCCTGGAGGAATGGTATCGTCCTCACCACCTGAATCTGACATTTTACACCAGCCCACCTTTGAACGTTTTTCGTAAAGGGATGAACTTCGCTCATTTTGCCAACGCTGATGGTGTGGAAAGATTCGGTCCGTTCCTGATAATTGTGGAGGTTGGGTACAACTGATATCCGCCCTTGGTAAGACAGTCGCCCGGGGTGCCTGCGAGCCTGCCCAAGTGACCTTGGTATTCCAGAAATGCGTCAATTATTTCAAATCTCTGCCATCGCTGCATGCCTTGAAAAGCATTCAACTTGCCGAGAGGTATGCAGCGATAAGGTGATGAAACTCCTTCAACTCTTGGACGCGATTGATCTCAGGGCCGCTACGTATGGCCAGCGTGCACGTGTTGTCGAATATTCGCAGAAAAAAAAAGGTGAGACGACGCATGCCATCTAGATCGCAATGCAGTTTGAGTCCAGATCGCCATCGATTCGAATCATCTTGTTCAGGTACGAAGTGATTGTTTGGATACAGGGATGCAGGTCCAGCGGTTCCTGCAGTTTATCACACTTAGTATATGTCGCCAATCACGACGCACCTGCCCGATCAAGAAAGCGTGGTGCGCTGACACCTCACCGAGGCCGGTTTGTGGAATTGTCGAAGCTAAGTTCAACTAAGGACTGCATCATATCAAGATGTTGACCTGCATCTCGGACCGATTTGATGAGCACGCAATGATTCGCGCCCCGGGCGCGAAAGATACTTTTCCCTGGCAGCGGGAGGCGCAACGACGCGAACCGCCATCGCTTGGACCTTCAATGCGATGAGTGATCCGATTGGTAGGCCATGTTAATCCAGAGCCAGAGTGTGGGAGTGTCAGAGGATTTGAGAAGACGGGTCATGAACCAATGGGATGGTAGATTACTCGCATGCGGGGGAGCATCTCGCTGCCAGTGGACGGAATTCCTTCCCTCCACAACAATGGGTCATAGCTTAATAACGCCACTTTATCTGCAATGTTGATATGTAAATTCACAATTGATAAATTGATAGAGTATCACGAATGTAATTCGTGGGCCTATGCTTGTAAAATTGATAAAGTTGATAAAATTGATAAAATTAATAAATTCAATTAAATAAATGACATTGCGGGCCGTCTTTTGATGGCGGGATCTAACGCTGCAGCTTCCGAGTCTTTAGTATTTAAGTTACTGGTAAAACAATTTGGCCATGCGGGCCATGCTTAGAGTAATCGCGACCTCTACTGTAATGTCGTGACTTTCTCCCCCTCTCGCACCCATTTTCCCATACGCCATCAGCCATCAGCCATCGCTGATATTGACTGTTAAATGTCAAATGTCAATCATACTTTAATTCATACCTTAACCTCTCATCACATTTTCTCATCCTCCATCACGCCTCGCTCGGTACCATTAACTGCCGATCTTTGTCAGGCGTCGTTGCCAACGACCTGCTACCTCCCAAGCCATCCACCATCCAAGCCAGGAGCCATGACCAGCAGTAAGATGGTTCCACACGTCCGAGAGATTCCGTGCGAGAACGACGCGCTGGTGAAGAACGAGGGAGCCTCTAGTTCCTACGACAAATATGGGCTCATCAACGAGAATTGGCATTCAGTTGCACCCCTACTTTCCCACCCAGCTTGGTTATAAAATTCGACCGTCTTTCGTCACCTTTCCCCCTCCCTCTGTCCTCGTTCGGGTTTGTTGCCACTCCATTGAAGCAGTATATGACCCTCTTGCCACTATTCCCCTCCAAGCCCTCAGATAAAACATGGATTCCTCCGTGGACATCACCTCCTACGGCCATGGAGCGTTCAAGGTCATCGTTGTCGCGGCACTGTTGATCGTCATGCAAATCCTGATGGTTGGAGGGCGATTTGTCTCACGAAAGATGCGAAAGGTTCCTCTGGCGGCAGATGACTACGTGCTTTTGATTGCGACAATCCTCACCCTCGGACTTTGCGCGCTTGCTCTGACCTGTAAGTCGCTGTAGAGATGATCACATGGCGGCAGACCTTCCAAAAAACTTCCGAGACGCATTAGAGACTGATTGATTGGGCACAGTTCCCAGGATAGCAGGCATTGGAGCTCCGATTGCAACAACACAGTCGGAAAGGTTATCAGAAGGCAAGATCCTCGGTCAGGTGAGCTCAATGGATCCCTGCAACTTCTGCCAGATGACTGACGAAGTGCTCAGAGCTTCATGGCTTGGTTAATCCTGTACGGACTTTCAATCGCCCTCTCCAAATGCGCAATCCTCTTACTCTACGTCCGAGTCTTCACCACAAGCAACAAAGCTTTCACCGCCGGTGTCTTCGTCATCGGCTTTGTCGTCATCGCCACTGGCATCGCCAACACGTTCGTGGCCATCTTCCAATGCTCCCCCATTGCCTACGAATGGAACAAATCCATACAAGGGGGGAACTGCATCGACGTCGTCGCCTTTGCGCGATACATGACGATACCAAACGTGGTTACCGGAGCGATAATGCTCATCATGCCCTTGCCTCTATCCTGGAAGTTGAATCTCACCGTTTCGGCTAGGATCGCTCTGACTGCTACCTTCCTGCACGGAATCATGTAAGCCAACCCAACCAGCCTCAAACGGGGAAAAAAAAAAAAAAAAAAAACCAGACTAACGACCAAAACAGCGGCTTCGTCGCAAGCTGTGCCCGCCTAACCATCTTTTTCCGCACCAACACAGCAAACTTCACAAACAGTGCGCCTCCCCTTCCCTCCCCTCCCCTTCCCTTCCCTCCCCTTCCCTTCCCTCCGCCTACAAACGCACTTACCCCCGCCCCCTCAAACTGACCCCTTTGCCCCGCTCCCCAAAAACAGACACCTCCCTAATCTGGACCATCTGGACCATCAACGAACCCGCCAACTACATCATCGCCGCCTGCCTCCCCACCCTGCGCCCCATCTTCCAGCGCGTCCTGCCCGGCTCCTTTTTCATCCTCAGCAACGGCAGCAAACGCTCCGCGGCGCCGCCGCGGCCGGGCTCGGAGGTCCTGCTGTCGCCGCTGGCCGAAGGCGGAGGGGGGTGGGGGTGGGGATTGGGAGGGGGAGGAGGAGGGTGGGACGGAAGGGGAAGAGGAAGATGGTCGACGCGGCAGTGTTATTTCCCGTGGATGACGACGACGACGATGACGGGGACGGGGACGCATGGGAGTTTGTGCGGGGAGTGCTGGGTTGATGTTGAGGGGGCGCGGGGCTCGGTCGGGGACAGTGGCGAGCAGCGGGTCGCGGCAATGAGGGCGCCGGGGGCGGGCGATGGGGGGGGGAGGGGAAGGGGAAGGGAAAGGGAAAGGGGAGGGGCGAAGGACGAGGTGGTGGTTGAGACGATGATTCAAGTGTGTTAGGGAAATGAGTGCTGAGGGGAGGGGGAGGAGGAGGAGGAGGAGGAGGAGGAGGAGGGTGGATATGGAGTTTCTGCTGCTGCTTGCGGAAGTTGTATTATGGGTTCGTTTTTGAGGGGGGGATGTATATAGTTTGGAGTGAAATTTTGAGGGGGGGGGAAGAGAGAGTTGGGTGGATGAGTGGATGATGGATGATGTATGATGTATGATGTATGATGTATGATGTATGATGGATGATGTATGATGTATGATGTATGATGTATGATGCATGATGTATGAGTATGAGTATGAGAATGGAAGAATGAGTATGAGTATGAGTATGATATATGAGTATGGGTATGGGTATGAGGTATGAGGCATGAGGTATGAGTATGAGTATGAGAATGGATGAATGAATGGATGAATGAATGAATGAATGATGAAGGAGCATGATTTGAGCTGTATATTTTTTCCCCTACGAGGACAATGGATGAGCTGGGATGGTTCTTGATGATGTTTGTGGGCAGGCAGGCATGTATGTATTTATTGATCAGACGGATAGTAGTGAGTGATGCTACGATCTCATGACCCATCATCATAGAACTCGTTCCCGATCGATCAGTTATGAACATGGATTTCGTATTTACCATTAATCCGATACCACAATCTCATAGCACATCCATCATCATATGCTCGTCCCCGATCCTTTCGACCCCATTCTTTTTGTTGCACAATGCGCACTCCGATCCTCAACCAGGCGTCTTCCTCATCGCCTCGACATCCTCTTGCACCAACTGCCTCTGCACCCCCGTGTCCGCCACACTCCCCGTCAAACTCGCCTGCGCCACCTCCTTCACAAACCCCAAGCTGCTAACCGTGCTCTTCCAGTAGCTGATGTATTTCGCCTTGAGCTCGATAATCGCCATGCGCGGGTCCTCGTGGGTGCCGTTATGAACGCCGTCACCGAGGTCGCCGAACCAGGCGGAGGTGCCTTTGGAGTAGAGGTCTTTGATGCGGGGGTCGTCGTTGGCGGTGGTGACGACGGTGCCGGAGACGGAAACCCAGTCCTGTGAGGAGGAGTTTTGGAAGGTGAGCTGGGCGGTTTCGTTGTTGGCGAGGTCGGAGAATTTGTTGGAGTGTTTGTTGGCGAGGAAGAGGAAGTCGGGTCCTTCGCGCTGGAAACCATCACCACAATGTGTTAGTCTCGTCGAATTTTGTGACGCCTTTTGTTCTTCACGAAGTCTGTGTGGCGGAGACGGCGGGGGGGGGGGGGGGGGTTGGGTGGGAAGAAAGCGGACGTACCTTGGCTACGGCCATGGAGCGAGCGACGGGACCGATGCCGTCGCGGATGGTGGTCAAGAGGCCAATCTTCATGCCGTCGACTGTTTTGTAGAACTCGTCGATTTGCTGCTTCTTGGGGGTTTCGTCATCCCACTGATTGGCGACTGTGGGGTCGGTCTTGGAATCGATATGGGAAGCTTTGAGTGGTTGGGGCATGTTGAAAGTGGGATTTGTGGTAAAGGTTCTGTATGTGGTGGTGGATTGAGTTGAAGAGTAGTGAGACTGAAGAGTAAAGGATTGAAATGGGTGAGAGAAAGAGAATGGGAAGAGAGGAAAGGAAAGGAAAGTGATGGGAGTGAGGGATATGTATAATGTATGAGGGTGCCAACTGGCAAGTGAAGTAAATCATTACACGTTATTACATCATGATTGAGTGATACGAGTACGCGTAGTTTGTGGGGTTGTGGTGGGGGTGGGTGTAGGTACTTTAGGGGGTCGAGAGGGTTACGGGCGGGAAGCTCGGCTGCTGCCAGTACCCCGGGGCTTCCGGGGGAAGCCGAAAGTGAAGAATAAGGTACAGTAAAGTATCTTGTAGGTAATTAATTACTCGTTGGTGACTTTAGTCTCCGGACACATCCAGAATTAGCACCCTGGACTCAGGCGACTGTTACGCGACAACCAGAGGGTATCACAGAAAAACAATTAGCATACAACTTGTAATTTGAAAGGTTTTCTATAAATTTTGCACCAGAATCTTTGTGTGTTATAAGTTCAATTGTCATCGAGGCATCGTGTTTTTCATAAAAGCACAACTTTTGATGTGTCCGGAGACTAAAGTCACCAACGAGTACCACAGTAGCACCTAGCATCGAGAGAAAATAGAAAGCACCGCAACACCATGATTGTACCAACTTCTTCTCTTCATTTACGCCGATAACAGAATATCTTCATCCAAAAGAATATTCATAATTTATACGCCCAACTTTTCTACTTCACATCTTTCATTGGCCTGTTATTGAGCATTTTGGATTTTAGGATCAAAATGTCCCAAGATGATACAGAGTATCAACTCTATAAGCCCGTGCCTGACAAGCGACACATAGAAGACCACCTCTTCTCCCTCACCAAACAAAAGCTCCAGCTTGTCCGCGACCCCGAAGAACAATCCGACGTTGGGAACGATGATTGAAGCCAGGGTGCCAAAGTGAAGGTCGTCCAAAGACTTGCCGATTATTGGAAGGATGATTATGATTGGCGGGCAGAGGAAGTGTGAAAGTACTTCCCTTCCCACCGCTATCATTGCTGACCCACCTACCTGTTTCCTAGACAAAGATCAACCAAGAGTTTTAACAATATAAAGTCAAGATACATGTTCCAGACTACGGCCCACAAACTCTCCACTTCATCCATCACCCATCTTCCTCCTCCACCGCCATCCCCCTACTCTTCGTCCAAGGTTAGCCGGGCTCCTTCCTCGAAGCCCACAAGATCATCATCCCTCTCATCACACCCTCGTCGTCCGATACGCAAGTCTTTCATGTTATCGTATCAAGTATATCGGGTTTTGGCTCAGGTGATGCATCAAAGAAATCTAGGTTCGGTCCCGTCACGACCGTTAAGACGTTTAAAAACCGCTTGATGTTAGTAATTTCCCAAAAGAGATTGCTATGCCGCCAATCGACTAGATACAAGGGATTGCCAATATTCAATTCTACAAGGAACACCAGACAGGAGATCATTTTCCGACTGTCGAATGTCCAGACGCGCTTATTGCGGATCTCAGGGAGTGGTTCGGAGGGAAATTTGTGAAGAGAGCTTTGGAGACTTGACTTGCAAGAGTTGAGAGATCTAGGTCAGACACGATCTAAATCGAGGAAGACCAAATTGGTGGATGATCATCATACAAGAGAATGCAGAGAGGTAAGCATTTTGCTAGATATAGCGACCGGAAATTCTTGTAGCTAGCACGCATCTTGTGTCAGCGATCAATATACGTACATGACTGTAGCACTCGCTCCGGTCAGCCAGCTCCTCCGCTCAAGCAGCAAGTGCAGAAGCTTTCTGAGAGGGCAACATCAGTGGCGATGAACCCTCCACCAAAGGTATAGGCAGATTGTCCGGATTCTCCAACTCTGCAAACGTCCGCGGCATTTCGCTCTGCAAAGCCCCCTGATCCGAAGCAAACTTGGCAGATACTCCAATAACCCTCGACGAAGCCGGCTCGTCCATGATCGAAACATACAACCCTTGCCTAGGAGGCTTAGAAGAGGCTTGAGAGAACAGATCAGTATCGTTGTGTTTTGTATATACTTGTATCAACTGGTGAATGGCTACTCACATGTAACTTTCGATTTTCCCCCTTTGCCGTCCCTAATGCACACAGCCACAGTGGCTTCGACAGCCTCCCACACATCCCACCACCGCGCTCTTACTGTCGGGCCTTCTGTATCGATGACGATTTGACACTTGCCGTCCGCTATCACGGCTCAAGCATGAGTCAGCCAAAGGGACAGCTTGGGGGGAAGAGGGGCTATGGGTTTGAGAACTCGCTTACGCGCTTGGAGTGTAAGTGGAAGTGCAACGGTGACGGAGGGATCCGTTGCATGCCCAAGAATCTCCTCATTGATGGTCTTGAGCATTCCATCTATGATGTACCGGCAGGACCTCGGTGGCGTGCTCACTGTCTCCGCACATGTCACCTGGGGTTTGAATAGCGCTATAGTCACACCGAGTTTGTTGTCACCTCCTGCGTTCTTCTTGTCCGCCCGAGACGGCAGAAGCTTACGAAGTGCTTATTTTAACAACCGCAGATGCTATGAAGTCCTAATCATCCTGCTGCGACTCTGGGGTCAACCTCACCTATCTGTCTTGCCGTCCCTCCTATCCTTCTCCGGATAACACATTGTTGAATGTTGGCCCTCGCCGCTTCAGTCACATTTTTCGCGCTTGCCAACGCGCTAGGAAGAGTTGATAACAAATAGGGCTTCAAAGTGCAGGTCGCGTCGTCTAGACAACACATACGTTCACTCAGGGACGTCAATATCATCTTCGGTCTGGAAATCTGCTTACCGCTGAACAACTTGACGGGTAAAAAGACATCCGGCTGGCTGGAACGAGTGAAAGCCCACTTCTCCTGCACGTCGCCCGTTGGACTTTGCTGCAGAGCGCTGAAGCAGCTCCGCGCGTTCAGTCCGGCGCCGTATGATCGAGCGTCGCATTTGATATCCACGTAGTGGCCTGTTGACGTTTCCACTTGTAAGGTTGCCGCGTCGCTCGCAGAAGCGTTGAATAAATCCAGAGACGATGGATTCGTCAGAATCGGTAATCCTCGTTCTTCCACTGGTATGTGAATCTTAGATTCCTTTGCAGTTTCCAAGACGCCACCTAAGCCCAGAGAGGCTGAAAGGAGGAACAGTGGAAGGTAACAGAAAGCTGAGAGCATGATGACGCTTTGTCTTTGCGAAGTCGTTGAAGGATACAGATGATGGAACAAAGAACAATTAGTGGAGAAAGATTCACAAGCAACCAATCTTCTGTCCTCCTTTTCCGAAACTGCGCAAAAGGAAATACCATTTGCGATACATTTTCCTTGATCACGTTACATCATTACCACCCGTCTATACAAGCGCCTAGACAGCAAGAGAGCGCGTACTATAGGCTATAGCACGCGAAGTCCGTGCTACTCGCGACCTACATACCGAGAACGCTTATTCGCTCAGACGAAACCCAACACGCGCTCTTCCTCTTTCTTGTTCATCCACTGCACGCTCATCAAAGAGGCTAAAAGAAGAAGTAGTGAAAGATAACAGGAAGCTAAGAGTACAACAACGCTTTATCTTTACGAAGTCGTTGAAGAATATAAATGATGGAATAAGAAACAATATTAGTGAAGAATAATTCATAACAACCAATCTTCTGTTCTCCTTTTTCGAAATCGCTTAAATGAAAAAACCATTTGCAATAGATTTTCCTGATCTTATCATATTATTATCATTCGTCTATACAAGTGCCTAGACAGTAAGAGAGCGCGTACTATATTCTATACACGCGCTCTTCCTCTTCCTTGTTCATCCACTGTACGCTCAACTATTTCTCCCCTCCCCCCCCCTTACCTCCTCCCCTTACAGAATTAAGACACCCCAGCAACCTTCCCAGCAAAGAATCATCCCATGGCATACGACAACGACCGTTTGAAACGCGTTCCTTGGATGTCCCACGCGTGGTTCGTCGATGCATATGGGATTCTCAGGTTGACTGTGTCTCTTCTTCCGCTGATCACATTGGACCTTCTCTCCAGTCTTTGCAAAGATGTCATCGTAAACGTTCTGCACCCTTCGAAACACTTGCAATGCTCCTCTCAAAAAGCCGCGGGAACCTCGAAAAAAGCGAAAGTATGTATACCTAACGCGAAAGTCAGCCGCTGCCTACGGACCGGCAAGCATAAATTGCCTGTTGCCGGGCTCTACCGCATAGCGGAACCTTGAACGAGTTGGGCCCAACCCTCTCCCTTCTTTGACAGGCCCGAGCCGACTCCAAAACCATCACGATCCACAGCGATCGATACCTTCTCGTCCCGGCTCTTGGGAGCCAGTCTGCCAGTCTGCACGGCGCATCCACCACTTAGTGCATCACCTTTCGAACACACACTCCACATCGTTAGGGTTCTGGGGAGGGAACGGGGTTAGTGGAGCTGGATTGAATGCTTGGGGTGACTGCAAGACTGTTCTGTTTTAATATTATCGGAAGTTTCCATGAGTTCTGGAGGAACGGGGCTGGCTCGACGAGGAGCTAATGTAGATTACATGGGTTGCAGTGATGTACTAACTATTTTCCTTTCCTTTTGTTTGGCGGCGGAAAAATGTCAAGGATATGTATCGAGAAATGTCGGGCTGTGGCGACAATCGTGTTTAAAGAAAGTTCTACTGTCTGTTGAAAAATCCGGGTAGAATCTCGCGATCTGGATTCAACGATGCTAAACACACTCATTTCGCACTTCGGATTCGATCTAAAATCGTTCACCGTCATTCGTGTTTAAAATGGCTGTCAAATTGAAATGAAGAATTCAGAGAGAAGAGTTTCCCCGGACTTTCGTACATCGATCTCGAAAATGAGAAGAATTGTATACTTTCTTACTTACCTCTACGGTTACCAAATACTTATGAAAGAAGAGACAATATAGATAAAATTATTCCAGAAAAACATGATTGATCTTTGCAAGACTAAACTCAATGTTCAAGTCGTGGAGGGTATAGACAGACAATCCCTACCCAGCCAGCACCACCACCACCACCATGTTCCCTTTCCTCCCATCCCATCCCATCCCGCAACCCCCCCCCCCCCCCACACCTTTACTCCTCCCCTCCTCCCATCTCACCCAAAACCAATCAACCGCAGCCCGAAAATTCTACCCCACGAGCGTACAAGTCCAGCCAACCCCTCGCTTGATGCCGCCACATCCCGCCACATCCAGCCAAAAAAAGCTCTTGCCAAAAGGTCGCGACATCTCGAACAAGATCTCACGTGTTCTGTTTGTCAGGAACGATTCCAGGCCGGGGCCTCGCGTGTATGGGGAGGGGGGGGGGGATCCTGACGTTCGGCCCGTGCCGCCGTTATGTGTTGCGTGCCCATTACGACTGTTTCGATGACTGGATTCCACCCCGATGGAAAACTGCCCCGTGGAAGAGTATGGGTTGCAAGTCGTGCGCCGAGGGGGTTTGGGAGAAGGATCAGAGGGCGTTTTTGGAGATCGGGGGACGGTTTTTAGGGAATTGAGGAAGGAAAATGAGACAGCAAGGTAGACAGCACACAAAAGTTTTCTATGACGCTGCAGGAGATACCTTCACATCAACTCGGCTTCGGCGCACGCGAGTCTATAAGCTATCTATCCATATCTCTCCTAAGTATTCATTACAAAGAACAAGCTTTATTTCCCCCCAGCCAGAAGAAGAAGACCCGGCATACAGAAACACCCATATCCACGTCTCGTTTAACAGGACGCTAAAGCGCGATGGATACACACGACTGACGCATACATTACTCCTCGAGATTGATCTCTTCAATGATTCCAGTTTTTCCAACGTTCCGCTCACCGCTCACCGCCCTCGACTTCCTCTTCTCCTCTCAAAATAGGCACCACTGGTGCTCCTTGGGCTCGTCGGCGTCTGCAACGGCGTATGCTCCCTCGGCTGTATGCCCATCTTCATCTCCCCTACACGCCTTAAGAGCGCCTGCAGCGCCAATCGGGTTTCGGATCCGGGCTCTCGGTTGAGTAGGTCTACGCTCAGGGGATAGAACGTCTCGATATGTCTTTCGAAGTCTTCGCGGGCAAAGTTGGTGTAGCCCTCCATGACGTCGACCACGACAGGGCGCCAGGCTTCGATATTGCGGGGTTGGGTTTCGTCGAGAAGGACGAAGGAATGAATGATATCGGCGCAGAGACTGTCGGGAAAGGGTTAGTGTGCATTATTTCAGACAGGAGAAATTGACGTACGGTATCAGTGCAGCCTCTGTCTCGGCGCGGCTTCTTCTACGCTCCTCGCCTTCATCATGGTACATCCGCAGCAAGATATTGACATAGCAGGCAGCGCTCCCACTTTCCTGCTTGAGCAGATTCGGAGGTTGCTTCATAAACCCTTCCCTCCACAACCTCATCCGCAGATCCTTGTTATTGTTGAATTTTTTTGCGAAGGTGTAGCTGCTCTTCAGAAGTCCCATCAATCGCAACAGCTCTGAGCTTGGTATTTGAGCGTACACTGCATCATTAGAAAATAATTCATTAACCGTTTCGATCATAAGCAGTTGCAAGACGCATCTGGTGATGATCTTGTTGAAGAACTTGCGACGCGCTGCTGTGACTACTATGGGTTGTTGCTGAAGACCGGATTGTGGACGGTAGTCTTCAAGCTCGGCGTTTGCTGTAGAAGGGGTCGGAGGTGGCGAGGTATTAGTACGCGTTGAGCCTGCTCTTGAACGCATGGCTTGTTCAGCTAAAGTGGCCTCATCGGTTTCACTGGGCGCATGGGAGGCTTTGTCCATCTTCGTAGCCTCCGGCCCTGCGCTAGCAAAGGCCGAGATAGTTGGCGAGGTAGTCAAAGGTAAGTCTTTGATGCTTGAGACTTCTGCCACGGACGGTTTTCGAATGCTCTCGTCCTCGGCGATACTAGAAGAATCGGAGGAAGTCGTGGCTGCCGAGAACAGTTGATGCGCCGTTGTGCGCTCGAACAGCTCGACAAAACTACCCACTATCTTGCTCCAGTGCTCAGGTTCAAACCTCGTCACATTTTGCAATATGAGCTGTTGCAGGCAATTGCTTCCGATGCGGGCGATGGTATCATTCTCCTGGCATATGCACAAGGCCAAGAGGTCTAAGAAGCGGTCCAACATATATTCCAGAGATTCAAAGTAATGGGTGAAAAGGGTAATCATGTTGCGCAGGGCCTGGATCATGGTAGTCGAGAGCCATACAGACAAGTCTTCATGGTTCAAGACATTTTTCATCTCGGACTTGGACTTCAACACCATGAAGATGGGGTAAAGCAGCTGGCGCCAGAGTATGTCCCAGAAATCTGGAGGAAAATCACCACCATACTCTTTGAGTATGTCGAAGAGGTAATTTGAAGCCCTACGTTGGGTGTCAGTGTAGGCAAAGACGTATACTTTACATGACTTACATTGACCGAACCTCCAGATCTTCGCCAGTCATAAGGATGTCATGGAACGCAAACAAGACAGGGAACCAGAACTGTTCCTCCTGAGTCTGCCTACTGATTGCTTTAGGAAGAGAGTCTCTTTCTTCACTGACTCCATTGGTTACAGGCTTTATTCGATGCGAAAGGGGACATTCCGGAGTCCGGAGCATTCTTGGCACCGTTGACTTCAGCGTCTCGATGGCCGCTAGGGATTTCTTCTGGAACTTGAGATTCTTGGAAAACTCTGTCAAGCAGACGACAAGGTCGGCGAAAGCGCCTTGCGAGATGACAACCCCGAAGCGAGTGTTGTAAACCTGAGTAACATGGTCGTAGGCGAGATTCACAATTGTCTCTGCGGCTCACATTAGCAGCGGTAAGAGGAAAACAGTTTCACTTGTGATCATACCATATGGTTCTCTAGCTGCGACTGTGAAGACCCCAAACATTGTCTTCCATCCAGATCGAATATTCTCTCCTCTCGCTTGGATCATCTGTATTAAGCATCGAAGGACCATATCCTTAACCGCCACTGCAGAGCTGTTCGCCATCACGTGCTCAAAAGGCTTGAGGAAGTCCTTCTGGAATTTGAACCCCGGCAGTTCTTCAATCTCCATGAATCGCATTGACAATTGTCGCAATGAGTCCAGAGCGAAGAATACAACGTGGGTGTTTGAATGACAGCCAACTTCATTGAAGTGATCGCCAAGTATTTGCCAGATGTTCGACCATTCGAATCTGACACGAGTCATGTTATAGTAGCTTATCTCGACTAGTTTTTGGAGGCTATAAGTCCGCGGCGAGTCGCTCTGGCCTGAAGATTGAATTTCCTGCCAGCTGACTTCGCTCAACGCGCGAACAAAATGAACAATAGCATCTCCAGAGAGTTGGGCGGTGCTCGTGAAGATTTGATCTACCTTTCTAATCATATCTGATGACCGACTCTCATGAGCTATCTCAATATGATAGCTAGAGTTGCTCGCATTTACAGCTGGTCGTGGCCGAACAGGCTGACGTCGAGGCACATTTGCGGGTGATTTCTGTATTCGAGCTCTGTTGACATCCGGGACAACGCCTTCGTCGACTCCCCCAGAGATTAGCTGGAATCGATCCAGCTGGCTCACACAGGTCAAGACATCTCGCCATGATCCTTTGAGCATGTTTCCTTCTGATAGAGCGACCTCGATGAGCACCTTCAGCGCTTCTAGGTTCTTTGCCATCATTTCGCTCAAGTTTCCAAGGTTCGTAAAGCTTGCAAGTGCGGTCACAAAGGCTGTCCGAGGAGTGTCAAGGTCAAACAAACAGGCGATTTGAATAGCCAGTTTGATACCTTCCATGCAGAGTTTGATAACCTCAATGTTCTGAGTGGTTTGCATCTGACCGGAAAGTCCAGAGAAGAACGACATCCAGGTAACGTCGAACATTGGCCCAACATGCTTGAATGAGGTAGCTGGAATGAACTTCGGCATTCCGTTCTTCGCAGTCGTTTTTCGTTGTGATCTTATCATATTGCGGAGCCTCTGTTCCGCTTTCTTCGACATTTCCTCGGAGGCTTGGGCATAAGCTTCTCTCTGCAAATCTCGACCGGCCTGAAGGAAAGCCTGACCAACTCTCGAGGCAATGCCACCAGCAGCAGGCTGAGGCGTTATGCCAAGAGCTGCAGCGGTTTCACGCTCCGTATTTAAGACGATCTCATTTTCCCCAATCTCGTTGTAGATGCCGGAAAGATACTCATCGGGTAAATTGGCGTTATCGTTGATGCCTCTATTGTTCTTGATGAAATCATCGACAGTCATTCTTGGACCCTTCAGTTTTACACTATGCTGGTCGGTGTTCAGCATGATCACGGAGTATGCTAAGACGTAGGCTGTGTCAGCATTGGCAAACGCATTTGGATTGCCTGTAATGTAGCGCTCTGCAAACTTCAACATGAAGCGATCAATCTTCTGCGCCTCTCCTGGGAGACGGAAACTCTGTAGGAATTGCCGTAATGCGTCAACAAATCTTCTTCTTGTAAAGTCCATCGAATCCACGAAGGCATGCATGATGGCTATGTTCTGTGTTTCGCCTTCGCCGAGGTACTCGCCAATCATCGCTTTGTCTAGATCCTCTGTTCGTAGGATGAAGGCTGCGATGTCTTCAGGGGAGTCACTCTCAATGAATCCGTCGTTGATTAATTGTTTGACTCCGCGCTTTGGCTTGAAGTTGAATTGACGAATGCCATTATTGAGTGCAGTCTTTCGATGCTTGGCTTTCTCTAGCTGCATGGGATCATCCTCGACAAGTGGCGTTGAAGGACCAATAGGCGTGTCTGCTGTGGACATTCTCGGAGAGCCGGCTGCTGGAATGCGCTCTAATGAATCTCTAAAACGATCCCTGGGATCCTGCAACTCCATGTCGTGCAGTTTTGCAGCGCCTGCGGCAAGGCTATCCTGAGACCAGTTGACAAGTGACCGAAGTGTTCGGATTAGACAATCCAAGGCTTGCTGCTTCAGTAGAAAATCCACCGGCAGGTCCCATTCGTGATTCCACGGAGCATTGAGACTAGCGGTTGTCAAAGAGGGTGGGAGCTTTCCATGGTCATGCCAGTCAAGATCAGCATCAGTCTCCTTGGTATATTGATCTTGATACTGCTGCTGCTGCTGCGGTGACACGATGGCTGGCGGGACGGACATGCCCGACAATCTGGACAAGTGTTCGATCGATCGCTGAAACATATTATCTAGTGCTGTTGATTCACAGTCATAATTGAGGTAGATTTCAACCAGGGCTCTCGGGTCTGTGGATAGTCTTTTGAGTATCTTCATGACATAGAGCTTCTGAAAACTTGGGGCGTTCTTCCGCTCGAGTATAGCCAGGTAGATTTCTTTCAGAAATAATTCGATTTCTCTCTGTTTCATGTCAGTGGTAGTCTGCTCACATATATCAACGAGAACAAACCTTGAGACCGACTCTCATGTCTTTCAGCATCAGCCAGAAAACCTCGGCGGTTATCTCGAATACTCGCCTGACGGAGCTTGCCCCATTCCTACTCACGCTTAGGCGGAGATACTGGTTGATGGCTTGCCCAAAGCTGGTGGGCTCATTGTTCGTGCCTCGTATGGTACACAGCGGTGACGTGAAAACGGCCATGTTGTTGTTCAAAGTCGTCCGAATGATGGCAAGTGATATCATCTTTGAGCGCATGTTCGTGGAGTGGATGTCTTGCTGCTGATCCGGTGGCAACTCCTTGTGGCTTAACCTGCACATGGACCTAAATACCAGAAAAGCATCTTTCACGAATATTTCGTCTTCTTCATCTTCGTCCGGCATCCCGAGCCTCCCGTGCTCCTCGTCACCGTTTATAGAAGCCTGTCCTGAGACAACTCGCTTTTTGTCTAATTTTGCCGGTGTGACCATCGTGGGCGCGTTGTCACCGATCCTTCTATCGTCGAAGCTCTTAGCATTTTCCAAGCTCTGCAGAGTCAGTCGTTCTCCTGGTTCTTTTGGGACCGGCTGATCCAAGTTTAACGTTGAATTGGCTTCGGAAGATCCGTCCAGCTCAAGGTTGGCATCTCCCTCCCCTGAAAACAAGGCCGGGCTGCTACCATTAACTTCGACAGTGCTGCCATTTACAGTGCCCTTCTCCGAGCCAATCTTTGCCAGGTTCAATCGAGCTTCTTTCATTGACAATCTCGTCATGACCCGCTCGAAGACTGTACCCACCATTTGAGTCAATGTTCCTTGTGCCACTTGCTGATTTGTATTCGACTTTGACAGAAGGAAAATGTTGTAGACCTGGCGGACAGCCTTCAAAAGACCCGACCCATGAACGATGAGTTTGTCGTTCAAAACAGCTGCCAGCAGTGACTTCACAATCTGAAGCTGTATCTCAAAAGGTGTCGCTTCGTTCTGAAAGCAATCGCAGATTGTTTCGATCGCTCGATCGATCAAGGGAACTTGCTGGTGGGAGCTAGGTGGAGCATTCGGGTCTTCGATTTCGGCGGGTACGGAGAAGTATGAGTAGCTAATGAGTTTTCCTATGCAGTCGAGCGCCGTCGTGGTCAAAGGTATACTAGATGTCTCTGTCGCCAGACGCAGAGGTTCGAAGATGACCTCGGGAGGCGGCGAGCTGTCTAATCGTTTGATAGCATCCAACGCCTTTTGCGCGGCGTCTCCAAGCACTTTCTTCCTCCTAGCTTCTTTTGATGCTGCAATCTGATCCAAAGCTGACACAACAAAGACGATCGAGCTCAAAGGGGCCGAGGATCTCCGGGTAGCAGTGGTACCATTGGTAGCTTGCGTAGACTGACTATCAGAACGCTGATGTATTGATGTACCATTTGTAGTCGTAGTGGATGGATGTGAGCCCAAGCTTTTTGACGCCGCCGTGGGTTGCTCCTCCTCTCGGTCTTGAGACTGAGGCTGATCTCTTTCGTCTTTTTTAGGCAATGGAGGTGCCGACGGAGACGAAGGCTCTTGAATCTGCTCCGAAGGTGCTTCGGCGGCGTTTGGGTCATTTTGCCCATCTTCAGGAGGTTCAGTCAAGCCATTGGTATCCTGCCTATCTTCCTCTAATGTGTCCACCACCTTTATCTCTTTCCAATCTTGCCCATGCTGCAGCTCTTCCTTGTCGCCCGCCAAGCTTTGGTACTGACCTCCAGAGCTTCCTGAACCGGCTTCCTTGTGGTCTTGAGCGCCGTTAGCTTCAGCTGAGGGTAGGACCTGCTCGCTGCCCGCCATGAGGAAGTCCTGAGCCCCAGGCAGCCACTATAGCTCTTGCTCTCCTGGAGACCTTCCAATTCCGCATTGGGCTTCTAATGATTACGTACGAGGGATGTAGCCGGCAGAGCAAAGATCCTTGGCGATAGGGTGCTGTATCGGATGCCTGGTGAATACTTCTGTACAAATCTTCGAGACAAGAGCTGCCCAATCGCTGATTGGTCACGGTCATCGGTCTTTCGGCGAAACATTTGACCATAGCTGATGCCAAGGCCGCCCAACATGCTCTAGGAAAATCACCGGGTTAGAAATTGACCGACAGAAGTCTCAATCCTCAACATACCCGACAGCAACCCCGTCAGCAGTCTCCTCTCGTATGATGTTTCAGTTGTACTTGCATGCTTGATCGCAGCCTTTCCTTTCTTCCAGAGCCAACCTCACACCTTGGCCTACAATGGCTGCCTCTGTTTGGCTCCGCGCTCCAGCCCGAGCATGCCTCCGAGCTCCGACAAGCTCCTTGGGAGCTTCAGCTCTGACACGATCACAGAATGCGTCAAGGTGAGCGATAACCATGTTCCATCTAGCACAAGCCTCACTTATGCTATCCACGACTTACACGATCACGTATGATAGATACTTACCAGCCCTCTCGGCCGTCGCTCGTTTCTATGCCTCGAAATGTAAGCTCCAAAACACCAACGTTACTGCGTACAGCCCGCTGATAGTTTTTTTTTGGTAGCATTTCCTCCTCATACAGTCGTCAGCATGCCGGCGTTATCACCGACGATGACAGCGGGGAACATCGGGACGTGGCAGAAAAAAGCGGGGGATGCAATTGCACCAGGAGATGTGCTGGTAGAGATCGAAACAGACAAGGCGCAAATGGACTTCGAATTTCAAGAAGATGGTGTGCTAGCCAAGATATTGAAGGACTCAGGAGAGAAAGATGTTGCGGTTGGGAATGTTAGTGTAGCAATTCCTCGATTGACTTGTGCTGACATCTACGTAGCCAATTGCTGTTATGATTGAAGAGGGCGGAGACGTCTCAGCTTTCGAGTCATTTAGTCTGGATGATGCAGGAGGTGAGAAAGCGCCACCGAAAGATGCGCCAAAGGAAGAGGCAGCAGAATCCTCCGAACCGTCAGACTCAGGGTCAAAGACGTCGCCCGACACCCTTGGCAAAGACGAGCAAAAGTCAGCGCCCCCGCCAGAACCACAAGAGTCGGAGTCCTCGGGCGGAAGGTTAGAAACGAGCTTAGATCGCGAGCCTAAAGCCAGTCCCTCTGCCAAAGCTCTTGCACTCGAGCGTGGTGTACCAATCAAACAAATCAAGGGCACCGGTCCAGGTGGCAGGATTACGAAACAAGACATTGAGAAGTTCAAGCCTGAGTCAAGTGCAGCACCAACAGGCGCCACGGCAGGTGCCCCGACCTACGAAGATATCCCCGCAAGTTCCATGCGAAAGACCATTGCCAATCGCCTTACGCAGTCTGTCAACCAAAACCCACATTACTTTGTCTCCGGAACTCTCTCCGTCACCAAGCTGCTTAAGCTTCGACAAGCTCTTAATGCCTCGGCGGACGGAGCGTACAAACTCTCGGTCAACGACTTCCTCATCAAGGCCTCCGCCGTCGCCTGCAAGAAGATTCCTGCCGTGAACTCAAGTTGGCGTGAGGTCGGTGGTCAAATCGTCATACGCCAGCATAACACTGTGGACGTCAGCGTTGCCGTCGCTACACCCATTGGCCTCATGACGCCCATCGTCAGGGGTGTGGATAGCCTGGGCTTGGAAGGTATCTCGGCGCAGGTCAAAGACCTAGGCAAGCGCGCAAGAGACGGAAAGCTAAAGCCAGAAGAGTACCAGGGAGGAACGTTCACGATCAGTAACATGGGCATGAACGCAGCGGTTGAGCGTTTTACGGCTGTCATCAACCCTCCCCAAGCCGGCATCTTGGCAGTGGGCACCACGAAGAAGGTCGCGATACCGTCCGCTTCGGAAGATGGAGGAGTTGAGTGGGACGACCAGATCGTGGTGACCGGCAGCTTTGACCACAAGGTGGTAGACGGTGCGGTTGGAGGAGAGTGGATCAGGGAGTTCAAGAAGGTTGTGGAAAACCCACTGGAGATGATACTGTGAGTGAGTAAAAGCCTGGGAACTGTGTAATATGTCCACGTGCTATGTTCGCAAAAGGTGTCTTCAATGGTGCGACACCATTGGAGTGTTGGGGTTTAGAATTGATACTCCCTAGCTGCGGTACCCTACTGCAACGCTGCCCTCGTTGCTCCTTTCCATTATTCAAATAGCATCCCGTTCAAGGCACGTTTCTAACCACACTGATATTACACTCAAAGTACTAGATCTAGGTCATAATGCTTCTACACATCACCTTCACATTCCCTTTCACCCCCCCCCCCCCCCCCCCCCAGCCTCGACTCAAAGATCCTCGACCCTCTTAACCTTAGCCCTATGCTCCCTACTACTCTCCCCAAACGGTCTCCCCCGCGCCAAATCCCCCGCGATCCGCTCATCCGCCTCCACCTGACTCGCCATCAACGCGACCGCCTTCCCCGCCAACCCCCGGGGCAAACACACGACGCCGTTCAGATCCCCGACCAGATAATCCCCCGGCCGCACCACCGCCTCCTGCTCCTCGCTCTGCAGGCGGACCGGCACGTCGACCTCGCTGACCCGGAGCAGCTCCTGCGGCGCCGTCGTGCCCGCGTCCCTGGCGAAGACGGGGTAGTCGAGGTCGCGGTGTTCCTGGAGGTCGCGGACGCGGCCGTCGACGACGGTGCCGCAGGCGGCGGAGCGTTGGGCGCGGGCGGACATGAGGCCGCCGTAGACAGCGTTGATGGTGTGGGCTGGGGAGGAGATGAAGAGGACGGAGTGAGGTGGGATGGTGTCGATCTGTTTTTTGATTTCGAGGCATGTCAAAAACGACGAGCCAATCGAAGGGAGGGAGGGAGGGAGGGAGGGAGGGAGTGAGTGAGTGAAAGAAGAAGAAGAAGAAGAAGAAGAAGAAAAAGAATTCCCAGAGGAATGTGTTTTTCTGGTCCATCCTATATCGGAGTGGGGAGGGAGGGGTTGGCTTACGTAGTGGCCCTGATGCGTGGGCGCTGTGCCGTGGTTCTTGCGCACGTACTTGACCGTGTATGCTGGTCCGATGATCTTTGTAGACCCCTCTTGCCGCTTCGGCGACCACATTGTGCTGCGGCCTGGATCAGAGCCGAAAATAAATTTCCGTGCAGAGGGAGATAGATGGCTGGTCGCTTACAGATTGGCCAGGAATCCACCATGAGGATGGTTCAGTTTGAGTAGAGCGTCTGCGACATCGCAGCTGTATTATCCATTAAGAGTCTTGCTTCTATATCATGTCGCGGACAAGAGAGTACGATGTAGGTATTCCGTACCTAGTGAACTTCTGCAAGGCTCGAACGATGGGATCACGAGACATGATGGCTTATTATTGAGAAAGTATTCGTAACCACTAGGTATGTATCATCGGGCACTATATAGGCATGGACATATACGGAGGGAAAAAAAGGGCTTGAGATGTTGCTCGAAACTCATAGATTTGCGTACAGTATAATGAGGTGTCGGAGGAAGAACACTAAGGATGGTGGTGTCCTGCTATCCGAGCTTGCCCGAAAAGGTGGGGAAGCGGGGAAGAAGCAGCTGATATTTGTAGAAATATAGATTCTTTCCATGAGAGCTAGATTACAATATACAAGGTGGAGACTTGGGAATCCATTGACTCGGGTCTGAAAAGCAAGAGTCATGTTGCTCATTTGATTCCATTGCCTACAGCATCAGTGCCGTAATTTGAACAGCGATTTCCATGACAATACTTTCGACGGTCTCTCGTCGATAGCCAATTCCAAGTAGCAGAAATGCGGCCTGTCTGCGCAATTTTCGTCCTTGACCCCTATCACGAAGATGCCATTGCACTCCTCCAAAGCAGGCCTAATTATAAGGTCATTCTACCCAATAACGACCTCAAAGCCGATTGGCACGAGCTAGCAGACGCAATTCTTATCCGCTCCGAGACGCGTCTGACAGCAAAAGATTTCGCCAAGCAGAAGAAGCTCAGGGTGGTTGTCAGACAAGGCGTTGGCGTCAACAACGTTGATCTCGAAGCAGCCAAGAAGCATGGGATCATTGTGTGCACCAATACCCCAGGCTTGAATAGCGAATCCGTAGCTGAGCTGACATTGGCTCTTGCATTGACGCTTGCTCGGCGTATCTCCGAAATCGATCGTAGAATACGAACTGGTGAGAACATCATTCGGTCTCAGACACTGGGTATGTCGCTTTTCCGGAAGACAGTCGGTGTCGTGGGAATGGACAATATCGGCAAGCTAGTCGCTCAGAAGTGGAAAGGAGCCATGGGCGGCAAGATTATTGCATTCGACCCCTGCGCTCCGAAGGATGCCTGGCCCGATATAGACCATCTAAGAACCTCTTCCCTGGGAGACCTGCTCTGCCATAGTGACGTAGTCACTATGCATTTACCTTTGACCAAAGCAAGTCGAGGTATGATAGGAGCAAAGCAGCTCTCACAAATGAAGAAGAGCGCTATCCTGATCAATGCATCACGCGGCGGCATCGTCAATGAACTGGCCTTGCTTCGTGCCTTGAAGTACAAGCAAATCCATGGCGCAGCATTGGACGCAATGGAGTTCGAGCCTCCAACCCTGGAAGCCTACTCAGAGTTCTTCGAGTTCGACAACGTCATCATGACTCCTCACATTGGTGCCTCCACGGCTGAGAACCAAAGCCAGAGCGGGGTCGAGGCTGCAGAGACTGTCTTCGCAGTCCTAGAAGGCACAGGGGAGCCGGGTCGTATAGTGTGATTTATTCTTGGTTGCTTCTGGCTTTATTGATCTTGCCGCCGAGGCCAATGCCTACTATGACGGCCCCGAGGGTTGTTGCTTTGAAGATGGTTTCGATCTGGTCGATCTTCATGCTTCGATTGTATGGCTGTCTATAGACCCGAAACATGGCGCCGCCTGTGACAAAAATGTAAGCGGCTGTGAGGAGATGGTATTTGTAGGCTCTTAGGGAGGAGTCAAGATCCATTGATGATATATTTTGTTTCTGAGTGTCTAGTGTCACGAAAAATCTGGAATGAAAGTCCGAAACAACACTAACGCCTTTCGGGACTAGCGGTCCTCCTAGTCATTCTCACAAACAAATCGCTCATTTTCACTCATCTTACTGAAAGATTTGAGCACACACATCGTGCATGCTGTATCATCTTCAGAGCTGATTACAAGTGGATTTGGGCGGGTTTGTATCTTTGAAACCCTTGCATCAGATCATCCTTTCCTTCCCCCCGAATGTACTTCCGGCATATCCTAGCAATTTCCATTCTATGTTACCTATTACCCGGTCCCAAATTCCATTAAATTGCCATCAAAGGGGATGATGGGGCCACGGCCACTGGTTTCGAATATGTCGAATGGTACATTATGATACTCGGGCGGGGCGGCTGCTGCAGTCTGGCTGCGCTCGGATTCTGATTCTGGGCCCTCGATCTCGTTGCCGTCAAATCTTGAATGCACCGTAGCTATTCACATCTGGTTACCTTGGGACAAGCCATGGACAAAGATGATGCATGTTTCGGATCATGTTTTGATACCCTGTAGATCTTGTCAGCGAAGACTCTTGACTTCTCAAACATCGCTTTGCTTTGGTCATGCATGAGTCATCTACCCGGTCAATGAGAAGCTTCTTGATTGGTGCTGGGATAGGGGACACATGGACTACACTAAAACCTCTTGTCCCCCATCTTTTGGAGCTTTGTTTTACCAGGCGTTTCACTGTTTTCCTTCTCCTCAGCTTTCGGCGTCCGCCCTGCCCCTAAATTCGGGACTACACGTACAAAAGAGAGGTCATGCCTGCTTCCTGGGAAGATCTTACACCTCACAGTCGCACATCTTGCCCTCAGTAATCGCAGCCTTCCTGCCAGCCTATACCTCCAGATACTCAACATGTTCATCAAACTTGTCCTCCTCTTAACCTTGGGCGTCGGAACCCTGTCCATCCCAGCCACCGACCCAGCCCTCGAACAACGCCATGCTAGCGCCTCACTCGCCTCCTTCGATTCCGACGACACCACGTGCTCTCAACCCATCACAATCGATCATGATTTAGGCACAGGGGGCTCCAGCTGGACATTATCTGACAACGCATGCGTGACCTTCACGACCTTGGGCGACATAGTAGGCGGCAGCTGGGGCCACATCGCTACCATACAGATGTTCATGGATCCGTCTTGTGCAAAACCGCAGCCAGGAATGGTTATCGCGAGGAATGGGGCAGAGTCTGGTTTCTGCGTGCCGATGAGTGTGTTTGGGTGTGGGTCTTCTGGGCCAGGGGGGGATTCGTGTCTGGTGAACAGTGTGATGGCGCATAGTATCAAACCAGTGGCCGAGCCATTCTATGGTCCGGATGAGCACGGAAGATAGCAATATCGGAGATCATGATATGTTCTCGCTCTTGCAAGCTTTCTCGTGCATTTCAGAGTTTGGGCGCGGAGCGCTGGGGCTCCGCGTGATGGCATTTGCTAGGATGGGATGGGCTGGAGCCTCCCTGCTACTTTGTATTTATTCAATCATAATTCATGCAACTTCTTCTTTGTCTTCTATCTGAAGGGGCAATGTTCAGATCCCAGATTTGACTGTCAAGGTGCTTTCGATGTCTATTCCCCTGCGTGGACTTTACACTTTGACCAACTTTTCACTGGCCATCATCAAAGGTCAAAAGCGTTTCAAGACACTTCATCTTAGGCTGACTAGCGTTCCTAGCTGAATTCTCGGACTTTTTCATATGTGACCGTAAAGTACACTTTTGGCCGCTTATTGATAAGGCCTTTTGAAGAGGGAATTGTCTCGACGCTAACGTAATACTTCGATCCCGACATCATCAACGTCTTTATCTACTGTCAGGCATGAAAAACACGGCGCTCACGCACCCAAAATGCCGGCATACATCTCGGCGAGGCTGCGAACCCAGGACATTCGGGGATCAAAGCAGCCAATCAGACGCTGCTCTGCGGACGAGTAGAATTCCATCCCGAGCGACCTTTCTCCTTCTATTTCGTTGTTGCGCAGTGCGATAAATATGCGACTAACGACCAGACCCACGGCGGGGGCTGTACAATGCCGAGAGCTGGACGGGTCATCACAGCGTCCCGCCTTTCTGCCTATATGCACGATATCTAAAAAGCCTTCTTTGATAACCCGAGGTTTGATGCTGTTGCTATAGCACTGGGATGTTGATTCTGAATGGGAGGGGTCAATGTCGAATTTTGAATTTTGGTTAACTACTGATTTTTGATTTTGTTAATTTACAGGCCTTTCACACCACACCAAGACATATATCATTTGATAAAAATTTATCATGCCACTGAGAGCACAGTGAAGAATGTTATGCCTGGTCGAGCTGGCTGCACCTGGAATGCTGAATGAATGAACGAATGATTTATAGAGGCGAAGAGTTTTCGGCTGAGATGATAGCGGTATCGATCATTGTGAGTGTGATAGAGGCAATATAAAACGGGAATGGGAGGAATGGGAGATGTGATACACTGCAGTAGGAAGATGGAGTGGGATTAGTGATAGTGAAGGTAAAGCATAGCTGAAAGACGATTCGCGGGGCGCTGCCGTTAGGAGAGCAGAGGTAATCAAACGGTTTTAGTATGTCTAGATCCTTCTCTGCAGCAGTTTCCCTGTTTCCATTCATACTACCGTTTGTCCATGTTCCTTGCATATCCTCCGTTTGTCCATACAACATTTCCATATATTGTACATACCACAAACTTACACATTCCATCCACGCATCAGCTAGCTTCCCCCCACCCGTCACCCATCAGCTATATAACAACACATAGCCCATACCTAACATCCCACATGCTTTCTTCTACCCATCAACCGCTTCTTTGCCTGGCACTGAAGAAATACATAAATATAAACCATGTTTCTGCTTTTTTGTCTTTCTTCCACATGCATGCATAGCGAGCGACCCCATCACTAACCATGAGCGAGCGACCACCAGCCATGAGGACATGTCTTTCCGGAGGGGGGGTAGTGTTACGAGCGTACCCCGCATCCCTTTGACACACCTTCCTTTGACACTTCCGCTTTAGGCTTAGCGTGCCTTGGCAGGGTCCCTTTGCCATACATAAGGTATATGGCCTTCCCTTCCAGTCCATAGTTGCTCCTCATCTAGTTGTCTTATTCAATACACCTATATGACTTGAATCTGTACTGGTTCTGACACTACAACTAGATTGCCTATATTTAACCTTTGGACCTTTACACTTGCTGTTATATCCTCGCAAAATCCACATTTACCACTTTAATTCTCGCATCCACAATGGGGATGCAGACAGCCAGACCCACAGGCAGAATATTCACTAGGGGGGAGGGAGGGAGAATAGACAGCTATGGGATCAAGAGGAATGATGAACATGTATGCAAACCGAGTTACTACGTTGGCTCTTGATACAGACTGACGTGCCTTAGCTCCCTCTCTCCAAGGACCGCGGCGAAGGTTCACCGACTTCAACTTTTCGCTTCATGGATCTGCCACCCGAGCTTCGCGAGATAGTATACGAAGAGCTGCTGTGTCCCCACGAGGATAGAAAGCAACACCGGCAGTACCCCAAAATTCGAGACTATGGCTTGGAACCCGCGATCATACGCACTTGCAAGCAGGTCTGCGAGGAGGGACTGAGGGTGCTGTATGCTGAGAACAACATTTTCTTCCTCCAGATGGACGGATATGCAGACCAGTATTTGAGAAGGTCTCAATTTCCGGACTTCCCTACACATTTCCCGGTCGTAACAGTCGATTGCGGCAAATTTGGCGGTGGGTCTGTCGTAACGATGGATGTTTCTTGGTGTGACCCGGATCCGCCCAAGGCTAGAAAGGTTGGGCGGCCCAAGAAGAGCAAAAAGGGCAAGAAGTTGCCAGAGAAGCAATTCGGGTTCCTCGGGTTCTTGTCGGCTCTGCCAAAAATCTGCAGACTTCTTGCATCCTGTTCTCAAGTGGGGACCCTGCAGCTTGAGGTGCACATGGACAGACTCATCGGAAGGTCTCCAGAGACTCGGCAACAGATACAATCATGTTGCTTCGAATCCTTTCGCGAAGCACGAGGACTTGGGCGTGCTGTCATTGTCGCAGAGCCGGAGCACAAGGCCACCACAGACAAGATTGCGGCTTTCATGACGACACAGCAAGACATGGTCAAAGAGGCCCCGCGCATAGCTCGTGCATATAAGTCACGTGTTTCGAACCAGATGAATGAGAAGAGATGGAACGATGCACGGGAAACTCTTCGGAATGCTTTGGATTTCTTTGATCTGCTACACGAAAAGTACCATATGATACCGTCAGCTGCTGCTAGGCGAAAAGTGTGCCCGCTTGAAGCTAAAATGATCGATATGCAGTGGAAACAGATTCATTGCTGTCTCGAGGTGGGAAGAACGGGCAACGTGCATCACCTAATCCGCCAGATGTTCTCGATATACAACGCGAGTGAGACCACGGAGGCTGAGGGAGAAGGTTACTGGGACCGTGCGGCAGACGCGCACTGCGCGATCGGCAGGGCCTACGTGATTGACGGATATCGGAATTCGGCACTTTATAGCTTTCTTCAAGCTCTACTCCACACCCCAGGACATGCAGAAACTGACAAAGCCATCGACGACCTCGAAGAAATGGTAAAGTCCAGCTCAAAGCCGGACGATGTGATGGCCAGATTGAATATCGAGGGCGTCCTTGAAGAGGTTCGACACTCGGGTCGCGACCAAATGACCGAAGCCGAAGATGAAAAACTTGTCAGAGGATTTATTGCAACATACCGTGAGATTCAGGGCTTGTTTCGCGGAGGCCGGCACAAAGGGGTAAGTAAAAATTAGCCTCTGTCATTGATCCAAGATCTCTCCTGACAGTTGATAGTTTTCAATCTCAATCATGGAACCCTCATTCTCACTCTCCCGGCCGATTCTCGGAGACGAAAACTACGACCCAGACTACGACTATGACCGCTACTATTGAGGGCCGGATGGAAGTGGTGGCCAGAAGATGAGTACCAACAAGAATGGCACTTTCCTCTTCCAATATCAATGACTCCAACCAAGTCCAAACCTTATTTATTTAGGCGCATTCGGTACGTGTTATTTAGAGTGTAACCAATAACTCTCAGAGTCAAGTTAGGGCGGACGTGATGGGGCTCCCTGGGCTCCCTATGGGCTCTCCGTGCTCTCTCATTAAGGCGCATTCAAACCATATCAAGACAATCATCATAATGTAGGAAGATTGCTCTGTACGTGTGGTACCCATTTATTTTATCCGACAGCGTCATGCTTCCATCGTCTTCTGCCCCAGCGATTAAAGATGGCAGAGCCATTCCAATCAGGATAAAAGACGATAGAGTAGAGTAACTGCCCTCCCAATGGAGCACTTCTTGCCTCAAAATGCCCTTCACCTACCCACAAACTTTTCCAACGCCTTCAAACGAGTTAGGCGGCCCCGAACGATACAACACAACATGCAAACTTTTTTACCATTATCGATCCTCGATATCAACCGGACAAAAAGTTCCTCAAGGTCAAACGTTCAACATCGACGGTTCCGGACAGAATACACCCAATCTCCCCCATTGTTGGAGCCCCCTTACATACTTTCAAGCCGCTTTTGGTGGAACCGGGAAAAACCTAGCCGCATCCAACGTTGCTTTGTGCTTGCTCGGCAGACTGTTATCGGGTGAAAGCACTCACTGACTCCGTTTGCAAACCCTTTTAAAAATGCGTCGCCGGACGTGACCGTCGGGGGGCTCACTCACTCCCCGTTCATTGGTTACAGGGCCTGGAGGTTTCAAACGCCACTACTGGAGGGGGGAAAGGGGTTTAGAACGTGCCCACTTGCGATGGCCGCGATCGGGTTTGTATGTAAGCCACCAAACAAAGATTTTTCTTAATCGTGACATCTCATTCTCACACATTTGGTAGATATTTGGATCATTTCGAAAAGCCCGGTTCACGAGCTTTGTTGTTCAATGGATGTCACTAACCGGCGGGGAAAAGATTGGTCTCCCACCAACGGAAAGAGCTTATTATTTCTAGCCACCTACGTGTGTCTTGCTTCTAATAAACTGTCTATCTCCTCAGAAGAACGAAAGACGCGATCGTATCGGTGTATGTCAGGCACAGATTACAGCTCACCCTATTAAAAGTTGCCGAAAGATTGAGCAGGCCCACAAATCAGGTGACGTTATCCATGATAGCAGAACGACGTAAGCATGGGTTGTCGCCCACGTTCAAATCGGTCATGGTGGACGACGAATAGAGCAACGATTTGCGTAAGATGTGGACCAATACGGCAATTCCTAGCTTCCTTCCGCAAACCGGTAGCGTTCACGGTCCTTCGCTGGTGAAGTTGGTCGTGAGCAGGTCTTTATTGCCTGGAAGGATATAGGTCTTATATTTCGGCAAGTTGGCAATGACTTTATCCGGCAGATTCAGCGTATCCTTGACAATCTGCGGAGGCGTGAGGCCAAGCCACTGCGCCACCGAGATGTCTGCCACGAGCAAAAGATTAGCGTGGGGCTACCCGCATTATCAGCGGCAACGGAACACGTACCACTGAAGTGTGGCGACTGCAGAACTTCCAGATAGACCACATCCACGTCTCCTGTGTTCTCGATGTAATGACTGTCCGGAAAGGGGACGTATCCCACGTCTCCTTCTGTAAAATCGAAAGTCCTTGAGGCCGCGGGGGCTGAGAAGACGGTTATGCGCGCCCTACCGGCAATGAAGAAGTTCCATTCGTCGCTGGTGGGGTGCCAATGGATCTCACGCATGGCGCCCGGCTGAATTGTGACGAGGGCAGCACTAAAATTGTATGCTATGGGGAAAGTCGTCGGGTCGATTATCTTGATGGAGCCGCCGGGTACCACGTATGGCTTTTGTTTCGAGAAATGATAGGTGTAAGACACAGCGTTGGGAATACTACCGCCAGGCCCGGTGATATTCTGAGCGGAGAGGTTGCTTGGTGCTGGTGAGCCGGGGAAGATGTAAAGCTGGTTCTGGGGGGTTTTATCGAAGGCAGAGACGTCTGTCCGAAGATCCTTTGCCAGGACTGACTTTGGAGTCCGTAAAAACAGCTCGGAGGCGAGAAAAGTGTTCTCTTCGGAGAAGGTGCCAGAGTCGAAGACCAGAAGAAATTCGGTTCCCTCCCCAAGAGCCTGGATAGTGTGGGGGAGTCCGGCAGGAAAGAACCAAACATCTCCTGCGTTTAGATCGTCATAGGTGGTCTGGCCATCATCATTGACGGCTCCGACCCTTGCGCTACCATTGAAGATATAGGCCCATTCATTGGCTTGGTGCCAATGAAGTTCGCGGTAAGCGTATGGAGACAGCTTCATATCTACGCCGGCCATCTGAGTGGCTGCTGGAAGTTGATTGACATTCTGCTGACGAGCGAATCCGGCTCTTCCCAGTCCGGGGCGATTGTAGCTCAACCCCATCGGCCAGTGGAGGTTGTCAACATCCCCAGCATCTTCAGCCGGTGGAGCATAAAGGTCGGGGTTTAGTTTCTCGTAAACCATGTTGCCTGCTATAGCGTAAGCAAGAGATCTCGATCAACCTGCAGGGGTATGTCATACGTGGCCCGGGGTCGGTTCCTCCTGTGCTGCCCCGAATCGATTGAGGATTTTCAGCTTTCTCGAGGTTCAGGTACAATCCCAGGTCAGCATCAGCAGTCTGGCCTGGGACGAGGTCATAGTTGGTAACGATAGCGGAGTCAGCTGGATTGACTGCATTGCCATCCGGACCCAGGAATTCCTCTGAACCGTAGACCTCGCCTGTACCGCCGGGCGGGCCAACAGCTTGACCTATAGGTATAGACAGAGGCAAAGCAGCCCCAGTAGGGGCCGTAGATATCATTGGTATAAGAGTGGCTACTAAGCAAGTTCCGAGGAGCTTCGCAATTAGATACATGATCGCGCTCCCGGGAATGTTTATTGAATATCCAAACTGAGACTCCCAAGAACAAAGATTAAAGAACTTCTAACTGGGAGTGAGCTTGGTATATATAACTTTACTCTCACCGACTGGCTACGAAACATCTGTAAACAACCGACATTTTGCATGAAATCAACGCAACGCAAGACTCGGTCCGCTCGGACCGTTTTCATTCCCCGTCGTTCGATATTGAGCCAATCGCAACTCCACATCTACGTAGCTGGCTGCGGACATTCCGTAGGCGTCTGACATTCAACTCAGCTAAGCGCAAGTGCGAGGTAGATAAGATCGGCATGGTCTCGTCTCAGAGTCTGAAGGTAACGGGCTGATGATGCAATCACACCAGGCAGTTCTGTAGGATCGTTTCAGTGCCGAAATTTTCCGCGGTACCCCGGAGGATCCATCCTGCTGGAAAAGTGGAGTCTACAAAAGCGGGGCTTAGCGAATAAGAAGTTATGGGATAAATCTGGAAAGCCAGGTTGAAGATTGAAGAAGAATGGGTGGTGGGGGAACACAGCAACGTCGGTGATTGGAAGGGCGGTGAGATATTGAGAAAACCCAGGAGAATGGTAGGTGTCTGCTTCCAATTTCCCCAATGCATTGGCACCGGGAATGGTCCCTGCTGGAGGGGTTATTCTCGCAAGCTCGAAGCAGCTCGAAAATCGAAATCATGGATGGGGGTTTCAGGTCATACTATCGCACGTATCGGTGTATTAGCGTGTGCAAGGAGCTTTAGCATTCTTGGCGCCGAAGAATTGCAGCAACACGTAACAACTAAGGCACCTACCCTCAAGTCCTTATAGAGATACCGCCACGCTGTTTAATAACAAGGCCTTTCTATATCAAAGAGAATCGGTTGTCTCTACGGTACTCTGTGATTGGCCCCCCAAATTTAGATAGCTGTTGATCATCTGAGGCTTGATGAAGCATCAAGAAATGGCTAGTTACTAATGCTCTTTTAAACCTTCAAGGTGAGGAGCAAATTGTAGAGAAGAGAAAAATGAGTATCATGATTACGGAATATATATCCTTGAAGGACTTGGTGATAGCTCTAGGTATAAAGGGGTCAAGGTAATTGCTCGTGCCCGCAAATCTTGGCGCTGGAACAAATTTACTATCACTTCATGACCAGGTATGTTGGTGACCAGCGCTTTTAAGAAGAAGTTTTCTATGGCGCGATTATGGAAAAGGTCAAAGCTCGATTTCCATTCGCAATACCCTTCTTCGTTATGGGGCTATATCCTGGGTCTAAATTTATCTCAGGAGTTCCGATCATTCATCAGGAAATAATCTCTTCTTGCAACCCGCCGTAACTCAACAACTACGACACCGACAAGAAAGCGTCTAGTCTCGCGATTGTTCTTCTCAAGCGGATCTAGAAGTTTGCACCTAGAGAGTATTCTATACAGGATGTTCTTCACAAGTCGTTGTGTTGCGACAAGGGCAATGTTTGGTTTTTTTACCAAGACATTTCCCCCACGCGAGGGTCACCAGGATGTAGGAGAGCCCTCTTTGTGGAGCTGTATTGAATAGAACACAAACATATTATGTTTATTCGGCAATGCTTGATCGAAGTTCATCTACCTAGATGGCATCATTCGAAATTGCATGGCCACCCCTATAACTTTACAGACTGATTTAATTTATGACGTTCAAGGAAGTAAAGAGCGCATAGATGGGCCAAGGTTCTTATCTTCGATTGGCTTGACAACGCGCTCAGATCTGCCCTGACATGAGCCCAGTGTCGAAACGGTCCCTATCAGGCCCAATGAGAGTACCTAAAGTTCAATAGATGCGCCTACTAGATAACTAATGTCCGATTACAATTGGCCTGTGCAGAAACGAGCTTTGGAATGATATACCTACTCGTACCTATCGAGTAGGTCTCTACCCTGCAGTTCTGGTGGAATAACAATCTTCTCCATCACATTCTCAAACGGGACCACCAGCCTTGAAAAGAGCTACTTGCGCTTAGGGATCCCTAGAGGCAATCTTCTACTTCTCCATTTTACAGGTCATGAATGACACGAAGGCTCTTCTGTTGAAAAGGTCCACTTCTCGAGCTCTACCAATACCCGCAAGCAAGTACAAGATAAGGTGCGCGGCACAGCATTCTTCATGATGCCTTCATCTACCTTTTGAGTTCGGCTCCCCCCTCTCTAGACTTATCAATCTTCTTCCTCATATTGCCACAATCTTCGTGGATTGTCCACGAAGATCTTCTGTATCAACACCTCATCTTCTTCGCACCACTCTTTGCATTGAGCAATGAAAGCTGGAACATCGAACTCCCGATACCCTTGCAATGCCTGCCTATCACCTCGAGGATTGGCTGCAACGCCTCCTGTGTGTGGCCAGTCAGAAGCCCAAACGACCTGAGTTGGTGCAATCCGGAGGATCTCTCGAACATAAGCATCCAGTTCTGGTAACTCCGCAAAACGGTAGATGCCGCTCAACTTCACCCAGACCCGCTTCTTGGAGAGCAGATCCAAAAATTCTGTATATCCAGGCTGAAGACGTGGGGCTAGAGTCTTATCCGGTGTTGCGAGATGATCTATGACTACTGGCACCCCCAACTTGGGAATCTCGCTCGCTATTTTCTCAATGTCCGCAAGGCCAATGTGCAGCTGGATCGCCCATTTCAAGCGGTGTATTCTTTGGACATACGACCTCAGTGCTGTTATTAATTCTTTCTTACTCTTGGTCTGGGAAGTAGACTTGAGGTTGAGTCTAATGCCTCTGACTCCCAAGGCATGCATTTCGTCCAGATCCTGATCAGATATCTTTTCCGGGTCTATGGAAACCACCGCGCGCCCTTTGCCTTTCAGGCGAGAGAGAGACTGGAGCAGCAAATTGTTGTCGGTGCCATAGACCGAAATGGCGACAAGGCAGACATGATCCGTACCGAGCTGCTCCTTGAAGTTCAGCAGGTCCTCAAGGGTTGCTTTCTTCGGGCGGAATGCATGGTCTTGTGCGAAGGGAAAGGCTTCCTGCAAAAGCGTTCAGCGTCACGCACGACTGCTGGGACGGCAATGCTCACCTACCTCATCAACCACGTGCACATGACTGTCCCACGCACCGCGTGATAGACATGTAGACTTTGAGCTGCCCATAGTTGGCACTTTCGGAGACCAGAACTCAAGTGACCTGGCAGTTTATGGGCGTGGCTTCCTAGCTAGTCAATGACGTGCTTTCCAATTAGATTAGTCAGCTGGTGAGGGGGTCATAGGCTGATCCTTTCATAGAATAAATCTACATCTTCTTTCACTCTTATAAGGTTCTCAATCTGAATTGACGACATCAGAGAGACCTCGAAGAGATCGTGTTATTCGTTTTTATTGATTATAAATCATCTTTAATCTTTTTGCTGAGTCCATCGGCAAACCGGGAAGGTGGAATAATGTCGGCCCGGGGCGCATTTTGCGCAAAAAACCCAAAAAGCCACGGGGCGGTTTTGGCACGTTTGGCACATTTGGCAACTCTTAAAAAAATCAATTTTCATTTTCTTATTCTTTGATGTTATATCTAGATGCAGATATATCCCATGGGATGTGGCGAATAAGATAAGAATTCTATTAAAAGCAACTGCTGAAAGCACTGCTGGCTAGAATAATGACTAGAAGAGTGATGTTAAGAATACTGCTGACTAAAACAGTGATGCTAAGACCACTGCTGAAACCACTGTCACTGCCACTTGTTACAATGATGAGATGCGCGGGGCGGAAGAACAATGATCCGATGACCAGCCAACACAGGCGCAATTGCGCATCACTATTCTAGCCGCAATTCTAGCCGCAGTACTCTCAGCACCACGATTCTAATCATTATTCTAGCCAGCAGTGCTTCCAGCAGTGCTCTCAGCATCATTATTCTAGCCAGCAGTACTTTCAGCAGTGATCTCAGCAGTGGTCTCAGCAGTGGTCTCAGCATCATTATTCTAGTCAGCAGTGGTCTCAGCATTATTATTCTAGTCATTATTCTAGTCATCATTCTAGTCAGCAGTGCTTTCAGCAGAATCCTTATCTTATTCGTCACATGGGATATTCCACCTAGAATGACATGGGATATCCCAGGTTTATATCGTCCCATACCTTTATAAAGGTATGGTATTTGACCCCCCTCGATCCCATGCCATATCATGGTATGGGACCAGTTGGGATGGGATATCCCGTGGGATATACCATATCTTTCCGGCTAAATTACCAGAGATTTCACCTCTCGGACCACCTCATTTGGCCTATAGCCACGTACAAATCGGATGGATCCGGGGGTCACTTCTCAGCCATAAGGCTCTAAGTGAGCTAATTACTCCAAGGCCCCATTTCCACTAAGAAAGGTAGCGCTTGCTGCGCTGAAAGCGACATGAGCACGACGGGTGGATGTTGCTTCGGCGACAAATATTATATGCATTGGGGCGCGTGGACGGATATGAATGTTGAATCGAACAATTGCGCTGATGATTGCACGAACGTTCATTCATCCCATATTTCCATTTGGAATGTGACGAAAGCCAAGGCGACGTATAGAAGATGACAGAGCAAAACGGCGTCCAGTTGCGATTCGTGATCTCGACATGCTGATTATTTGTGAGGATTTCAACCACCAACGGCTCGTTCAGCGCTATTGTCACATGTGAAAATCCAGGAAAAGTCAATAGCAAAGCTTG
The DNA here is from genome assembly GCA_022315425.1 of Pseudevernia furfuracea. NCBI lineage: Eukaryota > Fungi > Ascomycota > Lecanoromycetes > Lecanorales > Parmeliaceae > Pseudevernia > Pseudevernia furfuracea. The sequence goes on from JAIUPT010000010.1 coordinate 122,782, forward strand.
CTGCTCAGATCAGGGCAACGTCAGCTGTTGGGACATTATCATTAGCAATATGTTCGACACGCTCTTTGCGCAGATGCAGGTCGTGTCGACTATCCATAGCAATGGTGTGAAACTGAACGTTATAACGATTGTTGCAGTGATAGTACGTCCTACTGGATTGAAGGATTTAGGCGCTACGGAGACGGGAGTTGGGATCGGGGTATCACTTGGAACCCTACCCTTGTTGTGTCTGGGATTCCTGGTAAGGAGCGAAAGACGCGGAGGAATATTGCCAAGATCCTCAGTCAGAAAATAGGAGATACGGAGTCGGTAGGCGAGAAGACGTGCCGCGGCTCACAGGCGTATGCAGCGCGGGACATACAGCACGAGACTGAGGGTGGGGGAACGCATGCAGAAGCTAGAGAGATGCCCGATACAGAGGCAAGAGGTGTTGCGTGAGTTGATCGAGAGCTTGAATGAAGATATCGGATGGAGATATGGAAGGTTTGCGGCATATGATAATATGCTAAGACGAGTAGTTGACCGGTACGTCTACGCCCGATTTGTTATCATCTTCTTGTCCTAGCCTTGTCAACCAAATAATTTTTTTCCCGAACGGCATTGTCACTGATACCGATGGTGCTCGAGGAAACATTCAGAGCCGTGTTCCTATGTAAGACAGTGGTCTTGGACGGATGTTGACACGGACTCTTACGCCAAAGTCTCGAATAGCGACCCGCTTTATGGGTTACCAGGACAATGCGCTAAGATCTGGCTCAGTAGTCAGTATACGCCTAGACTGAGCTTACCTTCGGGTTCGGTCTCCCTATCGAACCCAATGGAAGTCCCTAAGAGATGATTCCTGGTCCGCCATTACAGAGACGCTTTCCACAAGGTGGATTAGGGATACTACTTACATACCTCAGGTATCTGAACGACGATCTGAATCCAGGTTTCAAAACGCCAAGACTTCTACGCCGAGACCTCGGATAGCCCCGTCGGAAGCGTCACCTGAACAGTAGTAGTGTGGTAACTGGTAAGCAGCCACGATGCACGAATCATTACTTGATGATAATAATATTATGTATTACGTTTCCGGAACTGTACCTGGCATACTTGGCCTGAGCCTAACTTAGGGTCTCATTCCAATTAGGCTCAAAAGAGGGCCCTAAGGTCAATATCAATAGATATTCATCGCGCGTCCCATGATGTTCATTAGGGCTCTACCACTACAGGATTGCCTTCCAGGAGGGCAAGTCCTACTACCATTGGCTGGGCTGTTTGGGATACCAATAAGATTCCGACCTCAGTAGAATCAAGTCGAAATTAGTCGCTCTCCGCATAGCTGCCCGTTTTCTACCCTTTCGATGGCCGCGCAAAGCAATATCCATACTGCGGGTCTATCGGTCGGGCGAGCCACCCTTGGCTCGCGTCTAGCGCTGAAAGAATAGAAGTAGGCAGACGGGATCATTGCTATAGAGTATAGACAACATCTCTGGCACTACTGGCCTTGAAAAAGGTTGAACGCATGTGAGCCGGCCAAGCCACTGCTAACGCTGATTCTGATATTGGATGAAGGGTACCTATCTACTCCGTACAGTTGATGAAGATCTCCCAGCCACGTGGCTACACTAATCTAAGATCGAAATAGTCCAGGAGCCAGTGCCATCTCTATTTGGAGTAGATCATGAACTCTGTCAGCACACTTTGTCCCATGAGTTCGGACATGTCTTCATCCAGCATCAACTTATCCTGCTTCCAGGATCTCTGGGTCAGTTGATAGTACGATACTTGAATATCGCCTTATCTTTCGTCGAGGTTATGGGAGTCTTAGAGCACTGTCTCCAGATGAAGCGGGACAGCGAAGCTGCTTCGATGGCTGGGTTCGGACCGTGGTCACCAGTAGCTACCTATCCGAGAGTGGTAAATATTAACGACCTCAGTAATTGACTTTTTGCTACAACCAATCAAGCGAGACAGCTCGGCCGGGCCAAGTCTTTCAGCTAAACCATAAATCCTGCGTCAGACACTCACGAATATCTATAAAGATGGCTAAGATGGCTAAGATTGTCACTTTCGCGCCCGGTATTCCTGGGCGACAAGTCCTCAAAGTTTTGTTCGCTGGAATCCGCTATCAAAATGTTTTCTACCATCTCTGTACCTACACTAATCCTTCTCGCCTCGATAAACGTCCTCGCCACAACGGCCCCCGCCTGTACTACGCAGTACGGCTCAACCTCCAAATCCCCGATCCCAACGTCAACTAGAACGTCCACCCACACGACGACCCTGACGGAATCGATCATTTACGTGACAGAGACTGTGACGTCCGGAACGACTACAATCCCAACTCCTAGTGGCTTTACCCCGATTCTTTCGGAAACTACCTCTGTTTCTCTTGAAGTCGACGCGGCCAACGGTGTCCTAATCAGCGCCCCAACATCGTTTCCAGCCTCGGTGATCTGTAGCACGACTACTAGCCTCACGATCACCAAGACTGCGACAACAGGGCGCGCAGCAACGACGATCACAAGTTCGACGACCGTCAACGTCCCAGCCGCAACCTTTTATGCGGCCTGCGATTCCAATAACATCGTCGATCAGGGTAGCGGCGTCGGCTCCGGTCGAGCAATCCAATTCACCGAGGTTGGTAATGGCAACTACACGGCCACCTCAATTGCGAACAGCTCAGCGTATGATTGCTGCGTGTCCTGTCAGACAACGTATCCGTGTGCATTCTCGATCCTCTTCACCAATTACGGTGACGAAAATCCACTCGGATGCGCCTTGGAGTTCCTTGCGGACGGCACCTGCAACGGTGGCATTAGTGTCGGACCTGCAACATACTACTATGACCCGGGCGATCTAAGTGCTGAGCCGGGACAGGGGCTTATTGTCTCGAATGGAGCTTGTGGTCAGATTATCTATGGTGGTGGGTTTGACAGAGAAGGAAAATGAGTAGGTGGTATTGACACAATTTGCTTCGTGTGGCATCCAGAATAGCCTACAAATGCACTGTTCCTATCTATATACATCTAAGTACTACCAAAAAATTCGACTATGATAGCCCCTTTTTCAATCCCGATTCGTGAGCTCATACGCTCATCACGTGCTCTTGTACTATGTTTTTAACTCCTAGAAACAGTTTCTTGCGCAAGATTGCAGTGCCCCAAACCCGATATATCAATTGGATAGTGGGCAGTCCGCGAATTTTCTTCTCACGCATATCGACTCGCATCTTCATAAGCTCTAGAACAGATGTGATCCTTGAGGATGGATCATGGGTGCACTGGAGGTCGGCATGTATACACAGCTCAAAGACATCGTCTTGTCCGCCATTCCAGCACCAGACCAAAAATCAACTCTTTCGGATGCAATGTTCGCGAGGGCCGCGCTGGATCATTTTGGGTATGACGATGTTTGAGGAGCAGACTCATTTTCGGTCATGTCGTGGATAATCCCCATGAGTATTAACTCCCGCGACTTGCTTGGGCAGAACTTACATTCGACCCAGCGAAGTGCAGCTTCGGGCTTGCAGCGGAAGTAGCTTGTCTCTACGAGCAAAGGTAGATTGATACACTTCCTTATCACCTTACCGTACTAAAGAGCGTTGATCCCGGGTCGAGCAGACTATGTTACAATTATGAAGGTTGCTATAGTAGAATATCGGTCGCAGTGAAAAAGAACGGAAGCGGCGGATCACCAAGTCTGTCGTTAAATTTTAAGCTGATTGACGAACATTAATAAGTATTCGGTGCGAGGGAGCAAGCTGTTCTGGCGATTGTCAATTCTGGAGGAAAAGATCAAAAGCAGTACCATCTCTGTACTAATGCTTCAAAGTAGGTTGCCGGAAGATTGTCGCTTCAATTCAATGACTCCGTGGTTGGTGTTCCGATGACATAGAACCTATCGTCGGAAATGTCGCTACCCATGTTCATCATTTACAAGGTTACGCCGACTCAGTGTAAGTATTACTCTCCAGAGAGACTATGTCTTACCGTAACAAAGTCTTTATCGGAAGTGCGCAGCATAGTCAAAGTATGTAGATAACTTGTTGTACCACACACAGAGCACCAAGATTCCAAGACTGATTTTTTTGATGTGATGCCCGATATGAGAAATCCACCCTCTGCGTACATATGATCCTTAACAAAAATGCGCAACTACGTGCTCGATTTTTTATCAGAGACTGACATCGTCAATGTAGTTATATAATTTTTAAACTCGATTCGTTATATGATCTTCTAATAATATAAAACACGATATGTTATCGTCTAAGATTTCGTCGTTAGAGATTATTAACTAAAGAGAGATATTAAAAGCGTTAACGAGAAACGCGTCTTCAAAACGACTTATTTAACGATAACGAGTAATCGAATTATAATAAAAATCTTATACTCTTATTTAGAGATCTTAAAAGATCTATTATCTTCGCGATTGATATTAATTAATAATATAATAATTAATAATAAGTAATTCTGCGTCGCGGTGAAATGCCCGCCCTTTCCTGCTTCCAGGCCAAGCGCCGCCCTTTTGAGTTTGGCGTGGCCTCTTCGGGCAAGGCGCCCGGCATCGCCTCATCCGCCGCTTTCTCAAAGGTATAAAGACCTGCACCCCTCGCTGTTTTCTCACTTTTCCCTTCATCTCTTTTATATCTCTTTGCCGTCCCTCGCTCCTTCTCGCATTGCAAGGATCTGCGCCAACCCCTCTCACCCTCTGCTGCCTAGCTGACTTCTGACGACCATCGCCGATCGTTATGCTTTGACCTTTGCATGAGGCATTTTGCTGATGACCTTTCCCTTCGGGACCACTTTGCTGCACGTTTCACCCTCGCCAACTCCTGGCCTGCTCACTTTCGCCTACGGCTGGAGCTAGCGATAAGGGCAAACCCTCTTATTCGCTGTCTCGTACCTTGTCGCCCGCGCTGCAGCTCAGCTCCGCTCTCAACGAACGGAGATAATTCCTTTTTCGATCAAGCTGGAGCGTCTCGTCGCTCGGATCTGTCAGTCTAGACCTTTCTGCCTCGACCTTTCTGTGTTAGTCACTATTTCACTACCGCTCAGCTGATCTGCGAATCTGCGACGACATTGATAGGAAATTTCAGCTTGCGGCGAGCATCCCAGGGCGAAGCAACTGTCTGACCCGAAGATGGCTGCCACACGACCAATGGAAGAAATATCTCCTCACACATCTGCCTGACTGCGTGGACAGGGATCGCCCCTCGGCCGTGATTGGGTGACATGGTATCAAGGGGGCTGAGCATGAAGCCGAGCAGCAGCGGCGAGCCAAAACCAAGGAATGGAATCTTCTCGCCTTGATCGACAGTGCTCTTTCCATGTTTGCCTGACTGCGCTGACCAGGTTCCCGCATTCACCTCGTCCTGGTGACGTGGCTTTGAGACGGTGATCTCGCTTTCGCTGTGGATCGGAGAGGATGTAGTGCCTCTGATCTGTTGCAGAAGTCCCAGCACGCAAGGCCTAGGCAGCTGCAGCTGACGTGGCTCGAAAATTGGATATCTCCGAGGGGCGCAGTGAAGACGGCCGGTGTGGGATGTGGATTGAATACGAGGCAACAAGGGTCGAGAGACTGTCCCAGCACGTGCCGCAGGGTGTGAGGCAGATGAATGGAGACTGAGTGGTGATGGCCAGAGATCGGCGATTGAAGCTGTTGAAGAGAAGCAGGCAGCAGGTGCGAAAATGGGGGAGACGGCACTAAGGTGAAGGTTTCAGCGGTTCATTGATTGGAGAGAGTGCAGGCACGGCACCGCCGTTGTTGGCACGACTCAGAAGCGCATATAATCCTCATCTTGCCCCACTCTAAGCGACTCGGAATTCCAATTTCAAACTCTACACACCGCTCCTTTATCTGCATTTGAGACACAATGACATTGATCGATTTGGATTTCATTCATTTCTACTAACCCCTCAGCAAAGCCGATTTGGCTAGCAAAAGATCATCGATGGCGTCGGTCGGTGATGTTCCCGTCATTTGCGGAGAGGCATATACTCCTACGGTTCCTAGATCCAACGGCGGATGGGGTGGATCCCTCAACGACTACGATCTAATCAAAGTCCTTGATTCGACTGGCTCGTCATCGAAGGATCCTCTCAATCTGTTTTTCTACAAGCATACACTGGATCTCAAAGGCACTGAATTATATGCCGGAGGTAATATTCGCCGTCTTTGCTTTTTAGAGGCCTTCAATAACAGCTCCAGCTCCCTCAAACGGACTTGATCTCAGTGACAGCCGCAGTAGAGGCGGTGGAGAGGAAGACAGGAACTTGCCATCCTTCGAAGAACTCGTGCTGGGTGCCGGAGTACAAGAGTCGCAACAATCGGGCTTGAGATGAGGTGGAGACAAGGATGCGAATACCGACAGTAGCAGCAGCGTCCACTCTAGAAGCGACGGCTCGACTTCTGAGCAAGGCGGGATGCACTGCTCTCTCAACACTCCACAGACTTCTATAGCAGGCTCAGAAGCTGGGTACGACCCTTAAAACCCGGCTAACAGATCTTAGTACTAATAGATAGCGCCTATTTAGATATTCCATCCTCCGCGAGAAGATATACGATCCCGTCTCTGATCATCCTCCTCCACTCCCTACTACCCTCTCCTCGTCGACAAAAGATACAGAAATCAGCTTCAAAAATATCGAGCCTTGTCACTCCTGTGGGCCGGAAGAGAAATGGGACAAAGGAGCGAGCTACAGTACAGATAACATCATTCCATACTCTCTCCGATCACCTATTACGTCGCCAAATCCTGCACCACCACTGTTTCTGTGGCGGTCTCCACTCCAAGAAGATGCCGTAGGATCAGTGGTAGATCCCGCTGGCTCCCCATGGATGTGGAGCCCAAGGAGCCCTACGGACGTTGAGCCTTTAACAGCCATGGACTTCACCGACATTCGAGGTTCCTCCAAGCGCACAGCATACAGTGCAGGTCTGAACGAGGGCGGAGAAGTTGTACAGGGGTTGACGAAGACCCGGCGTGAAGGTCAGTACGCAGGTACCAGTCCCTGCGGGTGCGTTTAATGACTAGAAAGACGCGATCGTGATCGACAAGACAGATAATACCGATGATAACTTAAGCGACCTCGAATTCGTACGGATCCGATCGCAATCAAAGCCTGTCTTCAGAGAGCCTCTCTTTTCGCGAAAATTCCAGCAACACAAGAAAACAACAAGCTTAAGTCGATTCAGTGAAATTGATGATAGTCAAGGTGTGCCTCCCATTGCATTTATGACCAGCACACGATATTTTTTTCTGACGTATTCCAGATGACCCTCTCGTGGTGGAGGATGACGAAAAGACTGGCGAAACTAGCGCTTCTACCAGGGCCACGAGCGTGGAGTCTGAGATTGATACCATACACCTCCAAAGCTCCCACCCAAGGAAACAGCAAAAGACACACGGTTGCTTGAGTCCTCCCATCACGGAACCTACCCCCTCCCCCATTGATCGTCCGATCTCTTCTAGTGTCGCACTATGCCGGGATCGAGTTGAGCAGGCTACCTGTGGAGGTGATGGTGGAATAACAGCGACTGTCTATCCCCCTCACGCCATCACCGTCCCCCCACCACTTGCTGAGCGGCATCAGGACCAAGGAGGTTCAGCATTGAATGAAGAGAAGTGGGAGATCGTAAGGATCGTTGGCAAGAGACGAAGGGGAAAGGGCTATGAATACAAGGTGTGCTGAAAGAAGACATGGCTGCTCGAACGCGAGTTAGGGAACGCACAGGAACTGCTGCGGAAGTTTGAGGCGAAACATCAGGCGCAGCGAGGAGGCAAACGGGGAAGACCAGCACGTGCAGATAAGGGTCGGTGATCGTTGGTTACTTTTTTGTTCGTAGAGTCTCTGTGTTCTGGAAATTGTAGTAATTAAGATTATCTAGTAAATTTGAGACATTACTGTCATTCGCTACATCTTTTCATTTCATGAAATTAAGATGCTTGAGGAGGCGGACAGTCCACAGCCAGTGGTGTACAGTTCTGACGGACGTAATGGAATGATTCTCTGCATCACCCAATCCGTCTTTGGCTATTAGTCCTCGTTTGTCTCCAGACCTTCAAACAGCTGTTCCACAATTTTATCAGAAGAATTTTTTCCAATAGGTATGTCTGCCTTCGACCAGACTTTGTGCGAATCCTTGCTCGCCAGCTACTTCAAGGCGGGAGCTATCCTTCGTGGTCCAAATGCAATGGGTAGAAAGGCAAATCCGACAATCAAATATTTCTGGCCAAGGTGCTGCCTTTTCTGAATGGCCCACAGGTTCACTGTTAGAGGCTCTATCTTCGCCTAGCACCTTCATTGGACACATGAAGCTTTATTCCATCAACGGCCCGTCTGCGTATTCGATTTTCTTTTCGATTTCCGCATTGATCTTGGCCCTCTCAAGGCACCGGCAGTGCCAAATTCTCCAACCCAATATATAGGAGGATCTACCATTAAGATCCGTCTCTAGTACGTGATACAGTATCGCCTAGGCAGGGTAAGGAGGAAGCTTAGGGCAGGTGAGAAGTAGGAGAGAAGAGTGGGGAAAGGGATGTGGGCGTTGATTGAAGTCGTGGGGTTGAGGAGGCCCATAGGCTTTTATTTTGCTGTCCGTCTGCTTACTCGGACGAGGGATTGAACCAGGACACCAGATGATGATATGACGTGACAGAATATCTCCCTGCTCATCGAAGACCAAAGTCGTCTCAAAGTGACACCATCCTTAACCATGGATCTTAGTCCTGTTCCGTGAAAAATTGCTTTCCTGCCTCTTTGATATTCCACGAGATTTCACTGGGCTCGGATCTGATTTTTTGCCTGTACGGCGACCCTTGGGTTCGGACCGGGAAAGACGTCGCAACGGATCTGTTTGTGAGATCATGGCTGAGTTGACAGCTGCACTAGAAGTTGATGTGCTTATCCTCTCTTTCTGTTTCGATATCCGATCGCTTCTGCGCAGCATGACATCGGTAGGTTAAGGTTGTGCATTTCTCCCCAAATCGGCAGCTAAATCCGCTTCCAATGCACCGGACCTCTTTTGGTTGGTAGATAACCGGCGCCTTCTGCGCGGAGCAACATTGGCAGGCGGAGGTGGTGATATCGTTATGTTAAGGCCTTGATTTCGACCATCGTCACGCTCCACGGGGATCTTTGACCATCGTCGGGGGCGGGGTGTTTTCCTTCCGGCGGCTTTTGATACTTTTGATGAATGGATTGAACCAAGCGCAGAATTTGCTGAAGGACGATTTTTTTTGTTGTGGTAACTACTTCGCGAGGCCGATTTATCAGATCGGTTAGCTCTAAGGTTCTTGAGCGTGGTTTGACTTGACTTCGATGCTCTTTTCGGTGGCATGGCTTGATCCTCGAGAGGGTTTAATGCAGATACTTCCGTCGTCGAGACGGCGCATTCAGCGAGAAGGGCTGAAAGCTGTTGTTCTATCCATTTCAACCGCGACTCTGGAGGTCCGATTTGCTTTCGCGCTTCTTCGAAGTAAGATCGGGCGTCTTCAGCCTCGGAATGATATCGCTCGGCTGTACTTGCCCACCCTTGTAGTGTGCAATAATTCTCTGTATTCTGGAATTCTTCCACCTGCCGCTGCCAGAATTCCACCCACTGCTTAGTGTTTTCGACCTCCAGATGTTGATAGGCCCGATAGTCTTTCCAGAGGTCCACTTGGGTCGGGCTCTCTGCAGATTGTCGTTCTTCCAGCTGCACCTCCGTTTTCCCATCCGTTTCTTTCTTCTGCCGATAGTTCAGAAATTTCTTTCATTCCCTCAATTCTTCCTCGAACTAACTCCATTCACTCTCCCAGTGGCAAAGGACATGAACATGTTCATCCTTGCATTCGGCATCATGAATGTCAGGCACCGGCCGGATTGGACGGCTTGGCCTCCCACCCGTATCCATCAGGGTGTTATAGACTTGTTTCGCTTCCAGCTCGCTCCTCTCCTCCATCTGACGACGAGATGTCGATAATTCCATCAATGACGCAGCGCATTCCGAAAGAACCGCTGGAAGCTGCTTCTTGACCCATTCCAACCGTTTCTCCTCCGCTGCGAGCTTTCTCCGCTGTTCTTCTATTGTTCTCAGCCAGCCCTTGTCGATCCTCCCACGTACTTTTCCCTTGTTCACGACCACTTCAGGATCTTTCCGCTGTATTGCCTCCACCGCTCGTCGAGCCCCTTCAATTATCTGCTTACATCGGTCGATCCACCTTTGAAAATAGCCTTGATATTCCTTCCAATCCTTCAACTTCTTCAGGCTTGCTGTGAGGTCTGGATCTTGCGGGTACCGCTGCCGTTCCATGTCCTCCTCTCTTACAAATTCCGGCCGATGATCACGTCTCCATTGCTGAGTATCGAGAAAATCCTGCCACCGTTGTAATTCTTCATCGAGTCGCATTTTTTCTGCTACCCAGTGCGACACAATAACACTAGCCTCCGTGGGATGAGAAGCACGACGTGATTTATCAGTGCCATAGTAGAACAGCTCCTCATCTTCTTCAGTCTCTTGATAGAATTGCTCTTTATCGAAAAGGACAGTCTTTCAGTGTAGGTTGCATCGAATCGGACGAGTCGATCTCCCACCCATCTGTGTCAGGGTATCGTAGGCTCGGTTGACTTCGAGTTTATACCGCTCCATCTTTTCCTCATCGTCTTCGATTGGGGTTTCGCTCAATCTAGAGGAGCAATCAGAGGGAGGGGTTGGAGGTTCGCTCAATCTGGGGGAGTAGTTTCTGGATTTTCTCGAAGCGTCAGTATGATCGTTCATATTGAGAGGACTGATCGAGACTAGGAATTTGAAGTCTTCTCACCGAAGTTTCGCTTCAAGGTCTTCTGGATCCACGGGCTGGGTGTGGTGCACATTACGGGTCATGTCTCTGGGAGTAGAACGGAGTGTTAGTTTCACGATCCCAGATTTGAAAGATCCAGGTCTCCCAAATCGCACTTCTTACCTGAATTTCCCCCACATCTCTGTAGTCACGTTCGGTCTATCCTCTATTTCAAAGAACCTAAGAAGAAAAAGAACATCAGTACGACTATCCAGTGATGAGAAAACCCATCTTTCTCACCTGATTCTCGCGATCGCCGCAACGACTTCCGGCTTGCACAGATCTTTTGTCAGAACCTTCATGGTGGAGGAGGAAGAGGACGCTGTCGTACTCAGAGATGTGGAAATGAGAATCGATGGAGCAGTGGAGCAGTGGAAAATAAAGCTGCTGACAAAGCGATCGGCGCACGGGTAACACCTCAGCCAATCGTCTTCTGTACTAGAGAGCGATCCCGAAATGGGCAACATCCTCTGACTCATAACATGCAAGTGCGAAGCGTTAATAGCCAAGTCTGAAAGATGGTGTGGTGACCTTTGATCCAGACATTTAACAAAATGTGGTCGTACATCAAACTCTGGCTGTTTGCACGGACTCAGATTGGCTCGAGGGTGAAACCCCTCGATATGGTGGGCGCTAGAGGAACCAATCAAACCCTCCATGCTCGTACTGTGGTGTCGTGGCAACCGTCGTTGCCGTCTACCACTACAGCAGGAAGGGCGGGAAGAGGCTGGGTAGATAAGAGATTTATCATCGGAAGAATCTGTCCTTGTAAATAATCATCCGCTGAGGGTAGTCATTCTAACTCTTTCCAATCGAAAATTCAAGATGGACGAAAATGACCCGAGACTCATCGTGACACTGGAGGCGTACGGTACAACGGCCGAAAGAGCGTGGAATAGACCGCAGAATCAAGATCGATGCCTGCCTGCGTCTGAGTCTGTAGCGGATATTTCAAGTCGAGAAAGTACCCCCGCTGTAGGCCAAACTGCGTCTCAAATACAACTGACCTTTGACGACAAGCCGAAGAACCTCGAGAAAGGCTTTGTGTTCGGAAGTGATCCACAAATTTGCGATGTCTTCCTGGGCGAGCGAGGTGCCGGATTCAGCGGTCAACAATTCTGCATCACATTCAACGAGCGAGGAGATGTTATATTCAAGAATACATCTCGAAAAAAAGCACAAGTTGATTACAATGGCGAGAACCCTTCTCCTCGAAATCAATTCACCTGGATCCTCTTCGACACATACAAGAACATCAAAATCACCATGGGTGAAAAAGATGATCTGATCTTCAAGGTCAAGTGGCCGGAAAATCGCAAATTTTGTCTTGCTGAGCATGAGGCACATCGTGACGCCTACTTTGAAGAGCGCCGAAACGCGCTCCCTTCACTCAGTCAGCTAGACATGGAAAGCCAGCAAACGACTGCGGGGATCACGGTACAATATTCTCCCAGACAACATTCTCCCGCACAACATTCTCCCAGACAAGAGTCTCTCAGACAAAAGCTTTCCAAACAACAGCCTATTTATTTGTTGAAAGAAGAGCTCGGACGCGGTGACTTTGGCACGATTCACAAGGCCGTCGATGTAAGCGACGGCGACGTGTATGCTGTCAAAAAGTTTCACCACGGTAATTGGAAGAAAGAGGTTGACATCTTGACGGAACTTTCACACGTGAGTGTGATTATTGACCTAATGATCGATCTCTGTCTGACTTTTCACTAAGAAGCATATTGTGAAATTCGTGAATTACTCGAAGAAGCAGCAACCTCTGCTGATGATGGAATATCTGCCTCTTGAAAACTTAGCCTGTCAAGATTTCATTACTGAAGAAGAGACCCTCCAGATTCTTTGTCAAGGACTTCAGGCTCTCGAGTACCTGCATTCTCATTTTCCGCCTCTGGCGCATCGAGACATCAAGCCGACAAACATTCTCGTTCAGTTTCGAATGCCCTTCGTTATCAAGCTCGTCGACTTCGAATTGACAAAGAATAATTCCTCCTTAAAAACCTTCTGCGGATCCAATGAATACGCCGCTCCCGAGATTTGGGGACGTCATCATTACACAGCTATGGTTGATATATGGTCACTAGGAGTGGTCGTGTTAGAATACGCGTACGGTCTTCCTCGGCCAACGCGAGAGCGCAAGGGCAAGCCTTGGTGTCGAGATATAGTCAAAGCTGCCGAGAATGGAGAGGATGGGGACACTTTGATAGATCTCATCTCAACCAAGATGTTGAGGATGAATTATCAAGATAGGCAATCAGCAAGCGATTACGTGGAGCAAGCGTATCGTCTAGGATTTCATCGGGTACAAACTTTCGAGACTGGAAGTGTAACGCCTACGAGGAAGTCGACGCGTCAACACGACATTACAAGAAGGACTGGTTCCAAATCTATTGTGGTGCAACCCCTTGAAAGCTCTCCACCGGACGGTGATGTTTCACCAGGATTCTACTATGTAGGAGGGACATCTGAATCGACTGAAATTGCTCCCTCGAAGCGTGATCTTCGAGACGGAATTCCTTTTTACAATCGTGCATCTCAACGATCCCTTCAGCACGCTCAAGGACCTACACAGATTTGGAATCCTCGAACTGAAGACAGTCTCACGTCAACGCTAAGTAAGCGGCGGCGGCCACAGATGACCCAATCTCCCACGGCCGACACTTTAGAAAGAGGACGATCGAAACGGTCACGAGCTTTAGTCTCGTGCGAAGCCGTTGAAGATCCTTCGAAGCCGTCAAAGCGTAAGGGACACAACCCTGCAGCACAGCCTCGTCAGATACCGCAGCTGAACCCCAGCAAGGGACCATTGACGACAGACGTTGCAAGCCTCACTCAAGCTGTGAAGCCTATCCCGAGAGTGCCCCGTATTACGAGACAAGTTACGCGAAAATCCACACAAAAACGAACGAGTTCTCCTTTGGGAAGGGCGTCTGCCCAAACAGCGGAAGTGAGTCTAAGGGAGGTCGAGACGCCTTCGTCAAAGCGCAACATTCACGACAATGTGAGAGCAATGCTGGCAGGGAATCTGGACGGAGGAAACCTGGACGGCGAGAACGAGGGTAAAACCAAAGTACACCATCCTCAATGAAACGTGTCACGCATGCTGACCGGTCTATGTCAAGGTAACGGACTTTGACGGCAGACATGTTCAGATAAAGATTGAAGACAAAATTGTGCTTATGCGAAAAGAAGACTGCCTTCTCAACGCAAGTCAGATACTGACACTGACTAACAAGAATCCCAATGATATTGAACATCTCCTGTAGCTGATAGAACAAAGTATTAAGATCGAGGTCCTTTCACCTATAGCAGGTATTACTTCTTCATGCTCTTGGGTTAGCTTCGAACACGGACAAATACTCTGCAAGCATTTCGGCCTGGAGCAGGAGCTGCAACCATTAATAGATTACGGGTTCGAGATCCAGGGTAATGACGACAGCAAGCCCTATCCTAAAAAGGTACAACATCGCGCTAAGTGTCCACATGGATATATTCACACTTACTTCTCCTAGCAACTGTCTCAATTCTTCGTAATTGACGTGCCTCCTCGGCCTGTCACGGTGCGAAGGTTCGATTTTCGAATCAGAGTTAGCGATATTCTACAAGCGGCCCGTCAGCCAGCTAGAAGATTACCTCAGATCAAGCAAGAATTCAGCAGAAACTTTGACACAGTTTCTGGGTTCAACTACAGAGGTACATATGTGGACTTCTGGGTCGGGGTAGAATTGTGTCGAAGATACGGTCTAAACAGGTTGGAGGAAGAGCTACGTGGCTGGAAGGGTGTCCCGCAAGAGCCAGTAAGGGAGTCAGAGCTTTCAGAGCCAGAGCTTCTTGAGCCAGTTTCTGAGCCAGTTTCTGAGCCAGTTTCTGAGCCAGTTTCAGAGCCAGAGCTTTCCAAGCCAGCTCCAGAGCCAGGGCTTTCAGAATTCATTAAAATAACGGATTTTTCAAGCCCTGTTATGGTTCAAATGTCAGACTTCAGAATCAACGCCGCCCACATCGTCAAACTTACCGGCCGTTCAAAACATGCGGTAACGGCTCTCAGAAACGGTTTATCTTCTGAGAAGTACAAGATCTTGCGGGGAAGTAAATGGCATCAGGGTACGTATGTGGATTTCGACATTGGAATAGAGCTGTGTCGAGAATATGGACTACCTGAGCTGGAGAAGCGACTCTATAGCTTGAAGCATACTTCGGAAAGACCGGTATTAGAAGCAGAGCCCAGTCATGTTGAACCTCGGCTCCCGCAATCGGACACAGTCTCGGCGTGGAATGAGAGCACCCAGTCTAGGAGTATCTGGAACCGAGATCAACCCCTGAAATTACCAGGAGGGTCCATTTCCGACGAGCCAATCGAAGCGGAGGACGCAGATGAGATAGATGAAGGCTCAGACGTAGCAGGCTTAGGGGATAGCGTCACATCTCGCGAACCTTGTCCGATACAACGAAACCCTCAACCGGTGCCGTCAATCCGTTGTGCAAAGGACGCGACATCGTTGCGCCAGTCAGGATGTAATATTAAGCGTTCTCTTCTTGAACTTGCAGACCCTCATTCACCTTCCGCCAAAAGTATATTATACGAAGTTTGGAATTCTTGACCGCAGCTCTCGAAATTGATAGAAGTAAAACCTGAGTTGAGGCCATCCAGTTGGAAAACGGTCTCGCACTATGGCAGCTTAAGTGATCTATTCGCATCAGATTAGTGCTAGGATTCGACCCGGGCTAATCTTAGTGTTAAACGTCGTATCACGGACCAACAATGTGCACCACTAAGTCTCTTTATGATAAGCCTAGCGAGAAGACGTAGGTGTTCCTGGATATAGCTAGAAAGAGAACATTAGTAGATTCGCGGAAGGGAACTAGAGATTTGGAGCAGTAATTGGACAAGTGGAGCCAGAAGTGGTTGCTACTGCAGAAGGATGAGGCGCAGCAAGAAGGTTCGAGAATATGGAATGTCTACCATGTGATCAGGCAACGGGAAGTCCGATTGTCGAAGGACGCTAACCCCACCCTTTTTGTCATAGCTGCAGAGAAAATTTCAGGGGCGAGGTGTAGAAGTGAGATATAGAAAATAGGAAAGGCAATATAATCAATAATCAGATTTAGGCGGTGAGCTCCTCACGGAGCAGTAAGCAAACGCCACCGAGACAACTTTTACATACTAGTACAGTACAAGGCAGCACTGCAAAAGCAGTACTGTGAAAGGCATTACTGTGAAAAGCAGCACTGCAAAAGCCAGTACTGTGAAAGGTAGTACCGCAGTTAAGCCGGCAGCGTGCATAAAAGTCCCTACGCATAAAGTCCTCTACTCCCTAAGAGTGCGGCTTCTAAATTTATATAACTTCCGAGCTTGCGGTGATTGGAGGGAAATTGCTCGGGATCCCCCTAGGAATTTACCGTGGGATGGGAATATACCGTAAGACTAGAATTGACCCTAGGAGAGGAGTAGCGTGTGGTTCTAGGATGACCTGAGGGTTGAGCGTATCGTAAGGCTGAGATCTGCCCTGGGGTAAGGGAGTGGCATGTGGTTTTAAGATGACTCGGGGACTGATTATACCGTAGGACTAAGAGTTTCCCCGGGGAAATGGAGTGACATATGGTGCTAAGATAATCTGGGGGTTGATTGTACCGTGAGGCCAAGCTATACCCTAGGTCAAAGGAGTGGTGTGCGGTATCAAGATAATCTGGGGGCTGAGTGTACCGTGAGGCCAAGCTATACCCTAGGCCAAGGGAGTGGCGTGTGGTACTAAGAAAACCCGGGGGCCGAGTGTATCGTGAGGCTAAGCTATTCTCTGGGGCAAGGGATAAGCGTAGGGCATGAGTTTATCGCAAGGCTGAGATCGGTTTCCCTGTGCCCTATGGCTTCCAATCACTCTAGGGGTTTCTCTACCCCACGTTTCCCACCACTCTGCGGTTTCGCTACCCTACGGCTTTTAATCGCCCCAAGGGTTTCTCTACCCTACGGTTTCCTCTACCCTACGGTTCCTATCACCGTGGGGGTTTCTCTACCCTACGGCTTCCAATCTCCCTAGGGGTTTCAGAATCCCTGCGGTATAATATTTCCTACGGCATAAAAGTCCCTACACTTTTTTAGACCCTACACATTCAGAATCCTTGCGGCCAAAAAATCTTTACGACATCAAAGTCCTTACACCTTTTAGGTAATCTCTGCGATATAAAATCTTCTATGATATAGAGGTCCCTAGACTTTTAGAATGTCTATACTTTTAAAGTTCCTTCCTCAAATTTCTTCAAAGTCTGTAATTCTAAAATATTCAAAGATCCCTGCGCCATAAAGATATCCATGCTCTTTCAAGAAATATGGATATGTCTTAATGATCATTGGTACTGGAGGTGTTGCAACAGCAAGAAATCGGGTTTACCAGAAGGATCTTCGGGAGATGTGAACTCATGTAGTGTACCCTATCAGCGGTGGCGTACACCAAAAGTGGGCCACCCCATCAGACATGGTCCACCCTATCAGCCGTGGTGTGCACCAAAAGTGGTCCACCCTATGAGTAATGGGGTACACCAAAAATGGCTCACACCACGGGCAGTGGTTTACACCATCAGCGATACAACACTCTTGGAATACTTGAATTTATCGACGCTGAAGCTAATGCTATCGTATCATTGATATTCCCAAGCAATTGTTCTCAAGCAATTCTCAAAGCTGAAACCAAGCAGAATACACTTTGTTCTAAACCTAGTGGACCCAGCAAGTCCGTTTTTTGAGGTTCTGAAGTTCACTGAGGTTACTTCTTGGTAGATCAAACAACTTCCACTTTTGAATGCCGAAGGTCCAAAAGTTATTGCGGATTCAGCGAGTCCGTTCTGGAGACTCTGTCGGGATTGAGGCTGTTCCTAGTGGATTTAGCGAGACCACTGAACGCCATAGGAGGATGCTTCCAGGAGATCTCTCCTAGGAACGTTCCTTAAGACGTTTCACAGGCAGGATACAAAGAGCAACAAGAAATGTGCACCGGGTAAATGACATGGGCACGACTCAGCTCTGCTCTATTCGAAAATTCTATAGACCCCAAACAGATACCTAGCAACAAGCAGAGTCCATTCCTGATAATATATTCAGGAGAGTGTAGGTCCTAGGAGATCTAGCTTGGGAGGAGCCATTCTACACACGATTGTTTTTCAGGGAAGCGGGAACCTATTATTACGGTTTTTTTAGGGGGTGGAAAGCACGGGGGACCTATAATTAGGTTTTGTGGGGTTTTGAGGGGGTCCCCAGAATGGGCGGGTAGGTCCTATGGAAGCAGGATGCTCAAATTGACAATACAACATATAACCACGAATTCCGCTCAATTGGAGGGAAAGTCATTTTCATTCAATTGCCTTCTCAACTAACAGATTTTATTATACCTGTATTTGAAGCCAGGAATCTCATAATATGCCTGATGCGGCAAAAGCGAAGACGCAACAATTCACCAGAAGGAAATCGAACCTTGTGAAAAAGGCAGATCAGCTGGCACGATTGTGTCACGCAGACCTTGCCCTGATCATCCGCAAGAACGGTAGGTATTACATGTATCGATCGACCGATCACGATCAATGGCCTCCCACGATCACAGAGATTGTGTGTATGGACCTGACAGATCCATCCACCTTGCGCTGACTCGATCATAGAAAGAATCGTATCCTTTGCCAGTGAATCTGCTCCCTCGAGACTTTGATAAGCATATTCCTGAAAGTCGGCAAAAGTTGGAGGAGCCGTTGACCGCAACGTTGGAAATGGCAGGGTTCGAGTCTTTGCAGGACACGTAGCGTTGCGAGATTTTGTGCTGCGTTGTATAGCCAAGTCGGAGGAAGACAATCGCATAAGAGATCTATCACGCTTTCTTCTCGAATCACAAGGTAGTCTGCACCACTGCCTACAAGGTACCTTTGCGATAGTTATCAAGAACGTATGCAGATATCAGTATAGAAGGTGTCTAGAGTGCATGTTAATTGATAAAAGAGGAAATGCAGATGTGAAATGCGCATGACAATACGTGACTCAATGACAATGATGGGATGAGAACTGCAGAGCGAAGGGAGCATGTGTGGGGATGGCGCTGGGGCACGGCGCCGGAGCGTGATGCCCGGGGTAACGCGCAATCACTTCAAAAGAGGATCGCTGAGGACGTCCCCACTCCAGTGCCAAAATTGGAGCTGGAGGGACGGTCCAAAAATGAAACACAAAAGTGCGAGGAAGACGAGATAAAGGGGATCCAGAAGTGGAGCAGGAAGTTCAGAGATATATTGGTGCTCGTCTATAAAATGTTCCCCACCCGTTCTCTGCTAAGGACGTGTCGTCGAATTAACAAGAAAGTTAGAAAATGCCTTACGCAGCAGTGACAAAAGCGCAGCAGTTTACCAAAAGGAAATCAAACTTAATGAAAAAGGCAGATCAGCTAGCGCGATTATGTCACGTAGACGTTGCATTAATCATCCGCAGAAATAAAAGATATTATACTTATCGATCGACTGATCACGAACGATAGTCTCTCAGCATGACAGAGATCGTACGCATAAATTCGATATATCGATCTTTGAGCTAACTCGAGCTTAGAAAGCATCGTATTCGCTATCTATCAATCTACTATTTAAAGATTTTGATTACACTATTCGTGAGGCTCCGCATAACACAAAGGTCGAGAATCTATCAAATAAGAGTTTTAATTTAGTCGAGACTACGAAAGGCATATGAGTGTTAAGGGATCTGATGTTGCACAGTATGTATTTAGCAGTATGAGTAATGCTATACGGTAGAAACCTTGAGGAAGCTGAGATAATAATGCCGATACCTGCTCTCTTGACAGGAGTATCCTCGGAGTAGGCTAGTCGTCAGGTATTCTTTTTGACCGACCAGTTGCGCTCAATAATATATTGAAGGTCCTGTAGCACCTTCATGTGACTATGCTGTGGTTGAGTGGGGAAAGAAGCAGTAGAGGGCAGAAGCAGAAAGATGGGAAAAGAATGGGCATGCATTTGACCCCGAAAAAAAGAGGTTCCTATTTTGATCGTCAGTCACATGAAACTTCAAATATATAAATAGTACGAGGATGAAGCTAGCACTAGCAGAGACAGCCCTATGAAGCGCAACGAAAGATAACATCGCGGAAAGTAGTATCGTAAAAGTCAGTATCGTAGAAGTGATCGAAGATAGACTCTGCTGAGTGAGAGTATTATCAAGAACGATAGAACGAAGCAGAAAAGCTTAAATCGCAAGTAGTTGAGATTGAAAAGAGAACACTCGCTTGCTGAAAACTATAACAACTGCAAGTGAAGTCTGCGAGCTTGATAAGTCGATTCAGGCGCAAAGAGCAATATTAAGAAAAATTCTTTTTCGCCTTATTCAATAGTACTATCAACTTTTGAATATTCTAGTCGACAGAAAAGAATTTATTAACCAGTTCTAGCGCGAAGGTCTTTGTCAAACAAAGTTCTACTGTCACTCGTTAGTTCTCAATAGCCTTTTCTTCAACGCTAGTGCTTGTCGATACATCTCTTCGACCTCATAATAATCGTGTCACGCACTTGTCTCGATTTCTCGACAAGTGCTACTCAGTCATAGATCATTTTCAGTCATAGGCCATTTTTCTACTACTAATCCACACACATATATACATTATTCATGAACTTCTTAATGACCTGCTTTTAAATGCGTACTTCTCACTTTCTAGAGAACTGTCAAGTAACTCTATGAACTTTGATCTGCTTGAAGATCTTCTTACAGGCCGTATCGTACCTCTTTTGCCATGCATCGTCTCGTTCTTTCTCTCGTGCTTTTTCAAGTTCGAGTCGTTCTTGATTTATACGACGGGCATTCTTAGAATAAAGAACCCCCCCCTTATGAAGTAGCTTATTGGCCTCCATTTTGCGAGTTCTTCGAGCATTCTCGGCCGAAACCTGAGCATTTAGTCGTTGTTCCATCAAGAGACCGCATCGCGCTACGGCTGAAGCTCCTCGTGTAAACTTTTGTAGAGACTTCTGTAGATCCTCTGGAATAGCTGGGTGTGTCATCAACTCAAATCCCGTTTCTATGACTTGTCGAATGGTTCTGGGAGTCTCGGCAAGTGGTGTGTATTCCGGAGCTTTCGGGGTAGTCTCTCGAGGGGGGGGTAACGTGTTGCGTACAACTTCCAATACAATTTCAGGATTATACGGAATTAGGCCTGTTTTTCTCCATGCGGAGAGAATTGTAGTTGTTTTGAATGCTTTGACTCGAAATGTGTTGAATGCAGCTAGAAATTCGGTCTTAGAAAAAGTCTCGTCCCCCGTAGAAATCGCCTCATTGACGGCCTCGGAATGATAGTGCTTTAATGGCTGAAACACGCACACGTCAAGCGGTTGCAATAGATGTGTGGTATGTGACGGAAATGTAAATGGAATGATATTGTATTCTTCGCAATATCCCAGAAATTCGCGAGTGTCGTGAGATCCGTAGCCGTCCATGATCAATAATCTCCAGGCACCCTGTTGTCCACGGCGAGAATATCGCTCGAAATGCTTGATCCATTGTAGAGAAATCCAGTCATTATTGAAGCCCGTCTCCGAAGTTGTCACAGCGACATTGGGATCCAAATCATTCAAGAACCACGGGGCGAGAATATTGGTTCCCGTGACTATGAGAAATGGAGGAATCTCCCTCCCGACCCCATTGATACACTCTATGGCCGACAGCAACTCTCTATTATTCGGGCACTTGCTGTAGACCGTACGTGTCGGGTCTACAGCAATCACCTAGTCGCTGCGAGCCATCCCAATGCGGTACCCAGTCTCGTCAAAATTCCATATATCGTGGGGTTGTATGCCATGCTCTTTCACAATATCCCTAAACCTCACAAAGTGCTCCGCAAGAAGATCTAGATCATGCGCATTTCTCCGTTCCGCAGCTAAGGGTTTGGGCTTGACTTTTCAGAGATCTGGCTGACGATCTAACCATCGTTTGGCCCATGCGGGTCCGACAGAGGGAGGAGGATTTGCGGGATCACAGTTCTAACGCAGCAGTCGATCGACCTCGTTTTTAATGCTGTTGAGACGTGTCGATATATCTGCATTGCTGAGTTTCTGATAATATAGCTTTAGAGCTGCCTCTTAACTGTCTGTGAGTCGTCTATTATAAAGTCCTCGTACTGCTATCTTGAACGGGGCATCACTGAGACGATTTCGAAGTCGATCGTAAGACACATTAAATTCACGTGCAATTGGCTTGATTTTGACGTTTTCACGCGTGTTTAAGACGTCAATAGCGTCTACGATACGTTTCTTAATAACTTGATATGATATATCTAGAATATTATTGAGAAGTAGCAATATGTAAAAAGATAGATGATAAATTAGTTAAAAAATGGCCTATGGCTGAAAATGGTCTATGGCTGGGTAGCACTTGCCGAGGGACCGAGGCAAGTGCGTGGCACGATTATTTGCCTTGCCTGCTCAACACCAAGGCCAGATTGTTCATGCTCGTCCTTGCCTGCTCAACACCAAGGCCAGATTGTTCGTGCTCGTCAGCGTATCAGGATGCTCCTTGCCCAGCACCGTTTCCGTCAACGCCAGTGCTTGTCGATGCATCTCTTCGGCCTTATCGTATTTGTCTTGGCTGCTCAACACCTCTGTCAGATTGTTCAACAAGGGAGGGTTTATCATGATTTTAAAGTGTGAAAGAATGTCATGGAATGTGCTTCGTCACCATGTCCATTACTTCGTGCGGCTCGAAAGATGGCGTTCTCGTCGATAAGCGACACATGTGGCTGGTACCACTGATCTTCTAGTGGAAACATATCATACACATCGAGATCTTTCTTTAGCTCTTTACTCTCGAATATTCATTTCAAAGCTCGAATCCCATATCGACTTATGATCTTCGAACGCTTTTCTGAGTTCAGCTTCTTTTGTAAGTGCTCGAGATATATTAAACATTATTGAATATCTAGTAAGTGATCTTGACGTGAAAAGTCTTATTGCTCCTGAACTTCGTGCAAGCTTGTTCAAGTTTTGAAGAACTCTGATAAATGCTTTAATGATTACTATATGACTAGGGTTCTATGCTTTCTCCCTTCCTTTCAGTGCCCGCTGGTACATCTTCTCGACCTCAGCCATCTTGCCCTGATTCTTATAGAGAAGACCCAAGTTGTTGACGATGCTGAGTGTGAATATATGCTCAGGGCCCCATGCTTTCTCGTATCCCTTCAGTGCCCGCTGGTACATCTTCTCGATCTTAGCCATCTTGCCCTGATCAGCATAGAGAAGGCCCAAGTTGTTGACGATGTCGAGTGTGAATATATGCTCAGAACCTTATACTTTCTCCCTTTCTTGCAGTGCCCGCTGATACATCTTCTCGGCCTTAGTCATCTTGCCCTGATCAGCATAGAGAAGACCCAAGTTGTTGATTGTATTTAATATGAATATAGTCTTATCTTCGAATCCCCATGCTTTCTCATATCCCTTCAGTGCCCGCTGATACATCTTCTCGGCCTCAGTCATCTTGCCCTGATCAGCATAGAGATTGCCCAAGTTGTTGACGATGTCGAGTGTGAATATATACTCAGAACCTCATGCTTTCTCCTTTTCCTCCAGTGCCCGCTGATACATCTTCTCGACCTCAGCCATCTTGCCCTAATTCGCATAGAGATTGCCCAAGTTGTTAACGATATCGAGTGTGAATATATGCTCAGAACCCCATGCTTTCTCCTTTCCCTTCAGTGCCCGCTGATACATCTTCTCGACCTCAGCTATCTTGCCCTGATCAGCATAGAGATCGCCCAGATTATGAAAAGCATTATCAATGTCTTGATCCTCGATTGCACTAGGAACATTGACGATAAAGAGTTGTTGTATATATCGATTTACATGAGGAAGCAAGCGCTGCTGCATCAGCCAATATTCTGACTCTGTTTGTTCAGAAGCAGCAAACCCAACGATCCTTATAGTCAGTATCATCAGCTCAAACTTGCCTCTACTGATAGATTCGCGACATCAATCGTGAACGACCGAGTGAATCGAATAGCTCTCGGTGTCTTGATGTGATTCGACCAGTGAATAGACAAGCAGCTTCTTGATTATCCTTTTAAAGTCTATCTCACTACGAACAAGGTCTTGCAGTCAGATCGGGTCTTTGAAGCCTCGACTGCCGCGCTTCAACAGCTCAAACCATAGATCTTGATTGTCAAGATAGGTTCAAAGCTGAAGGAGCTTGACAGCTGTGGAATTGAATTGCTTGACGCGTTCGTATAAGATACTTCAAGTCGTTTGTACACTCCCATTCGCATAATCACGTAGTCGAGGTACGTCGACCTGAAGCTCTGACTAGGAGGTGTTGTAGAGCCGCAGATATCGCGCACAACTTGTTCTCGTCTCTTACATGTATCGATCGATCTGCACGAGAACTAACGAAAGCCCTTTTAACCTTTTCAGAAGACTATCTATATCTAAACATCGATCAGTTCAAGTTCAATATGTGAAAGACGGTTATCGAAAGATAGAATTACTAGAAGTCGACTGAAGCTGAAGTGAATTGTTCATAAGGATTCGAAGAGCTTGTTTCGACTCAACCCTCGTCACCTTTGTCGTCGTCCCGAATGCTCCAAGATGGGGAAGGCGTGTGATAATTAGTATAAAGCCTTGATCGGTAGCTGGGAGGGAGAACTCGATATTATACGTCTGGGGATCTTTTACTTCTGCATCGTAATCTCGATCGACGTTGTTCAAGACGATCAGTTATCGACAGTTGTCTTCGAGAGCTAGTCATCGTCGAATAGTATTCGCTTTTTCCGCTGTCTCTTGATCGTGTTCGATGACCCTAACGGTTGATCTCTGTAGATCATCAATTCGTGCATATGCGACAAACGCTGTAAGGCTCTGGAAGAGCGTGTCTTTGCTGTTATTATTGAGTCATAGAATCGCACTGTAGATCGCTTGATGTTTGCGGTAATATGTTATGACTAATTGCGTTTTATCGATATCATCAAGGTTATACAAGATATGGATCTTTCGCCCGTTCTGCGGGTCTGACGGCAGCAGAGAATGCTCTATCTGCTTCATCTCTGTATCTCGATCGATGAAATTGTCAGCGACGGGTAGACCGGTGAGATGGAATTGCATTCGGAAATCATCGTGTCCTATAGCAGGGTGTCTATCAGACTTGAACCATCACTGATCTGACATCGTCTATCAGAGGAAGTGGTCTATCTACCTGTCACACTACCTACCTTGATCACGCCCCTTAATTAGTTGAGGCGATTCTTTCATCATCTTCTCGATCACTTCGCAGATCGTCTGAAAATCCTCTTTCTTCGATTTCTCGAATTTGTTCATATTGAAGTGATCTCGCGAAAGGGAGTACTTCTCCGTTGACTCGCTCTGATCGAGACACTTCGAACTCTCGTCGATCACGAATTTCTTTGCTTCACATTAGCTGTGCACTGGATATGACTTTCTCTCGCATATCTGTATTCGGCTCCCACGGAGGATGACGTCAACGTTACTTGACTTTTGCTCGAAGAAGCAGACCACGTGAGCCTTGTTCTTCTCTTGCCTTGTCTCGAAGAAAAACGTCATCAGGTCCATCAGACTTTCGTTGCCGGGGGCGAGAATGTTCAGAACCGCCCTCTGGACCTGACCCTCCTCGTATTGACTCTGAGCAGCCTGGAGCATCTCACTTTGGTTCAGCCCGCTCGCTCCCCGAAAGGGTGTCCCGAAGAAGGCCATGTCTGTAGTGGACTTAAAGATACCGGGCCACTTAGAGTCGGATCGGTTCGCGTCGACAATAGCCTAGGCGCGGTCAACGGGGTCCTGTCCCCTCCAGCTTGATCACCTACCCTCAGCACCACCAGACCATCAAAGTAGTGCGTTATGAATATCAAAGAACGAAGTGAACAAGTCTATGCATCGATTAGCGTGATAAGCATTAAACATTGAGGAGCAGAATTATTATACTTTTCTAATTCGCTTGAGATTTAGAAGAAGACGTTGAGTTATCGTCGACGCTTTCTGACTGATTGCTTCCTCATCGAACCATTGAGATTCGTATTCGTATCTCATAATTCGTGCGTTTGGCACGATCGTGGGCAGCATATGTATATCTTTCAGTTAGTTAACGTAGTGTTTCTTTGGATCGCCCACATCGACCTTCTTGCATTAGGTATTATCGGGATGCGTGCCGATGTCGTGAATTGCGACGATACTAGGATCAAGCTGTTAGCGTCGGTCGATCAGGATTTTTAAGAAAGATGCTGGAATCGTACTCCACGGATGGTGCTGAATCAGCGTCCCGTGCGCCAGGTAGAGGCTCGTAGAGGACCTTGATTCCGATGTCGTCATCTGTCACTGTTCGCACCTAGTCTTCATCAGTTCCCGTCCAGATGAGCAGTATGGCTTATCTTACCATGGCGATGGTTCGAAGAGTGTCCTGCAGCTAGCTTGCGGTAGTCACGCTGACTGTTACCCAATAGCTTAGGTTAAGAGAGGGCGTCACTGTGACGAGAACGGTACTTTAGAGCCAAAGGACCACAAATGGAGACTGATGGCAACAAGGAGTTCTGGTTATCGTGGTAGTTCATGCCGCTGAAAGTGAGCTTTCGGTTGCTTTTACTTCAGCCTCGCGAGCCAGCAGTCCCAAGGCGGCAACATAAGGCTGGAGCCGTATTAACCGTTTTAGTAAAGCTATACTAGGCCGGGAAGATCGCCTGGTTCTCCCGGACAGCGGCGCGACCCTTGACTCCATGGCGACGGCAACTCAGAAATTAGCCCTGCGGGCTATGAATATACGTGGAAAATTGTACCTGGCCTTGAACTAATTCAAACTCTTCAGCTTCAGACATCTTCACACGCTTTTTGGATTGAGGCGATCCCATGTCCTTATCGCTTACGCATGAGCGGAGCCGTTTACGAGGCCATGACGAGGTGAAAGAGGCAGCCACCGAATCATACATAGTTATTATAAGAATGAGGCCGGAAAAGACCTGGGAAAAAGGAGGAAAGAACAAACAAGGCGGTGAAACACTTAACGCTTGAGTGGCCCCAGCAGGTCATCGATATCCCAGTGAGTGATCCGAACGACGAAGTCACAATATTTAGCGATATTCGAAGGCGTTGACTTGAACACAGAGGCCGATGACAAAGGCTGTTTCCTTTTCATGATGTCGTCGCAGTGAAGGAAGTAAAGGTGAATATCTTCAACACTACATAGATGGAAACTCACAATCAATATTATTAGTTCCGCTTTGTGCACTCATACGGAGATCAACCTGTCGTCCTCGTTAAATATATTGAGAAACAGACAGAGCAACGGCGGCAAGAGTTGAAGAGTTCGTCACAAGAACTTGAGATTTTTATTGATAGAATTACCAATTTCGAAGAAGTACAATTTCCTTCCTCCTGCTATTTTGACACCGCGACTGGTACATACAATCACAAGAACTCTCAGTGTCCCGTCAACAAAAACCTCGCTTCGACATTCACATGTCTTTTCGAAGACTTCGATAACGCTCAACATAATTCACGCAAACTCGAACTCCGACAACTTTTGACGTTGTGCTTCCACAACCGTGAATATGCCAAAGAACAGTACATATTGAGCGGACTTGCTCAGGAATCTAGCATTTCCAAATACTCGTAAGCTTTTTTTCATCGCCTCAGAGGTAGCGCATATGTTTCAATCAATCATATCTAAGTTAACATCGAAGCTATATTGGCCAGGGTCCTTCGGCATCTCCACAGGCCACGCGTTGGAGATCTCGAGCTTTCAGGGCTCTACGTTGAGGAAGGTTATATAAACAATAGCTACCGCCTAGTCTCAGCAACCATTGTTCTCTTCATTGGGACCACCGTGGTACGTTGGGAGCTACATACTGGAGATTGGAACACTGCTTTTGCCTTGGGGAGCTTTTTGGTTGGGATGATCACTGCCATTGCAACCTTGAGGCATTTGTGACATCGTCACGAGGAGCATTGCACTACAATCTGCCTTGATCAAGAATGCTTTGGGAGGAATGATAAAGGATTGAGCATGCGGAGAGAACCGGGTTGAGGTAAAGGAACAGAGGCTTGATGAATGATGATGGACTTGGTGCAGGTGGCAACAATACTGAAGGAAAGGAGCGAAAGTCACAGTTAAAGCAATGAACGCTAAGAGCAGAGAAGCCGTCATTAGGAGGAAGGAGAGACACGTAGCCTCGTGAAACGCCCTTTCTGCTTCTAATGTAATCACCCGTCAGCTTCGCTAAGTGTTTCCGTTTCTGCGAGTAGGATGTTTCGATGATGAGGGTAGGATACTGGGAGTCAGCGTGCGCAAAGGAGGCGTTCGGGGATCGCTTCGGATATCTTTCGTTAGTTGGTCGGTGTCCGTAGAGGGTTATATCGGAGGTTGCTTCTGATCTAACGAAATTGATGACAGTTGCAATATTGATTTCGGTATCAGCGATGGCTTGAAGCTGAGACTGTATTTCCTGAACAACTAATTGCGTGAATAAATCGTGGATTGTGGTTGGCATCCTGCTGGTGAGTGTTGAGCAAAAAGGGCGAACATTGACTTGCTTTCGTCGTCATCAGTACTTGAATTTTACAATAGTAGGAAAACTTACTCGTGTCTTGAAAGGTAGCCTCCGCAAAGCTCGAAGTTGTCTTATATTTTCTTCAAGGGGTCTCCTTTTAATGGGAAATGGATGATATCATCCACGGCTTCTTGCATTGGCGCTGCAATAAGCCGTGAATACGAGAAATCGTGGATGCAAGGAGCAGTGGATGCAAGAAGCCCGAATGACATCGCATACGAAACGCAATGCAGTGAGTCGCAAAACGTGGTCGCATCAACCAAACACACTGTGATATCTGCCGAGCATCGTTCGAAGGGGTGTGTTGGCGCTTGGAGACGTAACTTGCACACAAAACCAGTACGAACATCACCGTTATGCCTTACTCTGCTGTCGTCTGCGAGATCCCCCTTTCTTATATCGTCTCCTAAGCGCGAAAACTCACTCGTCAACGGTCATGTCAACAAGTAACGATACTAGACTCAACACAAGGAAGGTCATACACGCTAGCGCAACGATAACAAACCACCGACAGGCATATCAGAAAGGTTGTCATTGATCATTTGTCAACGTTTCGACACCGAGCTCGACCTACATAACACTCAAGACGATAGAAAGAATATCGAAGATGAACAGCAGAGGACCGTAGAAGCGAGCGAAGAAAGCACCATACTGTCCGTGGACACGCTCGTATTGAAACTTTCTAATTAGGAATTTGGCATAGAGGTTGAGCCTTGTGAACCGGAGCTCTCCGTAATGATATCTTTTCGATATAACGTCATCACTGATGTCTAAGAAGGCTTTCGAAAAAGCGTAGAAGTCGGTCCACGTGATGTCAGATAATAGGAGCCGCGTCTCATGACGAGCGATCTCGAAGTTCGACTCGTGCTGAATGAGATAGTAATAGGTTCTCAGGAAGCCCAAGACCGACATCCGTATCCTCGTACAGATCTCCTGCTCTTCCTCACTGCTTTCCCAAAGTGTAGATTTTTCATTTGACATATGTTCCGACCAGAAGGTATATGAGAGAAGGTATCTCGGCAATGGCTTAATGAATATTCGGTCGTATATCCACACTAGATGTAGCCGTGGGTCTTCCGTCACAATTATCTCTCGCCCTTTCACCTTCTGCTGATGTAGCGAGAAGATATTGCTGCTCGACTGCGTCGACATAATCCACAAGTGTCGGGCCATACGCTCCAGATCGACAGCCCATAGCTCTCGATAGAGAAAACTGCGGAGTTGTGTCGCATCCTGTAAAGATATCCGCGGATGTCCTGAAAGGGTTCGAGAACACGGTGGTTGAGAAGTCGTGGCATCTTTGTTGAGCTGACTCTTTTCGGTAAAGGGCACCAAAAGAGTCCTTGTCGGAGACATCATAAAACCTGACGTTACGTATCTCGATGGGAGCCAATTTTTCACACCGGCATTACCAAGGTCGAAAATCGGATGCTCTTCAGGTTGGATAAACCTTAGGCGCAATACTAGCTAGTGGCCCAGCTAGCCCCGCCCATCCCCGATACTTCGCCTAGAGGCGGGCCAAGACTGCTTCCTCAGCCCGCCACTAATGAGGCTGAGGGACAGACAATTCTACACTTGCCATACTTCGAGAGCAGCTTAGGCCTGGTCCGTATTCATTATTGATAAGCCAAGGCTATGAGCTACATGTGCAGCGCTTTCGTCTTTACTCACTATGGTAACATACGCGATACGGCTCTGCCCAACAAAGACTGACCAAAGGTAGGTGCGAAAAGTGACTGAGGACGATATTGGGCTCAAGGTCCTTTATGAGCCTCGCTCTGACACCCAGGATGCTGATCCAGCATCATCATTGGTGGAGTAAGATTCCCAGAACTCTTCACTAAGAGCTTGTCCTACAGGCACTGACAACCTGACTGTAGTATTGTCGCAATCCACGGGATCGGCGCCCACCCCGACGACACCTGGTGTAAAAAGCTGGATGCAGAAGGCACTGGAGAACGCTATATAAATTGGCTCAGTGACCCAGACATGTTGCCAGCAGTGGTGCCGCGAGCTAGGATCATGCGGTACGGATACGAATCACAATGGTTCGGCGACGATGCGATCCGCCAGAAGGCCTCGACCGTGGCTCAACGTCTCCTTCTGAGCCTCCAGCGCAGGAGAAAGGTATAGCCCCTGTCTCTATCAGTGGTTCATTGAAGCACTTACCTAGGAATAGGAAAATCTTTGTCGGCCTCTGATCTTCATCGCGCATTGTTTTGGGGGACTGGTGATTCTTAAGGTCCGTTCTACCTCAGAAGCGAACAGATTCTTGTTAACAAAGTGTAGGCTATTGTGGTCGCGAAACGGTTCGGCGATAAACGGCTAGACATCTACAGGTCGACCACTGGCATGTTATTCTTTGGTACGTCTTTTCGCGGTGCTGGTGGACTGAGCCAGGCTGGGATACTTCGGGCGATAGAAAGTCAGTACAAAGAGGAACAGATTCAAGGGTTCAATCTGAACATTCTGGCGCCGGGGAACGAGACCTTAATGGATTTGATGGATGATTTCTCCGAGACTAGGAAAGAGAGGAACCTAGCTCGCGTGGTCTGCTTCTTCGAACAGAAGCCCAGCAACGTGAGTGCGATATATAAGGGATCACGGCTTCAAGTCAGTGAATTAATCTTTCTACAGATGAGGCTGACGATATATAGCAATTCGTGGTGGATGAAACTTCAGGATGCTTGGATCAAAGCGAATCGACGGAGAAATACTCTCTTTCTCGAGATTATTTTAACATGAACAAGTTTGGAAAGCGTGAAGAAGAAGATTTTGAGATGATATGCGAGGTAATTGAAAAGATGGTAGAGCAGGCACCTGCGCTCGTGGTGGCGCGCGATCAAGATAGGTTGGGAGCATATTAGGTTCGTAGGTTGTCGCCCCGAAGCTACTTCCGTTTCGTATATAAATCTTTTATTATATCTATGACTATTTAAGGCTGATTGATTTCATCTCATAGAAGGCGACAATTTTCAAATCGAGTTCTACTTTACTGGGTTACCGATTATTAGTTATTTCGTCGATCGAGATCCCGAAATGATAGAGATTGAATAGAATCTCCTTCCAATGAGTACACCAAACGGACGGAAGATACATATTCTTCATGGCCTTGACGGGATTGGGAAAACGCAGCTGGCTCTCGCGTATATCAGGAAACATCAAGAAACCTACAGCGCGATACTATGACTAAATGGTAACAGTAAAGACACGCTCTTGCAAAGCCTTGCCGCGTTTGAAAAGCGTATACCCACCGACCGTTCACAGAAACCTTTAGTCGGCAGGACTTTACATGCTTCGGACGTGAAAGCGAAAGCAAGTGCTGTTCTGAGATGGCTTGCTCTAAGAGGAAATCGTCAATGACTTATGATCATTGATAATATCGATCGAAAATGTCAGCCGAATAACAAGAACCCATAGGCTTACGACGTGTCATCGTTCTTTTCACTCGCTAACCATGGCTCTCTATTGATTATCACTCGCCTTTCTTCTCTGGGAGAAGTCGGAATATCGATCGAAGTGAGAAGGCTGACTCTTGAGCAAGCTCTCGAGCTTCTCTGTAGTCGCTCGAGCCTGGTACGATCTTCAAGAGATGCGATATACCTCGTTACGAGTCCTCAAAGCGTGCAAAGTTAATCAGCTATTAGATCTAAACAAGCTGGCGAAAAGGTTAGACTGTCTTCCCTTGACTCTCGTTCAGGCTGGTAAGTATATACGCGAGACCGGCACGAGCTGTCCGAAGTACGTGCAGCTATATGAAACCTCGTGGTTCAGACTACTAGCGAAGACTCCTCACCTCCGTGACTACGCAAACGAATCTATTCAGACGACGTGGATGATCTTCTACGATCGCATCAGACAAGATAATTCATCGGCGGCAAAGTTCCTTCAGCTATGAACATATCTCGATTATCAGAATGTGTGATATGAGCTGCTCTCTTGCGGAAGGCACAACTTTCACGAGTCCTGACTTAAAGATCTGATCCAGAACGAAGTCAGCTTTTAGAGAGATATGAGGGCATTACTTGTCTACTCTTTAATCGAGTCGTATGAGCGTATTGAGAACTACTCGATTTATTCGATGGTTCACGACTGGTGCACGGAGTCTATTAGTCGCGACCAGGTGAATATTATCATACTGGCTTCTACTATCGTCGATTCTGCGATGCCTAGTCAGTTCGAACCGAAGTACTGGCTCACACAGCAGCGACTACTTCCCCACGCAGATCGATGTATACGATTTCTTTAGAAGTTAAATACTCAAGATGAAACTGGATTTTCCGGATCTGATGATGCTTTTCATAATCTGGGCAATCTCTATGCTGATTAGGGCAAGATGGCTGAGGTCGAGAAGATATATCAGCGGGCACTGGAGGGATACGAGAAAGCATGGGGCTCTGAGTATACATCCACACTCGACATCGTCAACAACTTGGCTGTTCTCTATGCTGATCAGGGCAAGATGGCTGAGACTGAGAAGATGTATCAGCGGGCACTGAAGGGAAAGGAGAAAGCATGGGACTCTAAGCATACATTCACACTCGACACCGTCAACAACTTGGGCAACCTCTATGCGAATTAGGGCAAGATGACTGAGGCCGAGAAGATGTACCAGCGGGCACTGGAGGGAAACGAGAAAGCATGGGGTTCTGAGTATATATTCACACTCGACACCGTCAACAACTTGGGCAACCTCTATAAGAATCAGGACAAGATGGCTGAGGTCGAGAAGATGTACCAGCGGGCACTGAAGGGATACGAGAAAGCATGGGGCTCTGAGCATACATTCACACTCGACATCGTCAACAACTTGACTGTTCTCTATGCTGATTAGGGCAAGATGGCTGAGGCCGAGAAGATGTACGAGCGGGCACTGAAGGGATACGAGAAAGCATGGGGTCCTGCGCATATATTCACACTCGATATCGTCAACAACTTGACTGTTCTCTATGCTGATCAGGACAAGATGGCTGAGGTCGAGAAGATGTACGAGCGAACACTGAAGGGATACGAGAAAGCATAGGGTCCTGCGCATACATTCACACTCGACATCGTCAACAACTTAACTGTTCTCTATGCTGATCAGGGCAAGATGACTGAGACCGAGAAGATGTATCAGCGGGCACTGAAGGGAAAGAAGAAAGCATAAGATTCTGAGCATATATTCACACTCGATATCGTCAACAACTTGAGCAACCTCTATAAGAATCAGAACAAGATGACTGAGGTCGAGAAGATATATCAGCGGGCACTGAAGGGAAAGAAGAAAGCATGGGATTCTAAGCATACATTCACACTCGACATCGTCAACAACTTGAGCAACCTCTATAAGAATTAGGGCAAGATGACTGAGGTCGAGAAGATGTATCAGCGGGCACTGAAGGGATACGAGAAAGCATAAGACTCTGAGCATATATTCACACTCGACATCGTCAACAACTTGACTGTTCTCTATGCTGATTAGGGCAAGATGACTAAGGCCGAGAAGATGTACGAGCGGGCACTGAAGGGATACGAGAAAGCATGGGGTCCTGAGCATATATTCACACTCGATACAATCAACAACTTGGGTCTTCTCTATGCTGATCAGGGCAAGATGGCTGAGGTCGAGAAGATGTACCAGCGGGCACTGGAGGGATACGAGAAAGCAAGGGGCCCTGAGCCTATATTCACACCGTCAGCAACTAGGGCGTTCTTTACAAAGCTCAGAGCACGATGGCGGAGACGGATGAACAAAGGAAATCGTAGGCCCCAGTTATACATTAGTTGTTAGATATTGTGACATATTATGTAATCTCTAAAGCAATACGGCATGGCGGTTAATATCTCAGTGTCGTGCGGTAAGATGTGGACGGAGAAAGTAACTCTACTTTGGTTGCTGAATAAGGAGTCTAGAAAACCAGTAGAGAATCCTCTGTCATAATATTTTCTGAATGAAGCAAAGTCGACCTTCAAGTGGTTGATCATTGAATGTAAAAGAGATCTTGTGGATAACTTAGCTTCCCTATCGGCCTCAAGTGATGATCCTCAAAAGGTGATGGTAGCTTGTGGGAATGAAAACCAGGGCACAGAAGGGTTGGTGTATAGAATGGCCACAAATGTAGGTGATCTAGAATCGGTGAATGAGAGATTCACAAGAACAGCTATTACACTATAACGTCGCTACGATATAGCATTACCCATACTGCCAAATACATGCGATGCGACATCGGATCCCTCAATATTCATGTGCCTTTCGAAGTCTCAACTGAACCAGACCTCTCGTTTGACGGTTCCTCCACCTTTGAGTTATGCGGAACTTGATGAATGATGTAATCAAAGTCTTTGGACAGTAGATTGACAGGCAACGGGTACGAGGCTTCCTAAGCTCGGCTTAGCTCATATGTCGATACATCGGGTTCATACGTACGATTTCTGTCATGCTGGGAGGCCACTGTTCGTGATCTGTCGATCGATAGGTATAATACCTTCCATTTCTGCGGATGATCAATGTAACGTCTGCGTGACATAATCGCGCTAGCTGATCTGCCTTTTTCATTAAGTTTGGTTTCCTTCTGGTGAACTGCTGCGCTTTTGCCTTTGCTGCGTAAGGCATTTTCTACCTTTTCTGTTAATTTGACAACAACGTCCTTAGCAGAGAACGGGTGGGGAAGTATGTTATAGACGAGCACCAGTATATTTCTGAACTTCCTGCTCCACTTCTGGATCCCCTTCATCTCGTCTTCCTCGCACTTTTGTGTTCCTTTTTTGAATCATCCCTCCAGCTCCATTTTTGAAAGACCCGCAAAGCTCCAATTTTGGCCCCCTTCCTTAAACTCCGATTCTGGCACTGAAAGAGTGAGGCACCCTCTGATTCCCTGAGTTCGTCTTTAGAAGGCTACACACCCTGAGACAGTTTGTTAACTCGAAGATTGTATAAACTTCGAGGGTAAGCAAGCTCAAAACGTCTGTAAACTCGAAGGCTACACAACTTAAAGATACACAAATCCAAATACTGTCATAGAATTAGAAAGTACAAAATTAGAAAGTCCAATACATTTAGAAGTTCAGTATTATCTTATTACTCTAGATAATACAGTAATATACAATGAAAAGAATACCCTTGAAGAATATACATCCTTCGAGTTAATACACTGTCTCAGGGTGTGGCCTTGTGGAGACGAACCCAGGGAAGCATAGGGTGTCCCTACTCTCTCAGTGCTAGAGCTTTTCAAGTCGTCAAGGTATCGAGATAAACAAGTCGTAGAACAGTTGCTCTTGTATACACAATCAATCCGTGAGGCCAGGAGAATCAACAATCAGCCTAAAACTCAACGAGGCATGCTAAATTCTGTCAGACATGTAGATTCCATGAACGGTCGCCGCATGATTCTTAAAATGCATCACACTGTCAAGCGTGACTGCCGCACATTCGGGATGAGGGAAAGAACAGGGTTCGCGGGGCCGAAAAGGGTGACGGCGGTCGAAGTGCCGCTGCAACGAATATTTATTGTCAAGGTTGTGAAGTCGCTTCTTCAAAGGTAGGTCGGTGTCATCGAGGTAGTAAAGGCACTGGTAGGGTTTACATCTTATAGGAAACAGATAGGGGATCGAGGAGTTCGACTCAGACTCGGACTTGACGGCGTTTAAGGGACGTTCTACGTTATCATCAGGATCACTTTCCCTCGTCTGAATCCTCCGTGTTCGACGGGCTTTGTGAAACACTTTCTTCTGTCGGATATAGAGCGACATTATATCATCGACAATGGAGATCCGTCAATTCACATCGCCCTCGGCATCACGAGTCGACGATGGGTTGAAGAAGGCCTTCGCGATGCGTGATCGTTTCACAAACGCGTATCGAGCACGCCCTGAGATGCAAAGAATAGAACTAAGTAACTTCACATCTCCCTCGAGCTGCGCTCGCATGTCTTACATCGAAGCGATGATATCGTATTCTTTTTGAATCCGCTTAATGAGTTCCCGCTCTCGCGCTTTGATCTTTCGATCCACGACTCATTTGATCTTCTCATACTGATCGTAGATGACTTGTCCCTATACACGATAAATGAACGTGAACTGATGTCGAATACGCTGAAACAGTTCATCTCGGCGGTCGCGAAGCTCCTGTATCTCTTTCTCCTGGCGAATATCGGCACTCTGCGCTTCGGTTAGCTCTTTGAGTCGTCGGGGGTCGATCCGTCGACTTATTCGGTTGGCCGCTTGAATCAACTCCGTCCGAGGCGCCGTACCTTCGTATGCGGCTTGGGTGTCGTATCGGATCATGCGGGACAGGTAATTGCGCTGGAAGATGGCTGAGTTCGTGTGATTCATGATTAGATTGCGAACGGCCTCATTAGAATTGGGATCATCTGGTGAATAATCGTGTTAGCTTAGGCTCCCTGGGACCAGAAGCCTTAGGGCTCATCATTGATGGCATTTCCCGTCGCTCGCCGGAGACAATAGGTCGTGAAGACCTGTACGAAGTCAGTCTCTTCTCCTAATCGCTTGATTCACTCGTAATACTTCTCGTAGGAGAGCGCCGTGTCGGCCGAGATGGCACAGCCTCTGGTGGTTTGCACAGGCGCACGAAACAACGGTACGTCCAGTATGTCCTCTTTTCACGGGATTGGTTGGCAGTTCAGTCCCTTTAGGACGCTCAGCGTCAGAACTGTCCTGGGGTTTGTATTTGGGAAACGGTAGGCGTCGTCGTCGCAGGCGAGGTCGATAATATGAGATATTATACAAAAGATGGGGTTGCTATCGATAAAGAATGTATAGGTTTTCCTGCATGCCCGTCAGATTAATGGACACGATTTCTTGGCGGTCACTTACGGTCTCTTGCGCTTCTTGCGAGACTTGGTTCGAGTGAGCTTCAGCTGTAAGGTGAGCACCACTTCCCCAGTACTCTTATCACGCTGGACGAACAAATCCAGGTCGCGATAGGTGATTCCGAGAAGGGCTCCGGGTCGGGATCCAGTGAACGTCGCGACCAGCAGGATCGTTGCCAGCTGAACCCGTTGCCGTTCGTGAGGGAAAGTGTTGATATCTGTCACTCAATGGCAACGTAGCAGCTTCACGAAATCTACTGCATTCAATAAAGGCTTGTCGGTTTCGCTGTCGTCCAGCCCGTGTTCTTCGGCCAATGGACCGTTGATGAACTGTTCCAACGTTACTCGTGTAGGAGCATCAACGTATGTGCCTTCCACTTACATTGTAGATTTGCTTCAAGGTCAACGGACTGATCCGTCGACCCTTTCATTTGATGTAGAGCTGGCTCAGTTGATGCTAGTAGGTCTCGATAGAACTGATTTTCTTGACGGAGTAGTTGTTACACATCCAATGAAAAAAGTTCCTAATTCGACTCTTCATCGACCTTTTGAGTGTGTAATATGGATCGATGTCGACGGTGTCGCAATACCTAGAGATCAAGAATTAATAACGTGAGCAAAATGACTGTAGAATCCATATCGGAGGTGACTCACTCTCTTCACAAACCTTCGAGACGATCGATGTGTGAGTTGGTGACATCGGCGTAAAGAGTCGTGGATCGATGGCTTTTATCGAACTTCTCGTATCGCGCGTTGTAGTATTCTCGAGCTGAGAGCTGGCTTCTTGTGGAGGGGGAGGCGTGAGACGAGTTCGCGTCTTGGTTTTGAGCATGCAGCAGTGCTTTGCGACGAGCCATCGGAGATGGCAATTAGGACGGTTGCCTGTGCGCAAAACCAGTGAAGGTGAGTCCTTGAGAATAGCAATGAATAGAGGGAAGTAAGTTGGGAAGAGAGGAAGGTAGAAGGGGGGGAGTAGGGCCATCTTTATAGGCGCCTGAAGCAGCTGGGGGATCCCAGTGTGTACACCTAGCCCCCCCCCTCTCTCTTTCTCTTCTCGCCTCTTTCCCTCCTCATCTCTGCACTGCCCGATCACGCATCGAGGATTCAATGAGCGACCCATGGTGAAGTGATGAAGATGATCAAGGAGATAATGCAGGAACGTCTTTGACTCGATGCGATCGACTAGCGCGTAAGCCTGCATGCAGCCATTGTGAGAGAGGGGGGGAGAGCGCATCAGCCGTTCAGGTGGCGTGGGGTGGGCAGGGTTCCCTGGTGCAAAAGGCGCTTAAAACAGCGTCCAAGTATACCGAAAAGGGCGACCTTTTTACCGCGATTGATATTAATTAATAATATAATAATTAATAATAAGTAATTCAAAGTCGCGACTTTCTCAAATTGATTAACTTTATATGTAATTCTTATATAAGAAATCGATTATAATCTTAAATTTAAGATTTTCTACTCAGACTCTATAAGAGAGATATATCGTGATAAGCTTACGAATAATTAATCTTCGAAGCGAGGTACGAGTGTAGAGCTGAGTATAGGCATCTCTCTAAGAAAGTCTGATTTACTAAGACTAGCGTTAACGCTGATTCACACGTCGCTCTATGCTTATGCTCACTGTTCGAAAACTTCTTCGCTAACAGTTACAAAGCTTGATCGACGTAGTTCGCTTTCTAACGACTATCGAGAAATTGAAGACTACTTGATACGACCTTAAATAGAAGAGAGTTGATTTGATTTGATTTGAACTTGAGTTTGAGAGAGCGATTGCGATAAATACGTTAATAAATGTGAAGAAGAGAAAGATAAAAGAATAAAATATATATTCGAGTCTTAAAGAACGTTTTTATTATAATCTCTTTATTATATTATATCGTCACGTTTCGTCTATCTATATCTTTGTTATTCTGTGCTTATTAATTTTAATATATTAAGTTTTTCTTATTAAGCTAACTCAGATAGAGATTATAATTAAATGTTATATATCTAGCGTACTTTTAGAAACGTAAGAGTTATTAGACTAAAAGAATTAATAATAGTCTTTAACGTCGATTAAATTATCAAATAAAATCTCGTAATATAAGATTTAAATTTTTTTATAATTCTATCTTTACTTTTCGTCTCTATTTATTTCTCTACGTCTATATATTCAAAATTTCAAAATAAATAGAGAGCGTCGCACGTCGTAACTAAATTCGAAAAGTCTTTACTGTTACGAGCGTATCTCGTATTTCTTGATGACATCTATCTGTGTTAGCATTTCTTTATTAACACACTATTTCTTTTAGACTTAACGTGCCTTAATAGATTCACTCAGTTATACATATATGATCTTCTCTCTTAGTATATAGTTGTTCTATATCTAGTTGTCTTATTTAATATATTTATATGACTTAACTCTATATTAATTCTAATATTTACTCGCGCTCTTCGACTCTTCTTTATAAAGATTTTCTTAAAAATATGTCTAAAAGACTTAATTTAAGATCTTATAGAGTATCGAATCGTTATAAATTATCGAAACGTATATAATAATTTTAATAATCGACTTTTTCGTAATCTTAAATGTTTAACACTTTAAACGAATAACGCGCTCGATATTCTTAAATACTTAACTTCTATTACACTTATAACGAATAAACACGCGCTATAAGTTTTAAGTTTATATAATCAAAAATTATATTAATAACAATATTATTATATATAGTATCGTATAAGATAACTATTAGCTTATCAAATCGTATTTCTCTACTTACGACGATTTATAGACGCGTGACGATATAACTCGCTATAATAATAAGATCGATACAAAGATTAGATCTAACTTCATAATCATCTTTATTAAAAATACGAATCTCGAACGAGTTCACTGCGACGAGAATAGAATCAGCGCGAAGCGTAATTATTTTAATCTTAAGCGTTTAAATATGTTATTCGAGAACTATATTTAAAATCGATACTTGATATTTTATATATAATTCATCGTCGATTATCGCTTACGCTTCCCATACGATTTTCTTATTAAATTAAAATAGATAGATTAAAGTATTTATTTATAAAGATCTAACGATATAAAGAAGTATTACGATCGTTAATAATATTACTATATACATATTATATTCATAAACATATATCACTAAAACGTTCTTACTCTCGATATTTTAAGTCATCTTTATATTAGCGTAGTTCGAATCTATGTTTTTAAAAATAAACGATAAGATATTAAATATTCGAATATAAAGAACGTCTCTCTAGTTTTTATATAAGTTTAAAAATCTTAATATAATACTTTTTAATCTCTATTATTTATTAAAGTTCTAGTAGTTTATTCTATCTCTATCTTAAACTACTTTATTAACTCTTTTTTAATTTATTAACTTCTCTTAGTTTTATTTTAAATTGTCTCGTATAAATTTAAAACGATAAATTAAAGATTAAGATATTACTTCGTAAAACGAAATTAAAAAAGATTTAATTATAAAGATATCGTCGTTAATCTCGAGATTACGATAGTTAGTCTTATACGTATATAGAAATTAATAATTATTTAATTTAAAATAAGATTAAAGATATTATAAGAGTATAACGAGTTTATTAAGTTAATATTATTTATATAACTATATAAAGATGTTATAAATAAGCTAACGAAAGTAAAGACGCTAGAGAAATTAAGATTAATTATATCAATAAGATTTGCTACTAGTAAAGCTTATGTGATAAAAAGATCGATTTTTGACATGTTAAGACGATGTTTTGAATGTATTCTACATAGATTGTAAAATATTCCGCTCTTCAAAAACTCAGCAAAATCAAAATATCATTATCTCACCTCCTCCTTTGCTTTCTATCTTTCTCGTCCTTTCCCTCTTTCTCTTTATCCTCCTCTTTCTCGTTCTCCTCCTCCTCATCTTTATCCTCCTCCTCACCTTGCCTATCCCCACTTTCCACTTGTCCTCCTCCGTAATGTCGTATGACAAGTACGCCTTGTCGAAGAAGATTATCCCTATATTGCCACGGTAACGCGAATTCCAGAAGGCATCTCGGGGTTAGGCCACATTGACAGCGCCCGTCTATGACGCACATTCTCCGGATATTATTGTCTCCGGCGCTTTCTACCGTGATATGCTCCAGGTTATTGCACCAAGGTCCATCTTAAATCCTGTCAGCACATATCCAATACAGACACGAGAACCACTTACTATGGCATAGATGCGAGATGTCTTGGCTCATTCCCAACCTAGGACTTTCGAGGTGCGGCCGGGCGTGGAGGCTGGACGGGGGGGGCTGGTGGGGCTGTGACATTGGCGGCGGCGATGGCAATTTCTTGCGCTCGTGCTTGCGCGATATACTCATCGTATATATCGTGGTTCATCCGCGCGGTTCTAGCAGTCATTACATGTGCCATTCCATTGTCATTGACAGTCTTGATACGCTCATTGAAAGGCTGTGGTTTGGCGAACCCCTTGGCAAACATCCATGCCTCGATATGGCCAGCAGCGATGTTTCCCCGAAGAGCAGAGTTGATGAGACGTCGGGCATCCTCGTATAATGCTTCGCTTGGTTGCCAGCACTCGTTGACTTTTACCCGCAAGAGATAGGCCCAACCGTTGAGGATAACATGGATTCCGCAGGCATTGAAGCCCCACATCTGCGGAGACACTTTCAGCTGCCATTCTCTTGCAAATTGTGGTCGTCGACCATCCATCCATCCGGAGTATCGGACGATGTTGCGTATTATCCTTGTGACTATACGCCGGTTACGTGGATTGCCGTCCATGCTGTTGCTGATTTTGAAATGGACGTTGTCATCAATTCTTTCAGCGACGACCAGGATTGAGTGACCAACAGCGTGATACCAAGGTTCGTCTTTACCTTTGTGTTTGACGGAGGCGTCCACATTTGCCTTCTCGGCCTCCTCGCGGGCAACTTTCTGTTCCATATTGCCTGAGCATCCTCGTCGGCCAGCTCCCAGTCATCAGTGTCGTCTTCTCCTTCTTCACCTACGTCAGGCATCCCACCATCAATCAGTATCGACATGATGAATATATTTGGATCGCTGAGGCACACAAAGGGAGGCTTTTGAACACGAGCATATTGTTGCATTTCGTCCGTTGCAATTATGACGGTAGGTCCACCTGCTTGTGCTATGCCGACCGAAAGAGAAGCGATTGCAAGGCTGATATCGGCTGTAATCAGGTCTTCCCAGCTTCGCAATTGGTTATGGGAACTGCTCGAATGCTGCTGAACACCCTGAGGCCATTGGTCTTCCATGCGAACGAAGAAATGAAGCATCTCGTTCCACATATTGGAATCGTCCCTGGGGTTGACATGTCTGGCAGAGGGTTCATCCCACAGACGTTGCAAAAAGTCACGACGAGC
The DNA here is from genome assembly GCA_022315425.1 of Pseudevernia furfuracea. Lineage (NCBI taxonomy): Eukaryota > Fungi > Ascomycota > Lecanoromycetes > Lecanorales > Parmeliaceae > Pseudevernia > Pseudevernia furfuracea. Next base: position 165,342 of record JAIUPT010000010.1, read on the forward strand.
CTGATTGGCGGCGTTCTGGGTCTGGCGCTCGGCTTCTTCCGTCCTCTCTATCGCGATCCTAGCCTTTTGAGCCCGCTCTGCCATCTCCGCCTGCTCTTCGGCTTCATCGACATCGTATAGCTCATTGTAACGTTCTTCGGCTTTCTCTTGCCTACGTAATTGCAGATTAACATCGAACCCGTTGATTACTTCAAGGTCAATCTGCTTCTGAGTATCGAGCGTCCTGTACTTTTCACATTGGAGATTGACTCCTTTTGCGAGAACGTTGCGATCAAGTATAGCCTGTTGAGTATCGGTTTGAGAAAGAGCGGCCTCTTGAGCCTGGCGAGCTTGTTGTTCAGCAGCCTCTTGAGCCTGAAGAGCTTGTCCTTGACGAGAATCACTCGTGAGCCGAAAATTGATACCAATCTCGAGCTTTTTGACAGCCCGCACGACCTCTTCGGTAGCATCTTTTTGAGCAGCGTCCAACTCCTCTTTGGCCTTCCAGTAATCACGGCGTGCAGTGCTGACCACCTCGTCATTAACACGACTCGTTACGATCTCGATGAGGTTGCTCTTGGCGTCAAGTTGAGACCTTTGTGCGATCTCATTATGCCGTATTGCGGACTTCGCCTTATCACCGGCGTTCCGGGCTTGTTTCTCCTTCTTGGACAGCTTCAAGGTGCCTTGGTTTACGAGATCCTCGAAGTTTCCATGGGGATTCGCATTCTGTTGGCGTACGAGCTTCTCCAATTGGTCAAGTTGTTCTTGCACCTTGACGAGCTGCTCGGCCAGCTGGGCGTCATTGAGAGGGGCCATTGTGAGAGAGCTAGCCATTCCATGTCAGTATGCTTCACCTCAATTCCCTGAGTCTGCTACTTACAGTAATGGAGAATATTAAGAGGTCGACTGAATATAGGATGAGAGGCCTACGGAGAGTTCATCAGTTCGTGTCTCGTCGATATCAAACGTTGACAAGGATATATAGAGTATGTTCTTCAATTATGATAACGAGTATAAGGGCGTATAAAGAAGGTATTGTAGATACTGGTAATAGCATTCATAGACTCGAACTTGTTACTCACAGAGTGTAGGATAAGAATGCTAAGAGACGAATGTCAAGAGGTGATAGATGGCGAGAATGATATAGAGAGTGGGAGATAGAGTGTGATGAGGTAAAGGAATTGATATGTAGAGCAGTGTAGAAGGCGATGAGAAGAAGAGGAAAACTTGGGTGTGTTTTTCACTGAGGGATGCCGATGCAGGGCCCTTCTTGGACGAACGCACGATCTTGATGTACTGCTTCCCGTTGAGGGATGCCGATGCAGGGCCCTTCGAGGTCCACAGCACACGTCAGACTAAGTAACAACAGATCTTCCATGCTACACAGCTTTGAAAGACAACTGAAGAAGAAATTTTGAGCAGAGAAGGAAAGATTAGGCTTAAACGCTAGCGCCAAACGTAGCGTATGTGATCTTCTCTGCACTGCGTATAACAAGGAACTAATATCGTACATACGCTCCATCTTGTCTTAGAACCATCATGATGTATTTATATATACTGAAGCACCCAAAGGTATCTCAATGACCTTTCATTGATATGCCCTTCAACAATAAATGAGGGTCAGACTATGGCCTGGCTGGTTTGAGCACTCTCGCCTCGATTGCCATGCGTTGTTGGCAGCCGTCCTATGTGATTTTTTATTGGAATTCTTCGACTTGAGAATACGATGGATCGGCGTCTTGATTGATGATCATGTACCCGTTGTTCACAAGAATCTCTGCTTTTCATATTTGCCGCTTTGCTCGTTGGGGCTCCTCATTGTGGTTGCCACGAAAAACCTTTCCTTTGCTTTTAGGAAAATGAAAAAGAGTCACCGATCACTTGACGGCCAGATCACCTGGATCTAATACAAAGATTATGAAATAAAATATACTAACATGGAGCACACGACGGTCCGTCGGACCGATCCCCATATCTCAAGTAACTCCCTCCATGACTACACTCTCCCCCAACTCAAAATCTTCAACATAACCCAAGTCCAGCCCTCCGAAATCGCCATCCCCTCATCCCTTGCACGCCTCCCCCTCACGCCCTCCGTCAGCCGTCTAGCGCTTTTGGTCCGCATTAGAAGTGGCTTTCGGCGGCGGCCCGTTCGATGGTGGTTCGTAGTTGGGTTGAGGTCCTGCATTGACAGGGTGGGGTTTAGGCGCGTAGTCTTTCTCGTCCGCGTTGCCGGCCGCGGCCTTGTTGGCCCGGGATTTCTTGTAGAGGCTGTAGCCGAAGGTGATGCACATTATCGAAAGCGGATGGAGGTGTGGGGGTTGATATAGGGGCACGGTGCGTGGACGGGGGCTGGCGTGGTGACGCGGCTTGGTGAGGCTGTTCGACTACTAAGCGCGTGGTCGCGCTGTGAGATTGGATTATAGGTGGAAAAAACTTCAGGCAACTTTGATTATTTCGGTGCGGGTACTCTGGAAGCTTAGTAGAGAAGATGGTTCTTTGAAGATGGAGAGGTTTGGGGGGACGAGCTTTTATATGAAGCATTGCAACAGTGCCGCATACAATCGTTACTCTAATTGACTGCCTTTCAGCAGAAGCGTCGAAACGATACTTACTCAGCCGTGCGCCGGCATTGCAAGCTCCGAGTCGAAAAGTGCAAAAAGTGCGACACTACTGTTGCAGTTTTCAAAGGATGCGAAACTTGCAACAGTGAAGAATTCCAGAAAAGGCGTGCTCCGCGAGATCCAGGATTGACAGCTGATTGATTCGCGGCGCAAAAGATCAAAATTAGGTTAACTTCGCGAAATTACAGTAGAGTGCTGCGGCTCAAAGACAACACATCAGCCCCATCGTTTCATGGGGCGACTCTCTACAAGTTGTGCCTTTGATGCCGCCATCGCATCCCCATCGCCGATGCTGATGACCTTGGGCCTTGAATCTGATATCAAGTCCTGGCTTGACCGGCCATGTCCTCGGACTCTGGCTGCACCCTCTGGCCGTTCAAAATCAAATCCGATCGGGGAAGAGATTGCTTTCTTGGGTGGCCAGTCACAATTCTCACAGTGAAGCCAGGTCTTCCCATCCAAATTATGAGCCAGTCCGAGTCTGGTAGAGCCACTGTTTGTTCTCTGGAAGAGTTTGGAGTGTGGCTCAATAAAATGGTCTGCAAGCACCGTATGACACTCGGGTTTTCGCGCAAATGGGGGAGATCACTCGGTTCGTTCTCGCAGTATGCACTGGAAATACTGCCCAATTGCCAGTCCCAGAAAGCAAATAGGCCAACGGCAACAGATCCTTGGCGGAGTAGATTAGGCGCTTTGAAAGCCTTCCTGCGTCCACAAGTATGAAGTCGTCGGTATTGACGCACTCACCTTTCAGGACATCGGAGAACCCTCTAAGCGTCTAGCACCAGGCAGCCAGCCTATCATCTCGGAGTGCAGACACGTTAACGAGAACGAAGCTGGTCTTGCTATGCAATTAGAGGGTAATGTTTCGGGTAACATATGTGGAGTCAGCATTAGAGGCTCATCCCCAACCCACAAGGCTGATCTTCGTATTCGTAATCAGCCGCTGCGTCACCGCGATTGCCTGGAGATTCAACACCAAGCCGGACTGCGATGGACCGGCTTATTCGTACTCGCAACAGCAGGCATCAGCAATGTGCGAGCCCAAGGAAAACAAATACCTCGCTTGACAGGGAACGAGTAGAGAGAGAAATCGATCGGTCATTATTACAGTAGAGTACTGCGAACACCGCTGCGCTAAACCTAAAACTGGTGGACTTAGATGTCTGCCAAAACATACAGAATCGGTTGGAAAAAATAGCCTCAAAACGCCGACATGCGTCGTATTCGCGTTCGCGAGAGCTGCGAGATCACTGATGTCATAGAGATTTCTCATCATATGAAGCCAAGGTAGGAGAAAAAGGGTCTATATAAACCACCCTCACGTCCCCGACAATCTTGATTCCCCATCACACAAACTCCACCCATCCGAACCACTTTGGCAAGCTCCAACAACCACCGACAACCAAACCCCTCACCGCCCTCATCATCACTCGAGAACGAAAAGCCTTTGCCCTTACTCCCTCAACCTCTCTATCATCATGCCTCAAGGAACAGACCAATCCCACGCCGTAGGCGACAGCATCGTGCCGCAGAAACTCCAAGAGAAGCTCCCTCAGAAAGTCGAAGAGGTAGTCCCCAACGCCATCCACGACACCGGCGCCACTGGAGCACAGAGCCATGCCACCGGCGACAGTGCAGTGCCCAAGGTAGCGCAGGAGGCGGTGCCGAAGAAGGCCGAGGAAGTGTTGCCCGAGAAGGTGCATCCGACTGCTTAGTGTGGAGACAAAGGTATGGCAAAGCTCGCGCACACGAGGCGTTAGTATCCAAGCTGATGGTCTACAATAGTAGTTGCGGCAGTGAAGAGAAAGAGAGGCTGGGAGGTGTATGGAATGGTCTATGGGGAGATGGACGGCAGTCGTGGGGTGTACCGTGAGATGTGCGATCCTAGTAGACGGAAGGAACATCATAATGGTCAGAATACGTATATATAGGAATTTCAGCTGTCTATTTATATGAACGAAATTGTCTAACGGTGATGAAAATGAATACTGCAATAGCTATCATAATGAAGGGAACCCCAAATGGTGTATAAATTTGTTCGAAGCGTTCTCTTGCACTTGCCCCCATCCAAACTCGAAAGCCTGGCGCGTTGACACGCGGGAAGATGTGCCTTCAGTCCTCAGTGGAATTCAATCTGCCAGCGCTCCATCGAGAACTCATCCTGTGGGAGAGAAAGAGTTCCGGAACATGCGTCGCTGGGGTATGCACGTGTTCTCCTTGGAGACACTGAAGGGGACCTATGGTCACAAAGACCACGAGTCAAAGCAGGCAAGCAGCGTGAGAAGCAAGTATTGCACAACATACGGTTACGAGGACAAATTGCTGCAACTTACTATATTGTTCTTATGCCTAGGAGATCGTTGCAAAGAGTGGACAGCCTGCTCTTTGCATGAGCAGTCTCGGTAGTATCACTTTCAAATTGTTTGTCCAAGCATCTTTCTCTCAGAATGCCAAGCCTAGTCCTCTGCTTGAACAGAGCAGTCATCCACTGCTGTTCTCTTTCGATGCTTTCTGACCGGCCCTCTGCTGCTAGTCTATTCTTCATTCATCCACATCGCTGACGCCACGCTATAAATCTTTGGTCAGGCCCAAAGAAGTTTCTTCAATCTGGAAAGTGTTGAAACAGGGCGGAGATGCTCTCTCCGTGGTGATTGCGCCGAATGGCTTCGGAGAGAAGATTCGAAATGTCCAGAATTACAAGCTTCTTACACGCCTTGACCCTCTCTAGCGCTATTGGGTAAGTGTTGGTTACCACAATGTAATCGATGCATTCGCAAGCTTCCATCTGCTCGAGGGAATCACCACCGAAGAGCCCATGGGTAGCGATGCAGTATACCTTCTTTGCATCTCCACGCTTGACGACCGTCTCGGCTGCCGCAATCCACGAGCCGCATTGGTCAATCAGATCATCAATGATGAAGACGGTGCGATCTCTGACATTGCCAACGAGAGTGATGGTATGCTCAAGCTCGGGGTTCTTGAAACCTTCCTCCTCGTCATCCGAGTGAGCCTCAGCGTCCATCGAGCCTCCGAGAGCAGAATGGTCAGGTTGAAAGGCTGATGTTGAAGACATGAAGGATGACGACATTGGATCAAGTCCGTCGAGCTGCGGTTGACCCATGACGTCTCCTGGTAGAGTTGAAATCGAGGCGGACATCGTAGATAGAACGGGCGACGGAGCATCATCGTCAACGATGTGGCCTTGAACCAGCCTGCCGGTGATGACTTCTCTGGCACGCTCATCTGTGTACTCGTCTGCCGAGTCTTCCTCCTCCTCCTCCAGACGCAGTGCTCTTGATGGGCCAGTGGTAGCATGCTCCCGCTGGACAGGAATGCGATTTGTCGGGGGTGATGCTGAGTCGACTCTAGTAGACTGGACCAAAGGACTTGATCGAATGTAGCCATTCAGACCGCGGAAAGGTATACTGGTTGGAGAGGCGCCGTTTGTGTTTGGTGTCGTTCGTGGTGATGTGCGTATTCGGTGCGGTACTCTTGAGTCTTCGAATTCGGCGGCTGTTCCGTTCGGTGGACTTGTGTCTAATGTGTCTGAGATGTGCGATTCATTTACATAATCACCGATTCTCTCCAGAAGTCCGCTACCTGCAAGGCTCCCATTCATACCAGATCTCCGGCGATCGGTTGTGACAAGACCGAAGTTGATCTTCAGTGCATCTGCCAAAGATGTGACCCTCTTCGTACCGCCTGGATTCTTGCTGACTACCACTGCCTCCTTCCAGCCTGATACATGATTCTTGATCCATCTTGCGATCAACGGTTCTGCATGGAGGTTGTCTACTGGCTTGCCAAAGAAGCCTTGGGTGGGAGGAGCATGTAGGTCGACAGTGATGACATGATTTATGCCAGCGACGGAGAGGAGATTGGCTACCAATCGTGCGGTGATGGCACCTCTGTGTGACTTCTTCTTCGATTGTCGGGAGTAGAAAAAGTATCTTGGTGGATTTTAGCTTTGGTCATCAAACAGGAGAGTAATACCTACGGCATCACAGCTAGAACTGTCAGTATTATCTCCAGTCGAGTCCATAGTTGGACTGACCAGTGATACTCTTCGCGGAGCCGCCCTTGCACGCCGAGATCATGATGAGCATTTCCATGAGGCTGTCGTTAACATGGTCGCTGCCACTCTGGACAATGAAAACATCCTGATCTCTGATAGAGGTATCAAGGCTGACCGAGGTTTCGCCATTGCTGAACTTCTTCAGTTCAACTTTGGCCGGTGAGGTTCCGAGGCGTTCACAAATGGCATCTGTCAATAGAGGATGGGAGGAACCCGAGAATATTTTGACGCGTCTCATGATGAACAGTGGAGAGGAATTTTTCTTTCATCTCACAAATGGTTACCACTGTCTTTCAGAAGGATCTTTCGGTTGATACGATCAAGGTGAAGAATGAAGTCGGTGTGTGACACAAGTGTCCTGTCAATATTGAAAAGTCTTGGCATCAGATAAGATTAGATCTTCGGCCATATTTTTGTTGACTCCCTGGTCTCAGCGACATTAACAGATTATCTAAGACTGAGGATACCTCTCGATATGTTATCATCTTGTTAGTATTTAGCTACAGCTCGCTCCGGTGATAGAGCCCTGAGGGGTCATGTCCTGGGTTGCCAATCTTTTCAACCCAGCTCAGGCGACCCGCACAAGCTTTGCGCCTTCCAACGACGGACAACCCCCGGTCTTCTCCAACGTGCAAGACTATGAGTATGAGTCAAATAGTACATATCGACAGCGACGGGCAGGGGAGTTTGCTCAATCAATGGAAGAGGAGGAGGAGGAGTATCCTAGGCACCCATACTGGCAGGTGAGCCAACGTTGGATCGCTTGAGATTCTTCTGCCCTGCCAAATTGTGTTACGAGCTGAAACTGTGTGCAGTGTATGATTGCAGGCGGCCTTGGTGGGACATTTGGAGATCTTCTCATGCATTCTATCGACACAGTCAAGACCCGTCAACAAGGAGACCCACATCTACCGCCAAAGTATGGATCGTTATCCTCTACATATGTCACAATATTCCGTCAAGAAGGCTTCCGAAGAGGACTGTACAGCGGCGTTGTTCCAGCATTCTTAGGGTCCTTTCCTGGCACCATCATCTTCTTTGGATCCTATGAATATAGTAAGAGACATATGTTAGATGCTGGCATCAACCCGTCACTCGCTTATCTCGCTGGCGGTATGTGAAAATTGACCTTCGGTAATTTGGAGAAAGCTAACCAGTGCAGGCTTTATTGCCGACTTCGCCGCCTCATTTGTCTACGTACCCTCGGAGGTCCTCAAGACTAGACTCCAGCTACAAGGCCGTCACAACAATCCTTTCTTCAAATCCGGATACAATTATCGGGGAACGATTGATGCGGCGCGGACAATTGTTCGACAAGAGGGAGTATCGGCTCTCTTCCATGGGTATAAGGCCACTATCTTTCGAGATCTGCCCTTCTCCGCCCTACAATTCGCCTTTTACGAGCAAGAGCGGAATTGGGCAAAGAGGTGGAAGGGTAACAAGGATCTTGGTGTAGGTCTAGAGATCGCTACAGCAGCGTCGGCAGGTGGACTGGCTGGTGTGATGACGTGCCCGCTTGACGTGGTCAAGACCAGGATACAAACGCAGATCAATCCGCCAGAGACTGTGACACCGGCCGCTGGAGCTACGAAGGTACATCTACAGCCTGCGACAGTTTCTCGGATGGAGAAAACAGGCAGCCCTAGAACAGCTCACAATCCCTCAATGCAAACATCATCAAGACGGCTCATCTCAACGTCCTCTGCAAATACGTCCATGCCAAAACCTGATGCCGTCAAGCTGGATACCTCATCCGTTATGACTGGCCTGAAGCTCATCTATAAGACCGAGGGAATGATGGGACTGTTCCGAGGGGTAGGGCCAAGAGCTGTTTGGACCAGCGTCCAGAGCGGAACAATGCTCGTCTGCTATCAGGCATTACTGAAGCGAATGGAGGCCAGTCCTTGGCTGAATGATGAAGGGTCTAGCGTCGCATGAGGCACGCTTTGTATATATACCATCGATGATGGACAGGCATGGCTATCAAGAATCGCCACCACAAAGTCCGAATTTTGAGGCATCAGCATAGGACAGAGCAGGAGCGCGTCGCATTTACGCAGCGTGGGATAGACCATAGAATTTCGGATTCTCTTCTCAAGGCACCTGAGCATCCCTCTCAAACGTGTTCATCAAATCATGAATATGAAGCTCTGCAAAATTGTCGCCAGCCTTTCGACTAAATCCCAAATCCCCACCCCCATCCTAATTGGTCAGTGGTCCACGGCAAACCGCGCTAACCGAACACGCCAAGTTGTAAACAACTCCCCTCCGTAAACATTCCACCTTCCTCCCCACCGCTCCCTCTCCATCCCATGCGTTCACCCCTCAAACCGCCTGCATAACAGTCGCCTCACTCTCGCGACACAGAAAATTACAATGACGAACGCCTGGCTACAACAGCAGCGCAAAGGTGCCCTCACCGAAATCGCCGACCACGTCGGCTTGAAGAAGTGCGCGCCCATCTCACAGTCCCCTAAACCTCCCGGCTCTCTATTGATTGCACCATTTCAACTTGCTGACTCTACATACCGCGCAACAGCGTCGAGCGCTACAAAAAGATCGATCTCGAAGTCGCACTGGAGGAACACCTACGCGCAAACAGCTCCAAGCTATCTTCGGATTCAAAAGTCGCCCCATTCTTCTACACCGTCGACCCTTTGTCGCCCCTGAAGCAGGAACCCGCGACCGGCACCGTCCAAACGGTTGAGAAGGAGAAGAAGCCAAGGGCCAGGAGACAAACCATCAAGGCGCGTGAGGAGTTGGATGGGGGGTGAGTCCGAATTTGAAATCCACACATCCACACCATTCTCTCCAGCGCGTTCACGCAACCTTGCACGGAAAACAAGAAAGAACCAGAAAAACTGATTCGGCGACTTTTGGCGACGACACAGGGACGACGCCGAATCCTCCGCCCTGACCAAAACGCCCAACCGCGCCCTCTCCTTCGCGCGCTCCGTACCCCTGCCCCCCTCCCCCGCCGTCCTCGCGAACCAAATAGACGCCCATACCACCACCGTCCGCGCATCCATCTCAAACTACATATCCAACTCCCCCCTGCCCTCCTTCCTCGACAGCGTGCGCAACTTCCTCAGCACGGTCACGGGCATCGAACTGCTCACACTGTTCGTAGAAATCTACGGTCTCAATTCCGCAATACTGCCCAGGAAATACCTGACGACCTTCCCCGCAGTCCCCGCGCTCGGAACGTCGGAATTCCCCATCAAAGCCCCGGATTTCTTTGCCCTGCTCACTACCGCTTTCTGGGGTCCGTTCGGCCTTTGGCTCCTGACGAGTGTTTTCCTACCCCTGTTGGGAGGCTGGTTCATCAACCTGAAAGGGGAGGGCGGGTACGATGCAGTCAGTTTCAATGCGGTCAAGGCGGTCACGGCATGGGTGGTATACGTGAGGGGTGGGGGGCCGAGCGCGAGCACGCGGGTTGTGGAGAGGGGGGTTCCTGGGGGGAGTGCGGGGATGCTTGTGGGGGCCGGGGTTGGAGCGTTGGCGGGGATCTACGAGGCAGTGTTGCGGAAATAGGGGGTTCGCCTACAACTACCTGCAGGAGAGAGAGGGGGGCGGGATGGGTTGGAAAGTCGAGACGGGAAGAGAGCGAGATGTACGTGAAAACTAGCGATTTCCGGGGGCGGCGGCAATGGTAGAAGTACTGCGGGCGTTTCGAGTGAGCAGCATTGGATATACGCAAGCATTTCTGTCCATGTGGTAATGCCTGCGATGCTGCAGTTGAACGTTTCAATCATTATGCATCAACAGCGTATGTGTATTCTGGAAACTTAATCAGCGGCAGCAGCGCCTTTTCCCTGTTCATTCTACGCAAAACAAGGCCAATGATTGAAACGCTCACAGCATCCTCTAGCGAACTGCAATCTTCCGATAAACCCAAGCCGTGTTCCTGGAACCGCTGAAGAAAAATCCCCAACAGATAATCGACATGGCCTTCCCCGGTCCTCCTATCTCAAGAGCACATCCGTCCCAAGGCCCAAGCGCAGCTCCGGTATCGATACGCCCTCAAGAGAAATAGGAAATCATCGACCTCCCAACCTCACCTCTTCCAAACCCCTCCTACCCCTCACACCATCCCTCCCGTATCCATCAGCCGGTGAGACCCACCTACCTCATCAGCACGCAGGAATCTCACCTCTAGAGCCACGAATAAAGCCTGCCCAGAGTAGAGCATCCTCACAACATCCCGGAGCGAACTCCCCATTACATAGATGAACACGGACGCAATAGATTAACAAGACACTCAGCATTCATCTCTGCTATCACTCGTCCCACCATCCACCCATACTCACTCAGCTAGTTCCCCAGCGCTCACAAACTCAGCTCCATCCCTCACTATCTCACATCTCACCCCCCCCCCCCCCCCCCCCCCAGCACCTAGCACCTAGCAGGCCAGGAAAGAAAAACTCCACTCAAGGCCCCACCTCCCTCCCACACTCGCACGCGGCAACAAAAAAAACCCCCCTCCTACAGCCCGAACCATGCGAATATCAAGAAAGACAAACCCAAGTCCGCAACCCTTAGCACTCAGCCCTCAGCACTCAGCACTCCTTCCCCATCGTGCTCGAGTCGCCAAGGGGCATCCGTAGCCAGTATATGCCATCAAAAAGACGGAAAGCTCTGAAGAGAGCTCTCTCTCTCTCTCTCTCTCATTCCATCCCATCCCATCCCATTCTATTCTGTTCTCTTCTCTTCTCTTCTACTCTACAGCCAATGAACGGCTTTGTACATGCATGAAAAAGAACAGAGAAGTGAGTGAGTGAGTGAGCTCATCGGATATCACTCAAACCCCCCCCCAAAAAGAAAAACAAAAAACAAAAAACAAAAAAGAAAAAAAAATCAAAAAGAGAAAAAATCAAAAAAAAATCACAGATGCAGCCATGGCACTCACTTCCCTCGACGTGCACTCAGACAAAGGAAGTGTCACGAGACCGAGCGCAAAGCGAAGTAAAGAACGTTACACCCAAGGGGGAAAAAAACCAAAGAGAGCGCAAAAAGTAGTAAAAAGACGGCGCCAAGGAGGGACGATACTCTACTCTACTCTACACTACTCTACTATAGATACGGACAGCAGATATCGCCATCTATACGTCAAGAAAAACGCCAGATCAGCCGGCGGAAAACGATCGAAACCTCGCGAAAAGGGGTTTGTGTGGTGTGGGGCCCACAGAGGAGTCGAGTCCGATCGGGGGGTTTTCCAGCGATGAGAGAGGAGAGAGAGAGAGGAGAGATGAGGAGAGGAGAGATGAGAAAAAGAGAAGCGGAAGCAAAAGACGAGAGTTGTGGGGTGGGGGGGGGGATTACGGGGCAAGTAAAAAGGTGCTTTGGCGGCAACGGTGAACATGACGGACACACCCCGTGACTCTTTTACAACGTCAAGCGTATGCACGGATTAGAAGGGGACGACGGTCAAAAGGGGGGAAAGAGCCAACCCTAACCCTGAAGCCAGGGGGCTCGAGAAGAGACGTGGCATCAACGATCGTGCCGCAAGAAACATGAATGGCTCCCACACCGTGTCGCAGGGATTTCCGGCACGCTAAAGATTCAAAGAAAAAGCGACATCGGACGTCAGTTGCGCAGGCGTGCGAAGGCTCAAGGTTTTCCAAAAGAGCGTCTTTGTTCAGGTTGATGGTCACTCCGCATCCATTGTCAAGCAAACTCAATGCGCAAAGATTTTTTTTTTAGCTAAACGGATACAAGGGACCCGTGGATGTATTTTTTCGCAACAAAAATCATTCTGACTGAGAACGTTCATGTACTGAAGGTCATCAAGGTCCTAAACTAAACCACCAAATCTTTTCAAGCAGTCTCAATTCAATGAGCGGAATAGGTCTTCGTATGTATATTGTTGCTTGGTCATCATGAGGACCCTAATGGCGGAAAAACTGGCATGGGGCTGACCCGGACCGCTGGGTCGGTAGCGAATATCCGATCTCTCGGGTCTTTGACTGCAGGAGCTCAAGATCTGGGGACATAGGTTCACTATCAGCATACAACTCCACAATGTCGTGTCATGTTCAGAAAATACCTCCGAGCCACCGAGCCCCTTGCCTTCTATGTGTGGGCCTTCTGGCTGCATGCCCGACAAGCCTTTCGTCCGCAGCCCAGACATTCGAAGATGAACCAGTGCCCAGTGGAATTGCAGAAGGAGCAATTCCATTGGAGTAGATTGGTCTCAGACTTGATGCTCTTCCAGGAATTGTTGTTGCAAGGCATCGTGAAGGGTAGATGGTAGAGTTGACGGCAGCGGTGATTGTAAATGGCTTCAGAAAGCAGTCATTAGATGAGGACTAACTCATGACGGGTTTGGGTGGGACTTACAGTGTTGGAATGGGTTATCTGAGTTGTCTGGAGCTTGCTGGGGCACTTGTAAGGTCTCGAGGTTTGGAGCGATGAGACTTGGGTTACTCTTTTCTGGCAGTCGTCGATGGGCTGAATGCTGTCACTTAACAGAGAGATGAGCAGTCCGATGTGGTGCTGTGCATAGAGAAGTTCCCAAAAAGTTCTCTTGAGGAGGAGGAGGAAGTATTTGAGGTTGAAGAAGGGCGTGGCCGGATCAAGATATAAGTGAAGAACAGACCGCAAAGAGTGCAGATATATGGACAGACTGAGAGGGGGAAATTTGACAGATGCTGGAGCGCGGCGGGCTTTCAGATACTCATCGCTGATGCTCAATGTTGCCAGGATTCGGCATTCGGACCAAGTGCGTCCAGGGGCAGCGCACTTACTATCTCATTATAGGATATCCACAGCAACTCGCTTCAGCGAAGATATGCAGATGAAGGATCAAACCAGTGTTGTATTTTTAAGGCTGAAGCAAGGAAACCCACAAGCACACCGTTAGAATAAAAGGCCGAAAATAGATGTCACATATCCTGGCTCTTGTAGTTCCTTTCTTTCCCTTTATTCCACCAGTCAAACGGCTCCATATAGCTTCGGGGATCATGCACCGTCTCTAGAGCTATCCTCAATAAAATCTACCAAGCGCAGTTCCATTTTGCTGGGCGTTTTTAGAACGAAGCTTGACGGGTACTAGTCAAGGAAGGCTCGGGAGATAGGAAATGTCAAACCTTGAATTTGATACTGCTCTGTAAGCCCGTCTCTCGCACTTGAATGCGCTCCCGGCAAAACTGTGGGGGTCCACGACCGTTGAGATGCATTGCCATAGTGTCATTACTGCCACCAGTGCCCGGTGGAGTGGTAGTCTCCCAGGTGCTTGGGTTTGAGCATCCCAGAAGGAGCAGCTCGTTTAGAGTAGCGCTGTCTGTAATGTTTCGGCTTGATTCCAAGGCACTACTGCAAGCCAGGATGGCAATTACGATGATGCGGTGAGCCGGTAGGTCTAATAAAGTCCACGTCAGGCGCTTGCCCGGAACTATCGTAGGATAGTGGCCCCCCCAATCTGGCTGAGCAGGGATCTTGCTTTTCCGACAGATCTCCCAAATGTCAGCTTCGCAGGCCTTGCATCGGTCCACGTCTGTCATGACACGGCGGGTGGACTGGGATCCAACGGTTTGCGTCGGGTAGACACCCTTCGGCAGTACAAGTGGCGTTGACAAGGCCGTCAGGAGCCGTTGGTCATCCATAACCATCTCGCTGGGATGATGTATGCTGACGAGTGGGGTAGGTTTTGAAGGATTTTGGTATCACTATCGAACGTGGGTATGGAGGCTAAGCGAAGGAGGAGACTGCATGTTGTTGAGATGGATGTGTGTGATCGGTGATCGTGAGGCTCAGGGTCACACGTCTTGGATGCCAGGCGACCAGGGGAGGCGGGGGGGCGAAGGATCCTTCTGTTTCGGCCCCGTATATGCAGTTCGGTTCTGTGTTTTGCTTCCTAATTCAGTCGACTGAAGCTTCGACTAAAGCTTTGAATGCTAGCATCTATTGCCGACAAGAGAGATGAGGCTGGACATTGTCTCAAGAGACAGACGTACTAAGAGCCATGTCGAGTAGCTGCGGAGAGCAGACCGCCGGGATTGGCCGAAGTTCCGGCAGATATCACGGCTGTCGGGGGTTTTTTTGACAGCTGACACATGCCTTGTAAGAAAGAGAATGATGGAAATGTTGAGGGTTGGATTGGTTACCACAAGGGCATTTGATTGCATTTGATTGCATTTGATTGCATGAAGGTGCCCGCGTGAACCTCTGCAAGCTGTCTCCTGTCAAACTTTGATCTCCGGAGAATCAAAGAATCATGAAACGAGTTGACAGCTGGGCTTGTGACAGAGCCGTTGGATGACCCGATAGCATGGGTCGGGACACGTTGGCTCGGGATGAGATCATGAGGCTGACTCGATTTTTGAAATTTCTTTCCCTCCTTCAAAAGATCAGGAGCGGTAAGAGGCGGCTGTAGTCCCCTGTCGCCTGTGGCTTGCTGGTGATGTAGGTCGATGCGGGCAGAAGGGAAGCGGTGAAGCTGGTGGATGTGGTGGCGATTGGCATCAGAATGAGAAAACGGACATGCCAGTGATGGCGTTGTTGGCGTCCGAGTGAAAGAGAGAAAGAGGAGGGTCGGTAGGGGAGGATGGGTAGGATAGGGTATGTAGGAGAGAGGAGAGAGGAGAGGAGAGGAGAGAGGAGAGAAAAAAGAGAAGAGTGGGGAGGTACATGGAAGCATGCATTATGTTGGCTCCATTCTCTTGTAGTTGCTTGCCAAGGACATCCGACCAATTAGGAAGGAGGCTGTCAAACCTCCGCCTCCATTACATCCGAGTGCGCCCACAATTCTTAAGTGCATTGAAAATGAAGCTGAAGCAGGCAGTACTTTTCACCAGGCACAGACATAATTGTTGATAATTGTTGTGCTAACTACGCAGAAAGTGGGAAAAGGGAAAAGGGAAAAGGTGAAGGATATATGTACTATGTAGGAGGTGCGTAAGGGACCATCATCCATGTCGGATGAATGTTGGCAGAAACGTAATTGCGTCCTCAACATTGTTATCCCAGCACTATCATCACACTCTATCATCACTACCCTCACTATCATCTTGACTAATTTGTGCTTAGATCCCACATGCATCCTCGCATTCTCATCCTCTGATCCTTTGCCATTTCTTTCCCAGTGACTGGTACGCACTACGAGCAAGAAAATCGATTTTGGATTTTTGACTACGGCTTCATCATGCTGTAGGCATGCCCGCAATTCTTGCCGTCGACCATTTGTCCCCGAATGATTCGATGATTCCTGCCTTGACTTTCTACACTAGCAATTTGACTTTCAAATCTTTCACTAAAAATGCCTGAACCTCCTTCTTATCGTTACACTTTCTTGCTATCATTGTCACCGATTCTTCATGCATTGAGCTGGCCTCTGGCCCCATACCCGGGCGGTACTGCATTCCTCTCTCCCTCCATCCAATTCTCCCACCCGTCTTTCCGTTCGGCGGCGTATCCATGGAGCTAAATCCAGTATTACTGAGAGATTGCTGTCTTCCCCTGGATCCTTTCGCAAAATGTTGGCACATAGCGTTGAAGATCTTAAGCTTGCTAAACGGCAAGAGTAACGCCACCAGACGCCTTTGGGTAAACTGACACCTCAAGCTACCATGCCAAAATTTTCATCCCACTGCGAGACTTTTCTTGCTTGCCATCAAAGAATTCGCTAGCTTTTGATCCAAGAGAAGCGCACAGTAGGAGCAGGTGGGGGATGTTCCTAGTCAAAGTCATGCCATATTGCATTGTCCGCAGTGCGTCTCCAAAAGCATGCATATCAAGGAGAGCTGAAGACTGAGGGGCACCCCCGGGCTCTTATACCGCGACCAGCAGCTAAATCTCGGAGCCCGAGACACCGCCCCTGCCACACCTCCGCGCGGACTTCGCCACGTCACGGAATGACAAACCAGAGTGCTTTATCAGGCCGCATAAGATTGAGACCCGAGTACTCGGATCGACAAAGCACGGACAGAGGTGAGCCGCTCTAACCGCTTACCCGGACGCCGACAAGGATGGGGCGCCTCAATTGTTAAAGATTTTCCTCTTTACGGCTTCTTGCAGTTAGCTTCATTATATTCCTTTTCCGTATTCATTCGACGATCCTACTACGAATACTGCTCCCTGCTGTCCAAGTTGGATCCCTTCTCTCTTATAACCCCGCGGGATAGTAATTCTGATCCTTCCGGAGTATACCCTCAGGTGTAGTTCTGGGGAGGGATATGAAATACTACCCCACGAGAGGAGAGTCACCTTGAGCTCCGTGGCAGTCACAATTAGCGCCTAGTTTTCCCATATTGCGCTAGAACAACGGTTAGATTTACAATTGCTACAGATGTAGTAAATACTTTCTCTTTCCATTTCCTTTTCCAACCTTTCCTCTGTGCATATCTCAATCATCGTCTCATCTTAATCATAACCCTACAGATAAAAGTCCTCACATCCTTTCTCAGACCCACCACGAAAGATGAGGATTCAGATCCCTTGACCAACCAGGAGCCAAACTTTCAAGGTACCCCAACAAGCGACACTCCGAGAATTGTAGCTATTCCCTCTCAAGCACTGACTCTGCACTGTTCAACTCCGATATTCAATTACTGAAATTCCAAGCAGAAAGGAAAGGAGAAGAAAAACACTTCTCGCATTACCCATCTCAGACCGTGGGACATCTTTCCCAACCTCCCATATCCTCCCCCACACCCCATTCCCTTCTCAAACCTCCCCTCTGGACTACTCAAAGCCTACATCCAGTCATTAAAATCCCAAGCAAGCAAGCAAGCAAGTGACATTTCCCCCACCAGCCTCTCAAATCCCCCCCGTCCAAACCCCCCAATCCATCCCAAGCCTCGCATCCGCACCACCCAACCCTCCATCCAAACCTCCGTCTGAAACCCAACCTTGCAACCCCCTCATCCATCTTTTCCACCACAGCCCAGCCGCAGCTGGCCAGCTCGACAAAATTGCCAGTCAAAAAGCCCCCCCCTCCAACCCAGAAAGAGTGACCGGAATTCGTAAAGCTCAAGGGAGAGAGAGCCGTTCGGGACTTGGTAGGATCCTTCCTCCCTTCCATCCTCCCTTCCTCCCTCCCTTCCTCCCTTCCTCCCTTCCATCCATCCTCCCTTCCTCCCATCCATCCATCCATCCTCCCATCCATCCATCCATCTTCCCATCCATCCTCCCATCCATCCTCCCATCCATCCATCCATCCATCCATCCTCCCTTCCTCCCTCCCTTCCATCCACCAACAACGAAAAAGCCTCCTCCACCACCACCACCGAACCTCACCCACAAACCCTCCATGCAGTAGTCGAAGAGCACCCACAAACCCTACATCCAATCCAGTAGTCGAAGAGAGAGAGAGAGCACCTCAAGATCCACCGTAAACGAAAAAAGGGGGAGGGGAAAACCCCCCCAAAAAAGAAAGAAAGAAAGAAAGAAAGACGCATACCGCGAAGAAAAAACCCCCTACGCTTCCCGTTCTCCCGTTCTCCCTTCTCCCTTCTCGCTCTGCTCTGCTCTCAGCAAAGGGCGGGAAAAAAAAGATAACAGCGCGCAATTTTCCGTTGCCCGACCTCGAGGCGCGACGTTTCCGGAAAAAAAAACGGGGGGGAAAAGAGAGAGAGAGAGAGAGAGAGAGAGAGAGATAGGATGATGGGGAAAAAGGCAGGGTCGGTGGAGAAGATGGATGGATGGATGGAATGTACTGTATGCTTGATTTACGTACATACATACTATAACGACCGACGGCAAAGGCGCTACTCGCTCCCGGCCTTGCAGCTGATAGGAGAACCGAAGTGTCTGTTATGTGTGAATGGTAGTCAATCGCGCCCCGAGTCTCTCAATGGCATGGCTGTGCTGGAGAGGAGTAATCACTTTCCGAGCATGCCGTCATTGTCCCATCCAAGCTATGTGTGTTCTATCCCTCAAGATGCTCACGTATAGATACTCTCGGTGTAAGCGTTGATCTGCAAGCCCTTCTCCGCCATCTCGGCATCTTTCAAGAAGTCTAACGGCATCCAGACCAGATGGCCCTTGATCTGGTCGAGCTTCTGCCTGACCTCCTGCGCAGGCATGAAAGGATCGTGGAGATGCCCTTGCTTGAACTTTTCGTGTTTGGGGAGGAAGGACTCGTAGTCGGCGAAGGTTTTGACTAGCAAGGGGAAGATTAGGATCAAGCCTTATTGATCCAGGCAGTAGGGAGGATGGAGGAAAGGCACTTACTGTTGTCATCCGGATCCGCGCGGAAGAGATGTCTGAACAAGTCCGTATTCCTCGTTGCGTTACCAGTCCACATATCCCAGACTCTATCGCTCAACGGATCGGCTACGAATTCATACTCCGGGCCTTCCATTATGTCGTTCGGACACACGTCCGGAGGTTGAGCATTCGGGTCATCCGAGGCATCGAGCTGTTGGGCTGGAAGGAGGCCAAGATGCTCACGCCAGAGTAGCCGGCGCAGGGTAGCTGCGTGGTGTCCTGCTTTATAGGGTTGGCCATCCATCGTGCTGTCGAGGAACTTCTGATCTTCCATGACGATGGAGAGTTCGCTGTCGTGGATGCCGAGTTGAGACTACGATGATTAGCTAGAGCAGTGTCCGAGGAATAGTAGACTTACTCTGTCGTTGATATTTGAGCTCCCACATATCGCGATACGGTCATCAACAATCAACAACTTTCCATGAATATACAGCTCTTCCTGCACGAAATTCTCCTTTTCGCTCTCAAGATCGCCGTCCCAGTCCTGCTCCGAAACTTTACCTCCATTAAGCATGGCAGTGCGTGCGATGGAATCCTGCCGCGTAGATGTCTTCTCTCCCAGACCAGCTTCTTCACGGGAGTCTTCGAACCTTCGCTTCCGGTCCAAGTTCCGTTCTTTCTCCTCGTCACCACTATCATCGTGGCCGTCGAGCTTGAACTTGTCACGTTTCCTTGAACCAACGCTGTTAGGAGCGCCTCCACCCATGATTTCTTCGGCGTTGGCTCGTTGGACTTCTTGATACTTGACGCCCGACTTCTCTTCTTGCTGTACCATGGCTGGGGTTTTGTTCAAGCGATCAAACGATCTAAGGTTAAAGACGAAGATATGGTCTTTTGAGTTGACGCCTTGTGCCTCTATCTGACTGCATATCGAATGCTCACCCCGGTGCAATGATTTGTATTGGTAGTCCATGATCGCTCGAGTGCCCGCAGCGGCATCTTCTCTCAGGTCTCCTGCAAAGCCGGGTATCGCTGGGATCACGATGATGACTCTGAACTTTCTACCTTCTTTTCCGGCTCTCACGCACGCGTCCACGATCGCTCTGCCTATGGTGTTGTGTATGGGTGCTTGCTCTTCGCCTGTAGCAGTGATGAAGAATTGATTTTCTATGTAGACAAAATGCTGGGCGTTCCTGATGACTTCAGAATAGGCGTTTTGAATGCTGTGTTCCACTAGGATTCCACTACTCCAGTCACAACTACTTCGAACAACCTGGGCATGTACTGTTCCCGGATGTTCATGCGCCCACGGCTTGGTCTCCAGCGGTGCCATTGGATGCTTAACGTAGTCGCCAACGGGGAATTTCGGGTGCTGAACGGCTATCAGATCTTCATTCTCACCCTCCCGTCCCTGCATGAGCAACCAGTCGTAGCCAGGGTCTCGCTTATATTTGTCACGCTTGACAAAGTTCCATCGCAAAACGAAATGTTCTGCGATATCATAGACACAATCGCCAATGAGTCCCATAGCCACGTCATGCCACGGCATACGTCCGTAATCAGCCTTGCTCAGCTCGTTCGACTTCCAGTCCTCGACGGTCTGGAAGTCCATGATACGATTGTTGTTGAAATCCTGGCCCGGGAAGACCTCGTTCTGGACTCCTGCGGGATGCACATCTGCACAAGGATGCTGTCGGTCGTCCCATCGCCCAAAGCATAGGTCGAGTCCGCCGATGAAAGCCAGAGCGTAATCAATGACGATGAACTTTTCGTGATGAGCCCAGTAGAAGGTCATATCCCCAGCGTTCTCAAAGACGTTGTGATCCGGATGCCTCATAACTGCGATGTTCCCATGACCTTTCGTCCCCGGCGGGCAAAGAGCATGTAGAGCGTGCTTCGTATGTGCGCTGTTGCAAGAGACGGCCGCCGCGACTTCCTTGTATACAATCACGTAGATCTTGACCCCAGCCTCGGCCCTCCTCTTCAGCACCTGGTCCAATCTCCATTCCTGGTTGTAGTAGGGCGGTCTCCGCAAGAACAGCTCGGGACTTAACCACCAATCCTCGATGTAGATGACCTCCTTTGCCTTCTCCAGCGCCACCGATACGGCCCAGAAGTAGTCCCGTCCATCAACATACCACTTGATCTTGTTCCCATCTCTTTCAGGTGCAAAGGACTCGAAGCGATGGCTCTCAGCAACGCGAGTGCGCTTGGCGTCTGTTTCTTGCTCATGCTTTTCGTCGTGGCGATGGTTGGGATTGATGAGGTTGTGGAATTTGCCGACCTTGCTCTTGAAATGGTAGAAGCCTTTCTTTGCGTCGTACAGGTGGGTTTCTGGTGGTGGGGTAGATTGTCAGTCAAATGGCGGGGTTCAATCTCGCGTGGCTCTCCGGCGCACCTTTCATCTGGTTGCGGAGCTCGGGAAAAATATTGTGATCCTTTATCCTGTCCTTCAGCGATGCTTTCTCCGTACCATCGGTTGTTGTTGAGGACATGTTGGCAGTCTGGATTTTCGGTTGGGTGAGAGGTGGGGTGGGGAAAAGGTGATGGTTTTCATGTAAGTCGGGGGGTCAGCATGCCTCACCACCTCAGACCTGGAGAATCAAAGTCTTGTTTTGAAGTAGCCGCTGTGATCTTGGCTGCTTGGCTATTCCTTGGCTGCGACTTGGCGAGGGGTGATGGTGTCTTGAGGACGAGTCTGATCCTTGTTGTATGCTACCGAGCTTGTTCAATATTGGACCCTGGAAAAGATCAGCAGGAACAGGGCCTCGTAGCACTAAGAGGGAATTTTGAACTGAAACAATTCCTCAACGACTTGACCTACGCTTATACTTCCCGACGAAGAATTTTAGAAAGAGGTGAGTAGAGTAATTGATACATCAAAAGTTTCTTGATCAAGGCTTTCGTTGTCGAGTTGTAAGAGAAGAGTTGGTAGAAAGTACAATTTTGCGATTTTCGCGGGCCCTCAATTTAATCACCTTGCGGGAGCTGCTAGAGACTGCCGCCAAACGTTTTCTCAAGCTTACTGCACTCTACAGTCAAGATATGAGCATCATTGAGGTACTTCTTCTAGGTATTCCTTTCAAATTTTAACCAGTAACTGTCTTCACTTCTCTCCAATCAGGCCCATAATCTAATTAGTGCTCTGGCTGCCCCCCCATTTTTGGAGGCCAATTATGTACATTTTGCTGCAGGTCATGTCACACGAGGTTTACGACAAGCTCATTGGCTCGTGCTCTGTTTGTGGATTGGTCATCACTCTTGGTGCTCTCCTTTGCTCACAATGTGTGGGCCGTAGGCTGCGGTGTCAGCAGGGCGAAGGGACTTGGCGATCGCAAGTCCGAGGTACTGAGGCAACCATCGTCGTCATCCTGGTGACTGCATATCTCTGTGACCACTTCACCTTCTACTTGTCTTTGATCCAGATCTGGATGAAGAACGTGCTGGATCCGAAGTGGTGTGGTAGCGATCGCAGGTGGGGATGTTTGGCCCGGGAGTTGACAAATGCAACTCCTCGGTTCATGCATCTTGCCGTATAACATGCCCAGAGTAACAGAGACTTATCTCCTGGGGAGTGCGTGTTCGATTTCTTTGAAAGACATCGTCGCCGTTCCCAGATATTCAATCTGACGCCAGATTCTGGAGATGGCTCAAGGCGAAGGTCGCTGGCCACGAACGAGCAACTTCATATAGATGCCAATATCAAATTAGATACCAACCTTTGCCATAAACTTTTGAAAATTAGCCTCACGTGATCCGCTTCCCAGGTTGCCGTATGATACTTCATAAAAGCCATGTTTTATTTTCCGGTGAGTCTGGCTTTTCCAAGGGAGAAATTGAGATAAGCTCGCGCAGCAGTATATGTATCGGCCCGCGCAACACGAACGCCTATGTTTTCTACCGGATCGCATTGTGATGATTGAATAAACACATTGATCCGGTATTAAAATCCAGAATCCGTAGCTACGAATTGAATGAAGTGCAAGCCCTTGCGGTCTGCTGTACTCATGTAGATTTTAGCACTCATGCCATGCTCTTCACCTATGTGCGCCTCTCTACACGTGGAATATCCCTTTGACAACGATGCTTGCGCCTGTAAACGGGTTCGCACGACAGCTTGCGGTTGAGCTTGAGACCATTCATCAACACGAGTGGCTTGAAAAGCTCGAATCTCTTGTCATATTGCACGGGATTATTTAGTGTAGCATGAAGCCTTGGAAGACTCTCTCCGCATCTGATCTTCTGTGCAAAACACGCACGTCTTCCACTGTCGAGGCTTTTAAGTACTTTAGCTACCAATTATGGGCGCGCTTAAGGTGCTCTAAGACGGTCTTAGTGGTCTCATTGGCCCAACATCTAGGGCACTGGTATGTTTTGAGGGCCATAGTGAAAAGAAGAGTTGATAGTTGAAGAAAGTGGCCTACTTGGTGGAGGTACTTTGGCAAGCGCCGTTAGTTGAGGAAAAAAGAAGCGCTTGCCTGCGCTACTCTACTTCCTCTCCTTGGTGCCCTCGCTTTCCCTCCGCGATTCCACCTTCATGACTGACTTCACGGTTTTCTCAAAAGTCTATACCACATCTTAAACATATCAGATACACGTCATGATTCTACGGTGACTCTACATTGTCTCACTCCCTTTACCGCTGTCTCGTGTTCCTGACAGCGCCTCTTTGATCAGCAGCTTCAGACAGACTCTTTGTACAATGACGCGCTGAATATATACTCGGTAACCAACTCCATATTCCCCTTCAATATCCCTAATCAGTCCAACCTCATCTGCTTAAAACACCCTGACTTTGACACCGCTTGATGTTGACCATCAAATCTCCGCCGTCCACCTGATTAGTCGGTGCTGAAAAAGTCAACACTCCGACTCCGATTCTCAACAACACTTCAGTGAATCACCCAGTGATTCACTACGCGATTTACAAGCGCTTTCGAACGTGAAATTCAATCATTATCAGTACAACTTCATTTTCGCTATCATCAAGAACCATGCCGGTAACACTACTTCATCAGCACTGGCGGAAGACCAAGGGCCCTTCCCTAATCGAGCCACGGAGGCTCAGTGCTCAAAATCTCTCTCAAAAGTCAGAGACGTCGGCTTCCAGCATGGACAGCGCGGCAAATGCCCCGCCATTTCCTTTCTTCAAATTACCCCCTGAACTTCGGAACAAGATCTACCGCTTAGTCGTTGTTAGCGGGCGAAGTCTGGCTATTGAGAGCATGCATCTTCACGAGTTCGAAAAGAGTCAAGACAACGGCACCTACAAATTCAGGTCAACCTACCTGGCCACAGACCATGAATGCTTTTTCACAAACTCAACTGGTGGTCCTGGTCTTTTTCCATATGGGACTATCCGGTCATGCTTAATCAAAGACTTAAGGTTTACACCTATGAAAACAACTTACGCACTTCTCATACCACCATCCATCAAGACCACGACAGCAATGCTCTCCCTCAATAAAGAATCCAAAGAAGAGGTTGCGTATATCTTCTATGGCGAAAACACTTTTCACTTCACCGCCTTGAGTTCACTCATACCTTTCATGAAAGATCGCACACCGGAGAGCCGCAAGTACATTCGAGACATACACCTAACGCTCACTGTCGATGACCGGGACTGGGATGCTATCTTTACGGAATACAGCAGACCGGCCTCTTGGAACACAGCCTTTTCAACGCTTGTGAAGCTGCCTCAAGTGAATGTAAAGAGGCTATCTGTCGAGATCGACGATACGAAAGCGAAACTCCTCAAGGACGGTATGAATCTTCGGTCCAGGTCAATGCTTTGGCTTCACAAACTCAGCCAAATTGAGAACTTGGACATGCTAGGTGTTGGATATGATGTCGGAGAATGGGAAACTATTCAGCACCCGCTGAACTTTTATCCATGGCTAGGTCCAACGGAAAAAGAAGAAGTAAACACTCAGACCGAACAAGAACTCTGGCGATTCCTTGCACCTAAGATGCTCAAGAAGGAGGCAGATGATCACAGCCCCGATGCATTGCAAAAACGCCGCATCTGGGAAATATCAGACACGATCGAACATTATGACCGCTGCACCAACCTACACATGATTGGCAATTCCGAACCCGACTCTGATTCCGAGTAGTAGCTGCGCCGGTTTGGGTTCCATCTTCCAAGTTGTATGCCATGCTATGCGGCCATAAGCTTTGCTGTCCATGGAAAAAGTGGATGGCGAACAAAACAACGGCCTTAGCCGAAGGCATTCGTCCGCGGTCCAGACCGCACGCACAGGCACAATTTCACATATCGAGCCTGAGATTCTTTTGAGGGCAAGTAGAAGACGGTGACCTCCAAAGGCGCCATCGTCGCCGCAGGACTTGTAGAGCGTTGGAACTTGTCTGATCCAGCTCACTTACGGGCCTCGAGAAATCCAGGGGGGGGGGGGGGGGGGGACAAATTTCTTCATAGCACTCAGTGAGAACCCAATAGCCTAACAATACGCTCTCTATTCACTTCTCTTCGTTGAAAAATCAAGGTCAATGCAATCAATTCGGTGCCTTGCTCCTACCCAACATGCCAAATACAATGAATTGCTCAAGTGGTCTCCTGCATTCCGAACTCTGTCCCATGTGCTTCCGCGATTGCATCGGTCGTTCTCCGGCGTCCCAAAAACCCTAGCTTCGCTGAGAAGAGAAGAAAATCTTCCCCAGCTTTGGCCCCATGAGGAAAGCTCGAATGTCGCAAAAGCCAGACTAGCACAAGAAGCGACGCCACACGTGGAAGGATTGCGTGAGGCTGGT
This sequence comes from Pseudevernia furfuracea, assembly GCA_022315425.1. Taxonomy (NCBI): domain Eukaryota; kingdom Fungi; phylum Ascomycota; class Lecanoromycetes; order Lecanorales; family Parmeliaceae; genus Pseudevernia; species Pseudevernia furfuracea. The sequence goes on from JAIUPT010000010.1 coordinate 190,944, forward strand.
GGTACCTTCACAATACGCTCATAAGTTTCGTCTGCTCAAGTCCCCCCCTTGAGCCGACCCGTCTCCTTGCCCTCCACCATCTTCTTCAACTCCTCCACCTGCTCCCTCAGGGCCCTAACCTCCAACACCGCGACATCGGTCTCGACGTTCGGCCTCGTACTCTCGACCCTCTTCGTCCACCCCTCGGCCTCGAAATCCAACTCCCCACTCATCTGCTCCCACTCCTGCACCTCATCCTCATCGCTCTCCCCGTTCCTCCTGTTCCTTTTAACCTTGTACGCCTGCTTTGTCTCCAGCCATGCCGTTATCAGAAGGAGCGGTGAGTACACAATGCCCATGACGTAATTGTTGAGGCGCTCGTAGCGAGGAGAGGACATCCACCATTCGAAGGGGAGGATCAGGAGGAAGACTTCGATAAGGTTGAAGGGGGCGATGAAAACGTTTTCGTCCGGAGCACGGACGAATTGCATGGTTTTTTGCGAAAAGAGGGCCATGTATTCATCGACTGCGTTGTCGGTTATGTCGGCGTAGGCGGAATTGTAGAGGGCGATGAGGATGTTGAGGAGGACTGGTATGGTTTAGTACTGGTTATGCGCATTCCCGTTGGAGATGTTCTAGTTGGGAGATGGGTATGGCACTCACCGACCATCACCACGAATGTGAAGATGTAATAAAGTATCAATCCAAAAGGTGGCGCGAAATTGTCGAACCCCTCAAAGTCGGGACTCTGCATCACGCTGTTCAACATTGCCTTGAAGATGAAGCTCGTCACATACGAGTTATCGTCCACCTGATCCATACCAATGAACGCTTGAAGGAACCCGACCATGACAATAATAAGCAGCGCAAAGAAAATAAGGGATTCCTTCATCATCATTTTCAGCACGACTAGCATGGCGCCGAAGAACCGGAAAGTATCCAAGTAGAGCAGTAGCCGCATCCAAAACATTGGCGCGGAGAAAGCGAGGAAATTATAGCTGAGCTCGTTGAACTTTCGCCGCTGACCCGCGTCGTCGTCGAGGGGATGGCCTAGAGCGATGATACGGGTCACAAAGGAGACGCAGAGGAGGGCATAGAGAGTGCTGTTGAACACATTCCAAAATCCGATGTAGTAGCGGCCTATCTTCCAGAACTTAGCTATCTCATCGAACATAAATCCTGCAGTCATGATATAGAGAATTCCTTCCACGACATCTAGATCTCCGGTACTGTTGATGGTGTTGATGGCGGCGGTGTAGAGAGCAAGGTAGAGGAGGGAGAAGAAGATCTGCACAACGTTTTGATATAGCGGAGCGCGCATGCGGTCAGGATCGAAGTGATCCCAGTAGTTGGTGTTGGCTTTCTGGGTCCAGGGAATGAAGTTGGAAGGGAATTGATCATCTTGAACGAGCCAGCCGCGCCAGAGATAGGTGATGCATTTCTGGTAGCCTGAGCTGCTAATAACACGCAGAGCATGTAAGTCAACAGCACGCTCAACAGCATTGGTAGGCTCTGTAGGCTCGCCTCCAACGAGGATGGAGTAGCGCTTCAGCAACAGGTCTTGCAGTAGATAGTCCTGATCATCTTCCAGCTCAATGATCTGTTTCGCCAGTATTTCGCAGGCCGTGGCGCGCACATTGTGAAGCTCCGCGTCCCATAGTTCCAGTATTGCCTGCCGTCTGAACCAGCGGTAGCAGACTAACAGACAGTATACCACGCACGCTTCATGCTCTTTTCCGCCTGCTGATTTGGCTGTTGCGATCACTTTCCGTGTGATGACGGGCGAATTGGCTTTTGTGACTTTCAATTCTTCGAGTTCGCAGGGGATGACTTGCTCGATTTGGTACTTGAGACGAAGCGCGACTTTTGTAACGGCGTCTGGGGGCATGGCAGAGGGGATGACATCGTCCCGATTGGTGGGGAGAACTGGGTAGGTCATTAGCCATTGGGCACCTCCAATCCTGGGGAGAGAGCTATGTATCCTTACGGCGGCGCATCTCCTCTCTTAAATTTCGGCGGTCTTGATTGTCTGAGCCAAAGAGCTTCTTCCACTGCACCATCTTGCCTGTTTGGCGAGAGAGTCAATTGAGCAGGTCAACAGATGTCAGCAGAGCCAATCGAAGGACAAAATTCATTGGGGGAACAGCGAGAGCTACGTGACAGCAGATGGTACCTCAACAGAGGTGCACTGCTTATTGAAAGCCTTTTCATCTTGAGTTGCGTCCCACAAACTTGGAAATAGTGCCTTGGCTCAATCTTGGCTTGCGATCGCCGGGTAGCCAGAGTGCAAAATTGGCGTCTCAGCCCTATACGAGTTTAGCATTGCCCGAGGGCCAAAGTTGAAACATTGATAGGTCCATCTTCTTCAACTTTTATCTACAGTATTTCAAAGCTTGAAGACATCCCACGCGACACCGGAATTATTGAGGACGAACGACATATCGTAGCCACGCCCGGATCTTTCAGCTCCAACAGTCTTGAACTCGCCAATCAAGGGGAGAGGTACAGAGTAGAACAGAGAAGATGTCTCTCACCAATTGCCGGTTCTACGAGAACCGATACCCCGACATCGATGAATTTGTTATGGTCAATGTAAGATAGCTTTCTCTCCTTCTCTCCACCCCTGCGGGAACCCTGCTAACTTCGCACGTAGGTCAAACAAGTAACCCCCCCTTTCGCTCCAAAACACCAAAGGGTGACTCACGAAAGCACAGATTGCAGAAATGGGCGCCTACGTCAAACTCCTCGAATACGACAACATCGACGGCATGATCCTGCTCTCAGAGCTCTCCCGGCGGCGTATCAGAAGTATACAGAAGCTGATTCGTGTGGGGCGGAACGAGGTTGTGGTCGTGCTACGAGTGGACAAAGAGAAGGGATACATTGATCTGTCCAAACGAAGAGTGTCACCGGAAGATATAGTCAAGTGCGAGGAGAGATTCAACAAGGGAAAGATGGTCGCGAGTATCATGCGCCATGTGGCTGAGAAGACCAAGACGCCGATGGAGACGCTGTATCAGGACATCGGATGGCCGCTGAATAAAAAATATGGACATGCAGTTGATGCGTTTAAGCTTTCGATAACGTACGCCTGTCCCTTCCGTCTTCCCACACTTCAAGCAATGCTGATGCGCACGGATTCTAGCAATCCAGACGTTTGGGCCGAAGTGACCTTTCCCTCAGATGTCGTAAAATCCGAACTCCAATCCTACATTTCGAAGCGCCTAACCCCTCAACCCACAAAAGTCCGCGCCGACGTCGAAGTGACCTGTTTCGGCTACGAAGGCATCGATGCAGTAAAAAACGCATTGCGGGCCGCCGAAGCCCAAAATACCGCCACCCATAGCCCCTCGAAAACAGCTGACGGCCCCGATATACCCCGTCCCAACGAAGCTACGGTCAAGGTGAAGTTGGTGAGCCCACCGTTGTATGTGCTTACGAGTCAGTGTCTTGAGAAGAGCACAGGGATCGCGTGCTTGGAGCGGGCGATTAAGGAAATTGAGGGGAATATTAGGGCCAATGGAGGTGGATGTGTTACGAAGATGGCGCCAAAGGCGGTGACGGAGAATGATGATGCGGAGTTGCAGGCGTTGATGGAGAAGAGGGAGAGGGAGAATGCGGAGGTTAGTGGGGATGAAAGCATGAGCGAAAGTGACGAGGGAGTTGTTGCTGAGACCATTTGATGGAATGATGGCTGTTGTGGTGGTGATGGTGAATTGGGCATGCACGTAGGTATGAAAAGTCGTGATCAATCAGGACGCGATGTGTGCTTTTCATGAAAAAATGCTTAACTCTCCATCAGTAGGTCGACAGTGGGAAGCGCTGGTGATGTATGTGTGTGGGGTCTTTCTCGGATCCAGTCGTACTTTACTGAAGCGCACTCGTCCATACTCATCCGAATAAATGACTGCCTGTAGGAGTTGACCTTTGATGCCGCGAAAGGCCTATACTAGCCCTCTTCTCTCATCTGAGCCAGGCACACCGAGCAAATCTGACAATCGCATGCAGCTCCAATGCGAGTACAATATACAACATTCATGACCGTCCCTGGCCCGTTTGGAATCTTGGCAGCGAAACGCAGCTTCTACTGATCGGGTTCTCCGATCATTGACACAGTCCTTGCACGATTGCATAAGCTAATGCATGATGACTATCATGGGGTTGCGTCGAAATTGTGTAGGAGCCACGCTTAACGCTCCTCCTTATAAGATCGAAATCTTTATTTTCTGAAGAAGGCACTTTGAACGGAGGTCTAATTTTCGATGAGCTCTATCCATGGCTAGTCCTCCTAGTCCTATTCAAAGCAGCCCTAACACACAGTGCCACCACCGCCAAAGGTTCCATCACATCCTACGCTTCAAAAGCCGAACTATCACCATTGTCGATCCGCACTTGCTCCTCCGCAGTCTCCCCCATCTCCCTCAACCACTCCATCGCCTCCTCCGAAACATGGAAACGGCGCCTACCCATCTCAGCCAACTCCAGCGCCTCCGACACTCTAGCTCCCACGAGCTCCCACATGCCTATCTCCGAGAAGGCAATGCAGAGCTGGATGTGGATGCTGAAAAGCTCTGCCGCCAGGACATTCAGCATTTTCCTGCCCTGGTATGTTCCACTCGTGAGAAAGATCTCGTATTGGTCGGGGAGCAGCCGGTCTATGAGATAGCAGATGTTTTGGACCACTTGCATGAGAGCTAGGGCACTTTCATAGAATTCGTTGGGTTGCACTGAGGCTCTTAAGTGCGAACTGGCTTGGGCGCTGAGGGTGGTCATGGTGTTGATTATCTCTTCTGGCGATTCAGGAGAGGAGGCCAACAGATTGCTTGATTGAACAGAGGGCGGAGGAGAGGACGTTGGCGAAGGCGGAGAGGAGAGCGAGGAAGACATGGAGCTCATTGCTCTATCGGTGTTACAACAGAGTCATGGTAAGATGCAAGAACAGGGGACATACTCTGCAGCTGGGTCTAGAAGGTTCGAAGCTGTTCTGTTTGGTAGGGATGATTTCTTGCTGCACAAGGATTAAGAGAAAAATTCCACCTAGGGATATTATCCTCACCGTGGCCAAATAGAGACACTTTTCCGATCCAACTAATATTAGTGTTGTTGTCTTGGAAGTCAACAAAAGAAGCAGCAGCAGAATCTACAGCCAATCTCTGATTAATCGATCACCGGGCATAGCGACAATGCGATCAAACGGATACAAGAATGCAAGTATTGGGCTATATTAGCTGTGAAAGAACACATGTACTTGTCGGACTGAGTGCAAAGTTTGGTTACGCCGGCTGGATTAATTACATATCGTCTTATCCAACAAACACGTAGAGTCTGATAGGGGCTTTCAGTGTTTGTGCTCCTTTGGACAGAAAGTCGACTACCACAATAGAAATCACTCGTCAGGATGCACTTAACAAACCAAAAAAAGAAAACAGTCGTCTCACAAGCTTCGTTTTAGGCTTTTGATAACCGTATCTTTACCTTCAACAGGAAACGAACAATTGCCATTGAAGAAGCATTTGACTCCAGAACTCCTGCCGGGTTTGCGTCTATGGACTTCCGGGCATTTAGAATAGACTATAAACAACGAGAGATTATAGCTCGGCGGCGAGGTGAGCACCATCCTCAGAATCTATGCCCAGCACTGGAATGAACAAGTACGGTCACCTTCATGACTTTCACTATCAACAAATTGAAAGCCGTTGGGCCGGCAAGTGCTTGCTTAAACCGTGTACAGTCTTTGTTGGGACATCTTGCATATTTAGACCAGGGAATAATACCTTTAGCACCGGAAGGGCTACCACCAAAAACGTTCCATACTCTCCCTGGCTTTACTCTTCAAGCCATATACAAGTGCTCACCAACTTCGCTAGTCATTTCAATCACCTATTCTGGGCCTGACGGTTTCCCACAGAAGAGATCGGGGACCTCCATATCAATAGTGGGAACGAGGTTTACCATGAGCACTTGACGGCATCTGAGAACGGCCCATGCCAGCCAATCTCCGAAAGAGAAATCCTGCCTCTGGAACGTGGTCAACGATTGGACAGCCACCATCCGACTAGATAGATCCTCTCCTAACCAATCTTCGAACAAACGCGGTAACAGAGACTCGTAGATCCTACCCACAGGTTTATTGCTTCCGAAGGCTCTGACCCCGTCTTCGGTACCGTATAATTTCATCTGCGAGAGGGACCAGTCGACCTCACTAGACAACGCTGCTTTCCATCCCCGGTCCACATCTCCTGTACACCCACTAGAGAGATCCTCGGTCGAGATCAAACTCATGAAAATAGCAAAGTCCGTTGACGCTGAGCCCCACATACATCTCTCTCAGCACCAGATTCTCGAATCCCAGACCACTAGCCAAATGCTGCACGGTAGGGTAAGTGCGTATCGATAAATCCGTGATCCGAACCTTCCAGATGGCAACCTCAAAAACGGACATTTCGATTTTTGGCAAGTTGTGTTAACGAAACTAGAGATCTTGTGTTGTCCCCCTTGACCCTTGCGCGAGGTACTTTTGAGTTCTCTCTCTTCTCACGGGAAGAGTCTGGATCACCCCAAGTCACGATTTGACGGTTCCGATGCAGTTGAAGTCGTCTCTGAAGCAAACGTGTTTGACATGCATGCATGTGACATTAAGAGAGAGAGGGAGAGAGGTCAACGATGGGATCGAAGGGAAAACAATGGACCTGGGTAACAACAACATCATGTCAAAAAACACGTCGGCGAGCGATGCTGATGGAGACAAAGGAGGCGTTTGACCTTGACGTGGAGTTTGACGTCTTCTTGTCTCGCAAGTGATCTTCGCCATTCCGCCAACACCTGAGACGGAGACAAGAAAGGGAACTTTCATGGCAAAGGGAAATTCAAAGGAAATCCGGGTCCAGGATTGGAAATAGCTAAGATAGTTGCATCTAAGTATCAATTCTGTGGGTTGGATTTGGCTATATCTGCACAACTAATGTCTTCCATCATCATTCCCATAATTCGTTAACCATGCTTCAGGTATCCACAACCTCAGCAACCCATGTCCCATTTCAATGACCCATGGGAATAGACATCTCGCTGCTCTTCAGCCTCTCCGCGATGATGTCCTTGCGATCCTTCCTCAACCGTCGAGCGTAGTTGACACCGAACCCATGTTGGAAGACCTCTCCTATTTCCTCAAGCGTCAAGCCCGACACTTCAGGGTAGAAGAGGTAGATCAAGACCCAGCCGATACCACAGATGGCGGCGTAGAAGCCAAACGCGCCGGACGGGGTCATGCTCTTCATCATGGTGAGGAAGGTCGAGGAGACGATGATGTTGGAACCCCAGCAGGAACTATGATGCGCGTTAGCTACGAGCGTCTTGAGAAGTCGGCGAGGTTGAGGATTACTAACCAAGTCAGGAACATTGTCCCCATCGCACGGACTTCCATGGGGAAAAAGTCCGTGGACATCCACGCGGTGTTACCTACCGAAACCCCATAGAAGAAGACGAACCAGATGATGAAGACGAGCACGACGATTGCTGGCGCCGAGACTGTAGTCGCTTCGAGAACGAGAGTGTTAGTGTTGACCGGAATGAAGTGAAAGGCTACGGCCACTGCGAGCAGACCCGCGGACATCCCCCAAACAGTGCAGATCAAAACCCGACGACGACCGATAGGGTCTACGGTCATCATGTTGACCCACGTCATGATAAAATTGACACCAGCAACGACCAAGCCGACGGCCACAGGGTTGGAGAAACCGACCAAGGCAAATAGAGTTGAAGAGTAATACATGAGCGTATTGAAACCGGACATCTGTGAAATCACCATCAAGCCGCAAGCGCAGACGAGAGCACGGAAATTCGCTGGATTGGTGTGGAGTTTCTTGACCTTGGACCAGCGAGTCTCGTTCTCATTGAGTGCCTTGGACTCCTCAGTGGCCGCAGCGATGAGAGCAACCTTGGCACGAACTTGTTCAGGGGAGGCTTGCTTGTAGATCCGTTGGATGACTTTGGTTGCCTCCTCGATCTTTCCGTGGTAGATCAATTGACGTGGTGACTCTGGGCAAAATGGCAAGATGCAAGCGAGGATGATGGCAGGGACTGCGCCAAGACCGACCATGTACCGCCAGCCGTGGGTGACATGAGCAAAGGCCGCGCCAATTCCGTACGAAACAACTTGACCACCAGTAATGCTCATGTTGTTCAGCCCGATCATGCGGCCGCGTACTTTCGTTGGAGCAATTTCGGCGATGTACATGGGAACCACCATCGCGGCAGATCCCACGCCAAAGCCCACGACGAGACGTCCAACGGCCATTTGAGCGATAGTGTAAGAAGCGGCTTGGAGAATAGCACCGATGGTGAAGAGACAGCAACTACATAGATCAGTACCGAAACGAACTAAATCAATAGACGGATTTTTGCGTACCCAGCATAGATCGCACCCTTTCTACCGTATTTGTCGGCAGTCAAGCCAGCAATGATGGCTCCAATGAAAGCACCGCCGGAGCAAAGCGAAGTGATCAACTCCTTTTCGTTCGCAGAAGTTGTATGGTGATTGAGGTCCGTGCCGAGATAGACAAGGACCGCCGAAATGATTCCAGTATCATACCCGAAAAGTGAACCAGCAATCGACGCCGCACCGGCGACAAGCCAAACGAATGGACCGGTGTCTACATTCTCGATTGAGTCATCACCATCTTGATCAGACACTTCGACGTGCATGGCGTCAGGAAAGACCATCATATCGTTGGTTTTTTCAAAGCTAGCCATTGAGAAGGTGTTGGAATGTGGAGTGGAAAGTTTGTTGTACTACTTAGAAGAAGAAGAACGACTGTGAAGTCTACTATGTACTAGCCGTCAGCCCTACAAGGCTTGGGAGCATATTGAAACAGAAGGAGAAGCGGGGAAGGCATGTGCTCGGTCGAAACTTGCACGTGCAAGGCTTCTTCTTTGGGGAAGGTTTTGTAGGAGGTCAGTGAGCGTGTCAGTAGTCTGAAGCTCGAGTTCTGAAGCTCGAGTTCAGCGTTGCCGAAAGCCATGATTGGAGAGAAACTGATGCTCGTCTTGTTTAGACCGGTCCCAGCATGGTTCTCGATACTTATGATTATTGATTGCTGACGAGCTATGGAGGGAGGAGATCATGTCCAGGAAGAGACCAGACATGTATACCTTTGCCTCCATGGTTGATGGGACAGATGTCGTGCGAAGTCACCTATTACCATATTATAGCAGCGGGGTAGTTTCGATCAGATAGCAGAGTTAGCCATGGGTATTTCGCTGTAGTGTAGACCAACAGACGCTGCGGGGAGTGTTTCCAGCGTTCCGCAGAACTGGGCGCGCCAGCCTTGAAAGGCTTGAAGTAGGTACTCAAGCGCGGACGACCCCACTCTGGTCCCTGAATCTGCCAATCAGGTCACCTTCCGCGAGTCAGGCAAAAAGTTCCATCACGGGTATCAATTAATAGCCCGTTGCCTTAAGTCATCGTCACGCGACGGCCAAGGGCCAATCAGGCAATATTCATTCCCCCGAGTGCTCCGTGATTCACGGATACGAAGACACTTTATCGCATATTGGCACTTGTCGACCTTGTGTTGTGGCACCATGCGGCCAATCAAGGTCTCTTTTTGTAAAGGCCTCGAATAATTGTCTGAGTCGTTCCGAGTGCTCTGTTTCTTTATAGAATGCAGTATCATCTCCGCGAGATGGCGTCTGCAGAAGCTGGGCGAGCACAACGTCACCGATGACTGGAAGGAGCGGTCAAGGTACCCCCATCATGACGAGCAATGATTCTGGTGGGAATCCTGAAACCACTGTAGCTTGGGAGATTGGCCGCCCAGAGCATGGTAGTGGCCGACGAGTCGCCCGTGCGATCTCTAGCTTCAGCTAAAGTCAACAGCATTCACTGGATCAGGATCTTCGCCCAATGCCCCAATTTGCAATGATCTCGCAATCTTTTCGCCACTGCTCCGAGCTCATAGGACTGGTAAGCCCAAGATACTCCACCCCAAAGTCATCCAAAGCACGCCTTTCCAGCGTTAGCCATTTGCAAGGCAAAGACGAGTTTTGAAGTTGGAGACGTTTGACAGACTCAGCGATCGATATGGGGATCGTGCTTAGTGAGGATGGGGGTTGTGAGTTGGCTGTCAAGCGGAGGACGTGATCTTCGCGCCAAGAATTTCTTTTGAGGTACGCTAATGTGATATTTCGGCTATGTTGCCTGGTTTTAGCATCGGCTTGGCAGCGGACTCGTTCCGCTCTCGTCAGAAGCTTCCCTGTACTTAGATATATGCGACAGAGTAGTATACAGTCTGGCCTTAGCTTACATAAACCACTAATCTAGTGGATTCCGTATTTAGGGGACTTTCTTTTCATTTTTTTTCTCCCTTTCTTTCCTATCTTCAATCTAATATTCTGTTCGGACGACTATTCAAACAAGACTTTTTGATTTTCAAGCGTAGATACTATTAGGGCTTGATCGTTTAGTTCATATCATGGCTCAAATACCAGAGCATTACGAGGATTTAGACAAAAGACCTGCCGGATTTCCTCCTTTTTCGACGAACGAAAATGGTGCATTCGTCGTACATCAAGGGTAAAGCTATCCAACAAATGCTATAGATGACTGATCGGTTGCTTACCGATAAGATAGAGAGGTTTTCTGTCGCGTTCCAGTTGGCGACTCGATCTGTGGAAGCACAGTGAGTATCTTATTTACCGCTATTTTACCAGTATTATACTGATAGAAAGTAGAAAAAATATTCCTCGACTTCTAATCTTCGTCATCAGTTCATCACATGAATTCCCACAATGATATCAGTATTGTTCCGGGACAAAATGCGAGTCGTAATAGAAAAGATGAAGCTCAGCGTATGCATTCAAAAGCTTACCAACAATCATGAAAATAATCGGTTAAATAGTGGTATTCCAGGAGTTGATTCGGTGTGCGAGAGCTTATGAAGAGAAACTTGAAAGCAAGCGCCGATCTAGAGATCAAAGCTCGAGTCAAGAGGTGAGCGTTGCGAACGTATCTCTACTGAAGATCTACCAGTAATTCATCAGTATCTTTCCTTCAGGACAAGTCGCAGCTGTCAAAGGTCTACCGATAGTCTACCGGTTTTCCTACTCGAGAATAATCTCTCGAGTCTCAAATGAAGTTATCTTGAATCAAGAATGATACTCAAAATACTGATACTAATCATTAATTTATCTCTTTAGAAAAAGCAACGAAAAAAACGAGCATCAAAGAAGTCTACAAAGATGCTTAGTAGTAGTAGCGACGAAGCTAGTAATGAAGAAGACTTTGAGGCTATGGATCAAAGCGGTGATAGTCTTGAAGATGAGGGTATAAACAAGAATGCCACCTATAAGATCGCATGCATCCCCGGCGACGGCATTGGCCCCGAAGTCATCAGCGCCGCCATCACGGTCCTCCAAAATCTCGCTTCCCTTCTAGGAACCTTCTCACTCCAATTTGATCACTTACCCTGGAGCAGTGAGCAATACAAAGTGCATGGCCACTACATTCCCGAGGGTGGGTTAGAAGAACTAAGGAAGTACGATGCCATCTTGTTCGGCTCTGCGGGAGATCCTGGTTCGGCCCTCCTGAACCTGCATCTCAAAATAAGCCACCGTTGACCTTTTCTACGTGCAGATGTGCCAGATCACATATCGCTCACCGGCCTCCGCCTAACCATCATCCGCCATCTCCAACACTACGCCAATCTCCGTCCTACCCGCCTCTTGCGCGGCTGCAACTCCCCTCTCACTGCGCTCTCCGCCAACCCTTCCTTTCTAGACTGGGCCATAGTCCGCGAAAACAGCAAGGAGAGTATTCGGGACGCACACACGTGGGCACACCATGGGAGGTAGCTACAGAGGTAGCGATTTCCACCCGTCATGGCGTGGAAAGGATCATGAGGTTCGCTTTTGAGACGGCGCGGGAGCGCGGAAGGAAGAAGGGGAAGCCGGGCAAACTGTGTGTGGTGACGAAGTCGAATGCTCAAATCCATGGTCTCGTGCTTTGGGATGAAGTCGCCGCTATGGTCTCCAAAGACTTCCCAGATGTGGAATGGGAGACAATGCTTTGAAATTGTGGGTAAGGGTGTTGCGAATCCAATTGGGGCAATTTGGACCGCGGCCGAGATGTTGAGATGGTTGGGGGAAGAAGTTGCTGCCGATGCACTGATGGAGAGTGTGGAGAATGTGATTGAGAAGGGATGTAAGACAGCGGATCTTGGAGGAAATGCGAGGACAGAGGACGTTACAAGCGAGATTTGCATGGATATTGAGAGGGTCCATGGGAAGAAGAAGAATCTTAGACGATAGACAGAATCAACACATAGTTCGCGAAGCCCATAGATTCCTTTCGCTCTCTATCTAGGACTCTATGCTTTTGCTAAAGCGCGTGTACTGGTCTTACCTAAGGTAAGCACATCTGAACACAAATCACTAGTCCATTATGGAGGTCTGCAAAGGTAAGGTAGTTCTAGGGTCACCCAATGCAGGGCAGCCTCCCGTACGTAGGGCTAGGGCTTGTGCTAGCCTGGTGGCGGAAGTCGGCATCGAATTTCTCCGACACCTCCCGATTTCTCGAATTATTGAGAACACTTCTCATCCATCATGTTGGAGCATCAGTCTTATCATAGATGCTTCTTTCCGTGAGCTGAGTGCCCTCATCGTCGCTGAGATGTGAGCTCAAGCGTGTCCAGATCCTAATAGACTAATGCTTACCAGTCTCGCAGGCCACCTCTCGTCCAGAACCCCCAGATACAATCCGCCACGCTCCTTAACCCTCTCCCTGTATTCCTGCATCTATATGTCTGGCCATTCCTAGCGATATGGCCGGTCTTCTTCGCCTTCTATTTATCCGAGGAACGATACAACACTTACATAAATGGGTCTGAATGGACATTCGTTTGGGCAGGCTCAATAGTCACATTGCAATCTTTAACCTGGCTTACAACCAAATGGAATGTCAATATCGACGCTCTGTTTACATCTATTAAAGCAAAGGCAGTGCGAGACGCGTCGCTCATCAAGGTCCTTCCTGTGACAAATGCTGGCTCGGCGGAGATCTGCAAGCTACTCAGAGACAATGTCAGTAATGCAACAAGCGCACGACATGAAATAGACTGATTGGGAATAGGTCGGCGGAAAGCAGAATGTATCGTTCCTCTTCCAGAAGCGCCGCTTCCTCTACAATTTCGAAGCAAATAGCTTTGCGCCTATGTCCTACGAAATTGATAAGGAGCCAAGACCAGCCATCAGGACGTTCCAAGAATCGCAAGGCCTTTTAACACAAGAGGAGTTTGATCGGGTTCAACAGCATTATGGCGATAATACATTCGACATTCCAGTACCAACATTTACAGAGCTGTGGAAGGAGCACGCGGTGGCACCCTTCTTCATCTTCCAGATGTTCTGCGTGGGACTCTGGCTGCTGGACGACTACTGGTACTATTCGCTTTTTACATTGGTCATGCTGGTTGGATTTGAGAGTACGGTAGTTTGGCAAAGACAGAGAACGCTGAACGAGTTTCGTGGGATGAGCATACAACCGTACCCTCTCTGGGTCTACAGGCAGAAAAAGTGGGGATTGGACTCAAGTGACAAGCTTCTTCCCGGAGACCTGGTGTCTGTAGATCGGACGAAAGAGGATAGCGGAGTGGCCTGTGACATGCTGTTGGTCGAAGGAACCGCAATTGTCAATGAAGCTATGCTGTCTGGGGAAAGTACGCCGCTACTCAAGGACTCCGTTCAGCTTCGTCCTGGCGATGCGGCAATCGATCCAGAGGGCCTAGACAAGAACGCTTTCCTCTACGGCGGTACTAAGGTTCTGCAAGTCACTCATGGTAACGCGAGCGAAGATGCACCCGAGACTGTCCCTACCTTGGCCTCTGGAGTTGAGCCTCCACCAGACAATGGAGCAATGGCTATTGTCGTGAAGACTGGTTTTGAGACAAGCCAGGGAAGCTTAGTCCGTACGATGATATACTCAACTGAGCGAGTCTCGGCCAATAATGTGGAAGCTCTACTGTTCATCCTGTTCTTGCTCATCTTCGCAATCGCCGCATCGTGGTATGTCTGGGTTGAGGGTGTTGCCCAGGATCGAAAGCGCTCGAAGCTGTTGCTCGACTGCGTCCTGATTATCACAAGTGTTGTCCCGCCAGAGCTTCCCATGGAGCTCAGTCTCGCAGTCAATACCAGCCTTGCAGCCCTAAGTAAATACGCCATTTTCTGTACCGAGCCCTTCCGGATACCTTTCGCTGGGAGAGTGGATATTGCTTGCTTCGACAAGACCGGTACTTTGACTGGAGAAGACTTAGTTGTGGATGGCATCGCAGGGCTCTCTCTAAACGATAAGAACGCGAAGATCGAAAGAGATGGCGCTCACAGCAATTTGACATCTGTACTCGAGGCTGGCCAGCAGACGACGCTTGTCCTCGCTACTGCTCATGCATTGGTGAAGTTAGACGAGGGAGAAGTTGTTGGAGATCCAATGGAAAAAGCTACTCTGAACTCGCTTGGCTGGACACTTGGCCGTAATGATACTCTCCATGGCAGATCGACAGCAATTGGCAAAGGCAACACAAGCGGCGGCGAACTTGTACAAATTAAGCGACGCTTCCAATTCTCTTCGTCCTTAAAAAGGCAAAGCTCGGTGGCCACTGTACTCACTACAGACCGAGCCACCGGAAGGAAAATTCGGGGCACATTCGTTGGCGTGAAGGGAGCCCCAGAGACAATCCGCACAATGCTTACCACGATTCCACCAAATTATGAGGAGACATTTAAATACTTTACAAGGAATGGAGGACGAGTACTGGCCCTAGGGTATCGGTATCTCTCCGCAGACGCGGAGCTCGGCCAGAAAAAGATCAATGACTTGAAGCGGGAGGAAGTAGAAGCAGATCTGACCTTTGCTGGCTTCCTAGTCCTTCAGTGCCCTCTCAAAGAAGACGCAATGCAGGCTGTTCGAATGCTCAACGAGAGTAGTCATCGTTGCGTCATGATCACAGGCGACAATCCCCTAACAGCGGTGCATGTCGCTCGTCAAGTTGAGATCATAGATCGGGAGGTGCTCATCCTTGATGCTCCCGAGCACGATGACAGCGGTACGAAGCTTGTGTGGCGAAGCGTTGACGATAAGATCAATATCGCTGTCGACCCTAGCAAACCTTTGGATGAGAAGATTGTGAAGGAGAAAGATCTTTGCGTTACTGGGTATGCTTTGTCGAAGTACAAGGAGGAGGCTGCTCTTCCGCAACTGCTCCGGCACACATGGGTGTATGCTCGAGTCTCGCCGAAGCAAAAGGAAGATATTCTGCTTGGCCTGAAGGATGCTGGCTACACCACGCTTATGTGTGGTGACGGTACGAACGACGTGGGAGCTTTGAAGCAAGCTCACATTGGTGTGGCCCTCCTCAATGGCTCGCAGGATGACCTGAACCGAATAGCGGAGCATTACAGAACTACCAAGATGAAAGAGATCTACGAAAAGCAAGTCGGCATCATGAAGCGATTCAACCAGCCTCCACCACCTGTCCCCATACAAGTTGCCCATCTTTATCCTCCTGGGTCGACCAATCCGCATTACGAGAAAGCAATGCAACAACAGGCGGAGAGAAAGGGAGCTGCTGGAGGTGTGGCAGCCAATACGCCTGCTACAGAAAAGAAAGAAACCCCTGCAACCACCGCCCCACCCCCAGATGCAAATGGCAACCTCACGCCTGAGCAAAAGAAGCAGCAGAAATCGGCACAGCAGGCAGCTGGTCTGGCTGACAAGTTCACAGCTTCGATGATGGAGCAGGAGCTTGATGAGAGTGAGCCTCCTAGGATCAAGCTTGGCGATGCCTCAGTGGCAGCTCCTTTCACTAGCAAGCTTGCAAACGTGATTGCAATTCCGAATATCATCCGACAAGGGCGGTGTACGTTAGTGGCAACGATACAGATGTACAAAATTTTGGCGCTCAATTGCTTGATCAGTGCCTACAGCTTGAGTGTGTTATATTTGGAAGGCATCAAATTCGGAGACGGCCAGGTGACGATCAGCGGCATGCTCATGAGTGTCTGCTTTCTCTCTATCTCACGAGCAAAGGTATGAACCGACTCTCCGTACACAAAAGCCTTTACTAACGCATCTCCCAGTCCGTCGAAGGCCTCTCCAAAGAACGCCCACAACCCAATATTTTCAATCCTTACATCATCGGCTCCGTCCTCGGCCAATTCGCCATCCACATCGTCACCCTCATCTACCTCTCCAACTACGTACAAAGTATAGAACCCCGAGCTGAGAAGATCGACCTCGAAGGCGAATTCAAACCCTCCTTGCTCAATAGCGCCGTCTACTTGCTCCAACTCATTCAGCAAATCTCTACCTTCGCTATCAACTATCAAGGCCGCCCCTTCCGAGAAGGTATTAGCGAAAATCGCGGCATGTATTGGGGTCTCATCCTAGTATCTGGCGTAGCTTTCTCTTGCTCGACGGAGTTCATCCCTGAGATCAACGAGAAGCTTAGGCTCGTGCCCTTCAGCACGGAATTCAAATTCGTCATGACGGGTCTAATGGTCGTTGACTTCGCGGGTTGCTACGTCATCGAGGTCGTGCTGAAGCATCTGTACAGTGATTTCCGACCGAAGGATATTGCAGTGAGGAGAGATGATCAGTTGAGGGCGGAGGATTCGAGGAAGGCGAAGGAAGCTTACGAGAAAATAGAGGACGATAAGAAGATTGTAAGTAACGGAGTTGCTTAGGTAGATTAGAGGGTTTGTATATTTTAAATAATATTTTGCGTCCTTGGAAGGTGCATTGCCCTCGATGCTCGAGCGAATGTTTTGATGCCATGTCTTGGCGCACTAAGGGACCGGCCTTGCCTTTCGCCCTTTCCTCGTCATCCGATTTTCACTCTGCAGCTCTCCCATCCTTCCCATCCATCTTTCTCTCATCTGGACAGCCCTCGCAGTCACCAGTCATGGCTGCGGTGAACCGCCCCGCAACGGAGGAGCACACTTGGAAGTAAGCCGCCTCAAGTCAGTAAAGAAAGGGCTCACTGACCTCAAGTAGTGATGACACGCCGTCCGGGTTTCTCAAGCTCTCTGCTGAAATCCGAAACAAGATCTACCGCTTAACGCTCCTGGAGGAGTTCGTGCGCATAGAAGACATGCACCCAGAGAAATGGCATGAGGCCACCGAAGATGGTCGTGGAACTCGCACCTCATACAAGACCAAAGACCACAACGGCGACATGTGCTCCCGTGAGATGGCCTACCCCAACCCCAAGCGCTGTACCTTCCGAGATGAGCAATGGAAGAACGCCAAGGTCTCGTACACTCTCTCGAGAGGATGGTACCTGACGCCACCGACCATCGGTATGCTAGCACTCAATCGCCAAACTCGAGCGGAAGCCATCCCAATATTCTACGGGGAAAACAAGCTTCATTTCAACAGTATGAGCGCAGTCCTTCCATTCCTACGAGATCGATGTGAGCTTTCTTTACAGTTGATGCAACACTTTTCCCTCGAGATCGAAGTCCAAGGGGGTAAATCCCAGACAAGCCGACAAGAGGGCTGGGCCCGAATGTTCGCAGAACTCCCCAGTTTGGGGTCCCTCAACCTCAAAAAGCTCACTATCCGCATATATAACCCCGATTGCCGCTACGCCTGGAAGCTCAAGCTTGATACCAGGAAACAACGTTGGGTGCATGAAATGGCCAAGAACATCACAAACCTGGATGAGCTCGGAATTATGTTCGACTTCAGTATAATGGAAGAGCTGACGCCGAACGAAGAGATAAAGGAGGATAGTCCGACCCAGGAATTGCTTTGGAAGTTCCTGGCCCCGAAGATGCTGAAGAAGATTGGAGATGAGCCCCATGATGCGCGCTCGCTCTTGAAGCGTCGTATCCGTGATGACCCAGAGTATCGGGAGTATTCTTTTGAGGACGAGGACAATTTTTAAGCGGAGCGGACCGAGTAACTTGCTGTTGTATGAGGCTGGCTTGTGTGTTGAGGTCAAGGTTTGTAATGGCTGTTTTGAGCTTCAACGAGGAGGGAAATCATGTGCTGTTCCATGTATGCTGAGCGGGTAAGAGGGAAAATCGGTGCACTTGCTTGGTGTTGGTGATTTCAGATTTGGACGAGACCCATAGTAACTCACTCATATTACCTCCGGGAGAAGGGAGGATCTCACTCTGGCGACGCCTCAGATGCACTCAATTGCCTGGGTGAGCAAACTACTCCTGCCAAGACGGAAAAACCCAACACTTGGCTAGGAGATTCACATTGTACCATAGCTCTCGCCAAGTTGAGATACCCAAATGTAGACAAACTCGTTGCTCTCACTTGCATCAATACTTGGACACCCAGCGTACTACATCATAACAACACAATATTTCCTATTCTATTCTGAAGTACAAGTGATGCAGTAACGCATTCGTATGCCCCCTCTCCGCCTTGTTACAATCCAACCTCTTCAACGAGTATCATACGCCCACAGCCCACTTACTCTTCCCACCCCATCCACCAAGCGACGAACCAACATGGCTCCGCCAGTCCAACTCTCCAAAATACCAACCCTTTCAGACCTCTACAAAGACGGGACCCTCCAGCCTTCCCCCATAGACGCTTCCCTCCCCACCCCATCAGCAACGCTGAACGCTAAAGTCTCTCTGATTCGGACCTCAATTACAAATCTCGCGACCACATGTATCGTCAATGCCGCAAACACATCCCTTCTGGGAGGAGGCGGTGTTGTAAGTCCACCTATTGCCCCACCCCTCACTTTCTCCGCTCCCTCCCAACAGCCTTTGTCGAACCCAGAGAATCCAGCTAACAACCCCCCCCCCTTCTCCAGGACGGCGCCATCCACTCAGCCGCCGGCCCCTCACTCCTCCGCGAATGCCGCACTCTCAACGGCTGCTCCACCGGCTCCGCCAAAATTACTTCCGCGCACGCCCTGCCATCCTCCTACATAATTCACGCCGTGGGACCCATATACCACCAACACAGAAAAGCCGCCGACAAGCTACGAAGCTGCTACCGAACTAGTCTACAGTTAGCCCTCGAAAAGGGCAAAGAAACGGGGCAAGATGCGAGCATTGCGTTTAGCTGTTTGAGTACGGGGGTGTACGGATATCCGAGTGAGGAAGCGGCGGAGGTGGCTGGGTGGGAGGTGAGGAGATTTCTGGAGGAGTTGGAGCGGAAGGGGGAGAAAGGGGGCGGGTTGGCGAGGGTGGTGTTTTGCATTTTCGAGGCGAAGGACGAGAGGGCTTACGGGGAGTGGTTACCGTACGTCTTTGTCCCATCCCACCGAAAAACGGAGTCGCGAGTTGGGGGTTTAGTTCGAGGAGCTTTTTTATTGACACGGAGACTTTTACAGCAAGATCTTCCCACCCACGCCAGAAGACTGGCCCGCCGAAGAGGAACCCGCAGAGGCAGGACCCGCGACGGCGAAGCCATCAGCTGGAGAAGCTTCAGCAGTAAGCAAGGATACCAGCACCGGCGAACCCCAAGCCAAAAAGCTCAAAACTTCCGTAGATGATCTAGGCAACGACGACTGGGAGGCTGTCGAGAAGCCAACCGAGGCGACATCGGATCAAGCGGCGGATACGACCGAGGAAGGTGAGAGAGTGGAGGCTGTAGAGCTGCGTGGGAGTGAGGGAGAGAAAGTTGAGAAGCCTGTAGCAGAGCAAAAGGAGGGAACGGGAGCGGGTGTTGGGCATAGCCAGCCGGAGAATATGCTCGCGAAGGATTGGTGAGAGGTTCGGATGGAAAGACTATCGATTTGGGGGAGTTTTTCGGGCGAGAGGCATTTCGAAGTGCCGTTTGGTTCTACAGTTACGGAATATCACGAGTGGAGTTTGAGACAGACAACAGCATAAATAGCTGAAGGATGGACTCGGAACAGTATGCAACACGAGTTACTTCTGCTCACAGTCGAATGCGTCAATCAGCAGCACTTAAGTAGGGTGGGTGGGCGATCGATTCCCACCAACCGTCTGCCTTTTCCAGTACGATGAATCGCGATACTGGATAGAATGTCTACGCCCACTAAGGTAGGAACCCCGGAAATTAGGAGAGAGAATTCAGTGAGTATCAGCCCTAAACTCTCATGCTCGTCTGGCGCGAACGTCAGCCTGGCCGTTTGGGCTTCGAGCATCGCTCTCGTAGATGGGACTGCCAACGTGGCTATCTATCACTGTCGTCTTGCGAGTTGAGGTCTCGCCGCCATCTCCATCTCCATCTCCATCTCCATCTCCACTTTGAGCATCTCCATCTCCATCTCCATCTCCATCTCCATCTCCATCTCCATCTCCATCTCCATTTCCATCTCCATCTCCATTTCCATCTCCGTCTCCATCTCCATTTCCATCTCCGTCTCCATCTCCATCTCCATCTCCACTTTGAGCATCACTGCTAGATCCGTCATTGCTCCTGCCTGCACGCATGAATGAATGAATGAATGCTAGAGTCATAGCTAGGATATGTATATACCGTTCCCTAGGTTGCTCGACAGTGTCATTCACCTCGCCATATCTATCCACCCCCCCCGCACTTCGTAAGTAGGTAGGTCCCAGAGCCATTGGCCCTGTGCTGCTGTCAGTCACCTTGCCCCCTTTTTCTTCCCTGCCCACTCCACTACGCCGGGATCAGCCCGATCGATCGATGTCCGAGGATTCGGCCCGTAGAAGGCCGTTTGACGATGTTCCTTCGGCCATCATCCGCGCTTCGATGACTTGCAAGTCTCAGGAGTTCGGTACCCGGGGCTTCCATAGCTCCCGGTCCATTCTCCGGAAAATCATCCCAAACGATTCGTAAGGGATGCCCCCCCCCCTCCCTTCGCCGAATCTTGGTCCTCAAAGCAGTTGTTTTTTCGTGGCATCGTATGTACCGGCTCTTCTCCATGGGTTCTGGGTTGTCAAAACAAGTCAACAGGCTCGATTAGTTGTCGTTCTCTGGATCGCTTCGCATCAATCCTTTCTTTGCCACCTCTCTGTGCTGCGTGTTGTTTCCCAGATCCAAGGTTGGCGCCACCCCTCAACCAGTAGGCCTGGAGGAAGGACAGCTGCGATCTTCCGTCTACGGCCCCGTGGAGCAGCTTGACGGGTACATGGGGGCGCAAAATTTACACCGGGGGGCATCTCCATCCGCTACTCGTTCCCGTCATTGTGAAGTCAGTGTCGCGCATTTCAGCCTTGTCCCGAGGACGACCCAGTCCATGTAGGGGGATCCATGCCGATGCGGATCCTGGGTGTACCATTTCTTTGAACCCCCAGCTATATAAAGTCCTGAGCAACGGCGAGATAGGACGTATCCTTGCTAATTTTTTTCTCCGGCTAGTCTGAATGAAATCTCCTGGTCTCGATGTCGCGATCAGAAATCCTCATCCTCGTCTGTGTCGTCTGATTATTGACCATTCCGGTCATTGGAGAAAGATGCGCTCAGGTAGCTCTGTAGGGAGGCTTTCGAGGCGCGATTGTTTGGGATTATCGGGCGTCATCATGGCTCCCCGAGACAATCACTTTTTTCGGCTGTCCTGAAGACCAGAACGTAGAGGCTAGGAATTGACCTGGATTCCAGGGAAAAAAGAGTGAGAGGACGAATTTTGATAACTGTAGGAGGTCAAGATCGCGTCGCGCGGTAACAAGTACTTAACTCGCGCTAATCTGTTGAGTCACGTGCTTGAACGAACATGTTCTCCGCGCGGCCCAAGAGACGATCAATTGCAACCCATCACAACCCAATGCCCACTCCCCTCCGCCCCCGACCCATCCTCCACCTCCGCAACGCGATCCGCCACCTCTCCCTCCCCTCCCGTCCCCGCCGCCCGCCCCGCTCCGAACCCACCGCGCCCCCATTCTCAAAACCACGCCCCGCACGGATCCTCCAACGTCTCCGCGCCGACGCCCGCTTCAGGACCCTCTTCTTCTTCGCGTCCTGGTACCCCGTCTTTTCCTTCTGCACCAACAACGTCGTCTGCATCATGAGCGTGACGGGCCCGTCCATGTCTCCGTTCCTGAACACGGATTACGACAGCAGCCTGGTGCGCGATCGGGTGTGGGTGCGGCTGTGGCGGGCGGGGGAAGGGCTGGAGAGGGGGATGGTGGTGGTTTATCGGTATGTCTCTATCCATCTGGATCTAGCCGCTTAAATTGAAGAGCTTTGGGGTTATTGTTGAGCCCGGGGGGAGCAGAGGATGAGAGGATAGAGGGTGGGGCGGCTGACGAGTGAGTCCTGCGGCAGGTCCCCAATGGACCCGGAAAGATGCGTTGTCAAGCGCATCATAGCGCTCGAAGGCGACACCGTTGTTACCAAGCCTCCGCACCCCTTGCCGCAACAAGACGTTCCGTACGGCCATGTCTGGGTCGAGGGCGATCAGCCAGATGGCAAAATGAATATGGATAGCAACTGGGTCGGACCTGTGTCGAAAAGTCTGATAGTTGGGAGAGTGGAGGGAGTGGTGTGGCCGTGGAGGAAGGCGGGGAGGATACCGTGGGAGGATCGGACCGGGAATGATAGAGTAATGGTGGGGAAAGGGACCGTGGAGAAGGTTGAGCTTTTCCATTGAGGGCGAAGTCAAGTGGAACTTCTTCAGTCGGCCAGCTTAGAAACTCGAATATGTATGGATGTTCACGGTAGTATACCGGCTCCAAAAGGTATGTACCAACCCCAAATCTTGCCGTTTGGAGTATACGCTAATAATAACGACAGCCCAGTTTCCCCACCACCAACGCCTCGCTAAAAACACGATCTAGATGTACAGCGGCATTAACTCTTATCGACAACCCGAATATCCTCACCGGCCTGCAAGCGGTCAATCTCCATTCCAATGCTCATGACCCAATGGTCACGCTCGGCCCTGCTCCGCGTCTTGAACACAATCGACCGACCAGTGGTCCCAAGTCTTGATACATACCGAAGCCGCTGCCTCGTTTTACCTGATTCCTGCTCCTCGTTTGCCTTGAATAATGATTTACTCTGGGGCTGCCAGATGACGAAGGTAGTCATTGTATCCTCGTCTGTTGAAGTCCAGCCATCTTCGAGATAGACTCGGGGAAGGGCCTGATGGCCTGGGTGATTGCTGTCAAAGGTCTGGTTTTGGTAAAGAAGATCACCTTCTGTGACAAGGCCGCTGTAAATGTAGCAATTTTTTAGGTCAATCGCTGCTTGTCGTTCATGCTGGATATGTCTGACCTCCTTTCCAGTCCGCTCACGAAGCGTTCCATGGAAAATCAAAAGCTGGCCCTGGCAGAGGATCACCCCGCAGCGTTGGAAGGTTGAATGTCGCTTTGGCTTACGGTACAATGTTCCTGCCATCTTGGTTCAACGTTAGCCCGCTCTTTCATTTAGAGCATCAATGTACTCACAGTGATAGCGCGGCAACAGGATACGCCGCACATGTTGAACAGCTTTGGAGAAGCCACTGATCTTGTGACCTCCCACTTTGACCCAAATTGGCCGATGTAAGCTTCGGACTCTTCATCGACATCAAGCTGCTTCAGGTTCAGGGCCCGCACAGTTTTATACAAATCCACGTCAGCAGCAAGCCGAATTCTCCAATACCGAATAAGCTTTCGAAGCCGATGTATCCACTCCTTCTTTGTTGTTTCATTGTACGCCTGCAGCCTGATGACGAGCTTGTTCTTCATGACTAGCTCAAAGGTACGACTTTCATCGAACTGATCGGTTTGTCCGTCATCCTTTCTGGTGTCCTCCACCTCCTCGTGAAAGTCAACATCTTGTCCTTGGCCAACATTTTCGTCTGCTACGGAATTTCCCCGTTGCGCATTTTGGACCCGAACCAGATGGCTCAGATTGATGTAACCCTCAGCTTGGAGCAGGGTCTTCGTGTTGCGCTCAGCTTCCTTGTATGCGTCCTCGTCATGCCGTGTCTTACTTGCTGCCGTTCCTTGGTGAAGCCATTCTATCTCGCCATCCTTGTTGGGGTAGGGATTGACGGCATAAATTAAAGGGGTATTTTGAACGATCTCGCTTGCGCTCGGAACCTTCGCACTTCCTGACAATGAAAGCTTTGGTGGCGGTGGAGGCAACGCCTTTGCCGGTCTGCAATAGCATAAGAATTGGTTGTGAGTAGTGAAATACAACCGCTTGAAGTACATTTTCCCGAGCCTTCTGACATTGCCCTTCTGAGATGTGAGGCGCACTAGAAAACCCTCGACCGGCGCAGGCTCGTCCATAGCTTCTTCGCCTTTGGGCTTTATGCTTGTCAGGTAATGGTCCTTCGGCCTCAGCTCTAGCTCGTGTGTTCGCTGCATCGCCAATGTGCCATACATTTTCTGCTCGTTGGCACCATGCACCCATTCTAGACGATCATATCTTTTCCAAGCCAGGCCAATCTTCTCTTTTCCAAGCCATGCTTCTAGCACATCCGACCATTCAGGGTTGTTCTCTAACATCTTCAAAGATCGCTGTATGATAGTACTGGCGGCCGCTTTTTCAGCTTCCATTGTCTTGTTCATCGCTGCTTCATCCAGATTGTCTGCTTGTGCCGCGCTAATTGATGCCTCCAACTCACCAAAGGGATTATCAAGCTGCAAGGTAACGCTCAGGTCAGGCACGTTGACCTGCAGGGATGTGACACGTTGTTCGCCCAGACTGCGACGAATGAAAGTATACCATTCGACAGCACTAGCTGCTGAATGAGTTCGAAGAATGTACATTATCGTTCCTGCTTTCCATGGAACCCAGATCACCACCGTTTTATCGAGCGATGAGTAGAGATTCACATGCGTAGTTTTACGAGCTAGGGGTATCTCATGCGTTGAGTGCTTCTGAAAGTGGGTCTCTTCCTTTGAGGGTATAACGCGCGTTTTGTACAACTGAATGAAGAATTCTGCATCGTCAGTGGTGCTCTCTCTACAGACAACCACGAATTCCCTCCATTTTTCGACAGTACGCGCTGAAGTTTTCAGACTGTCATTCTCGTCGTAATCAGGCGGAAGCTCTTGCATGGTGGAATCAACCCGCACCAGCATCTTCTCCATCTTGACGATCTCTCCTGGGCGAGATTGTTCCTTTCGAAGTCGCTTCCATGCCCTCTGAGGACCTAATTTCCTCGCATCAAAAGTTGTCCGAACATCTTTGCGTTCAGCTTGATCCGCGAGGTTGAATCTGACCAAGCCGCCTCCGGTTGCTCGCTGTCCTTGCTCTCGACCAGCCCCACCCTTTTGCGACGAGTCTTTGGCCCTCATAACTGGAGAAGTGCCGCCGGGAGTGCCAAAGGGACCGTGAGGTATGAGTGCATCAGTCGAGTTGGGATTAGTGGTCTGATTTACCATATCGCCATTGCCTGACCTTGGATACGTGACGCTTATGGGAGTCTCTGGAGACGAGCCTGGCTGAGGCTGGGTAGAGTCAAAAAACTTGCCTGGCTCGTTGGTCTCAATGTTTGTGACCTCTCCGATGGTTTTTTTTGGGGTCTGGTTCTCTTTCGCAGTAGAAAAAGATGCAGCAGCTGGGCTTTTAGCTGGGCTTAGCGAAGAAATCGTCGCCTTGAAAGCTCCTCGCGGCCTTGTGGGGGCAGTGACGAAGGATGAGGTACTAGGCTTGTGGTTGGACCGGCTAGGGCTGAGTCTATCCATGAATGTTGGCCGCCGTTTCACTGGTGTATGAGGTTCCTCGTCGGGAGAATGCACTTCAGGACTGCCATGCGCGGTCTCTACGGCGGTAGATTGTGCTTCCAGCCGACTCATCCCATCTCCCTCTTCTTCGTGTTCCGTTTCTTGTTGCTCATCTTCGCTTGAATCGGCGTCCTCTGACTCCTCATCAAGATCCTCTGGCTGGGGGAAGCTGTGACTAAACGTAGCGCTCGCCGACGGACCATCAAGACCTGTGATCTGCCTCTGGTGGGATACACCTGGCTTCGCTGAGAAAGTTACAGCTCGCGAAGAGTAGTCTGACAGCAGGTAGCGGGAGTACCAAGACTTGCGGTGGCTCTTGAGCCATCCTTCCGGGATTGGGCCAATGAAGCAGCGGCGGGTCGTGAGGTGTATGTGTTCAGCTGAGGCATGTTCCTAAATGGTTGAATCAGTCAAAACTCTAAATTTCTATTGCCTTCTCAGAACATTACACATACCAAACGTAGAGCAGTATACGATCCAAGCTCCAAGTCATTGCCAAGTGGGGTATCATGCTCAGTGGACTGAATGGGAGTCATCTGCGCTGGAAAAAAAAAAGCTCTTGAGGTAGTACCCCAAGCATCTCAAGCATCCTCAAAAGACAACATTAGGTACAAGAAAGCAATATGTTCACATGAAACCAATGGAGACTTCCCACCTCAAAATTGGTGCCAATACATACGCTGATGACGTTTTGCCGACAGCCGCGCGCTTCTTTGCCCTAGGCCACTCGCCCCCACTTCCATCTTGAATTGTCAGGGCATTGAACTCCTTTCAATCAAATTATGGCTGTACCGCATAGTGTCCCTTTTCCGTCAGGCGGGACCTGGTTCGATACGCTCCATAAAACCTTCGATGACGTCCCCGTTCAAGCCAACAACGACAATGCCATCCCCACCAGCGACTTCCTCGAAGCAGCGGAGTCTCTCACAACGCTCTTTGGTAAGCTACCACCTCCTGAGCTGCTTTTCTTCCATTGAAGAGTGCCAGGCTTACCAGTAGACAGATGTGCTAGGTTCAATAGCATTCACACCAGTCAAGAATGATATGATTGGCAATATCAAGGTCTCAACCTACCTCCGCCCACCACCCTCTCAATCCCAAGAACTTCCAACTGACTGATACAAGAAAGTTCGCGACCGACAACTAGCCACCCCTGCCGAATCAGAAACACTTCAATCTCTTGTCATCAATGAACTCAAGACCAAGAAGCACACCGCGGCAGAAGGCCTGCTCTGGCTTGTCCGGTTCGTCCAATCTTTGGATTCCGAGGCCGAGTACGAATGTCTGCTAACGAAATACTCCAGTGCTCTCGATTTCACCTCGCAGGGTATCCGCAGCAACCTCCAAAATCCCTCCGACGAGCTCTCCGCCTCTTTCCGCACAGCTTACGGCAATACGCTGAAACCTCATCATTCATTCATGGTGAAGCCGATCTTTAGTGCGGCCATGTCAGCAACGCCGTATCGAAAGGACTTCTATGCCAAGTTGGGAGGTGACCAGGCAAAAGTGGATGAGGCGGCGGGAAAGTGGTTAGAGGCGCTAGAGAAGCAGGTGTTCATACTCAAGCAATTCCAGGCGAAGAAAGAGGCCAAATGGTAGAGTGTTCGACCAGGAGAATCCATGTGGTATCGAGTTGATGCAGGGTTATGTACGTGCATTGTACGACTAGGCTATAGACCATGTGGACGTATAGACGAAAAGCAGCAGCAGCCAATAGACGTCAATCGTACGACTGAGTCGTTGACAGTTAGATGAACATGTCCATGGTATCCACCAAGTCACTTTGCCATAATGAAAGAGAGCTTTTTTCACGCATGACGATTAATCGCGCCACGCACTTACCTAGGCTGCCGCTCGGTAATAAACGGTAAACCAAACTTCCAGCCTGTCCTTGATGCCCAATTAATCTAACAGTAGTCAAAGACAAGTAGGAGCATAAAACTGTCCTTTCTGCTATCAAAAATGGCCGAGGCCAGTGAGGTCCGGCCGATTTTTTGGACGACAGAGCTATCGCCGTGGTATAAACAATTGGAAGGCCCGCCCAGTCAAGTGGACCATGTTGGAATGTCAGGAGGCTCAGCTACCTACAAGGCAAGCAAGCATAAACAGACCGTTAACTTCAAAACCTCGGAAACTATTACTCATTCTCGGATTGATCTTGACTGACTCTATACGACGCAATGTAAGAGAGGATGCATAGGAAAGTGGTCAATGTTTTCTCGTTTCTCGGCCGAGATGGCTCGGCCCAAACCTCGGTCCAAATTCAGCCCTCTGATAAGGTACCGTACTTAGCATATTCCACATACTCCTATTATAGCACCATAGCATGAAGGATGCAAGTACAGTCCTGAATCCTAACAAATAGATTGGCCATGGAGGCATGATTGCAAATGCCGAGCTGCTGATTGGCTATTTCTCTCCGCTCAGCAACGGCACTCTGTCTGTCTTGGCACTTGCACCTGAATAACAATAACAGAATATAAGAAACCAAAGCTGCACTCTTGCAACTTGCAATGACATAAATATTATCTATTATCTATTATCTAGCCTTTCTAGTCTAGAAACATGTCTTTCTATCTTAGCAAGGCGCTGATGCTTCTCATTGTGCATTTTCTTTGTAAATACCCATCTTACCTTCGCATCTGCATACAAGGCTCATGATTTTCTTTAGCTCTTTCAACAGGTGCATTCGGCGGTGATGCGCAATTCTACGACAACTCCTCAAACCTCGGCTTTGCACTATCTACCACTCAGAATGCCACCTCGACAGATCTTCTTTTTCAGCTTTCCGCTCCGAAAAGTGCCGGATGGGGGGCAGTCGGCATTGGAGACAAGATGGATGGAGCGTTGATGTTCATCATCTATCCATCAACTCAAAATGATGGTAAGTGGTTCGCTTTCCTGCCTTCGTGGAACCCAGTTGACATTCCCTCGAGGTGTCACAATTAGCGTGAGGTCTGCTTCGTAAGTTAGACCTCCAATCATAGCTGCATAAAAGTCCAAGACCCATAGTGGCCACAATACACCATCGCCTCTGTCCAAAGTCAACCTTACGGTCCAATCATCAAGCATCGAAAACTCGGTAATGACAGCCAACGTCGTCTGTCGAAACTGTGCTGGGGATCAAAGTCACAATTCGGTCGACACATCATCACATAAACAACCCTGGATCTGGGCTCTTGGGCCAGGCGATACAGGGGGCAACGCTGTCTCGTCTGACTCGCAAAATGCAAACATCAACCAGCACTCGAATTATGGTCCTGCCACCCTGAGAATTTCAACGTTGGAACGACTAACATCTCCACCTAGGTGTCTTCTTCGTGGACATGATAGCTACACGATCCAACTCAACCGCCCTACCATCAATCTCCGGCAAAGTCGACACCAGTGTGACACCTCTACCGAGTTCGGTACCAGTGCTCATCATCATCCATGCAGTTTGCCTCGCGGGGTCATTCCTACTCCTGTTTCCCCTCGGAGTGATTGCTTTGCGTTGGTTCAAGTGGGTTAAAATTCATTGGATGCTTCAGATCTTTGCCACAGTAGTGTGCGTGCTCGGCCTGGTCATCGCCATTGCGTTTAGCGCTATGGATCCGGAGTATGATACTTTCGACCGGGGACATCAAATTATTGGTATACTTGCTGTTGTTGCTCTGTTTATTCAGGCATTGCTAGGATACCAACATCATCGGAATTACAAAAAAACTGGGCAAAGGACGGTGGTGTCACATTTCCATCTCTGGATCGGGAGGGCGGTGATTGTGCTAGGAATTTTGAATGCAGTGCTGTGAGCCAGATCACTCCATCCCTCTCGTTGCCCATTTGATTTGAGTGCCTTAGCTGACCTTCCCAGCGGTTTCTCTCTAGCAGGATCCACGCCCGGAACGATAGGCATTGCAATAGTAGCCATTGTTATATTGGCCATCACGATAGCGATCATCTACTTTGGAGCTAGGAGAAGCAAACGTTCGGCCTTGCCCCCAGGCTCTTCAGAGCCGTCAAGTATCGCATTGAGTGGCTACAACACGCCTCGTGGCGAGGATAATAGTTACAGGCCTGGTTATGGAGAGGGACAGCCTGTGCAGGGGCGCGGCTTCGCTTAGTCAAGTGTGATCGTACCTTCAGCGTGTTTTGTCAATTGATGGATCGGCTGGCGACTTGGGTGCACGATGTCTTGGCAGATGATCAAAATTGTCCTATTTTCGCAACGCCATAATTTTTTTAGGAACAACAGCCTTTTCCATATCGATTCCAGCTAAAAATTCTTCGATCTACTTGGGAAGAAAAATACTTAAATCTACAATATTTTCCCTCTAGTGTCCACGTTGTCAAGTTGTGTTGTGTCAAGTTGTGTTGTGTTGTGTTGTGTTGTGTTCTGTTGTGTTAAGTTGTAAGAAGAAAACTGTTTAATCTTCGGTCGGAGAGCCCCTGAATCCTGCACCCTGCCAGCCCCATGGGATAAGTACAGGGTGCGATTCGGGCAAGACCTTTCGTCGAAGCTGGACAATAAAGGCTATGTATGATACCGGACTCCAACAACAATGGCGAGCACGGTCAGCGTTGAAAAAACTAGACTTGAAAACTTCTCTGTTAGCGGGCTCGCGTACGGCTTTCCATAACAATCAAATCTCGTTGTATATTCGCCCGTTATCATCGTACGAGGCCATCCATCGTTCACGGTTCGGTGGGATCGGTAAGTACTCCATAACCAACGCCTTCCCATTCTTGCGGATCCATAAAGTAATCAGTGCAAAAGATCCTGCCCGACACAATAACGCGCGCCAGTTTGATGTGCGCCCTTTCGTCAACCAAACTTGGGGATTCCCCTTGAGCTTTCCGGTGAACCCGTCGCGTCTTTCGCTTTTGTGCCCGCGTTGAGATAACTTAAAGTACACTTCTGAGAATCCCCCCCCCCCGGCCTTGAAAAAAAACCCCCCCCCCATAGGTAGAAAATCCGATATCGGTGTGAGTTGGGGAAAAGTCCGAGCGATTATTGAATGAAAAAAACAAACAACCCCTTTCCCCCTTTCTAAACGCACCCGGAAATGTTGTGTATGTGTTACAGTGGGCGGTTTTATATAAAAGCGTCCTGCTTCAAATAGGGGGACCCACCCCCCCCACACCCATTCTGGTTGGAAAAATGGGTGATGCGCGGACTGGAGCTCTCCCAAGCCAAGTTTCCGAGTAGGACCTCGCGTTGTCCCGGTAGTTGAGGGGGGCTCCTACCTAGGCGGCTATGCCTTGGATTTTTCAGCTCCCAGGAGAGCAAGTTCCAAGCCTTTCGGAAACACATATTGGTTTTAGATTTAGGTAGGTCGGCCCCAGGCGAAAGACTGGTCCGTAGTAATCTAGGTAACCATAGGGCTAATCGAGCAACCAATGCTACCCAGACCAAAAGAAATGTGGCCAGTCATATGCATGATAAATCTCCTCGTTAGCCTTGCTGTAAAATTTGGTTGTCAGTGTCACCCTATCTTCAAAAACGGTCGATTATCTTGGTATCACGTCGGTTTGAAAGAGATATCAATGGTATCATGACCTGTGATGGATACCCAGCGAAAGGTTCCAACTCAACCGTTTCGGGGCGTGGAAAAAACAAAAGGACGAGAGCGCCGATGGAAGGCTCACAACATGGGTTGTAAGGTCCATTGCCGCCTTGTTTGACGGCCGGAGAGCAAAATCCAGCGCGGTTGTGAGCGCGCCGTCGTACAGATGTGCCAGGAGGTAACCGTCCAACGGAATCCGCAGGCTCGGGTTTCCTTCCAATTGAAAGTTTTCCGGCCAGACCCATCCATCCGAAAGTTGCGCAAATCCCCCAAGCAAAGCAAGCAAGCAGCATCCGCAAACGTCGAAAAGCCACGGCCGGCGGCGTGCACACGCCTCCGTATTCGATCCCGACTCCACGACGGACATCCCCCCCGGCCTCTGAACTCATCCTGTGCCATTGAGCGAGGTTCTAGCATCTACCGTCGAGAGTTTGCGGAATCTTCCTCTGGCGAGAGAGAACCCCCCAGGCGCCCAACGTGGATTTGTCAGGGATAAAGGTGGTTGCTGATGCTTTCCTCCGCGTTCACTATCCAAAAAATCGCGGACGAAACCCCTATCCCGTTTCGGGAGTCCGCTGGTATTTCACTTCTTTTGGAGCCACTTCCGGTCCCGATCGAGCCGTTGAATGAATTGTCTGTGGAAAAAAGCAAAAAGGGAAAAATCCATCACCGGCATCGGGTTGGATTCGAGAGAAAAGCAGACTGTGCGGGGAGGGCCGATCGATGATTGTCAAAACAAGAGAGAAGAACGACGAAGCTCGGAGATGCGGTATAAGACGCCGATGAAGATGCATGTTTGTGAGACAAGTTGTTCAAAATCATGAAAATTGTTTTCTGTCCGTCTTGAGATCTTGGCCGTCGTGGGGAAAAAAAAACCAGAAGTGCTGAGTCGCGTCTCGAGTGAACTACGCGAAAACATGGAGTACCGGGGGACCAATTGTTTTTGGTCGGCCCCCGCCCTCGAATCGCCATGGAAATACTTCGGTGGACCAAGAGACAGCCGGATATCGAAAATACGAGCAGTTGAAACATTGTTCACGATTTCAAAGTCCTGGACAAGGCTAGAGAAGCCCTACTCTAACCCTATTTTCGGAAGGCGGCCACTGTACTCTAGTGGAGGCCCGAGAAGTATTTTCCGGGAGCGCCTGAAATGGAGTTTGGGGACTTTTAATTGGCCCTTATAGAGGCAAAATGGACCATCCAAAATTGGGACTCAATGATATCAATTTTGGGCGCGGTTCCGAAGCAGATCTGAGCGCGCGTTGTCGAGGGCAAACCTTGATGTAGGGCGTCGTTGGACAAATCTACATCTTATGCTCGGGAATCCTCGTGGTGCTCCCGTCCACACATCCATAACATCACACCGTCGGTTGGAAGAAAAAAAAACGATAAAAACGCAATTGCAATCGCCACGAAAAGAAAAGAGAGGGTCCCCCAGAAACCACAGAGCGCATTTGGTACTTTACAGTAAAGTACCGAGTCGGAGCAAAAGCGCGCGCTAGCACCATAGATCCCCAAGCCCGGTCCATACATACATACCTTACCTTCCTTATAACATGACATCGCTGTATGCCTGTCTGTCTATCCATATGGTCGTTTTTATTGTCGCTCAAGGAAACGCACTGCGTGGCTGGCTTGCCTTCGATCCTCCCTACTACAAACTGACGTTAAACCGGCAGTTGCTATCCTAGCTAGCCATGAGCACCACTTTGGGCGAAAAGTTGCTCCACGGCTTGATATACTCAAAAGACGGGAATTCATGGTGTTGAGAATGCTCGATGAGGAGAAAGGTCAGTGCTGTTAGGAGCGATTACTAGCTAGCTGAGGCGAACGATAATCCAGCGGCAGATGAATCACTGCATATTTGTGTTTCACCAAAGCTGTCAGTAAGCCGTGCGGAAGTCATTCCCTTGAACGATTCTCTATTCAGACTTGATCGATCGTTTATTAGGATCAACGATCGAGTTTGAACCCCCCGGCTGACTATGCATGCGTGAAAAGAGAAAATCAAAACACGATACTGAAAGTTGTACACAAGAAGAGAAGGCGATATAACGGCCGCGATCCATTCGCTCAGTGCATATCCCTAATCACGTTGAATCCGATCAACGCCCGCAGGACTCGTTGCGCTGAAGGCTTGGATTCCTACTCCTCCCCCAGACCCTCAACTCTCCTCAAAAATTCTCTCACTCTCGCCAAGTCCACATCTTCACCACTCTCACTCTGAACGGCAGCATGGAGACCAGCAACCAATTGATCAAGCTGGCTCTCCTCAAGACTCAAGCACAAGCATACAAGCTTCCTCAGCTGCGTCTCCAACTCAGACGACTGATCCTGCAAGTGCTTCGCTTGGGCTTCAAGGCGAGCATTATTCTTCTGATAAGCCGTTGTCCGTGCTTTCAGAATGGCCGTTGGCGGTAATGTGGCAAGGTAGTCACGCTGTTGTGGAAGAATCTGCAGAGGTTGGTTGTGATCATGCGAGAGTGGGAGTATGGTAGTATCGATATCAAGGCCTGCGTCCGCTTCCCCAACTTTGATGTCTGGTCTAATCTCTGCAGGCGAACTGGCCGATCTTCCACTAGCATTTGATAAGAGGTAAGCACGTTGTTGGTCGTTGGCACGGCGTAGGTTAGCAATACGTTGGCGAAGGGCTTTCCTGTCATCCGATTTGCGCTGAAGCTCCGCAAGGCGACGCCGCTCTTCGTTCAATAAAGACGTTGCTTCACGTAATTTGGTGTGGGTTTGATCAATGAGGGATTGTTTCGCCTGGATCTCAGATCGGAAGGAGCACTCGGTGTCAGAGAGCAGGGCCGTTATCGCTATCGGCTAAAGTCAGCGTATTCAAGGCAAGAATAGGGGAGAAAACTCACATGCTACTAGTTCCTGACTACTCTCAGCAACTTTGCTGATTACGTGATGCCCTATTTTCGTCACTTGGCTGTTCTGCTGCGCGTCCAGCAAGTCTGGATCTCCTCCAACACCAAAGTCTGTAGGTTTTAGACCGCCACGATTTGCTATCGTAGGATCGGCGCCAACTTCAAGCAGCTGATGAATGATATTCTTGTTACCGATTCGTGCTGCAAGGTTCAATGCGGTGTCGCCGGACATGTCCAATGCATTAACGATTTCAGACATGAATCTCACAAGTGTTATAGTTTTGGGGGCAGGCGTAACAAGGTCAGGGTTCTGGAAGGAATTCTGTTGGCTATTTGAAGCACTTCCTTGCCGGACGACGAACTCCAACAAGGATTCGAGATAGTATCGACAAGCGGCGCTCTTCCCTTTGATAGCTGACGCCACAGCCATGTGGTGCAAAACAGTTCGGCCGTGACCATCTCGGATCTCGATGGTGGGGCCAAGCAGCTCAAGAAGGTCTGTGAAGCTACCTTGGTCGAGATTATTGGTGGTGAGGACGGCACGTATCAAGGCGGTCTCGCCTCCTGTATTCAACCGGTAGATGCTTGCACCCTTTTCAATTAGCGCTCGGAGTAGTGATGTGCGCGCCAGAGTGGCAGCCCAATGTAAGGCTGTATGTGCTGTGGCGTCGATCGGAATATCGAGGTCTTCGCCTGATAAGCGAAGTAATGCAGGATGATCTGAGAAATCGGTTTGGTTTGGATCGAGGAACAGGTTGGTCAGTATTTGTTGCTTTTCGATTGCGGATTGGCTTGTAGGCTGAGGTAAAGGTTGTAGTCCGTTGAGTCTGTAATCCACATTAGGTTGAGAGTAGCCTTGGTCATACGCGAAGGACTCGTTAGCATCTGTAGGTGTCAGATCTCTCATCGAAGTATCGTAGTCGAGATTTCCGCCAATAACGAAAGGATCCTGGCTGTTGGAGGGTCGGATGCGTTTTCGAGGTGGCTCATTCATATCGCCATTCTGTGGATCATGCGCGTTCGAGTAGTATGGTGCATTATGCGCTCTCAGCGCAGGGTCGAGCTGACTATTACCAAAACTGCTCTCTGAATGCAGACTTTGCATACTTTGCTGGCTGCTACCGGCATAAGCAGAATCTTGACTATTCCCCATCTGCTGCGATGGGCGCCGGATTGGTTTGACAGGTCGGTTTAGATTTGATGGTGATCCAATCCTGGCTTTGCTGATGGCGTT
This sequence comes from Pseudevernia furfuracea, assembly GCA_022315425.1. Lineage (NCBI taxonomy): Eukaryota > Fungi > Ascomycota > Lecanoromycetes > Lecanorales > Parmeliaceae > Pseudevernia > Pseudevernia furfuracea. The sequence continues at coordinate 226,196 of JAIUPT010000010.1, forward strand.
GACAGCATTTGCTGCTGATTTGGAAATGTTCTTGAAGAAAGTGCCATCCGGTGACTGCGCAGGAGCCCGATTGTCCGCTCCACCGTTGATCATGTTTCGCTTCCGTTGAGCTGCCATTGCCTGTTCTTTTGTAGGGGTGTCAAGGTTTCCCTGGCCAGCTGTTGTCATGCCATCTTGGCCCATATCATACTCGAAAAGTGGACGAAGCAATGCCTCCACGCCATACTGACGCGCAAATTCCACACCTCTTCGGTAGCTGATCCAGGTCCCTTGATATCTGCCGTATCCTCCCTGCACCTTCTCGTGCTCTCCAGAAAGAATCTCCTTTTCCAGGACTTTTGTTCGCTTCCCCTTTTCAATCCCTGCCACTTTAAGGATTTGCGTTGCGTTCAACCATGAGTCTTTTCGTCGTCGCATGACCGCTACTTGATTCACCTCCATTTCATACACCGAGACGCTTGAGTAGACAGCCTGATTGTACAGAGAGCGTTAGCTCAGGAACAGGAAGAAGAGAGTGCTATGATGGGCAGCCATACGGTATAGATTTGTGGCTTTTGGCCCGAAGGATAATGCTGCTGCTGGATCATAGGCTTCGGATCATGATGATGCCTGGGTGTAGTTTGTTGACTGTATGTCCCATTGGCGTGCCCGTAGTTTGGTATCCCATGGGACATGATCTGTTGGTGCCTTGAAGTGGGCGGCGTGGGGGTCGGAGTAGATGCAACAGATTGAGCGGCGTCGAAAGAGTTGAAGGCAGCATGGGAGTGATTAATACCATTCACTACCCCATCAGTGCTATTCTGCGAGTAGGTAGGCGGAGGAGGGTAAGAGGGCGATGGGGCATGCACGGCGGAAGTCATGGTGTTGTACAATTCGGGATTGCAGCTGACAAGGATAGAGGCAGCCGCACGCGAATCGCGCCTTCTCTGCAGCACTGATCTTTAGCACAATATCCGCAAACTAGGCTCAGAAGGAAGTTTATGATCTAGACACTTACCAGTTATTTCGGGACTTGGCAGTAATGGTAAAATATGCAGCAATTCAATTCGACAGAACGTGATGGGAGGACGTGTCGCGACAGTGAGGGGGTTCGCGTAGAGTGGTGCCGCTAGCTCAGCCCTACTCTTACTCTAGGCCAAGATGCATTTCCACCTACTCCGTACCTTACATTCTGTGATTGACCCAGACTATCTCTCTCCTTTTGACCCAAAGCTATCTTCTGCCTCCTAAACTGTTGGAGCTCTTCAATTCAGTCACGAGAAACTCTCTTTTGCATCCTGAACATGATGCTTTTCTAGCTGAATCCAGAAAGCCCCACAGGCCTACCTAATACCTACGAGTAATGCCTTGCCTAAGCAAAAGATCATCTCAAAATCGTATTGACGCAGCAGCATGCGACTATGGAGATTCCGAAAAAACCCGAGAAACGCCCATGCTAGATATGCTGCTGTCAATGACGCCAGCTCACGTGCTGTATCCCATGTCTTCCGCGCCCTGCTTCGCCAATGCACCTACCTCCCCGATCCAGCAGCACGTCAATACCTGCACGGCCACGTCGTTTCCAGATTTCGCGATTACCACCCTCGCAGTACCCTTCCGTTCTCCAGCCGGCGCCACAAGTCTCCTGCACTAGTTCAGCAACGACTCCCTTCCCTGCTGCGGACAGCTCGCCGTGGCCTCGTCTTTCTGCGCCGAGCCAACGATGGTCACCCGCGACATCTGGGTAAGATTCTGCAGATGACATACGGGCGCGTCGGAAAACGTCGTCACCAACTTTTAAAGGACCTGAAGATCGCAGACGTCGCTGTCGACCAAGCTGCGATCGAAAAACTCTCAGAGCCAGGCAACCAAGCCGTACCGCGTCCTTCTGAGCAGCTTATGGCTTTGGTTAGGGCGCAGGCTAGGCGACGACTAACTCACTTCTCCCGATCCAACACTCCCCGGCCCAAGCTTGAGATACCAGCAGAGAATAGCTGGGGACGGCCTATGCCGATCAAAAGGGTTCGGAATTTCAAAAGAAGATGGTACGCCGAGACGCTTGATAGAATCATGCCGCCATTGCCAGAAGCTGAATGGGACAGCCTAAGAATGCGGGCGTCTGGGCAGTTACCGTGGGAGGGTCCTGTTGCTCGTAGAAAATGGGCTGGTGGTCCAGACGACGGGGGCCAGAGCCATGTGGTTGGAGAGCACGTCAGAGGCGATTTAAGAGGCCAGTCCAGTAATCCTCACCATATCACATCTCGCTACATGCGCCGGCTTTGGGCGAAGATCTCAGTGCAGTGTCCGCTAATGAAGCCGAATGCGGCGAAGATATCTGGATGGGATGTTTTGTGGGGGGATGTCCACCGTCATGATACGACATATTTCGCACTGGGACCTAGGGTAGGAAGAGGTCACGACATGTTTGGAGGCGTAGATGAGAGCGGCAAGGTCGTTGCTCAAGGATCAAAGCCTGAATGAGTGATATTCGAATTGGACCTGATACGTGTATCTTTATTTTTGATATTTTGACCCCTCCAACTTCTAGATACAGCTTCCGGGCACAATGAGTGTCAAACCTGACACAATCTACTTTGCATTCTGAGGGGCACTTCCCGGTCCAACACAAATATCTACCGTCCACAATCAACTTCACCGTCTACCCCCGGAGGGCTGCTCTGTTCAAGATTCAGCGAACCAAAAGAGTATAGGAGCGAGTGTGTACAAAAGGGGCCCTTCCAAATGGAGGGAGGATCGTACTCACGAGTGACGCACTCTGTTGGTAGCAAGACCACGGCATTCGAAGCACTCGAGACTACGCCCGCTTCGACCAGTCCGAAAGCTGTACCCGGATGTGGGTTGGGTGGGCAAGAGAGGGGGTTACATGTATCGCTTCCTCTGAAGTTTGAGTTTGGAGAATGCTCGCCTTCATGTTGTGATCCACCACTTGGTGGCATGCATCCTACATATCTGAGCACCTCTTCGAAGACTCAAGCTTAGAAAATCCATGCCATTCCACGTCATACTATGAACAAGTATTGATATCCAAGCTCGACGTCACACTCATCAAGCTTTATGCTCCCCTCCTCCTACGCACCTTGATGCAAGCAGACGCAGATGGCACGTTCGCATCTCCAAAGACGATGCTTTCAGGTCGCTGGCCGATGGGCTGGATCTCGTACTTAAGGGTGATGTAAGCGATCATGAGTTTGAGGTTCTGAACGGCGAACCAGCGGCCGGGACTGCGGAATGTTAGCAAAATCTGATTCGCTTCTTTGCCACCCCGGGTGGTGAGTGGCAGTGCCCAGCGTTTCTGCCAAAAGCTTGAAAACAATGCACTAACCAGGCATAACGACCATAACCCCACCCCAAAAACGTGTCGCTAATGTCAGTTGCATCGACCTTCTCATGACTGGGAATAATACTCTCTGATCTCATTTTCGCAAAGCGGAAAGGGTTGTACTCGTACGGCTTCTCATATAAATCGCCGTCCATATGTAGAGCTTGCACGGCTACGCCGAGCCACGTGCGTTGAGGAACATGAGTACCATTTGGTAAAGTCACACCACCGGGCGATACCACCTCCCGCAATAAGCCGCGGGTTTGGATAGAACTGCGTCGTATGCTTTCCCGTATGGCGCTGTCCGTAAGTACCAGCTTCTTCAAGGCTATTGGATCTGCCCAGTCGCCTTCAGTTTTGAGTACACTGGCTGCCTCTGAGCGTAAACCCTCATATGCATCAAGCGTGGGTTCGCTACTTATGATGTCAAGGAAGAGATTGCTAGCGACTAGGGAGGTTGATGCAAGCGTTGCGAAAGACTGTTGACGCATATCGTCAGAGAGCGGTGTGTTTAATCAATTTCGGATTTCAAAGATATGGGACTTACAAGGACCAGAAATTGGTCAGTGACGTATTCCGCGCGCCGATGGGTGTTATTCTTGTCCTTCATGATCACTCTCACGCTCTGGGTGAGAAAATTCTGCGGTTTATTCACCAACGGAACGTCGTCTTGCTCACACACGATTTCCTGAATCAGTTCCTTGACGACCGGCATAAGGACCTTCTTGACTCTGGCTTTGCAGAATCGGAATGGCAGAACGAGCAGCAAGCTACCGATCGGGCGGATAATCGGGGGCAAATGCCCACTGAGAAGAATACCAATCCCCATCAAAGTATTGTAATAGGTCAAAACGCGCAAGAAGTGTTGATCACGGCATAACGTCAAGCCAAACAGAGCTCGAACGCCAGTTCTATCCACGATATCCTTGAATGTCTGCATCAAATTCACCTCGTGCCAATCCTCGTCCAGCCCCATGGCAGAGTCGACACTAGCACCCATTTCCTCAGAGACATCAGCTTGGACATTTGCGAGGTTGCTTGTAAGGAAGCGGCCAACGATCTTGTCCAAGAAAGCGATAGTGCTTTTGTGATCGACGGTAGACATCATGGCACCCAAAGCGCGCCTTTTAGTTCGGATAGGCCATATGGAAAGTACGACATCAGGTTGCGTCGCGAGCCACTTGATACAGTTCTGGGGTAGCATGATCTGCGGTTGGAAGCTCGAATCGGATACAACGAAAGGTTGACCCTTTTTGCTGAACTAACGAAAGATATTGAGATCCCACAAGGTAAGTAAAGATACAGACGGGCCTACCTTCGTATATGCATCTTGCAAAACCTGTGTGCAACTATTCAGCTGTCGCAGTGACGCTCGGGTCGTCTTGAAGACTTCGTTTCGAAGGTCGGCCCAAGGGAGGCCGTTAGCGAACGCGGTGTTGATCCTCCAGGAACGAATGACCAGTATGGAAATGGAAATGGCTAGGCCAGCGTATAGAATGTTGACTCCTAGGTACGCGTCCATGTTGAGAATGGTGAACGAGGTGATGGGAAAACGAAGTATCGAGGAAGATGTGGTGCGGTAAGAAAATAGAGGAATATTGGTAATTTTCAAAGTGCTATCTGGTACAGGTGTGTCGACGGTCGAGACCCCATCTTTGCCACTTTCTGGGCTCGAGAAAGCGTGGCACCTGAGACAGGCACAACCCTGTTACGAATAACTAATCCTAGCCAATAAGATCTCGGTCGCGCTTAGACGAGCGGGGCAGTGTTATGTTGATCGTTTCAAAGACGGGAATTGTCACAGTCCTAGTGTCTTGTCGTAAGGTAAGCAGGACTTGACTAAAACGGACTAGTGCTGGGTTTTTGCCTTAGGTTTTTGCAGTGTCAAGGTACTGCCTGGTATCGTGCATGTCTCCTGCCCTACGAGCGAACCTCATACCCAGGGCCAACAGCACCACATCACATCTCCCTGAAGAAGCCCGACCGTGTTAGCGAACCTCATGTCTCGGTCCTAACAGTACTATATCACACCTCTCCGGGGAAGCCTGACCGTATCGTCGTTGTCTAATCTTATTTAACGTCGCTAGCTTATGAGGGTTTGCCGTTGCGTGGATGAACAAGGCTCGGTCCGAGACGTATCCTACATCCCCAGTGGCGAGGTCCTCATGCTTCCTCGCCCTCCTATGAAATTGAAACGGAAGTCACTGTAGATCTCATCCTTGCCGGTCAAGGGCTCTTAAGCACTTACTGCGTAGGATATGTCCCCACCCATTTCGAGCAGGGTTCGTTGAATTGGAGCAGTCCGTGCGGAATACCTTGAGTTTGGCAAATTTTGTAAAATCGTTTACTTAAACAAGCTTTTATAAAAAAAATGAATTCCCAAATCAAGGCTTCATGAGATCAAGCCTTTCTTAAGCACCCCTGCAGAGAAAGCTCTCCACAGCCCAAGCACAGTCCAGTCAATTTCAATCTCCATATCCAGATCTTCACCCGAAGTTGTTACATGTGACGCATGGGCAGGAATAGCGGGCTGGGTTGAGAGGCACGAGGAGTCGAGATATATTGTCTTGGTAGGATCACCTCATGCCTTGAAAAAAAGAGCCCAGCATCGATATGCCAACCGATTTGCCTGCCGCGGAGAGTCCGTTGGAGGGTAAAAGCAGAAGTTGCTGTTGACCTCGTTGGCCACGCCATTGGGGGCGTTGGCAAGTGTGTGAGGTTGGAAGGTGATCAAATCTTCTTGGGATCTTCGGTCTTGACATTTCTCGGCGCCTGGCTTGGGTATTCAAGTATTATTACCTTGGACAAAAGAGTTAGGCATATGCGCTCAAAGTGTACACGAGGCTTTATTCTGTCAAAGTAATACATTGTACTTTTTGAGAAGGGAGGGAAGGGGGCTTTGGAGAGTCATGCGTAAAGAAAAAAAAGGAGAGGAAAAAAGGAAACATGGGTCGGGCACTATGAGTAGGTAATTTTTCGGCCACATCGACTGCAGTGTACAAACAGAAGAGATTCAGATGGGACCTGACTCTCGTAGGAAGAAAAAAGAGAGTGTGCAGTTCTAAGCTCAGCCCCTTGTAGCAATGCAATGGGCAAAACGTGGTAAGCCAAGTAATCAGGAACCGCCGATTGCCGCTTTTAGCGAGCAAGACATGTAACTGAGACTGTTGCATGCTAATTGATGGGAGGTAATCTGTGCATAAATCAAACTGATATCTACAGGGAAGATACTTACTCGTTGTGCTGTAGCACTCATTTTACGAGCATATTCCCATGAATAGGTTGTATTCCCTATAAAAAAAAGCGTATTGTTCGGCTGGGATATCAATTATTACTACGGAGGTCTGTAACGATCCCACTCCAACACATGGAGGTCTGCACACAAAGTCCTGGACGCCAAGATGCCTGCGCTAAGACCTCGGAAAGCGTCCCGCCTAAAGAGCTACCTAGGTACCTAGAAAATGCGCCTAGAACTCAGCTATAGGGTCACTTTCCGAAGATAGGGTTAGGGCTACCACTAGCGCTGTCCAGGACTTTTGTGTACAGACCTCCGTACTACTACTTCTACTTCTTCGCCCCCTCTCTTACTATCTTCCGTACTGTCCTTAAATCAGGCATTATCCATGCTGACAGCCCATCGTCCTGCAGAGGTACGCCGTCGTCGCTTACCCTTGCGATCTTCTTACTTACGTAACCTGTGACCTCGTTGAGTTCTCATGACCATTGATGAGGTGTTTGGACCATCAGATACATCGATTGCTTCGATTCTCACCACCATGGCAAGCGATGAAAACACTCGAGCTCTGCTTTGACACAAGCACATTGACATGTAGGATATCAAGTCTTCTGATCTAAGCAACTGCGGTGGACAAGAACCCTAAGATTAGGATTGAGAGGCTGGGGACTTGATACAGGAAGCGGGTGGTGCAGATGTGAAAACGATAAAGTCAAATATTGAGGGCGACAGCGAGGTTTATTATTCCAACTGGAAGGCCTCGCCTCGGCCGCAAATACAGTCCGAAAAGGCCTGCCTCGGTCACAAATATAGCCCGAAAGAGGCCAAGTCAGTAGCCTCGAGTGTGGCTGCATTGGTGTGGAAACTCATGTAGGCGACAGCGTTATCGATGGGAAGATCGGCCGGATACCATACTCTAGTACGCCATCCAAAATCGCTCTCCTTTGCGCAATATTATTGTCGCGAGAAGGCGGCGGTATATGGTCAATTGTATCTTTACAGTTGCCGAGGTAACTATTAGCGGGAAGGGTGGCTAGGTGGCGAGCAGACCTTGCAATTGGAAGTTTAGCATCCAATTTGTCAAGTTTCTTCTTCTGCTTCTTTTCTGCAGTCTGCAAACTTTTATGGGAAGACAAGATGGAGCAGGAAGAAAAATGAATCGGTATACGCCAAAGCCAACTCGCATTGACTGGTAGCATCTCTCAATCGAAGACGTACGAGTATGCCAAGGCAGCTCGGAGAACAAGCCAATCACGTCCTGTCGCCCTACACCATCAATGCTAATTCTAGGTAACGCTGGAACCAAACCAACTGCATTTGCCCTAGCTGAGCGTATTCATCACAGACTCTCCTAGTCTCATCTTTTCACCTCTAGACGCAGAATCTCAAGCAGGGGGAAGGACGGACCCCAGTCGCTTGATGACATGAAGACTCTGTCACCGACAGTTTCCCCATACCTACTACCACTGGGGGATTTGTGTTACATTTGACGCTAGTAGGACTACCACGTTCGAAATAGACAGGCTGGTACCTGTAAGTGCTCCCGCAATTGGTTGCGCTATCCGAGAAGTCCTCGGTACTACATACTCTCGAAACTATAGGGTCTTTTTGTGGAGAAATATATGTGTCACAACTTGCATCCACATTCGTTCGAACCACTCATTTGATTTGAGCTCTTTGTTAGTCTTAGCCCAAAGCGTTCGACTTTGGTGTTTTGATTAGTTGTAGGCAATGGAAGCTTGCTGCTTCGATTTCCATATATCAGTCGCTTTTCGCTTTCAATGCTTCCCCCGCACCTTCAATGAGCTGGGAAACTATCAAAATCCCGTAATTCTCAACATGCATCTCTTTTTAGTGCTTATTCTAGCCGCCATCACACTTGTCGCTGGCGAAATTCCCGGCTATTCTTACGGTGTTGCGAATCAAAATAAAACATTCGACTACATTGTAATTGGGGGCGGTACAGCTGGCCTCACGATTGCTGCGCGTCTCGCTGAGGGCACATCAAATAGAATTGCCATCATCGAAGCAGGCGGCTTCTATGAGGTCGATAGTGGTAGTGCAAGTGAGATTCCAGGCGAGGCCTTTGTAGGAGTTAATACAGACCCCACCGACATTCCATCTAAGGTTGATTGGGGTTTTGTGACAACCCCCCAACCAGCCTTGGGTGGTCGAGAGTTATATTACACACGTGGCAAAACTTTGGGAGGCAGTTCCGCAAGGAATTACCTAGGTTATCATAGGGATGCTTTATCTCACCAATACCTATTGTCACACAGCTAACCGGAGTAAATGCAGGGGTAGTAAGGAATCTTTTCAAAAGTGGGCTGATACTGTTGGGGATGATACCTACACGTTTGACAGAGTCTTGCCATACTATAAAAAAAGTGCAACATTCACACCTCCAAATTACTCGAAACGCTACACCAACACCACCCTCAACTACAACCCCTCGTCCTTTGATAATTCTGAGCAAGGGCCACTCCAGGTCTCGTATCCCAACTGGGCTTCTCCATTCGCTTCCTGGTGTCAAAAAGGCCTCTCAGCCATCGGGGTCGTCCCAAATGACGGTTTCAATGATGGTAATCTTTTCGGATCAATGTGGCTAACCACAACTGTAAATCCGGCAGCCGAAATTCGTTCTTCATCACAAACCGCCTTTCTAAACCAGGAGATACTCAATTCCTCATTACAGGTATATACACGAACGTTGGCGAAAAGAGTTTTGTTCAACAGAAACAAAAGAGCAATTGGAGTTGCAGTCTCGAGCAACAGCTCCGTTTATACGCTCAGTGTGCGGAAAGAGGTTATCTTATCTGCAGGGTCCTTCCAGTCGCCTCAGCTACTGATGGTATCTGGCATCGGGCCATCGCATACTTTGAAGCAATACAACATCTCTCTCATCTCCAATCTACCGGGTGTCGGCCAAAACATGTGGGACAATTTCTTTTTCGGGCCGTCATACCGAGTCAATGTAGTCACAGACTCGCAGATTTCACAAAATCCCCAATATGCCGCCCAAATAACAGCGCAGTATATCAACAATCAAAGCGGACCGCTCACTTATGCAGCCGGCTACGCAGGGTATGAAAAACTCCCCTATCGATCCACCCTCTCAGCCTCAACCAACACCTCCCTCACCTACTTTCCCCCGGACTGGCCTGAGATAGGCTATCTCCCCATAGAAGTCTACCCCGGCTACCCCTCCCAGCCAGCGACCTCCATGCTGAACGACGGCTTCAACTACGGAACCATCTACGCTGACCTCATCGCCCCTTTATCCCGCGGCAACGTTACCATCAAATCTACAGACACATCCGACCTGCCCGTCATCAGCCCGAATTGGCTCTCGCATCCCGCGGACGTGGAAGTCGCGATCGCAGGCTTCAAACGCGCGCGCCAAATCTTCGAAAACATGGCCAACATCACAATTGGCCCCGAGAAGCTGCCCGGCCCCGCCGTGCAGACGGACGAGGACATTCTCACTTTCATCCGGCAGAGTGGCTCCCAGCAGTACCACGCATCGGCAACCTGTGCCATGGGCAAAGCCGGGGACGTAAACGCGGTGGTGGATTCGCAGGCCAGGGTTTTTGGCGTCCGTGGATTGAGAGTCGTGGATGCGAGTGCTTTTCCCTTTCTGCCGCCAGGGCTGCCGCAAAGCACGGTTTACATGCTGGCGGAAAAGATTGCGGATGACATCAAGCGTGGGCGGCGATGAGAGGTCTTCATCAACTTCATAGGAGATGAAGATTTTCGCGGTTAGTCTCGACTTCGAAGCATAAAGCTCACGCTCTCTACCCTTCAAAGCCTCTTCACACAGCTGTTCCTCTGCAGGCTGTGTATGACTTGCAGGGTTGGCGATGGTTAATGAACTAACTGTTCCATCAGCAGTTGAATCAGTTGGTTTTGGCAGTTGACGGTGCAGTTCGGAGTTTGACAGTTGACAGTTGATATGGGTTTGATCTGAAAATCAACTAGCTCAACTAGCAGTTTTGATGATGTATAAATATTGGGATATAGAGTCAAAACGTCAAGCCGGGTAGGGCGTACCCTAGTTCTTCTCATCGAGTATCTATCTATTCTTATGGCGCGGAAAGTAATTGCTCGCTTGAAATGATGTCGGAAAACACATCGATGGGTTCACCGTCGCTTATATGCCATTGCTATTGGAATCAGATGGAATTCGGGGAACATCTTTCGCGCACTCTCCACTTTATATATAGCCGGTCCACGGCCTCTCTCCATGATTTTGCTTTATGTGCTCCAGAGAGTAATCAGAATCGTCAAAAGAAGTCTTTAGTCTTAGCCCTCATTTCCGCTGCGTAGCCTGTCCCTGCAACAATTCTTTAACACTCTTTTTCAATATATTTCTTCTATAGAACATTGTCTCATGAATCTCAACGATGAGAAGTAAGCAGAACTCTTTTTATTTCACTAGATATACTACGATACATTAATCATAGCATTAAAAATGGCTTTAGGGGCATTAACCGGGGAAAAAATGATTTTTAATTATTCAAACTGCTTCACTGGCAGTGTGATGGATCCACGTCCACAGTCTGGTACTGTGGCCTAATACCTAATACCACCAACCAAGGCCAGCCCTACCAAGGCCAGCCCTACCAAGGCCGGCCCTACACTAGCGTGTCAAGCAACGGCCTTCTATTTCTACAAACACATGCATGCACTTGTACATAGAATCCTCATAGTTAGAATTCTATTCAAACCACGTTCAAACACTATTCAGTCCTACGTGTAGTCCCTGACAGGCAGTTCAAGTGACAGTTGAATAGTTGATTTATGTATATGTAACAGTGAGTGCAGTTCTAGCTAGAAACCTCAACAGTTGGTGCAGTTCGAACTCAACCCTGATGACTTGTTGTCCACATCATTCCCTCAAAATTAAAAAACTAAAACCTGAATACTCCAACAAGTAAGAAACGCAAAAAAAAAAAAAAAATAAAGGCAGGGAGAAGCTTCAGTGTAAACTTCAGCTATCTTCGGTCTGCCCGAACTGACCAGGAAGGGAGAAGCTTCGGTGTTACCCTTGGCTAACTTCGATCTTCCGTAATCTTGTGTTCTGTTTTATTTGAGCTAAAGCTCCCATAATTTTGAAAATTAAATTTCTATAACGGTATATAGGACAGTAGAGCAATGCTGTTGCGAAAACGACGCATAGTAAAAACCGCATCATTTCAGACGCCATCCATTTCAGCTTGTGCCAACAACTGATTTGAGATACACTACCAATTCCTACCTTCGCTCATCTTTCCGGAACAATTTCATCTTTGAGGTCTTACCAGCGAAGGCTGAAGTACACCGCGCTTCTAGAACGTCTTCACCTCCCATCCATTCCTTGCTCGAAAGGAGGAGGAGTCTACCATTAATCAGTCTCTCTCAACGCGCACGGATGCCCAACAGCATCCAAAAATACGTTTGCCAGGCCTAAGCCTCCACTAATTACAGGTATTACATTTCTAATCGCTTCCCCGCTAACAAGAGCAAGCCAACTCCGCGTAGCATTCGCACAGCTAGCTACCTGCTCACAAAAACCGTCCCTTTTACCAGCTTTATTTACGCCCCAGTTCCAGCTACTTGGGGTTTAGGAAAACCACACTTTGATTCATCATTCATGCCTTGAAGCACCGTCCGAGAGCACGGGGTTTGCTGTTCGAAGTACCCCTTGGTGCCTAAGGTCTCGGATTAGATTACCTCTCGTCATTGTTAGAACCTCTTTGTAGCTAAACATTATGGAGCGTAGCACGCAATTAACTTCTTCTTCGGTTCAGTCCATCATGCATCGTGACTACACTCTGGTAAGTATGAGACTTGTACTTCCAACATGTCTTTTATCTATTAGCACTGAGCCCTTCGGCAGCGTCGGCTGATCATTCTTGCAACAGCACACTTCAAGCAACTGCGCCCAGGCTTGAAGTGCATGTGGTCAAAACAGTTGCTTCGGCGTGAGATTCAGCTTGTCTTGTCTGCGGACTTTACCGTGCCATGATCTTGACAAACCACCGCAGGTGTACAGTCATCGCGTCGAGAAAGAGAAACATAAGGAAGGGGTGCCTCTTGCAGCCAACGCTGGCTACGACGCCGCGAACATATATGTTATTCCACTGTACAAAACCACGCCTTATATACATCCCAAAGACGTATGAAACTCCCAAAACGATTCAAAGGGTTTCATTCGGCTCTATCACCCCACTTGACAAGCCTCCCAGACACATGCGGAAAGACCATCCAAGCATCTTCTTCCCTCGGCGTCTCCAGCTCGATCGTAGACCAACTACCAGCCTCAAGCAGGTGCTTCCCAGTAGGGCGATCCAAGTGGCAATTGCCCATTGCGTATGGCCAGACAGTGTTGTAGATCACTTTGCAATGTCAGCCCCTGGTCTATACCACTGGGTCGAGCGATACATACGTTGAACCAATTGAGACAGATAGTCCTCGCTCTTAACATGCTCATAGATGATCATCTGCCCTCCCGGCTTGAGCAATCGGTACAGATCTTTCACCAACGCCGCTGGCTTGGGTACTGAGCAAAGGACTTGCACACTGGTCATAGTATCAATTGTCTCAGGCCCAATGTCATACTCTCTCAGCTTCTCGAGGTCCTCCACTCCGCATGGAACGATGGTGTACACATCGCTCAACCCATGCTTCTTGATGTTGTTCCGCAAAGCACATTGCAGGTCGACATTTGGCTCAATACCATAGATTCGGTCGATCTTGGAGATGTCGTAACGGGGTAGCTGGTTACCGCTTCCAGGACCGACTTCGAGGACGGTGCCATAGGCTTTTGCGACAAGTTTAGGGAGATCGGTCTCCATCTCTCCCGCGGCAATCATCTCGTCTGGACTCGATCAGTGTACTCACGCTGGATGCGATGAGGGCAGTCGCACATACCTATTCTTAGCCATAATTTTCCAAAGATGCGATCACTCAATTTGCTCGGACTGAGGACATCTTTGGGCCGGGATTGGAATGTCACAATCTCCAGCAGAATCAAAAACACGCCTGATCGGAAGTGAGCTTCTGCAGAGGGACCTGGCTGGAATGGAGTGCGTACCATAAACAGCAACAGCTAGGAATGCCAATGGTTCAAGATAGGCTGTCATGCGCTTTAGAATATCGAGGCCCATGTCTCGATCGTATGTTTAAGGTGGGAGTGTTAAGACACTAGGATAGGATCAAATACATCTCACTTCAAGGTATGGCCTCATGCGATAATCGTAAGAGGAACCAAAAACGGGAAAATGGCGGGGGGAATGCCAAGCCAGGTCACGTGATCAATATTCTTGACGCGATCTGCGCTAGGGACGAGCCAAGGTACAATATCCGGAGCAAGGGATGAGCGCAAATGCCGTTCGTCGATTGAGATTTGTCCCTCGGCGCCCACATACCTATATTAGTTAAGGAACCTCAAGGCCATACGGGCATCTTTGTGTGGGCTTGAGCAGACGGGAAAATTGGATTCTGGCAGCCAAGCGGGCGGACCTATACGAGTTTGTCATATGACACTGCCTAATCAGAAAGAGAACTGTCCATGCCAACCCGCTGCATAAATTCTCGACAACCTCAGATCAGCAGAACAGGAAATCAAGGACATTCGGTATTCTTCTGACTGAAGCCATCCCACCAGATTTCTCCCATTGCAAGACATGGCCTCCATTCAAAGCTTGCCGGACGAGTTGCTCAAAGTCATTTTTGACTACTGCTCGATGGAAGATTCCCCTCATATTCGACTCGTATCTCCCCGATGGGAGCCTATCGCAAGAGAACGGGTTTTTAGGAAGCTTGTTCTGGGAACCAGGACCGAAAGTGTGGAGAGCTTTTCTAGGATCCTCTCTTCTACAAAGCTCAGAGAATGCGTCAAACAGCTGACCTTCAAAGGCTTGAGAGCCGGCCAAATGGTAAGAGAAACTTCTTGTTTGAACGCCGACAACTAATAGTGCACATAGCTCTACGAACGCGGTACTAGCGGTGCTGCCGATCTACCCGAAAAGGTTGCCCGTAGTTTTCGCAGCGTTCAGTACTTCCAAAACCTTGAGTCACTTCATATCAACCTTCGATGGAATCTCCATATTTTCGGACAAATTCCAGACGAGGTTGCGCAACGAAGCCTTTCCCGAAATCCACACTTGGTACTTGGAAGTATGCTCACTTCCGATGACCTTTCGCCAAACATCAAGACACTCGCAATAAGTAATCTGCCGTCTCGAGATGACCCATCGATGAAAAAGGGGGCTTTCAGTAGCTTTTTTGGTCAGCTATCGACACTCCGTCTTGCAATTTTGATGCACAATAACGGCTTTTCTGGGATTTATAATCATACTCAACTGAGCATGGAGTGCTTAGACTTCTTTGCGAAACTTCCCGCTGTCTGGCTCACGCCAGGAAAAAACATTTCAACCTTGACGCTTTACTCAAATGATCACTGGGGCTATTACCCAAAAGTCGACCTCGAAAAGACGTATTTTCCCAGCCTCCAAGTGCTCATCTTGGGAGAGCTTTGCTTCAGCCATGATTCAAAGTTGCAATGGCTGCTGAAGCACGCTGACTCTCTCCAAAGTCTTTATCTGTTCAATTGCTCCATCCTCCGAGAGGTTTACTTCCTTGGCCAGCAAGACGAGGACGGATATCCGATCGGCAGGATCCGGCCGGGGGATGCAGACCAGAGGACCTATACTTATAACCGCTATTGGCATTATTATTTCACGCAGATGTCCTGATCATTGAGAAAATTGACTCGATTCGTGATGCACTCCAGCAAAACAGCAGCAGCGCCGTCTGACTCTTGGGAAGCCTTTTCTTCTAGTCTCGATGATGAACGTTACTTAAGATTCCTTGCTGATGGAAAATTCCTACCTTGCACAAGTAAAGACGGGCTGACAAGCGCTGGAAAGGAAGGACAACGGAAGGAAGATTGGGAGGCGCTCGCGAGCCTCTTGGAAGTCACCACTGCACGTTCAACCTGTCTTCCAACATATGGAAGACCTCACGCTTGTCCGGAACACCTTCAGTCACGACTGGCAACTACAGTAGCCGCTAGAACACGTTGATTCTCTTAAGCGTGCCTCATGCTCATATAGTTTGCAATACTTGACCGCGCCACGTCCACGTAACAATAGTTCAATAGCGAAGGCTACTCTCCTGGCATGGAGCCTTATGGGGACGCTACCCAACTCCAAGTTTCTCATAGTCACAAGAAGCGATCGTCTCACCACCCCAAAGTAATAGAACATTCTCTCCCGCAATTGCAGTCTTTCCGTCTACATATCTAATTTCCTGGGCCCGCAAAGCCGCCCTCGCCTTCGCATAAGAGGCCCAAGGTTTTTCTCTTGGTCGTCAATTAGAAGGCCGCTATATGGTTGTCTCGTCGACCGTGAACATTACTGATGTGGGAGGTGGACCCAGTAACCATGATACAAGGGGGCTACAGAGGCTATTTGGATGGATGTTTTAGGCGCTGGAGCTTGATCTTGACAGCACAAGTGGGGAGCAACGAAAGGAGCTCATGGTTATGACGATGGTTTTGGTATCTCACATATGCCCTCTTCTCGATTTGATCCACATCTCTATCCCCTGCCGTCTCTATCCCCTGCCGGCTTATTGACCCTCGAAAACCCACAGGGCGGCTCATTGACCAACGAAACCATCCATCAAACGCACTTTCAACGTCTCTTCCGCACCACCGATCCTCCGCCTGCACTCCTTCACCAGTTCAAGACTCCATGGCCTCAAACCCTTCCTCATCGCCCCGCAGTTCTAGCTGCCCCAAGCTAGCCAGCACAGCCCACTCCTGATCGTCGGACCCCATGCCCACATCTCCACCCGCACTCTCAGCAGCGGACGGCGGGCATGGGTTCGCAGCCCTTGCAAAGCGCGCGGGATCGATATAGAAGCCCCTTGTGAGATCGCCTCCGGTCTGGCGATGGAGCTCGGCGTCGATGTCGTCAGTAGTGTTGAGCATGTGCGTGCCGGTAACGTGTTGGGAGGCGAGCTGAGGCAGGGTCGGCGAAAACGGAAGACTCTGGCGGGGCTGGAAGAAGGTAGGGCAGCGGCAGTAGTCGGCCGCTTTGCCTAGCACGTAGAGGTCAAATTGCAGCCCGCCCCATCCGACCTGGATGGAGTTTGGCTCGTCGACTAGTAGCGTTGTTCCAGGACTCGGGTTATTTGTTAGACGATAGCCGGTGCGCGCGAGGAGTGTTTGGTTCTCGGTCGAATAGAGCCTTGCACCATTGACGGTAACTCCGGTGATGGACTCGTCGACCAGAGTCCACTCCACGTTCTCGTTAATGGTGATGCGGAACTCCGCCGCGTGCGCTGTCTCGGGCGCTTCTTTGGGGAGCTGGAAATCGGCATGCATTTCTATTCGGCTGAATACAAAGCCTTGCTCAGGGCGGAGCGGCTGGGTAGGCAAGGCGAAGTAGACGGTATCGGTGGCGGTTTGGGAAGCATTGTTGCCAGGGCCCGACATGAATTTGGTGTGGAATGATAGGGGAGGGGAGGGGAGGTAGAGTGTCTCATTCGTCGGCTGGATAGAGGGCCCGGTGTCAGCAGTGTCCTTTTCAAGAGGGATTTCCGAGCACGGAAGCATGGCTAGAGAGACATGAAGCTTCCGGTATGGCCGAAACTGTGGCCCAGCAGACGTTTTATGTCCGCTAAAAATGCTTACCAGAGCCGAGAGCTTCTCAGCGACTTCGAGTTTGCATCCGACGATGATTGGAGTGGGCAAGTCCCAGGTTTCCGCAGAGGTATTGTGAACGGAAGCCATAACGGGCGAGCCTAACAATTAGCTGCGAGAGAAATCGAAGACGACGTGACAATAAGCGAACAAGATAAGAGAGACAAGAGTGTCTTTTTGTGTGCGAATGAAAGGTTTGATCGTTTGTGTGGGACGTAAGCAAATACCAAGTATTCTAGCAAGTTTGGTGGCCGGACCAATGACGGCATCCTTGTTATTGTCAACACTTGAGGATTTTCCTCTTCCCCGGCCCGGTGTGTGAAGCGCCTATATTTATTCAACGAAAAAGAGGCATTTGGCGTCGGTGGGAATCTACTCGCAAGGTGATGTATATGGAGTTTTACTGCTGAGTTAACCTGTGCTTAGAGTCTAGAAGTGTCTGAAGTGGTGAACTCTAGAGGGTCCTTCTCGTGATGTGAACATGAGGCGATACAAAACACGTAAATGGTGTTTGGACCTTCCCAGCGCCCAGGATTTGGAGCCAATAGAGAGCCTGAACAGGCATATTCTCGTTACCCTAGCGCCAAGCAAACTCCCATCTTTAGCAGCATGGACCTGGAGTGAAGATTGAAGCTATATAATGTATGTAGGCGTGGGCGCGTGGGACGAAAGAATGCTATGACTCTGAAAGAGATAGAATCGAATGAAGAGTCAAACGTGTCAACTCAGCAGGTGCAGCAGTGTGATAGATAGCAAAAGCATGATGGTCTATCTATGGAGGAGGTCCAGGGGTATATAACCCATGGCCTGACAAAGAGATATATCTAACAAAGGACAAACATGAGATGCAAACATGAGATGCAAACATGAGATGAAATGATCTAGGCCCGTCCAACACTTCCCCCTGACTAGTCATAGCCATGCATCTCCCCCCAGTCCATGACATTCAAGTCTCTCTCAGTCCATGACATTCAGTCCTCAGCACCAGTCCTCGGCATGATTTCTGTAGCTTTGATCCTTCATTCTTAGTTCTTGTTGTACTCCTCAAGTCGATTCTTGTTAACGTTCCAGTCACCAGCCTGGGAGGCCTGATCCTGTTGCTTGAAGAAGCAGATCTTTTCGTGAAAACGTTTGTCACACTCGCTGTAAGGTTTGTTGTTATTCTTTGTTATTGTTGTTTTTGTTGTTTGTTGTTTCTGGCTAGAAGTACCTTGCTGTTATCGTCACTGGACATCAACTTCTAACGGGCTTTCTCGGTCAAGTAATTGTTTTCACGATATTTTCAAAGTCTGGCTCGAGAAGCTTTGTCATTGAAGTCCTTGTCACGGCTGGTGTGGGGGTGGAGGGATTGTGATCGTTCTCGAAATGAATTGAGTGGGGACGGAGTGCTAGGGACATTCTGTAGGTTGAAGTAATGTGGACTCTCCTCATTGTCGTGGCCACCGTTGAGCATGACGATGGTGTGATTGTTCGTGGTTTGATGTAATGTCGTCTCTTCTCTATCCTGAAGTCGTGCGTTGTGATATAACGTAGTTTCCCCTCTATCCTGGGGTCGTGTTGTTTGTAGTTTCCCTTCTATCTTGGGGTCGTGTTGTTTGCAGTCTCCCTTCTATCTTGGGATCGTTTTGTTTACAGTCTTCTCTCTATTCTAAGGTCGTTTTGTTTGTAGTCTCCCCTTTATTCTGGGGTCGTTTTATTTGTAGTCTTCCCTCTATTCTGGGGTCGTTTTGTTTGTAGTCTTCTCTTTATCCTGAGATCGTTTTTGATATGATAACAGCCCCTTCAAGTCTGATAGCTAAATGGAAAAGGGGTAGGTCCTGGACACGGACCACTTGCTTACTTTACTAATATATTCATCGCCAGAAGACTTCATCTAAGACTGTCCAGCTCAGTCTTCATAGCAGGGTCAGTCAGTTCCCAGGTGTCATGGTCCCAATGCAAAAACTCAAAGCGGTAGCAACCAAAGTCAATGCAAACTAAACGTTGACACTCTGGCTATCAAAACCCATGACTGATGCAAGTTGGATTTTTAAGTTCCGATGAAATTCCACCCTATGAGCTTTCTTTTATGTACAAACTCTCTGTTGTCTTGCCCTGGCTCAACCTGCGTCGGATCAACCTCGCAGCTTCAATCGCTAGCTGTGAGTTGAGTAAGACCCATGATCTGTCCGAAGAGCTTAAAGCTTGCAAACCAGAATCCACTTGGCGTCTCATATCCGCAGCGCATTTCAGCTCGTCCAGCCAAACTTTGATACGTGAACACGGTGCAAGCAATGTATCTATCCACGCAGCATCTCGAGCTTCACTAAGCATGTGGATGGCACCGATCATTGGGGTGCGGCCGCTGAATCTACAAGTATGCGCGTCTAGAGACACATGCTCTGCTTCCAGCCATTGCCTGGCCATTTGGTGGCCTCCAAACAGGTACTGGAAACCGTAATTCACGAACAGAAGCACCACAAGGCTGAGGCCATCTATTCCTTTCTGAGCTGCAACAAAGGTCATAGCTAGAAGCTGTGAGATGTGGGCCAAGCGGAAGTATACCGTAAGGATCCTGCTGACAGACGGAGTGGATAGCATTGTCTTGTTGAGAAGCCAGTCTATTAAGCCACGGTCTCCCACATACAGATACCACGTGTTGGCATTTTCGTGGACAGCGCTCAGCATGCAGGCTTCGTGGTTTTCGTTGTTCTCGAGATAACCCGAAGGCCTTTCCGCCCGAAGGAGTCTGCAAACGACCTTCGAAAAAAGACCGTTGAATATGATGGCGGCGCTGCCAAACGCCCCAAGCAAGCATAGCACGATGACAAGTCCTACTAGGACAAGGTGATAGGAGAATCTTCCGAGGCGAGATACCGTCAAGTGAAGCAACTTCTTTTTCAACGTTTGAGTTCGGTTCTCGCGGCTGATGCGGATGATGTGGAGCTCCTGGTGACGACGAAAGGTAGACTTGTTGGGAGTTTTGTTCTGTAGATTTGGGACAATCTTGTCCGCAGCTGCTGCGCCTGGTAAGTGGTGCGGTTCTGCTAAAACAGCTTCTGGCATTTCTATTGGCTTCCGATGCTTACGCAAGGCGAATTCCGTGATCATGGAGGTTGCTGATCCATTGGCGCGTGTGAAAACGCTGCCCCAGTTGACGTCCCAGACTTTATAAGTCGATTCGCTCCTGGCATTAGCTCTGTCGAAAAACTCCGACCCTCCTCGAAGCAACCTCCATATGCCATCAAGATACCCAAGTTTGGGGAACAGTCCGACAGTGAGATGACCTGCGAGAGCAAGTTCGCCGACCATGCGATGATCTTCCCCATAATTGGCCAGATGACAAACGAGAGGAAATAAGGCTGACCACTCGCTGATTATAGACGGGATACGAACGACTGGAAAATAGGCAGAAAGGCCCAGAGTGGCTGAAGTGGTTGAGCTGTTGGATATCATCGCCCTGAAAGCGCACTGGATGTGAGTAAAGACACGTGGCTTTCGAGCGTACGGCTCGACTTATGTTCAGTCATGACTTGGTGAGTACTGTTATAGAAGCATGAAATCAGCCGTGGGAGGCATTGCTGTCTGAGTCGTGTCGTGTTCTTCTGGCATAGCCACGTTGCAGTGGTACCCACACATCGTGACCGCAGCCTTCCATGCATATTCGAGGCAAGTGCTTGAACCGAGCTTTTTCAAGGCTCTGCACCATTAACATGAGTATCGAGGTTCCATCAAGTGAGAAATACCCTCCGTCGTTGCAATCGAGGGGGCGGTGAGGGATGTACTGTTGTAGGGCTGCAGAAATGCAAGGCTGACGCCGACATAACTAGGCAACGAGGCGTAGATAAATCGTACAGGTTTCACTTTCTTTGCCCCGCATTCAGAAAACGCCATGAGTCCAATTCACAAGACCGAGTCACTTACTGTCAAAGCAATCCGCAGTGTGCTTGAGGACATGGTAGAATATGACTCAGATGATTACTTTCTTAGATGTGAGGGACAGAAAAAATCTACTATTCCAAGAATGACGGCAACATTCGCTGTACCACCTTGGCACGGAAAATGGGCCCAGTACTTTGACGCCAAAGATCGTAATAAGTATATCATAGATACTTGTAAAGACCTTTGGAGACAGGCGGGAGATGCAGAAGCTCACGTTTCTAACATCGACGAGCTTTTATCTCCACTGTTGGAGTGTCGCGTTTACGTACGAGGAATGGAACCGGGGAGTTTCGAAGACGACTTCGCACTTCGTGCCTATAACATCTTGAAGCGACTACCATCCAGACCTTTAAAATTGACAAGCGCTCCACCTATCATCGACAGGCAGTACTTTTGGGATGACGAGACTTCGATTATAGGAAGCCCATCAGGTCCCATTGGATTTGCGGCGTGGGACTCACTGCGAGTCGCCGCTTCATTGAGCGTAAATATCATTCAGATGACTCTCTATATCGTTATCTCTGGGCCATATACGTTCGGAAGGAACGTAGAGGACTACCCGAACATACTAGCCGAGCTTTTAGAGGCCTCATCCGGTTTAGCACCTAAGTGTGTCTCAAACGCAGAGCATCAACAGTGGTTCATTGTACGAGCTGCTCTATGGTCTTCATGGCAACGCAGCGTAATGCTTTATCATTATGCCAATTTGCGAGATGCCTTAGAAATGCGAATGGGGTTCACTGGTAACCAACGGCGCAGGATCAATCTCCGTAGTACTAACCCGAACCCCGGCTTGTCCGTCCATGAGATGTCGAATCTCCAGGCCGCCCATGGTAAAGCTCGGTCCATGTGTTCGTGGGCATTCGAGCTTCTGAGAACAGAGCAGGTCTGCCTTGGTATGGACTTTCGAACATTTCATCAAAGATACTTGCAGCTCTGGGGCAATGCTCCTGCTCGATGCAAGGAAGGCTCACCAATGCCATGCGCTGGTAAAGACCCAGACGGCTGTTGGAGGTTTAAAGGGATGGTGATCAAGGACCAGTCTGCGCACGACTCTGGCTGTAGACGGCGATGTCGCAAGCTCCCATGGGACGAGTCTTCATATAGGAGTGTTTCGGGAGCACGAGCCGTGATTATAGCACCAGCAAGATTAAAAACCAAGGACCCTCACTTGAAGTACTGTTCAGCTTCTGAGAGCACGCTAGTCATCTCCCATGTATGGTCACATGGACAAGGGGGCAGACCGCATGTGGGAGTGAATCTTTGCTTGCATCGACGATACGTGAAGATAGCAACAGCTCTTGGTTGCGATTCATACTGGTGGGATTCAGCCTGCATCCCCGAGGACCATACCCTACGATCTGAAGCGATACAGAACATTAATAGTACTTTCTCTAGAAGTAAAATCACACTAGTATGTGATAAGGACCTTATGAGAATTGACATTTCGAACTTGACATTAAAAATCAAAGAGTCAATACTGGCTACGGTCCTTGTCTGCGATTGGAACTTACGGGCGTGGACTTTTCTCGAGTCCGTAAGAGGCCGGCATAACATTCATCTGTTGTGCAAAAACAATAGGACCATTTCATTTCTTCGGGTAGTTCGAGATGTGTTTGAACATGGCAGCATTGACTTGGCGATTCTCAGTTTCACTGTTCCCCACATGCTTCCAGGGCGCGTCTTGGTCTCTAAGCAAGGAACATCAGCTTTCATGACCAAAGAGGAGAGTGGCCAAGTTCTCAGCTACCGACCTGCTAGTAGGAAGGGAGATGACATTGTTATTTGGAGCCTTCTGGCTAATGACGACAGTAGTGATTCACCCGAAAAGCTCTGGCAGAAGAAGGGGGACAAATATGTCGAAAATTTCGTTCATACTGGCTTCCTCATGTCAAGTGCACCTCGGCTACGGACAAAAGGATTGAGTTGGGCGCCATCTACCCCCTACTTCAAGCCTCTGTACGACAGTTCTTCAACACAAGTCACGTCATTCCGTGCTTTAAGCAGCGGAGATACTTGGCCAGGCATCATTACCGAAAAGGGACTGTTGGCAGCTTGGCATGTGTACGAGTTCGACACGTTGAACATTAGTAAATGTGACGCCAAGGTTTCCATGATCAGAGACAATCAAATGGACGTACTGAGACAGATTCATGCCCTTCACCTACAAGATTTCACGTGGGGGGCTTTGCTTCTACCTATGTCAAACATGAGCACTTTTGAGCGAGGTGGAGATACCTCAACCAAATACCGAGGTCTGATTCGGGGAACACTGGTAGCTGTCCTCGGGTCTAAAAGTCTCTCGAAACCCTCGCAGAAGCCAGCCGAAAGTCGGGGATGGACATGGAAAGGTACATTTGAATGGGATAAAGAAATCTGTCTTCCCACATTCACGGAGGAGTCTGATTTCTTGATTGAGTAAACTCAGAAGTCCGTCTTCAAATAGCCAGATTATTTGATCCTCTGAATATCTCGTAGCTGATAATCGTGACCTCACTCCTCGCTAAGCTCACGTACTCGTGCCACACATCTAGCTCGTACTACAATTGTGGTGAGGTGCCGTGACTGGATTCGAAGAAGTATTTGAGGACGAGATTGTCCATGCCAAGACATGTAGGGCTGCGAATGCTCCGATCGCGGCCAAGCAACTGCGGCCAGGGTCGTTGTCTCTTTGTAAAAGTGCACTGTAATCTCTACATCTCCTGTGATAGCCAAACTTACTGTTTTCTCATCAGCTTCGCGGCCTGCTGATCGAGACGATGTCGAGGTAGTCAAAACCTCCTCCGCGTAGCCTAGCGGTATCAACCAATGGCTAGGCTCACTGATATCACGAGTGAGTCCTTGTCGCCAGGACCTACCACCTTCACCTTGGAGAGAATTCAAAGTCAGTTGCGGAAAGATACGTTCCAGATTGCCCCTAATTCATCTGGAGAAGGCATTCCGTCGCCATTTATCTGTGAAGGCCTGGAATACTCCATTGAGGATGGAGTGCATCGATACTACACAAAGATGGAGCAAAACGGGCGTCGCGAGAAGCTCTGCCGCGATCTCTATGAACAAGTTCTGGATGGTAAATCACATTGCCCGCGGCTCGATGATCGGTTTTCCAAAATCGTCTTGTGCAATTTCCAGCTGAATGGAACGGAGAACATCTCAGATCGTACATACAATTTGCTGACTCGGCTGCCTGCCCGACCATTGGAGCTACATGACGTACCGCCTACACTCAGTCCCGACTACCTTATCCCTAGTTCCTCTAGAAATAGATATTCGACCACAATCGCAACATTGTGGCACCAATTACAAGTGACCTCATACGTAAGCACTAATGTGATTCGTACCGCTCTCCTTTCAGCGATTTACCATGGCAGGGCAAGTCATATGTTGCGGAATCTCGTGGACACAATCGCGGACCTTCTAACCACGGCAGGCACATTGTCTTTATCAGCGGACTCTGAACTCGCGAAACAGAGATGGTTTGTCGTCCAGGTTTTTCTGTGGACATCTTGGCAAAGATGTACCATGATATACTTTTACAGCATTCTTGCATGGTACCTTGAATCGGGGTTCCATGATGATGATGGCCCGTCTCTAATTCTACGGGGTATGCTACTATCTCCTGGCATTTCCATACAGGAGATATCAAAGAACTACGCAAGCTTAAAAAAACCACAATACATGTGCGGATGGGCTTTTGAGCTTCTCCGCAGTAATCCTGTTTGTATCGGGCTTGACTTCAGACGTTTCTTCCTTCGCTACTGTCTGGCTTTCGGCGACCGACCAGGCCGTTGTATACTCGACCACCACTCTTCATGTAAAGGAGACGAACCGGACCAGTGTCAGAGATTTAAAGGAATGCGTATTGAGAACCAATCGGCCCATGATCTGGTCTGCCAAGGCGACTGTAAACGATTGACCTGGGACGAGGACTCATATCGATCTGTCTCTGGTGCAAGAGCAGTGGCTTTCGAAATAGATGAGTCTCGTGAAACACTGATCTACCGTCGAGCATCCGCAGATACTCTCGCCATCTCGCATGTGTGGAGCCATGGCCAAGGGGGAAGGCCAGAAGCTGGTCATGGATTCAACCACTGCCTTCATCGACGGTATGTTTCGATCGCCAAGTCCTTAGGTTGTGATTCGTACTGGATGGACACTCCATGCATTCCAGAAGACCACAAGCTCCGGCGCGAGGCTATAGAGAATATCAATAAAGTCTTCGAACAGAGTAAAGCAACAGTCGTTTGTGACAAGGATCTCATGGAAATCAATGCTTCCGACCTGTCAGTGGAGGTCCGGGAACTCATACTTGGAACGGTGATGGTCTGTGACTGGAACCTCAGAGCTTGGACCTTTTTGGAAGCTTTCCGGGGAAGAGAAAGTATCTACATTTTATGTAAAGACAATGTGACTGTATCGCTCAAGGAAACTGTCGAGATAGTCCAACACCAAGGAAGCATTGATATAGCACTCCTTCTGCTTAGCGTACCTCACTTGCTGCCTCCTCGTGTGAAGAGAGACTTTGAGAACCGCCGAGGAGATAACTTCGTGAGTGGCTTCTTGACGATTGAGACTGGCGGAAGTCTTCTTAGTCATCGAGCAGCTTCCAGGCCCGGCGACGATATAGTAATCTGGAGTCTACTCCTCGATGATAAGGTTTATAAGAATGCGAAAGCTTTCTGGAAGAGCAGAAGGGGGCAACACCATTATAACCACCTTCGTCCAGATGACCAGCGCCGCGATTGTTCCGCTTTGCCAACTAGCTTCCTCGTCTCAAGTGTTCCGCGCCTTAAGAAACGGGGTTTAGGCTGGGCTCCGTCTTCACCAACTGCTCAATTGATTCAAATCAGATCGCATGGGCCCAAAGTTCGCTTGTTGGCCTTCGACGGTACCGAGAGCGAATCTGGACTCGTGACTAGGGATGGCTTTTTAGCGAAATGGCTCCTGTACGACTTCATCGGAACATGCACTGGTGCCAACAAAATGTCTTCGATCCTGAAGATTGATGTGCATTCCGATGATCAATCGTGCCGTGCCAATTTGCGCGAGATCCGTCATCGGTACTTGAAAGGTTACATATGGGGCGCTTTGCTTCGCCCTATCGATATCAATACCTACAGAGACCCAGCTCCAAACCGAGGTGATACAAGTAAAACACTGGTGGTTGTTTGCGCTACTAACAAGAGGTTCAACTGGCCTTGGGAAACGGATGACCGGATACATTGGCAATGGAGAGGTGTGTATGAATGGGACATGGCAGAGCCGCTACCAAAGTTCGTCAACACGCAAGACGTTCTACTTGTTTAAGACGCCAGACGAACCGCGGCGAGTCGGCTTCACAACTCCGCCGTACAAAACATAGGGGTAAACCATGCACGAGCGATAAAATGTGTACCTTGTTCTTATCATTTTCTCCCTCTATAAGAGATAGAAAGTTGTCGTCCGCAGTGCTAAAAATGACGTTCAACGCCGAAATCTCTGAGACTAAGAAGCGAATACCATTCTCAAGCAACGTAGTATGAGAACATACCTCGATAGGCTTCACCGTTCAAGAGCACCATGCCGAAGATGGCCCCTATCCATGTACCAGTGATCGGAAAAGACTCGGCAACACGTTGTTAGACAGAAGAAAATAGCTCCTCCTACGGCTGACTATTTACCTACATGACTCCCGCAGTTGCCATATATGATTCGCTTTTGACCATATTTATCTGAGAGCGATAATCAGGGCTGACTCGAGGACCCTTTGAATAAATGTCTTGGCAAGACTGCGGCATCAATTGAGCAAACCTATCAGAAATGTCCGGTCTCACCCTTCCTTCTGCCGTGCTAACCACTCTCGAGCTTCTCTCTCTGCCTTCCTCACAGCCTCGGGATCTTCCCGCAGTCTCTCAGCTCTCTTTTGCCTTTCTTTCTCCGCTTTTGCTGCTCGCGCTGTCCTTGTTCCTTCCTTCCGAGCTTTCCGGCGTGCCGCTCTTCTGTTCTCCTCTTCGACTCGCCTGGCCCTCTCCCTGGCCCACAAGGTCTTCCGCTTGGTTTCTTCCTTAGTCATCTTCTTATGATTTCATGAGCGGTCCGTAGCTCGTTCTTTAACGTGTCAAGGTGCGTATTGATACAAGCAGATTTCGTCCAGATATCACGATGTCGCTGGGCGTTGACTTTTGGGAAACGCGGCTTGATAACGAACAATCAGCCTCGGGATTTCGTTCCCTTGCTGACTGCTATGTCTTCTGCTCCAATCAACTCATCGAGTGTGATCACCAATTCCCGAATCTCACTTTCGAGATGTTGTATTCTCGAGATTCTTGCACATTTCCGAACCGTCATTTCGCGTCATTCTGCAGACCAAAAAGGAGGATCTCGCATATAAGCATAGCAGGGCTCGTAATATGGTTCCCTCCATGCGCGTGTCGATGGCTTTGATGATACAAACCCGGCAGTGAGATTGTATTTTGCGCGATTGTCATCCTCTAGAGAGGGCTTCATAAGCTGCTTGGATCTTTTTGCAGAGCAGAGAAAATCAGTAACAGATAAAAAATACCAACGGCGAATTCTGACCTCTTGAAATCGCTCTTTGGTGTTTGGGTCTTTCTGATTCTTATTCGGGGTGAAGTCGCACGACAAGTCTCCTGGAGGCGTTCTTGATCCCCTGCTTTTTGAGCATGTGGGGTGACTCAAAGCACTTCGTAGAAGCATCTGCTAGTCGGGGCACTCATGGTGTGCTGCCCGATCGAGTCGGGGTGCTAGGTGGCAACCGAAGTCTTGTAGTAGTAGAGACTGACAAAGTTGTGATGACAGCCGGGATCTGAGGAGCCGCAGTGGAAGAAATTTCACCAAATTGTGGTGACAGCTGAGGGGCTGAGATGTCCCAGTGATAGGAAGTGACTGTCTGGATCCAGTACCTTGATCTCCATTGTGTTGACACTCGCGCCGTGCCTGATCCCAGTTCTTGGCATTGATTCGCAGCTGTGCTTCACCACTAGACTCGACTTTGCAGTAGATGTTCCTGCTGCTGTCTTCTATACATTCAAGGTCCTAGTCGGTTTGAGTCGATGCTAAAGTTATCAAGATCGCGTCTGCCTCTCCAGAATTCAATGGGGGTTCCTTTTGGACTATAGCACGCTCGATATATATCGCAAGGCCCAAGGTAAAATATATGTATCAGCAGGTGCCGAGTGTGAAAGACTCGCGAGTATCGCTATTGGCCTCCAGGCGGCTTTGTTGCTATGCGTGAAGTGGTATTCTACAATGATGATAAAATAAAAAATAAAAATAAAATCAATTCCCAACGAGCTGGCGAGCTAGGTAAGTGCGTAGCGCGATTATCTGTGTCAATTTGGACGAGACCGAGCCCTTCCGGTTAGCCAAGAAATTGTGGCTTGTGAAAGAAAGATGAAGGGGGAAGTGGGAAAAGATATAGGTCTTTATATATTGGAGAAAGCGGCGAGTGGGCGCCTTGCCCGAAGAGGCCGCGCCAAACGGGGCCGCGCGCTTGGCCTTGCTCTATCTTTAATGCAGCCAGTCAGACAGACAGGTCTGGGAAATTTAGGCAACCAAAGTCCATCGGCCTTGTTGTATGGGCTGTATAAGATTGATCTTTAAATGATCCGTCATGGCTCATGAACTACTGCTAATATGCACAAAGTTTGTCCATCTTTTCTAGACACTTGCATATTCCAATGGGTGACCTATCTAGTCACCTATTTCTTGCTCGCATCCCAAGCCACCAAGGAAAATACTTCATTCCCACTAAGTCATTAGACGACTTACTTCCTAGTGATCAAATTCACAAATCCGTCGCGCGTTCTAGTATTGAAGAGATTCACCGGAAAGATGTCTTATGTGCCATCGAGAATGGTGGGAAGAGGACCTTTGCCATCTTACTCTTGCTGGGAAAGGAAGCTTCAATGGCAGATTTCGTTCAAAATGACCAAATGCTCGAGTCGACCGATCTAGATTCCAAATTGCCTCTGCGGCTGGAGACTCTAACCACCATATTCGCCGACAGAGCCGCTGCCTTGGGCTTCTACCAGCGACAGTGGGAGCTCCTGCCGCCGTTCTTTCGCAAAGGCCGTAATCATCGGAATTTTGAAAGCGAGACAGTGTTGCCTTTCACAGAGTCTGACGAGTTAGCTGAGGGAGGTTTCGGTCGTGTATTCAAGGTTACTGTGCATGCTGATCAGCATGACTTCACCCACGACCGTCATACAAAGGTATTTTACTATAAATAAAGCTACACCACCAGTACTCAACTATTGTTAGCTGCAGGTAGTCCGAAAGACCCTCAAAATGGTTGACGATTATGGAGACCAGGACCTCAAGAGCCAAGATTCAAGCAACCGAAATGGCCTTCTCAGAGATCAAAAACTTGAAAAAGCTTTCAAGAATGAGGCACGTGTCCTCTGCTTACTTCGCTCACTGAAACATCCAAACATTATCGAACTGTTAGCGTCTTTCAGTTTCCCGAGGCTTGTCAAAGGCGAATGGAGGTACGAACACAACTTCTTGTTCCCTCTGGCTGAAAGTACATTGTCTTCCATCTTGGCCCACCAGGAAAGTGACGCCTTGTCTCTATATTTCGAGACGGATCAAAATCTTTACGAACAGCTTTTCGGCTTAAGTTCCGCTATCGAGAGCATGCATAATTATTTTTCTGACGAGTTTAACCTCACATTGATCGGTTGTCATCATGATCTCAGCCATAGAAATATTCTGGTCAGTAAGAATAAGCTTCTCCTGGCTGATTTTGGTCTCTCTCGACTGCGTCCAGAGAATTCCAGGAGCCTTTTTAGAGGAATGGGAGACTTCATAGCTCCAGAGTGTGAGCCTATTCAGGATGGCGTGTTTGGCACAGGCATCGTTGGTCGAGCAAGCGATATCTGGTCATTTGCATGCGTACTTTCTGAGGTGGTAACCTACAAACTTTTCAACGGCCAGGGTGTAAAAGACTTCCGTGCCGCAAGGGAAAATCAGGTGCTCCCCTATTGGATCAACCGACGGTTCCACGCAGGAGGCCATGAGCATCCGGCGGTGAGCCATCAACTGCAAGTTCTTGAAGACAGGCTGGACTCCGGTCAGAAAGATCTACCACGATTGATCAGGGAGATGCTCCAGATGGACCCTTCGAAGCGGCCAAACGCCGCTTCGGCCACCACGCGCCTTTTTCTCCATTCTCAAAGATCGCTTACCACTTTGGTTGCAGAAGTTTTTACAAAACTACAAGAGCATGATGCAGACTTGGAGCTTCAGATTGAGTTCGAAAGATTTCAACTATGGGCGCAAAGTGCTGGCATGCTAGACAATGATACAATCGAGTCCTTACCCCACATACCACACAGTAGTGGCAGACAAAGCTGGATATACAATTCAAAACACAATTTTGAAACGATTCACACGACGCTCAACACTCTTCTTCACGAAGTGATCTCCCTTCAGGCTACCTTGCACCATCAAGACATCGTCGTGATCAAACCGATTTACATTCCGCTTCGTGGAATTGTCGACAAGCTTTGGTTTCTTCTGCCGTCAGACACGAGACAGAGCCTCTCCAGATCTCTCGACAGCCGTATGCTGAATAGCGAGAACCTTGAGGTCCTGGGCCAGACAAGCAAACGGTTTAGTGCCGACCCCGACTATAAGAACTTGGCACTTTTGGCCGCCATCAAGCAGATGACCTGGCACGTGGACCATGACGTGTCTAATAAGACAAGGCGTCTGCTGAGAGAAGGCAATGTCCCCATCGAGCGCTCATTCGGATCGCACAGTCTCGCTTCAATCACAAACTCAGATAATGGAACCAGCCAAAGCGTATTGATAGAATGGCGGGTTTACCAAGCCTACTGGGGATCTCAAGCTGCCCGTGACGAGGGCTACGATCGCGTGGAGGCCGTAGCTGAGCTCTTCAGTCGACCTCAACTTCAACTAGGTCTCCACGTCCTCCAGTGTACAGGATATTTCCATGATTTGGCCCGCCACGCGTTCGGCATGATAAACGAATTCCCTCCAGATTTACCCCCACACGCTCGGCCCATCTCGCTCAAACATTTCATGCGGGCCAATCGCAGACCATTCCTCGGTGAGGTGTTCAATCTCGCACGCGGCTTGGTGCACTGCATTCTGCAATTTCATAAGATTAATTGGTTGCACAAAAACATCTCATCATACAACATCATCTTCTTCAATACCGAGCCTCTGAAACAAGAAACAAGGCCAGAACCATCGCCGTCCCCTCCACCTCGGGAGCGTATGCCCTCTCACCAGCCGAAGGGAAAAGCCGGTTTTCTCAAAAAACATTTCACGAAAACAACATCATCTCGGACTCTCGAAATCGCAAAAAATGACGCAGGAACGGTTTCAACACCGGCGCCATCTTTCCCAGCTCTTGCCCAGCCGATGAAGGCAAAAGAGAACATCGCAGTCGATCTGACCGCATGGTATCTCATCGGCTTCAACCACAGCCGCCAAAACACGCCAAAAGCCCTGACCCAAGGTCCCTCCACCGATCCGCAACAAATCCACCACCAACACCCCAACTACACTCTCGGCATCTCTTTCAACCCGCTCTTCGAATACTACAGCCTCGGCCTGGTCTTGCTCGAGATCGGCCTCTGGAAACCTCTGAGCCATATGGGCCACGAGCGCCTTGATTCACTCACGCCGAAACAGCAGCAACGGCTGTGGATAGAGGACTTTTTGCCACGGCTGGGGGAGTCGATGGGGGAGACGTACCGGGATGCCGTGGGGTGGTGTTTGCGATGCGGTGAGGAAAGTGATGGGCAGGCTCCCGAGGGCGGCGATCGCGTCCAGCGTCAGGCGATGGAGTGGTTCGAAGCGAATGTGGCGAGTCCGCTGGATAGGTGTTATGTCTAGGGTAGAGAGCACTCTGACTGAGAAACAATTTTGTCCTCCAGCGCTGGATTGACACCTCTACGTGATGCTGAGGGGCCAGTAAAACTCTCTTCGAAGGGTGAAGCCAAGATTCAATCCCATTCTAATTCGTCCACGCTCACATATCAGCATAATCGACAACACTATCGCTATCAGTTGAACGGTCTTTTTCGTCACTGTATCAAATCGAATCGAATCTAGTCCTCCGCGCCTCTATCTAGTTATTGTTCTCGAAAATCTTCGTTTAAATCATCGAGCTAATTCAGTTCCGACGAGACGAACACGTAAAGATGCGAGGCTAAGGAGCTTCTCGAATGAAAAGCAGCACTGACTAGAATTGTTAATTGAATATCTCTTGTATTTCACGACTTTTTCTTGAGTCAGATATGAGTTCTAATTAGGATCTACTAACTCAGAGTCTTTTGAGGTGGTTTTGAATATTAGATGATTAAAAAGAGCGATGAATCTCGAAGTGTGAAATGGATCACCCTCCTGCCGGCTAAATATCGGGATTTACCCAGATTGGTATAGCGCCGCACTAAAAAGTTAGTGGATCACCTAATGATGGTGCTAACCAGGAGGGGTATGGACACGGCTGAGAACTGAGGCAATCGCAACATAGAACAACTGTTACGATCGAGTTGCTGTAGAAATCAAGCTGCTCCTAAACACCAGCAAAGCCATCTAAAATTTCTCGATTTTACCTGTAAGTAATACTGGAGACATCCCAGAAGCTATCTCTCCCTATCGACGCCATGGCGAATCCAGTTCCCTTCGAATGCCGGACGCCATCTGCCACCACTCATGGGTCTTCTTCCTACCCGGCGCAGGAAATTGATAACATCCTTTCCACACTCCCTCACTACGATCTACTCTCCTTCTTAGCCATTACAGAAAGGCTGTCAAACGTCCGATTATATGCCTTCACACCCAGTTATCAACCTAACGGCCGTTTGACCATTCGAGCAGGCGCTAGCGGCATCGTACATGATCAAGCCCTCTCTTCAGAGCGCGGTATTATTTTCAAACGATACAGAACGACGCCTCAATCCTCGAGACGTGATGTCTTCAAGGCGATCATCAGCGAGGTTATGGTTCTCAGACATCCTGTTCTTGCGAAGCACCCGAATGTTGTGGATCTGGACGGCATCACGTGGGACGTCGAGGTTGAGCACGGCCAGCCGCCCCAAATCACTCCTGTGCTTATTCTGAAACGAGCAGAGCATGGCAATCTAGCCGACTTTTTCCGGACGTCGCAGGGTCAGAATTTGAGCCTGGAACGGAGACTCCGATTGTGTATTGATGTTGCATTGGCGCTGGACGCAATGCATACATACGGTAACGTCATCGCCAGCAAGCTTTGCCAGATGAGCACGGCACTGAAGTCACTGTAGAGATCGTGCATGGAGATATTAAGCCCGATAATATACTCGTGTGTAAGGGACAGTCTGGTGAACTACAAGCCAAAGTTACCGACTTCGGGTATTCCTGCTTCGGATGTAAGGAAGAAGATCATGTCCACCTGGGCTATACAGCGTTTTGGCATGCTCCAGAATGGCGGCATCGGGCATTCACCATCAAGGAAGCGAAACTCATGGATTTGTATTCTTTCGGGAAAATCTGTACATGGATCCTTCTTGCCCATACAGAACCGCCTGATGAATTCGCTGCACGTCCGCAACCTAGTTATAATGACGCGCTAGAGGCTCTTCAAGGAACACAAGGGATTGCAAGTCAAAGTGGCCCAGTTGAAAATATGGACATGTTCAAAGAGACCATCAAGAAATTTTTTGCTTTGAGTTTGACAGATAGCGCTCAGAGAGCCTCTGGAGTTCAAGTTCTTCTGACTTGCCTTCTACATGCAGCCAAATACTTGCGAGCGCAGTTAGTGAACAAGAGCCTCGTTTGGTGCTGGTCACTCCGCTAATGCATGACTAGCAACGCAAGACGTACAGCTCGCGGATCATTCTCAAACTGGACACTCACGGAGAAGGTAGGTCCGCATACCACAGAAAGTGAATACATTCCAATAGATCTAGGCGTCTAGACCACGGCCCACCTACTACGTTCGAGCTCAGATTGAACGATTCTTTGCCTTTTGCATACTCGGAAGAGACTCCAAATTCTTCGCTCCAGGCCAGATTCACGCCATATCATATAAAAGCAAAGTCCCATCTCTAGTTTTCTTGCTCTGTATGACACTTGGGGCTTTCTTACCGTCTGCTCTTTTAATTGTGTTTTGTATCACCCTTCGAAAATCCCTCCGATCTGACTCAGCGACTCATGCCGGCCTTGGAGTTCTTTTGGGAATCTTGGTCCTCAGCTCTGGGATTTTCTCATATGCTCTGCGCGTGGTCGGTAACGCTTGGAGGGAAGTGCGAGCTCCGGCGCAAACTTTCCTCCTGTTCGGTGGTACAGCCCATCCAATGCCAACTGTACGTGATTCTGCACCATACAGAACGTGCAAAACTGACGGCGACAGATCACGAAGCAATTTTCCCTCCTTAACGTTCTACACTACCTTGTTCGTGCTCAGATTGTGGAAGACCTGAAGAAGAAGGCTACAGGTGAATGCGCTGTTTGCCAAAAGCCAGCTGCATTACTGTTGGCGTTCTGTTATGAAATAGCGTTTGGAACTTCTCCAAATGTTGATGCATCCTCTGAATGGTTGAGTATGTCCGAGAGACCTAGAATGCATCTTTTAAAACTGCTGAAAGAAGCAAATGCTTACGATGATGCCAACTTTCCGGGATCAGGAGACTTATTAAAAGAAGGCCATGTCAGATACGGCTCGACTTATCTTGTCGACCTAGGGAACCAGCTCTCACAACACGGACTTGTCAATTCCGCTGTGGAAATGCTCCGAAATGAGATCAAGGGGAAACAGCAAGTCGAGATCGCAGCAAGGTCTCAACGAGAACTCCTCAAATGTCTTGCCTCTGTTTATATGACTGTCGGTGCCTATCAGGATGCTGAAGACGCAATGAAGCAAGCTGGCACTGTCTGGCAGCCGAGAGGACGACGTCTCCGGCCCTTCTTCCGCGATCTTACAAAGATTCGCTTAGCCACGATCTTGGATGCCCAAGGGAGAGGAGATGAAGCTGCAAAAGTTCTGGAGGCTTTCCCATTTCTCCTACGCAACCCCAATGGTAAAGAACCTTTTTGGCTGTTGAAGCGATTCCCCAGGAATAGAAATCTAAATGCTCGGAGGATTCTGGCAAGAATTCTTCTCCAAAATGACAGGCTAGATGAGGTTCTGAAGTTGGATCTGGAAGCTGATGCAAGGGACGCTCTGAAAATTTTTGCCGGCGACCAATATTCCGTGATAGCCATGCTGCAAATTATGGCTGGGCTTGGATTTGCGTTGCTTGCAAAAGATAGAATCGACGAGGCTGCGAAAATACAACGACAAAGACACAAGCTTTGGGTGAATATCTCCGGTAGCAGAAGTCGCGATGCTTGCAGTGCTCAGCTGGATCTGGCTTTCGCCCTGTCGCATGGAAGCAATAAAGAGGCGGACGAAGCGATAACACTGCTAGATAGCGTCCTTGCCATACAAGGACATCTGGAGGACTTCGACCCCTCTGTCACCCATTATGCTCGGGCGTACAACCTAGCGAGAAAGGGGCTGACGACCTCTGCGATACAGGAGATACGGATGGTTCTGACAAAGTGGACTGAATCTGCTGTGATTGAATCACCGGCAGCGTTAGGTTGGATGGGAATGCTCGGTGGCTCCCTTTGCTTAGAGAATGAGAGCAATTTGAGACTGCCAGTATGGATGCAAACAGAACTCTTGACCCAATGCGAGCGAGAGCCGAACTCCAGCATACAACTGGCCATGATTGCTCTAATCTGGGCCCTTTGCAGACGAAGGGATCTAGAAAAGACGATAATGCTCACAAGGAGTCTTTTGGATCTTCAGACTCGGTTTGCTTCTAACGATCTGAGGGCCATTTCGATGACCCGGACATACTTGATAATACTCCTCGCGCACAAAGGTCTTGCGTTTGAGGATGACGCACTGCTTGATGACACTTTGAGAGAAAGTGATACGATGCTACAAGTCATTGAACAGAATCCTGATGTCGGAGCAGAGGATAAAGCAAGGGCAGCGAGTTTCATGGCTTCCGTATATGCCAAAAAAGCCTATCTCTTATACATCCGTTTCGGCTTCGGAGAGTCTGACAAACATTTTCTAAACAAAGCTATAGCAGTCCATCGTTGGGCATTGGAGCTTTGCGAAACAGCGTTCGGGTGGGACAATGCTGCAACTTTATCGGTTGCTACTGCTCTGGCCTTCAATCTCTCCGAACACGGCCTTCAAATGGGGTTAGAAGATCAAGTCGTTGAGGCTGAAGAGCTTTTTTCCCGCGTGGTTGAGAGCATTTCCAGGACGGAAGGCGTCGACAGCATCCCCGATAAACGCACGAGATTCCGATACAATCGCATGCTCCACGAACATGGGAAAATCAGCGATGAAAGCGCAGAAAAGGCCGAAGAAGATTTCTTTCGTTGGCTCGACGACAAATTCAATGCATGGCATCCTCAAGTCATTGTGCAGGGTCTCCGCATGGTGCATATATGGGCGAAGAACCGCAGATACGTCGAAGCGCGTGTTTGCGCGGATAGGGTCGCAACCTCTTGCATGTCCTTGTATGGCGACCGCCTTCCTCAAACCCTCGAGGCATTGATGGTCACAGGATGGGAAAGTTGGAGAGTCTGCCCTTTTGCTAACTACCCCTACTCCAGCCTCGTACTCAGGCGAGTTAGGCAGTTGCCAGCGGTGGGAGGCCGCCCCAATCCTCGCGTCATGCACTATCAGTTCATGATAATCGAAGCGCGAGACTGGAGTCTTTCGCCGCCGGCTGAGGAAACGCTCACGGAAGCGGAACGGCTGCTTCAGGTCCAGATTAGCGATTTCGGCAGAACCCATACCAGCACCTTTAGCATCATGCAGCGCGTCGCAACGCTTTATTTCAAACATGGGCGCAGAGAGATGGGCCTCCACTGGCTTCGAGAGCGCTTGAAACATTTCGCCCTTTTGTTCGGTATGACCCGGCGTACGAAATCCGAATGGCTGCAGCTACGAAGCACGGCGGGGGTTGCCCCCGAGGATATCGACCGGGTGCAAGAGCAGATGCGGCAGCGACTTGGCGCCTTGAAGTGGAGGGGCAACAGCCTTGCGAGTGACCACGCCGGTCTTTTGGCCGACGTGGTGGAGCTTGCGACGACGCTGCGTTTGAGCTCGCGCGTCTTGGGCAGAGATCATGTTTTTACCGCGAAGCATGCGGAGCTTTACGCTCGGCGCCTGCGGGAAGGCCATGTTTGCCATGTTCAGCGGGAGGTACGAGAGGCGCTCGATATCGGTCGAGTAGGCAACGACGATCCAGTCTGATACAGTGTCTCGGTCTTTGGAAGAAGAAGATGATCCCGGAGCGGGTGGAGTAAAACAAAATGTTTTCTTAGTTGGGAATTGAAATTGTCTTTATCTTGGTTTACGAGAGGAGATAGGGGGGGAGCCTCTGCCAAATGCACTTGCTACACTACATGATCAAAATCACCAAAACCACGTCGCGATTCTGACATTTCTATCCAGCTTCACCGCCCTTGAAGTAGTTAAAAACAAGCCTCTTTTAATTCTCGTTTAGAAACCGAGAAGAAACCGCCCCCGAGAGTGCCATTTTAAAAAATATCCTCCTGCCAAAGGCTTCCATAGAATAACCATCCTTCTACCTGTAGCTGACTGGGGTTCTTTGTTTTTTTCTTTTTCTTGTTCTCGTACCATCATAGAACTATAACCACAGGTTTTTAACAACTCGGCTCCGGACAAGTCACCCACCCTTTCCGGGGGTGCGCGAAATAAACTGCGAAAATGGCAAAATATATTTTCCATCAACTTTTACAACTCGACAACGAGAGCCTTGATCTTCCAACTTTTGGCTCATGAATTACTCTCCTCGAGTAGTTCTAGTATTCTCCAACCAAAAGCAAAAGCGCAGGTTAAATAATTGAAGAGCTATAAGGCTTCAGAATCCCGCCTCGGTGCAGTTTATTTCGCGCACCCCGAGAGAGTTCACCCACAGTCACCCTAGACGCTAAACAAGCCTCCCGCCGCGCAGTAGCACCTTACGTAACTAGGTCGAGGTACCTTAATTCTAGTGTACAGTACTTAAAAATGTACCTTACCCACGCCTATCAGGCTACTATAAAAGGAGTTCGCAGTAACCAAATTTCCAAGAAAATAGAATAATGTAAGATAATTAAATAGTGTCTCATATATTAGGAGTTAAAAAGACCCAGCTAGCTCAGCCATAGCGCTATCAATCACCGGTATCAACACTCAACGTCGCACCGTCTCAGCAGACGCGCCAGCTATTATATAAAGTAGAAATTGCCCAAAAGTACCTATACGACTTCTACTAAGGATCCGCATATACTTCCGTTAAGGTATGCCGACCCCTGTCCCGTATGCCGAGGTTTCCCGCGGATTTCGGCCGAACCCCCAAGCTAGAGTACTAACCGCGGGAGGGCTTGTTTAGCGTCTAGGGGTGACTGTGGGTGTGGAGCTGAGTTGAGGATTCAGGATTTAGTGCTTCCCATTTCCGTTCAAGGCCTGAACCCCGTTTAATCGATTTCGATAATGAACCAGCTCAAGGTCGGACTGAAAGACTCCTCTGACAATATCTCGGATAAAGTCTAGGGCTGCCTGACAATGTGCTTAGATCTGCTTCGATGTTGCGAGAATTCTGCCATATCATCGTCATCGTCGTCAAGAAACGACTTCAAGTTCGAGCCTTTGAGGCATTCATACACACATACCTACTTACTCCGTAAAGTAGGTGCTTCGGACATTTTAGGGCTTCTTAAGGGCTTGAGCCTGAGAGCGGTTATATACAGTATTATACGCGCTATCTGTACTGGCGAATGAAATTCCGCCGCTCGGGAAAAATACTTACATGTATCTGAAACATGGCGCCGTTTCCCACACCACATTCGGTCCACCACTCCACATTGACATTCCACAACGCCCACCCCCCAAATAATCGGTAGTGGCCATACAGGCGCCGCCCCAGCTGGACAAATGTCCTTGAGAATTGACACAGACAAGGTCAGTAGTCAACCTCTTTCACTTTCTCTCTCTCTGTTCCACTGTCACCCTATCCACGGCTTTCCACCCTCCACCTATCTTCCAAGCGCATCTTTGCCACGTATCATGCTCTCCCCTCGTCATCCCGTCCCATGGCAGGGAAATTCCTCCCGCGGCTTGAAAAGAAGAATTCAGGTCACCCTTGGCACTGTCATCGTAATCCTCATTCTGACCTTGACCTTTCATCCTCTGAATCTAGGCCAATATTCCCTATCCTCTCCCACCTCTTCTACATCCTCACTGAACTCCCGGTCACCATACGCTTACGTCACCTTGCTCGCCCCAAATCCGAACCTTGACAACAAGACTGTGCCGGATGATGAGGATGAATACTTTGTCGGAACCCGAGTTCTCGCATACCAGTTATTGCACGCCCCGAAGACTGGCACCAACACCTCCATCCCCTTCGTCGTCCTCGCAACTCCCGACATACCACCTTCAAAATTGGAGAGGCTGAGGAAAGATGGAGCAACAGTCAAAGTCATCGAAAAAATATCGGAATCATGGATGAAACCAGGCCTCAAGAGATGGAGAGACATGATGTCCAAGCTTAGAATGCTCGAATTGACCCAATTCACAAAAGTGCTCTTTCTCGACGCAGACATGTACATTGCCGAGCGCATGGACGGCATCTTCACGGACCCCACCACAGAGCCCCTCGCACCAAAGCCAGAATTTGCAGTTCAAGATGAAGGCCCATTGCCCAAATCCTACATCTTCTCGGCCCAGCAATACATGGAAGGACGTATCCACCCCTACCCGCCTCCTGTCGGCACCTACTTCTCTGGCGGCTTCTTCCTCTGCCAGCCCAGTATCGCAATGTTCAATTACTACCTCACCATTGCAAAAATCACAGATCGCTTCGATTCGAACGCTATGGAACAAGGATTGTTGAATTATGCGCATCGAAGGGATGGGCCGATGCCGTGGACGGACATCTACTACAAATGGACTACGACGTGGCCGAGTATGAAGGAGTATAAGGCTGGGGCGCATAGCTTGCACGAGAAGTGGTGGGATGAGAGTATTCGCTTGGACCCGGATCTCAGGAAGCTATGGTACATTGCACGGGGCGAGATGGAGGGTTATTATCGTGGCTTAGAGCAAGCCTTCGAGCTTCTATGAGTATACTCTTCCGGAACTCTTTCACACGACCGGCTAGTTCGGAATCAAAGATGAGAAGCTTTCGGCCTATTGAATGGTCTCACATCAATCGCCGCACTACATCTAGGCTTGCAGACGTTCAGAGACGCCAGGCTCATGGGAATATCCCCCCAAACATGGCAGCTTTGATCTGATAGCAAAGCATGCTTGGAGAACACAAACCGTCTCCCAACGTCGAGGTCGCGCTGGAAATACAGGCATTCCTCCGATGAGTCCGTACGATATCCTTGTCCGAGCCTAAATCTAAGGCCAATAACCTGGGGAATGCTCCGAGCTACATTTTGCCACCAGTCTTTGCAACTCAGATCCGCCGACAAGGCACAGGGTCCTTCCTTCCTCCACACCATTATTGAATAGATCGGCCAAGGTAATACTGCATTCAATCTACCAAAGCCGGCTCTATAGACTCTTGTCTGCGACTTCCCGGCCCTGCGAGATCGAGGCGTAGTTGAGGGACCGGAACTACGATGACAGAAAAAGAATGGTTGGAGGTGATTGCCAATGGGGCCCACCGGATATCATTGTGGCAATCTTTGTCAAGGGTACACATCA
This sequence comes from Pseudevernia furfuracea, assembly GCA_022315425.1. Taxonomy (NCBI): domain Eukaryota; kingdom Fungi; phylum Ascomycota; class Lecanoromycetes; order Lecanorales; family Parmeliaceae; genus Pseudevernia; species Pseudevernia furfuracea. The sequence continues at coordinate 267,117 of JAIUPT010000010.1, forward strand.
TGATCTAACAGATTCCATGTACGCAATATAGCCTTCTGGTTAGAGCATGCATACAGCTAGGAAACTAGTGTTTGCCTCCTCTAACAATACAGAATGTACAAAAATGTAGTCCATTTGTCCTTCCTTGCTGCTCCTGCTATCAGTTGAAAGGCGATGGTAACTATGACGAAGAGCATTATATTATGGATGACGCGTTCTTTCTGTTTGTGGTCCGGGCATCTTGAACAACTCTTCCGGTAGACCAATGGCTGATGCAGATTCTTCCGTGACATTGCCAACATGTGTAGTCCTTCCCACGAGTGACTTTTTCGTACATTCAGCTCAAGCCCCAAACTTATGAGCACTTCAGGACCTTCCAAGTTTGGTTTTACTTCAATCATCATCCCCAGTCCGACCAAACCTCTCTATATCTTGACATAGCTTCCAACAGCTGCTTTCTACGGAAAATCTCCAAGGAACACATACGATACAAGCTGCACAATCAGATTGCTTAAGGGAACTGTCTGTCTTGAAAACATAAGCACAACAGAGGTACACAACGCCTCCACTACTAGTCCCTACAATCGCACTACCGATCTCGATCAAGCGCTTTTTGGTCGTCTAACGGCTATCCACACACACACCATATCCGCGGACACCATACCTACCCTCCATCCATCTATCATCTACCCATTCAAACAAAACCTCATCCAGCACACCCGAAACTCCCTACTTACACCCCCCCCCTCCCAACATCATCAAAAAACACTCCCTCCAACGGCAAAGATGCCACGAGCCAAAGCCCATAGAGTTTCGCCTCTTCTGCAAAGGCTGCACGTCAGCGAAGAGAAGAATTCGAAACGATGCGCTCAAAGTACCACAGCGACTCCCCTCACGCCGCGCACATGACTTTTGAAGAGTATTTGCAGAGCGGGATACGAGCTGCGAACAGACGGACGGGAGGCCGCGGAGCCGATGCTGCTTCCGGCCGTTCTGGGGGTCATTGTTGCCACGAGGCTGGATGTTTCGGTCGCGACGACCGAAGAGGCGTTGTTGTGGCTCGTCCCGATGGTGGTGGTGGTGGTGCCCGCGAGGGAAACCAGGGAGCCCGTTGGTCTCCAGGACGTCGCGCGTTCCGGCCCTGATCGGGGATCCGTATCCCGTCCCGATAATGCTCGCGGGTCCGGAGGTCGGGTTCCGGACGAAGTTGGGGAGGATCCGAGTCCGGATCGAAGCGTCGTCTCCCCGTCCCCGTCCCCGCCCCCGTCCTCGCGAGGACTACATCCACGACGCGACGCCGACCGGCGCGTCGCAGAGTTCCCACCCGCGCCGCCGCGCGACCGGCGCCCCCGGCTCCGAAAACCCACTCAACGACGACTCCGCCGACCCCGATTCCCTAGCCATCAACACCACTCCCATTCCCACTCCCACTCCCACTCCCACTCCCCCACCCGCCAACAACACGGCACCGACCCTCGCCCCTCCCGCTCTCGATACCTTCGCGATTCCTCCCCCAACAGTGACACCCATTCGGACGAAAAACGACGGCCGTGACCTCCCGCACGGCAGCCGCCGACGTGAAGCCGATACGGCGACACGACCTCTCACCCTTCATGGCCTTTATCTCGAGCACGGTGCAGTCTCCACCTCCGCCGCCGCCGCCGCCGCCTCCTCACCCCGATCACTTTTCCCCGCGCGGCTGATTTGGGGGGGGGGGGGGGGGGAGGGGTTTCGGTGAGAGGTGGTGTGCTTGTTTGAGACGGGGGTACAGGACGGGTGATGGGCGAGATGATGGGGAGGGGGGGGGTTATGCGGTATTGTTAGGTTGGGGGGGGGAGGGGGGGAAAAAGTGCCATGACCGAGGCTGGATGTGCGAAAAAAGTGGTCGGTCCACTGGGGATTAGTTTCAGGCGAGAAATCAGTCGCAGGATATAAGCCGGGACATTAGTCTCTGGATTCTTCCCTTGCTGGATGAAAAAGTAGGGTTTTTGGTGAAGGTGCATAGGTGTCCCACACTGAAACCAAATCCTCCTGCAGTATTTCCAGCCCGAAAGTTCCCTCTGGAATTCGGCAGAGATTTTACCTGACAGGAAGGTTTTTCTCTTTTTTTGATGCAAGCAGGCATGGTGCCGTTTACACCGCCCCGCCTGTTTCCAACTTCTGTAGGGTTCCTACAAAAACGACAAGCCAAACCCGTCTCCACATCTTTACTTTTATCATCTCCGCTCACATCTTTAGATGTGAACACAGAGGGAGGGGCCCAGATGATGACGACTAGATTCAAAAAAAAGTGCATGAAGACTCCCCGTAGCCCTTGCATGCATCCATTCAGCGATCTTCCTTGCATGAAAATCTTACACTCGGTGGGAGCTGCCCGGGTTTTCTGCCGCTAGAAGAAGAGTACGTAGTCTGCGTTAAGCAACTCCGAAATCCTCCATCTCTCACAACGCCCGGCTACAAAATCCCTTCCAGCACATAGAACAGGCGCTCTTTTAAAACCGCCATTTCGTGCGAAAGCATTCAGCTTTGTCAGGCTTGGGGCGGCGCACTGGTGTTTTAAAAAATTGTCGCTCAGCTTTGCTATTATTCCGCGCTCTTTTGTGGTGCGTTTGACAACACACAAACTTCCTACGACACAGGTACTGAGACACCCTACTTCCCCCTCATTCTTCCACCACTTCCAACATCGTTCTTGATTTTTCCGATGCCATGTGCCATCCATCTTCTGATACTGCCGAACCAGAAAAAAACTTCATTCAAAGTAAATGCCTCTCGGAGACGTTGTCGCTCCGGGTTCCGAAGACAACTTTCGATTCCGTATGGCCCAGATCTGCAGGGATGTGAGTGAAGAAGAAGAACACATCCAGGCGCGGGACGACTATTACGCGTTCCACCCGGGAGCCAATCGCAAGTCCTGGAGACAGCATCTGGAGGATCTTGCGGACGAAGAGTATGACGAAACAAGGGAGGCTGAGATCGTTGCTGGGAGTCGGTGTGGGCGTCCCCACTCACCTTCGGGTCCTCGTCGCGCGGATCAGAGTGGACCTTACATGTCTGCATCATCGCCCATCGATGGAGGTGATTTCTCCTACGACCAGGGTCGTCGGGATAGCGAGGGTAGGCGTCACGACGAAGAGGATCTCGCAGATCAACTGGGTTACATTTACGTTGGTGGCCGTCCAAGCCAGCGCGGTGCTGAGCCACCGGAGTACGGGACCGTGGTCTCTCGTCAAGGCAACCTGTCTGATGAAGAACGTAGGCCTGATGAGTCGGAACATGTGTATAGCGACCGCCGTGGTGCACGGGTAGGCCGTCCTCACAAGCATGGGGAACTGTGTACATTCGAGGCGCATCTGGACCGTCTCCGCGATGGCGACAGTTGTACCGTCTGTTGTTGTGGGCAAAAGTATGTCCGCCGGGAACAGCAGCCAGGTTACGGGAACAAGTCTCGGTTGGATGGGGGTTTTGGCGACGGTTTCAATCCCAGTGCACGCGAACAAGGTGGCAAGACCGCCACGACAGGCCATCCAGATATCACTGACACTAGTCTGCCGCCAGCTGCCCCGTTTGATATCAACGTAAGTCGAAGTAATTCCCAACATGGACCCCAGCCTTTCTCTCACCCAGATCGCGGACAATGTTGTCTGGCAGGTGGGCGTTATAATGCCGGTGTACGAGCATTGCGGTCACCAGACCCATCTCAGCCTCCTCCTCCTGCCAATGATGGACAGGGCCATCCTTCGAAGGGCCGTTACAATACGGGTGTGCGAGCTCCACGGTCCCCTATTCAGGCCAAGGATGGACAAGCTCATACTTCGAACGGTCGCTACGACATGGGCGTACGGGCTCCCACATTCCTAAGATGAGCCATGTCGAAAGCGTGACATCGGCGCAGATGGAGCCCTTGAGATACCGCCGACCGCATGTCGTTACTTCCGTCGGTCGCTAGCTATGCGGAAGTCAGCGAGAAACAAGTATCTGTAAATCAACCGCCTACCCAGCTATCGACGTGCGGACAGGCCTCAGGTAGTCTTACCCTTGGGGGGATTGCAACGTAGGTCACAGAGGGCGTATGGGCTACATCAAGACCTGGACCAGTCAGACAGGAATTCGAGGGCAGGGACAGAGTCCAAGGATATCTAGTTGCAGCGGGGGAGCTCCCAATCTACACAGGTGCTTTAATCACTGCTGTACTCGGAAAGTCCGAGGTCCGACCGTAGACCTGTTCATGTCATCACTGCTGCTCTGCTTGTCAGATATAGGTTGGAACCATTGATGATTGCCTCGCTTGAGCGGAAGTATCGGAAGGGCCGTAGGATCAACCAGATCTAGAGTAATTGTCGTACAATCTGGACGATTTCAGATGGTTGTTGATCTCCAAGCAACACTTAAGTACTATAAAACAAACTTGGAAAAGGTTTCAGGTCTTTTCGATGCTGAATGCTGCGCTTATATTTCATCACGCTGGAAGTCCATTCTTCGCCAATCCTTGCAGTCTAACGATCTTCGTAATGGTTGTCATTCTCATGAGGGGATTGATCGGAGTAATCGCTATGGTCAGAAGGCCTTCGATCGTTTGAATACCGCACTTAGAAGTTGCTAGCGTTGAGAGTTTTAGAGGCTGGAAGTCGTTGGCCCGGACTCCGGAATCCAGCTTAGGACTTCTTAGAAGACTCCAAAGTCCAGTCAAGAAAATCTCAGAAGTCCGAAAGTCGACGGAGACATTTCTGCTCGTGTATATAGACTGGAGTGTGTGCCGCCTGCACACCTTTTCCTCCTCACGTTCTTCTACAGTAGTCAACACAGTCATTGTTCATAGCTATAGCGATTAGCCCTATATCGGCTTTGATTATCTCGCTGCCCGAGACCTATGGTTCCAACCAGATTCAAACATGGTCGTACAAGAGCACGAGTCTCTAATCGACAGTATAGGCGGTCCCGATTTCTCACCCAAATCGGACAGGCCCGGCAAAAAACCACAGACAACTCCCTCGCCAACGTCCGAATCTTTGACGGTACCCAAATCGGCAAGCCGAACTTTCTTGATTATCGACGGTGACAAAATTGGCACCTTTCCCCACGACGCCCGGGGCGCCCGCGTTATTGACTGTAAAGGCGGCATTTTGATCCCCGGCCTCCTCGATTGTCATGTCTAGCTCGATTGGAAAGAATCCCTCAGACAGCTCGGTCAACACGGCGTGGCCGCCCGAGGGAAAAGTCCCCGCCCCCGATGCCCCGCGTCTTTTTGTTGCCAACCGTGACGTCGCCGACTATATCAAGAAGATCGCGGACTTTCCAACTGAGGACAAGAAAGAACCAAGCGGTTTCAAAAAACATGGCGGCGTCAATCAACCCTCCATGAACGCGCTCGTCGCTGCAGCGAATCAGTATGAAAAACTCACCAGCGCACGCGATATGACGCCCCCAAGGCTCATAACGGCGCTCGATGCTAGCGTCGATATCGTGACACACGCTCCGCTCGCATTGATGCCTCACCGCGACAAAGAAGAACACTGCGCTATCGCGCGTATGGCGACAAAAAACCTTATCTGCGTGCCTACGTTGACGATGATGGTACTTAGGTACTCACAAGAAAACAAGCGTCGGAGAATACCTGGACGCGGAAACTGCCGTTAAAAAAAAGGCGTAACCTCGGTGTACCTAGTCTTGCAGGCACAGACTGCAACGAGGTTCATGGTGTGTCCTCATAAGCCTAGGTTTGGCGAGAAGTTTACATCATGAACGAGAGCTGCTAGTAGAGGCGGGGTTTTTCTCGTTCGCAGGCGTTGGAATCGGCGACGAGGCTGCCGGGGCAGGATTTCAAGATGATACCTGATCGTGGCACTATTGAGCCAGTGAAGTGGGTGGATTTGGTGCCCTTGAGTGGGGAATCCTGGTGAATATTAAGCATACGATGTCTATTCAGAGGGTCTGGTTGGCGAGGCAGAGGTTTGATCCGTCTGCTGCTGCTTGAACAATTGAGCATTCACAGCGCTTTGATAATATCTTTAATGGCTTGGAATATGTTTGTAAAGTTCGCTGTGTAGGGGCTTAGCACTAATGATGGCTCGGTTGCTTCGCTCCATGGGACGTCTACCAAAGCTTTACACTGCAGGAAATCTGAACTGTTGGAATTCAGCCAATCATAGGCCATTCCACCCGCACTAGCGTGTCTTTAGCGCGACACTAGTGGGCGACTCTTACCTTACCTACCTTACCTAATTAAATACTACTCCAGACTCTTCTTTCTTAACAACTACATAGCATATGATGTCAAAATTTGGGTTCTCAGCTATGACCTCTGCGCATGTCGGCTATATCACCAAAGTTCTATGGGGTCAAAGACGTCCTCCAGGAGATTCTGAGATAGAATAATTCAAGCATTCTACACATCACATACCTGAATCTTGACATATAATAGAGTCATTCAATTGTTACTTAGTTCGAGACCTCATATCCTTCGTATATTCCAACATGAACAGAATCATTGGGGCCAATGTCAGCGAATACGGCCATCCTGTCATCAGTTATATAAAATTCGACGAAACACTGAGGGTCCAAAATTTTATCCCTATTGGGTAAAAGAGCGTAAGGTAGTGGGTAGGTAGTTCCTTCTATTGCTGACTTTTGGCCTCCCGCAGTGGATCGGCAGAAAGCGCCACTGGTGCCACCGGAGTCTATGGGTGGGGCGTGGCTTTGTTCCAACAGCGGGCAGGCAATTTTGATGAGTACTAGCGGCGTGGACGCTCAGAACTTGTACAGTCATGGCGCTTGTTAATTGAGCGAAGTTGCACAGATCCGAAGCTTCTTATTGCAGGACCTTCCATGTGCGGAAAAGAAGGTCTCGGCTGGGGATGCCTGTGCTGATTTGAGAGAATGGTTTGAGCGCTTTTGAGCCAGATTCCATAAGGCAGGGACTTGTCATGGATCCGCGACGAGTCAATCAGAAGCTTGCAGTTCATCAGGTGTTTCTCTCTATGGGTCACATTGGATGAAATATGGTGTTGTCGTGGCGGAGGCAGTGTGGGTTCGAATCGGTGTCGAATTCCTGCCTCTCATGAAACCTTCTCCCCCCCCTCCCCCCCAACCCCTGGGAGGTTAGCATATAAAGGATCTATCTCTCCAGTCTCAAATCATCCGATCTCAGACAGATACAAACACCACCCGGCTTACAGTCATCTGCGATCATCATCTTGAAAAGTAACGCCGTCATCTCTCTCTAGATCACTACTCCCGAGCGAGGCGATCAGTATTCCCAGGATGAAGGCAACATGCATCATCGTATGGGTTTGCAGTATTTTCGGCACAGCAAAGGCATCTCTCCCGGCTGAAGCCGATCCGCCTACACCCTGCAAGGAAGCATGCATGCTATACTGCAATGGTACAAATGGGGACATCTGGGATACAAACGCCCCATGTAAGGCCAAATCCCTTTCTGCAGTTCTTTTTCTACAACCCTGACTTTGGTAGGCGAGGGTGAACCAGAATGGATATGTTATACTCCTCCCGGGGGTCAATATCCAGCGCTCGAAATGAACGGAAAGTGTATTTTCCCCTACGAAGACTGTCCAGAGGAGGCTCATTTGAAGGACCAATGTGAGTGTTTCGCTTTACCCTGCATACATGCTTTGCATCACTGATGCGTTTTAAGGTTGAACTGAGTGACATCGACGGGGAAAATTGGGTGCACAAACAAAGCTCAGAAGCGTAAGGATTGCGCAGTTGCAGAGGGAAATGTACCTCCAAATAATATAATATAATACACTCGAGCTGTCCATCTCTTGAAACCTTGGTGTCTTTCGCTAGCAAATCAATTTCTCTCACTCAGGCTGATGGCCTAAAGTTCTCCTATTTCAGATGGTAATCTCCTGAAGGCTCTGAGCGCCGAGGATGGTCGACTTTTCCACAGACTTTTTACTCGTAGAAACAGCGGAATGCCAAGACTTGATAATATAAGTCGCTACTCCGTACAGAGCGCATATCGGGCATGGATTCGTGTCATGTTCGTGTCATTCGGAAGGCCACAAATACCATCATCCAGAGCATATTCTTTCCTCTTCATTCCAGTTTATCTCTTTCAGAGGCATAGCATTCTTTGTCTCGTTCGCCCGCGCCTGTTACATGTAAATAGCTTCATTTTTCACTCCAGGTCTGTACCAGGTCTGTACTTCTACAAGCATAAGAGTTTCCTAGCGCTAAGATACGAGAATATGCCTCTTCAGGCCTCTCCCAATTCGCTGCCCTGATGTTGAACAGCTCAATCATATATATTCAGCTATTTGAGTGCATACATGACGATATGAGAACACTGAATTTTGGATTTTTGTAACATAAAGAGTATTTACCATTTACTTCAACCAACTGTTTCCTCGCTGATTGCCGAATTGTTTGTTCTTTCTGTTTAGATTCTCCCTTTATTTCCGTTGAGTTGTGTGACCTCTATTAATGTTGATTGAAGCATCCAACAGCTTTGCCCTGGACTAGGTAATTAGGCACGTCTTACGAATTGTCAGAAAGCTCACGGGTGGATTGAAAATCGACTCAAGTCGAGTTGCAGACCGATAAACAAGGTGCCACTGCTGCGCTTGGAATCACAACAGGATAAAGAGTCATCAGTGTCCTGGGCCCTTTTCAACAAGCTACCGAGCTCTTGGAATTTTTAGCTCAAGCATGAATATTAGGAATTGCCGCACGTTGAATTGGGTTCTGAAGCCATCATAGTTGGGTAGATACTCTGTCTCATTGATCAAACGCCTCCAAGATGCATATTTAGACACACTCTTTTTGCGCGTTGACATGACATTCTCAACACTAATTCTCTTCTTCACTCTTTCCACTGATGACTCACGCGAGACAACACCGGTATCTTGTGCTATAAAATCTTAGATCACGCCTAGGACTTCTCTTCTCTACAATCTTCCTGACTTAATATTCACAGTCACCACTACTGTCCTCCCCATCAAAGTCTTTCCAGTACCTTTTCACAGACTTCAAATTTACTCAAACATACTCCAGTAAGTACTTTACAAGAACATATGGATTCTAGGAAAACACACTGACCTTCCCAGCTGCTTCATAATGGCTCAACAGAATCTTCACCAAGCTCGGCCCTTTATGGCCAAGGAAACATTTGACCAAGTCTCAGCGGTGATGTGGGGTCATAATGCTCTTGACTACCAACACAACTACGTCAATCTACGAGCACATTGGGAGGACTCGGAGATCCGTGAGGAAGCTATCTATTTCGCGGGTTTGGCCTGTGGGCTCCGTCTCGGAGCTGCGAAAAACCAAAGCCAGCCTCTCATGAACCAGAATGGTTCTCCAGACCACCCCATTGTCTTCATCAACGGGGACTACTATCAACCCGTAAATTCTGGTCAACAAGGTCATCCTGCGTTTGAAAAGCACGGCGCTGTCGGTGCAGCATTTCAATCTCGAAGAGCGCCCCAACCTCAACCCAGTCACCAACCTGGTACAACTTTCGCTCATCCGATGCCAATCCCAGCTCCTCCATCCCACGCTTCGTCAAGTGCATACGGGCCTGCTTCTCAGTATAAAACATACGCCAACTACAACCACATTAATTACCCTGGAAATAGTCCATACATGCTGGCACCGTCTCGAGCGAGCGTGGGGCTGCCTGTCCACGAATCCGAATCACCTAACACGGCTACTGGCTCCGCCGGCGCACGACAACTACCGAATCCTGCTGCAGCTAAAGGCGAGGGTCAGGGGGACGCGGGACTTTTTGGTATACCATCAGCTCCTGATGGAAAGACTCTTTCCATTCCCCTTACTGACGGTGGGGCATCCCCATCTCCCGCCGAGTTGCCTCTACAATCTCGGGCATTGCAGCCGGCGGCAGCAGCTCGCAACACAATTAACACTCTCTACCCTACCGTGGAAGAGCAGCCTGAAGATAGCGCTGAGGAAGAATATGACAGAGTTTGCGCACAATCCACTCAAGAGGAGATCAGCGGTGAAGGACTCTCAGATATGGAAAATTCCACTCAAGAGGAGATCAGCGATGAAGAACTCTCAGATATGGTAGATTGGTAGAAGAAGTGAGGAAACTGGGAGATGTCGGTGGATAGTGACCGCGAAAGGCATTCATGACGCCCCTTAGCTAGAATGGCAACTCACGGCCGCAAGCATGCTCCATGTTCACCCAACTGTAATTTATTTAGTCTTGTGACACAATGACATTGATTCCAGAACCTCTAGATGAACGAAGTGCTGCTTTCAAGAAACCTGTGCTCAGCGTCTGTTTAGTTTGGAAGACGCTGAGGTAGTACTAGGATAGCGCTGCAACGGATTATTGTACTTGCATCTGGATTAGGGTCTTCGACTCCTGGGTCGATCTATACAGCACTTTTGTTCCTTGAGAATTTGTTGACAAACTTTCGTTTCTTTTACGCTGGCTCCTTTTTTGGCAATGGAACATGTGAATTGCAAACTTCCTAAGCTGGTGGATTACTCTAGCAAGCCTGCTTGTCTTCATGTGGCTCTGTTCATGTTTTACACCTGGCGTAGATGTTTGTGTTCAGCAACAGAGTACCGGTCTCTTCTATCGGTCTCCCTTTGAGCCGAATATGTTTCACTTCCGGCCCCTTTTCCATGTCTCATTGTTGTTACTGAGCTTTAAATATCGTAGTCTTATTTCTTCTTGTAGAAAACGTAAAGGAGTTGTTTTCGAAATAGAGGTCGCTCTATTACCAATTATAACAGTCGTGTTTCATCAAGTTTGTGTCGTTTCCTGAAGGTTGCCATGTTTTATTAGACAGTTGTTAGATGGTGGACGGGCACATATGGAGCATGTATGTGGTTGCTTATGTCTAATTCTGCCTTTTTTTTTTGGAGGGGGGGGGGCTATTTTCCCACCCTACCCTTCATCACTTCACTTCAATTAAAATGAATCAATTTTATTGAGCTTAAATGACCCGTAGTAACAAATGTATAAAGTCTCTTTCTAAACATACTATGTCATGGTTCCAGGCTCGATGGGATAGTCCTTACCAAGCGACGATGATCTCAGATAGCCTCTACCAAGGTAGTTGATGAGGCAATCCTAGATCAGAATTGCTGCATGATCGCAGATGCGAAGTCTAACAAGCAGTCGGGTGGGACATCAACAACAACGATGTGACGGCCCCTTCTCCGGGGTCTGGTCGACCAGTATTCAACCACTAGCCTACCGAATCCGGCGCTAGCAGTCAGCACCACCATGGCGCGGACAGCATCCGACGCAGGGATAAGAGTCATGCTAGCTAATAAAACAGTACCATAGGCGTAAAGAGTGAAACTAGTTATTGCCGTAAAGGTTTGAAAAACCCAGCGCAGAAAAGTGTCCCTTGGGCATCGAAGGATGATCAATGACCCTTTTACATAGGGAGATGGCCTTTCTGGGTGCGCCGCTGAGACTGCAGGTCTAGCTCGAAGGTGAATGGTGCGGATGTCAAAGAGCACGGAGCGACCTAACAGGTTGGCGAGACAAAGTAGCTGGCTTAGTCCAACCCATATCCCAATGTTGACCTTTATAGGACATGCAAAGGTCACAATGCCGTATTTCGTGATCTCATACACCTCATACCAGATCAGTGCTCCAAGAATAATCGCAATAAAGCTCAAAGAATAAGTATGCACCTTGCTCCTTTGCCACCATCGAAGAGGATTCGAAGTTCGAGGCATTGCATCTTTCAGGATAGACAATGCCGCCTGTATACGAATGCCTTTCTCTCTCTGCTCTTCGAAGAACGTACCAGACGAGCGGATCGGACCATCCCCGAACCTTGAAATGAATGCCGTGGTAGAAGTAAGAGACAACGCGATAGCAAGAAATCCCGATTCATCGGCCATAGACGTGATCTCGTTGATACTGTTTGACATCAATCCCACGATAGTTGGAATAAAGGCCAGAATGGACGCTCCCGCAGACCAGCGAGCTGTGAAGTCGCTAGGCACATTGTCTATAACACACTGAAGTATTTTGTAACATTGGGCCTTTTCGTTGGGTAATTGGCCTCGACATGCTTCAATGACGGATCTTCCGACAGCGTCGCGGCTGTCGAAAACCCGATAACATAAGGATGGCGTTCCGAAAGACAAGATGACGAAACAAAGCAAAAGTAGTACGGACATGCTTGTGTGGTTCAGGACAGTTAGACACGATGATGATGATGCTCCTTTTCCAGAATAATCAACGGCCATATGCACGATGACGATCTGGCTGAGTCCACAGCTAAGGCCTATGTACCAGCCGCGGCAAGACTTGCCCGCATCACACCACAACCCTCCACCCTGGAATGCGAAGTTCTATTGTACGAATCATAAGAAGCTTAAGGAAGTAGCACCCTGTTCTAAGAATCTCCAAGGCTTTTAGAAGATTATGATACCAGATATAAATTCTACTGGTTCGTCTTATCCGTCAACCGTACATGAAAGTGTCAAGATTCAAGTATGTGATGTGTAGGATGCTTGAATTATTCTACCTCAGGACTCCCCTGGACCAATATTTGTATCCTTTCAACAGGTGGCTGGGAACCTTATTTGATAGCCGACAAGCGCAAAGTCATAGCTTGGCCCGGCTTGACAGGGGGTTAGTGGGCCTTAATCTCGCACTCGCGTATAGCATGTTGGTTGCATGCTATTTTTGGATTTGGTAGACGTGTCCTTTGCAGGGGACAGGTCTCATTTGGGAGCAGCATAAGTAGCTGCATTCCACCTGCGTTTGACTCTTCATTCGAATTGATCTCTTTCAGAGCAATAGCATTCTTTCGTCCCGCCCACCCACACCTGTTTTTACATGTATTCACGGCGTTTCTACATGTATATAGCTTCGTTTTTCACTCCAGGTCTATGCTTCTACAAGCATGGGAGTTTTTCTAGCGCTGGGGTACGAGAACACGCCTGCTCAGGCCTCTGTTGGCTCAGAATCCTGGCGTTGGACGGCCCAATCACATCTACGAGTTCTGTATAGCCTCATGTTGCCCAGTTGAGTCTTTGTCACGTGCGAATTAAGGACACTAATGAGAACCAAATTTTGACAGAAAGCTCAAATTTATGATTGGGCATTTTACTAGGGATGGGGCTCCTGGTTTGGCGGGCTCCTGGTTTGGCGGGCTCCTGGTTTAACAGTCCGTCTAAGCTATAAGTCGGCGACTGTTTTAAAGCTGACGCCCTCGAAAATAGGGAGGCATACGGCTTGGGGTTAGAGGTCTTTTAAACTATCGATTACTAGCGGTCAGGAACAGTAAACATGCTTAAGGTCCCGTGGACTTTTCTTTCCTTCTAAAGATAGCTGTGCTAGTCTAAGAGCAATGAATTGATCTTTAGTCTTTTCTTGGCTCTGATATAGTAGTAAGTCACCCTCGCTTTCTGTGCTAGAGCTTTGATTCCACAGCTGCATAAGTACGTCGATACTAAGTGCACCACCACCACTTGAAGCAACGGATATTAGATGCTGCCAAGACTTACTGCAGCCATCGCTAGTAAGATGCAGCCTTTTTTCATTATTTAGACTCAACGCAACGCTATGCATCAAATAAGTAACAGCTTAAGGGTACTTGCAATGCTACGGACGTAAAAATTCCAAGCAGTTGCAGTTTCAAGATTCGGGAGCCTTAGCTTGGACCTTGTTAGATCATCTCTCCTTCCGAAACCAGGATCCTCCCTAAGCACTCAAATCCGACTTGCATTAAACTTATCGGTCAAAGCTCTACGACTTTACATTCATATCCCAGAGGCGCCCGTCTTTCAGGTAGCAGACAGCGCGGTTGAGCAGTATCGCTCAACGAAGAGCAGGCAAATGATGGCCATTTCTATTTTTCTTTGGGTCTATGGGCGACATCGCCACTCAATGTTGCCATAATGCAACGCGCGGCACCTTGCAGCAGGAATTGCTTACTCAAGCCGTCGACTAGCGTTAGGTTGAGAACTCCAGCGGCTCCTCGGACCGCATGATTGGATACTCCTTCCGTATGCAAAACTCCGGACAATGGGCGGATCATAGCCTGGGACCATCCCGCTGCTCTGCTTACGCTCTGCCCTGTTGTCTTATTTCCACTTGGAACTAGTTACCTCAAAGAAGAAACTTATTCTTTGCCTCGAAACAGGCGGACGATATGCATCTCTCGTATATAGCTGGTCTTTCGCACATGAACAAATCTGATTTTGCAACCATGAGCAGCCTTGGGGGTAATCCACCGGCGTGGCAAATTGATGCCTAACCAGTTTCTCGGGATTGTAGGCCCGGTGACCAACCGTTTTACCGCCTCCTAGTCTATGGGTTCAGCTGCTGAAGGGGTTCCTTCTCAATATACTTATGACGCATACCCCTCTTTTTCCATTCTACTGCCCTCAATGCACCACTAGCATATACTGCTTCTCACCTTAGTGTTGTTCGCTTACGCCATCAGTCCCAGCTCGTATTTTCCTTTCTTTCGTTTATGAACGAGTCTTCTCCAGCTCTACAGCAAATGTTCTCCAAAACACCTTCTTTGCCAAGCTTCTCTAGTATTCCACAGCTTGAAGAAATCCATTCAGAGAACCAAAAGGTTACGGTTCACAGAAGGTAAGTTACTTCCACCTTCTCTCCACTCTTACTAATCAGGCTGTGCGTTACCTCTGTATTACCTCTGCAGCACCCTTCTATTGAAGCCCTTCTGCCAACCGCCTTTACATTTATCTGTCATGACGATATACTAACAACAACTAGGTACCCTTCCTCAGCACAAGATGTCTAGAAACCGTCCCCCAATGCCTCCGCGGGGGTTTTCACACTTTAGCTACTCGCCAAGAGCCAGCTCCCACAGCGCGCATGACACCAGGCGAGGCATGTACCCAGGAATGCAGGCACGAGAGTCTGACGCCGAGGAATCAGAGCCACCGAGATGTTCACAGCACGAGTCATCAGGGATTCTTGAAAGCGATTATGGCGACGAGGAACCCGAGTCACCAATACGTCCACTTAGGAGAAACGCAGGGATGCACGCACGTATGTCCGATGTCAGCGAGTCCCACTCCGGGTACAATTCAAGTGTCGGACAATCATACCCATCCCAGACCAGCCTCTCAGACAATAGCCTGGACCCGCGTGACTCAAGCAGCAACCGGGACTCCAGCCCCTCTGAAGACGGTTACATCCCGCGAAATCATGCTTCTCAAGAGACCTACAGTAATCATCGCCGCTCTTTTCGGGACCACTCCTATCACCCTATATTCGGTCCGTACGTTGTTATAAGGACATCAGCTGTGCGTACAGATCCCTATCATCTCGTGAAAGTGTTTATATGCTGATGAGTCGACTGCCAGCCACCAAGAGTACGTCCCAATGACACAGCGATCTTCGGGGCCCAGGACTACTCTTCTAGTTCTTCTGGCTCCGACTCTGACGAGCCCAGGACTCGTCGCAATCATGTTGCTAGTTGCATGAGCTCTCAACATGATGAACACGATGATGAATACGACGAGCACTTCACTCCATGGGGCCACAGTAGCCGTGGCATGAGTTCTGGCGATGACGACTACGTCGCCCGCGAGAACGACTATGCCGCCCGCGAGAGGGCTTACGGCGATCAACTTCTCCATGGCTATCGTCAGAATTCGCGGGGTTACGACGATTAAATACTAGACCGACAACGGTACTCCTGATAGAAGGCACGCTTCTGGCGCCGGAGGTAGACAGCTGTGTGCGATCAGCGATTCTTGATGTTGTTTTCCCAAGTCACAAGATTAAGGTCATGCACTGCTGTGGGTTTTCTTTTCATGGAGCTTCCTTCCATTTTCGGGCGTATAAGCGATGACTTCTGTAGAACTTTGTTTTCAATAGATTTCGCATTCGTGGGTAACAGAATCAGACCAGAGTCCCTTAGATCAAAGCTAGCGGAATCCAACGTCCATGACAATTTTCCTTATCTCTAGTCTTTCGGCTAGGACCATACCCATTGCCTCATAATTTCTCCTTTCTCAGGCTGCCAGGCACCCCAGTGTTTCATCCAATCAACCACTTTTGCTATGAGAGTCTACCCCGCTTCGAATCGGAATGACTAGCTCTTGCTTCTTAGGCGCGTGCTCGCTCCAAGTGGCAATGATTGGATACTACCACTTGAGGCAACCCCTTTGACACAAATACATCGTCGCCCGTCCTCTTTCAGCTATCTTCAATGTGTTAACAAAACCGGTTAAATATCGGAATCGCAACCTAGTGTACTATATAAATCATTACTTTCTCCAAAGTTCTTTCTTTACACAACTCCTCAGGATACTTCCATAACCATCCATTCTCTCCTCCTCCCACAATCTGCCCCTATCTCCTTTCTCACTCATCAACCCATCAACAAACCCAGCCAAGACACCACAAGCCTCATCCCAAAAATGGCCGACCGCCAACACTTCTCCGGCCAAAACTTCCGATCCCTCAACGAAAATCTCCGCAGTTCACGCAGGCCACGCAGGCCACGCAGGCCAAACGCACAACGACCCAGCACAAACGAAGACTTCAACCCCCCTCGCAGAGACTCCCGCAACGCAAGAGACGACACCTCAGACAGTTCATCCGAAGAAGGTCTCGGCGCCTTCATCACATCTTACGACCGCGAGTCTGATTCCGACTGGGACTCCGACTCCGACCCCACTCGAATGGGGGGCTCAAGGAGGGCTGCGGAGGAAGGTTTCGGCGATGTGCCGGCGCGGAGGGCAGAACAGGGGCCAGGGGATGCATTGAGAGGGGGACAGGTACGAAACGATTTGTGTTTTAGAATCCCGCTATCTCGTTATCCGATATGATATACTGATAGGTTATGCAACAGCGGACAGGAGGACGTCGTCGTCGTGGAGGTGGAACTTATGGTGTGCAGCATGGAGACCACGAGGGGCAGCTCTACGATGACCGCGAGAGGCAACTCTTCGATCGTTTACATGAATTGGATGAGGCTGGTCGTGACCAACGCGAGTATTGGAGAAACCGCGGGTGGAGAAGGATCGGTCACGAATGGGTCAGGGTCCCGCAAGCCTACGAGGATCGTGGCTTCAGCGCTCGCGGTGATGATGATGAAGATGGGAATCCGTTTCCGTATAGCCCGCAAGGCTATGGTGATCGTGTCATTGGAGCTCGTCCTGACGAGTATGACGATCATAATGGTGATGATTATGGAGGCCGTCTCGCCCCGCGGGGCCACGGTGGCGGGGGAATGGGCTCTCGCCATTACTAGGACGAGGTAGAATATTAGTCTGACCTAATGGGTGGATGGAGCTTGGAGGCGAGATGGGGTGATTAGAGTTGGAGACATGGGTCATGCAACTGCTTGCGAACATTCCCTTAATCGCTTCCTTCCGAAGTTGCCTACAATATTTTAGGACAATAACGACTGCCTCCGCCTTGAACGAGAGCGCGTGCAGTGATGATTCAAGACTTGTGCATACTAGATCACATGAACACTTTGTAGACTGTACTCTCGTTATCAACCAGAATTTCCCAGGCCAACGACACTCATGCGTGCTAGCCATTTTTAGTTCAATCCTTCGGCTGAGATGATGAAGATCGCTCTGCAGGGCGTCTTATTGTAGCCGCTTCCACACACTCGGAAACGCAGGAGCGCTACCATCTATGGCAGGACTCAGATGCGATTCGTGGACTGCATAAAAAGCTGGGTTAGGAAGTGCAGTAGTGCCGACGCAATACGATGTGTTGTTCAGGAACGAGGCGGAATGAATTAGGGGCTAAAGTTGAGAACATGACCAGTATTCTGCGGGGTCTATTGCATAACACCTTTCCACTTCAAGTTGCAACGTTGGATATTAGGTCATGAGACGAATGCTATTTTCATATATTTTGAGTCGCGTCATTCTGTCTGTGAGCCGTTTCCTCGCCTACTATATTCCATAAAAGACCAGTCTCCAGCCAACCTTTTTTCTATTTCTACTTATTCTTAATTCACAGAATTCCTCGAGACTCCTTCATTACCCAGATACTTCTTTAATCAAATCTTCAAACTTCTACTTCAATCTTTGTGAATCATCATCACCCAAGCATGGCTCATCAAGGACTCCCTTTGCGAGACGGACCTCCAGGTAGACACGGCGACGGCACCAAACGACTGAGCGACGCCGAAGATTCCGTGGTCTTGTACAAGTCCAAGCTTGGCCGACGTCAGGAGGAGGAGGACCAAGAGGAGCGTGAGTTTGGATGGCATTCGAAAGACCACCCTGTGTATGATCAAAGCCGCGCACGAGGCAGAGAGTCTTACGAGACACATGGAGGGTTCCTCGACCATGGAGGGTTCCTCGACGATGAAGGGTTCCTCGACGATGCACCTTACACACCTAGTCTCTCAACACTCAAGAACAAACGCGACGCGCTGAAGGCAGAACTGATAAAATATGGTGAAGTCAAACCTCTTGAAGGGGCCAGACGTGCAGAGGCCAAAAAGGTCGAAGAAAGACTCTATGAGACCATCGATGACATCCAAAGGCTCGAGTTCGAGGAATGCGAGGGCGGCAAGATGCCTCAAGATATCCGAGAGCTATTCCGTCCTCGGGGCCGAGAAGACTACTCCAACGAGGAGTCTGATGGTGTCGACTATGAGCCACGCGGACCTCGTCGTGGCCATCCTGAGTCTCTGGCTGCATATGCCCGCTATTCAACGCGCTCGTTCCAATGAAGAGAAGGAAGGTATGAGGACATGATATGTTATTGGCTGCATCCGCTGACCTTTTTCCAGCCACAACATCTTCATGAGGGGTACTTATTGGATATGGGAAGACTTGGCTGACGTGTCTGGCCTTTCAGAAAGGCGGTATGGTCATTACCTATTGCGGGCTTATGGAAGATTTATTGGCATTCTTTCCTCTTGCGTTTTCATCATGCGGTATCATGCGAAGCTCTTACATCATTCTTTGCAAAAATGCACTGTAAAAGAAAATATCAGCTAGCATTATAACATGGTAGTATAAAAGATACTTCATAAAACTAATGCGCTCACAACTCTTTAAAGTTTTAGCCATAATTATAACATAATAGCATGAGAGATGCTTTATGAAAATCATAGGCTTACATATCTAGCGTCAGTCTGGCTCTTCCCTTAGTTCCATAGTATCGGGAGAAGGCAATTGGGTTTCTTTTATCTTTCCTGTTTCCCATTCTTCATGCGTCATCCACTCTTGATTAACACTTTGGCCACTCAAGGTAGCACTCAAAAAAATTCTCCTACCCAAACATTCCATCTTTCCTACATATCCCTTAGCAGCATCCTCGCAACCTTCCACCAACCCCTTTCCAACAAAACCACCTTCTCAAACCTACACATCACACTGTTGTGTCCATCGTCCTTGTCGACCTCACCACGAGAGTCAAGTACAGTACGTCAGCCCCTCTCCAGCTCCTTTGATTTGAAAATTCAGCTCTTCCTACCAGCTTTAGCATACCATCCCCGTTACCGTCTTGGTGAGAAACACTAAGATCAAGCAGGTGACGAATAAAACCATCAAAATGGAACGACCTCGGGATCGCTCAGAGGCACATGGTCAAAGAGCCTACTCAAATGACAGACGTCCCGCACGAAGCGAAGCCCATCAAGGGCCACGAAATGGTCCTAGCATGACAAGGCGGAGAGTGCCTGAGGTCGATGAAGGAGGTGTGGACTTTTTTCTCGAGAGCTTTGAAGACATGAGCATGGATTCACACAAACGCTCCACACCAGGCGGATCTCAAGGCAGACGAGGACCTCGTCGTATGGATGACATGGACGGCTTTGAAGAAAAGAATTTCAATCCTCGTGGAACATCAACACGAGGCGAAAGTCAAGGCGGACGGGATATGAGACGTCGTCACATGGATGTCGTGGACAGCTTCGACGAAGAGGATGCAGGTTCTCGTAGACCATCGACACGAGGCGAAAGTCAAGGCGGACGGGATATGAGACGTCGTCACATGGATGTCGTGGACAGCTTCGACGAAGAGGATGCAGGTCCTCGTAGACCATCGACACGAGGCGGACCCCAAGGGAGACGAAGCACAGAATCTGCACACATAGACAACCCGGTAACCGATATGGTTCTATACGCACCTCGAGGTGGTCGTGGAGCGAGGTCAGTGACTGGTATGGTTCCTCACATACCAGGAGGTGGTCGTCGACCGAAGCCTCAGACTGCGAAGCCAAAGCCAACTCTCCGCGAACTTGAAGCTGAACTCGACGTTGTCGAGGGGGAAATAGAACGAGCCCAACAGGGTATGAAGGCATCGCCAAACAACCCGAGCTTCAACCAGGCAGTGTTCAAAATGTTGGAAATCAAGATGGAGATTTACAAAATCGATCCTGAATCAGGAAGGCTTGATAATTGGGCTAGATTTATTCTGCATCTCCCTCCCAAATTTCCCCCTGACCATGAGGAGCGTGGATCTCGCTATGGTTACCGAGGCTCTGCACCTGGACGTGGTGGAAATCATGGCCATCGTGACCGCTAATTGGCCAGTATTTGGGCAATGAGGTTATCAGTGTAGCACAAAGTACACTCTGGAAGTACTTTGCTTGATGGATGATCATGATGAGTTGCGATAAGCTGAAATGTGGCACTAATTTGTTTTTCTCTTGCGGGTTGGCATGCGAAATTTTGCACGACTGCTTCGGTAGAGGTACAGCAGGGAATTAGTTAACTAATAGAAGTCAATATGCTTGCGATCAGAGCTCACACATAACTTGGTACAATGGCTATTGCTGGTAAGCCACGATGCCGGCACTAAGGCTGCTCGTGTTTGAGCACCGAATGAGTATCAGCCGCTGAGGCAACTTGTAGGCCTTGGCGTATCAACATGCAGCCGAGATGATGAGAGGCTATCTGTTTTTTTCAACCTTCTTTTTTAACACTGTTATTGCCACCTTTTCTCTTCTTTTCTCCATAACTCTTCAACAAACTTTCTTAGCGTCTTCCTCAGAATTCTCCTCCGTCTACACGCTATTCATCGTTTTCACCTTCCGGTCACAACCTTGCCGTCGCCGAAGCCTCAAAGCACTAATATGGTCAAATGAACGCGTCAACCTTTATCCAGGCGTGGGAGGGCGTGCAGACTATGTCACATATAGTTCAGGTCGCCACGAGCGCTAAGTTATAGATGGGTTTGGCTACCGAGTGCCTTGGCCTTTCGAGGATCATGAGAAGTCTTCCCACAATGGCGAGGGAGATCCAGACATGATATATCTAGAATCCGGTCGCGTGTTGCCCCGAAGCGCGTGGGATGCTGAACATCCAGTGGAATAGTCTAGCGATGTATCGGTGGGGGATAGGCACCCAGTTACCTCTTAAGACCATCCCGGCCCGAGGCATGATACAAGACGTGCGAGGCTTCGCGACCGGAGCTCAGAGGATGATGGTTCCGACAGTGAGCGTCCAAGGGTTTGGAATGGGCACAGGATCAGACCAAAATATAGTGGTCGATCAAGTCTTGCGGGACGTGGGGAGCTGTTCCCGCATGGAATTGGAGAGAGACCTCCCGATGTTAAACCCCGAGCTGGACGCCTCTCTGATCTCGATCAAGAAGATTCCTCTGTTAATGACACCAATTCCATGCGGTCAAACGAAGCTCAAGCTCGATACTATAAAGTTTAAGGGCTAATAGTGATTAGCTTTGAGATGGCTGCAAGTACAGGAGCTCCTAGATCATGAGCTTCTAAGGCAAATCGAGGGCTTCTTTTCTCTTTCGAGTACCATCTCGATGTTGGAGATTCACTCTTTAGACATTAGTGTATAGATCAAGATTTCAGAAGTGAATTCAGACTCGTAGCTCGATATGACTGTAGCCTCGGTTTGCCGTCTCCCGAGACGAGGCTTCTCCGCATGACAGGGTAGCGGACCTCTTCATATCAGAAATAAGTTGACCAACAGACTCCCTAACAGCGGGCTCGAAGAGCGCCCCTTTGTCCCTCTTCTCTTTCATTTTGATCATCATGGTCGATGCAACGGAGGTAATCCTAACGTTACGAGTGTGCCAAGGCCAGTCGCCTGTTCAGCCTTACTCTAGCGTGACTTGGCAATACTCTAGCCTTCTGAAGTACTTCCTCCTTAGCGTTCGTTAGCATCTTGTCCATCCAGTACCTACCTTATCACGGTCTTGATACTATACCAAAGCTAATTCAATCGTGATCGGAGCACATCTACACACGTGTCCTACCCAACTGCGGGAGTAGGAAGACACAGTCGATTAGACCGTCAGCCACAAGGATCTCATTCCTCAGCCACAAAAACCTCACCATACGAAAGAACAAATTCAAATTCTGCTCGTGCCTTATCACCTCTAACGAACAAGGAACGTCCGTGCTAGACCCTCGCAAAGAATTCCTTCTCCGCTCGACATCAAGGACAGTGCCTCAGTCTTCGACTCCATAACTACAAAAGATCTATCTAAGTCTGTTCGAAAAGAGCAGCATTTCATGTGTCACTGATCTTTACGAGACTTTGAATGAACAATCAACAAGTGCGCTAGATCCCTGTAAAGATTTGGCACACCTAACCATCTTAAAGATTACCTAAAAATTAGGAAGACGCACTCAAAACAGTCTAATCTACACCTAGCGTCTCTGCGACTCGAATCCTTACTCTTGCCCTCATTTTAGTACGAGAGGAGAAAGAAAGTGCTGACCCATTTCTATTACGAATCCTATCATACCCACTTTCGGAAATTGTTACCTGCCTCCTCCCAAACACACTCCTACAGTGCTACAACTCCAGAGATACTTCCTCCTGCTCCGTGATCTAGTATTCTCAATCATGAAGACATACAAAGAGCGATTCGCCACATTCACCTCTTGGCCACATGCCTTACCGCACCCCGAAGACCTCGCTGCAGCTGGATTCAAATACCGTCCAACAAAGCGCTGTCCAGATAATGTTCGATGCACCGATTGCATGATGAACCTAGACGAATGGGAGTCAGACGATGATCCACTTACAGAACATGCTATACATTCGCCCAATTGTCAATTTGTCAAAGAAGCTCAGAAGCCTACTCCTACACCCCAAGATATCGGCTTCTTCGATCCATGGCCACAAAAAGACGATCCAGAGCTCCACCTTTATCACGATCTTATTCCTTTCACCGATCATCTTCTAGAGTCCATCAATCAGTATCGCGAGACAGATATTCTGCAATTACTTCCCAAATGCCTCCGAGGCGCAGCTTTTGTCTGGTATCAAGATATTCAGAAAACATCCTCCCTAAAAGAAGTCGATGGTAGCAATCGGAGCCTTAGCCTATGGATAGGAGCGTTACTGTCTAAGTTCAGGAAGAGGACTGTTGCACCGTCATTGCCGAATGAATCTGCTGCACAGAAAGCCCCGCAAACAACTCCGCAGCAAGACTCTGCCCCACAACAGCAGCAACATCACAAGTCCCACGACGACGACGACGACGATCATAGAGCCGCTGAGAATTCCGAAGGAAGACACAGACAGGCGTCGGTCTCCTCTGATGTTACTATTACTTCTGAGCAATGCGCAGCTCGTCTTCAATTTGAACTATCGATGGACAAGATTTCTCAACAGGCTAAGGTTAATTTGCCCAATAGCTCTCCTGGTGTTCAAGCCCAAGTGATAGACAGTGCAACCGTCCAGCAGAGTGGGCCTGTCTTGTCCGAGCACGGCCTAACCAGCGCTGAACATACGCCTCAAGCGAACAGTGGAGGAGCTTTGCAGGACGATACTAGATCCATCTGCTCTAGTATTTCTGACGAGGCCATAGTATTTACCCCGGAAAGCTCTGATGTCGGCTCTGAGTGCGGCAATTCGGCCAGGTGATTCAGACAGTGCCGATGTGGGCAGCAACGGCCACTCCGATGACAACAATGGCAGGCAAAATTTGTTGTAGGAGGCATGAGGTGTTCCTAAAATGGTAGCAGACCATAAACGGAATTTGGTTCTGGGTCTGTTGAGACTGGAGGGAGTATTGAGGCACTGGAGAGGATAGGAAGACAAGAGGGAACCAGTGCTTCCTTCTCAACTTGCCTTGCGAATTGTATTCCAAAAAACAAAAGCTATGGGCTGGTCTCTATTTTAGCTGCGAGCCGTGTTCGACACATGATTTGTACCACAAGCTATTGCTGCAGTTGGCAACTTACCAAGACGTGTCGAACAGCGACTCCCTCAGACTAGAAGCCCACTAAACCCTAGATTAGACTATAGCATGCACCTTTCAAACATCTGATGACCACTGCCCTCTGGATGCTTTGGAGATCTTTACGAGGCAATCCGCAATTATTTTCCAGAGCAGGCTGCCCCGGCATCAACAGTCAATTTTGCCCGCGCAAGTATCCGCCCATTTAGACCAGTACAATTGGCTGAAAGTCCTCCATGTTTCACCGGCGTTCCCATATATGCATAACACATAGATAAAAGCAGAATGTAAGAGAAGCACTTCGGCTTGACCAGCCAATCGGGTGAGACGGCGACGGGGGTCCTTCTGAGTGATAGGCGGTCATCGTTCGAAGGGCAGCCTTATAGCCTCGGAATTTCTGCCTCGTGATGATCAGTTGGATACGAAACAAAACGAGATTGATTTTTTAATGTTGACACTCACTCAAGCGACCAAGTTCTGTTATTCATCGCCCTCTGGTTGCTTCTAAACTTAGCCTCCAACACCCATTTTGTGATTGAAAGTTTCAGTGCCTGCCAGGCCTTTTCTTCTTTCCTACTCATCCCTCTCTTTGTACAAATTACACAAATTCAACTCTACTCACAACATTAGCCGCTCACAAAGTGGAAGACTCCAACGCGTTTTCAGCCCGTACCGCACCACACCGTGCCCTACCCGTGCCCACCAAAGGTACCCACCAAAGAGGTACCGTCTTTGTTCATAGCTCGTCTTCACACCTATGTATTGCTAACGAACCTAGGCCCAACATAGTAACCAGACAGCAGCACAACTCTACTCAAGATGGCGGAACGATCCAACTTCCGTCGACTAGCCTTGCGCTACCACAACCATCTCGACAACATGGAAATGCAGGAACCGCATAACCGTGCGGTGGAGCATCAGGCCCCGCCTCCGTACATACCCTACGACGAGGATCAAGAGCCTCCAGGATACGAAGCTCATCTTCACGATGACCGTGATAGGGGGCATCTCGACTATGGCATCCACCCCAATCGCGAGCAGGATTGTCTTGAGCTAGATCCACCCCAATCTCATGGTCGTGGACGTCATGTTTACAATACAGCCGCGCATGGCTATACAAATGATGAGACGCACCTTGGCGATTGCCACGATTACGGCTTTCGTACGCACAACATGGGAGGTCATCGCCGTCAACTTGGTCGTGTTGTAAGCGGGGTTCGTGTCTATCGCTGCCCTCTAGAATTCCTTGCAGCGATGGATGCACTTCATCTAGACCGTAACTCTCGACACGGCCGTTACGAGAATCCTTACCTGAGTCCAAGCCGTGGTAGTGGGTTGAGTTCTCAAGCGCGACGTGGCGTTTTGCCTCGTCCGGATGACTTCAATAACGACTTGAACCTGGATCTACGTGGAACTCGAGGCTTGGAGAGAGAGATGCGGGGTGCAGGGGTCCGGCGCCGACACTCCTTTGAGGATGATTTGGAAGACGATGCTATGGGGGATGCCTTCCGCGCAGGTCATCGTCGCACTAATCCCTACCGCTCACGATACGGCTCTAGGCCAGGATATCTCTCTGAAGAAGATTACCTCGAGGGTGATGATTTTGAAGACGACTTCCGTGAACGCGGTCGTGGCCCCCATCCGCATCGCTCAGGGTATCCCTTTGAAGACGAATTCGAGTTGATTGACGAGGACGTGAGGACTGCGCGGGTACGAGCAAGTGAGTATCATCGTCGTCAAATACGCCAGGAAGCCGACAATAGAGCTTTCGAGATGGAGCGACACAGAGCTCGACGCGGTCACCGACTGCTTCCTGGGCGTCACTTCGGAGCTAGCCTGGATGTTGATGACTCCGAAGAACCTCGCCACATGTCTGATTCCGAAGATGAGAGGATGCAACAGTGCATTCAACGACGTGTGCTAGAAAATAGGCATGATTCGGTGTCGCGTTACATTTCCGACTCCGAAGATGAGAGATCGGAGCAACTCATTCGACGACGTATGCAGGGACACCGCACTCGTGCCACCGGCATTCCCCTCGGCGATAGGCCCATTGAGGAACGACGCAATCAACGACGTGAGCAAGACCACCGCCCCCGCCCCCGCCCCACAACCACCCACCCCCCCTCCGACGCGCCTCCCGCAAACGTTCAAGACCTCCCTCGCAATCGGCACCCCCCTAGCCCCCAACGTGCTCACGAACCCAGCAACAAGCGAGCGCGACCTCGCGCCATCCGTCCCCCAGCCTACCGCGACACCAGCCATTCCGAAGAAGAGCGAAACCAGCCCGCATGGACGGGCGCCCGCTCCGGGACCCCCACCCAAGCGCCCGCGCGCATCCGGACCGACTTCGTCGAGCGAGCGAATCCCGCCGCCGCCAACCCACCCGCCCGCGTCGAAGCCAGCGGCCGACCAACGGCACCGGCGTCCACGGAATACGACGCGGACGAGAAACGGCAACGGGTCGACGACCGGCACGGCGGTGCCGGAACCGGTCGTGTTGCGGATCTTCGTGCCGCCGGGGGCCATCAACCGTCGTCGTCGGGTCTGGATGGGTTGGTGGACGGCGGTCACGGGTCCGGGGCTGAGGAGGGGGGGGCTGCGGGTCCGTTTTCCGACAGCTCGGATGACCGTCGCGACACCCCTGGCACTAGCTCCGATGGCTCTGATGAGGACGGGGGGTTCCTTTAGGGTTTGGTTCGTGTTGCGGCTTTGAGGGTGGATGGTGGGGGGGATGGAAATAATAGGGAGAGGGGGGGAATTAGGATTGCGGGTTCATTTTTTGAGAAGGGGAGAGGGGGGGGGGGGGTTGGTCGCTTGCTTTCGGTTGCGATGGCCACATGCTTGCGGAAGAATGGATTGCGTTTTTGAACCTCTTGTAGACGGATGGGTGGAGATGGACGAGATGGATCGATCATATGTACTTGTACCAATGCATTCCCGACCCGCGAAGGTACCTAGTCATTGTTTTTGAGCGCGAGCCTGACGCTACTAGGTCAGTAAAATCCCCACCCTACTCTCCCACGCCGATGCTTCGCTGCGTAGGGATTAACCAAGAAAACTCTCACTGCCAATCCCGACAACATAGGCTTCATAAATCCCCCCATCCAGACACCTCTCTCTACGAAGTAGCCGCCAACATCCCCCAAGAATCCATCCTCCCACTCCCCACAACACCCCACCGCGCATCTTGAATCTCAAACTCGCAACCAAAGTACCTCCCCTTGGAATACATCTCCCCCCACAGTCCCACCAACGCACTGTGCAAGGTCCCATACGTCAAATGCTGCTGCCGACCCCCCGGTCCCGGGATTAGATTTCTGTCCGCGGTAAGCACGAGATCCCACCCCTGATCGAACCAGGACCAGTCATCTTGGGGCAACCAGTCATTCTCTCCGTTTCGGTTGATGGAGTCGCGCAGTTGAGACATCGCGTGAAGTAGGACTTGACCCATATCGAGCTCAGCGATAGGGCGGTCGGGACGAAGAGTGATGTAGATGACGGTCTGGGTGTCTGGGACCGGAACAGGTATGGCGGTGTTGCTGGGAGCGGGGCCTGCGAAGAAGGAGGCAGGAACGGCGGTGGGATCTGGAGATGGGTTGACGCTGATGACGGGCAAGGGAACAGCGGATGCGCTTATGATGTCGGTGCTTCGGGGATTTTTGTCAGCTGTAGGAAAAGGTAAAGGTTAGGAGGTTTTTTTTTACGCTGCCGTTTCTAATTGTTGAATGTCGCTCATAGCTAGAGTGACGGGGTTTCCGCCGGGTACGCTGAATAAGGCGTGGTCGACCACACCATTGCCAACGGCATCGATTCTGTTGACAGCAGGGGCTCGTTCTTTGATAGGGGCCTGAGGTCTTCTCGATGAGCTGGTGACTGTTGCTGAGTCAGTCATGGTGCTGGAATGAGGCTTGTGGACAGGTGCATCGATCCTGTTGACTGCAGGATCCCTAGGATTCAGGGTGATATAAGACCTGACTGATGAGCTGCTGCCACTGACAAAGCTCTCGGTAGTCCCCGAGCTGGTCAAAGATCTGTGCTTCACCTTGACGCCAACAGCGTCGATTCTGTTGACTGCAGGGTCTCTAGGATTCAGTGCGACATGTGGTCCCACAGTTGTGCTGACGACTGTCCGAAAGCTACTGCTGTGGGCCGAGCTACTCGTGGGTTTGTGGTGTACAATGACATCAACAGCATCAATTCTATTCACAGCAGGTTCTCTTGGCTTGAGAGTTATGTGTGCCGCTGTCGATGAGCTGGGAGTTGTTTCTGGACTGGTGATAGTGGTAGAATGTGGTCTGTGGTCGGGAGCATCGATTCTGTTGATGGCCGGATTAGGGGCGGCAAATGAGACAGCTGCGAGCACGGCCACAAAGCTGTAGGCTAGTAAGTTAGTCATAACTATCAGAATGCCTCTCGAGCAGCAAATTCACCCGAATTGGTATGGAAGGATCAAAGTGCGAACCGTGGGAGCAGGTCATGCGACTTATATCATAGCCTTTGGCCTTGAGCTGAGAACTGTGGATACCAACGCAATTGAGATTTTGAAGGGTAGAATGTCCAAGAGACCAGCAAGCGACAAGCTACATGCGAATGACTAAGAAAGAGAATGAAGGCATCCCAAGGCACTGTGACTAGGACCGAGAGGCTGTCTCTGAGGTAGCCCAATCCCCCACACAAGCGCCAGGGGGCCGACGTAGCACTTTGAACTTATTGGCCTTGGATGCTGCAAGGCGCAGGGTATGCTGGAGACGGGTCTTTTTTATGAGCTCGAATGGATTCAAGCGCGGAAAATAGGCATCGGGTACTGCCTCCGCGCCGCAGAAGGTGACATGTGGAAATTAGAGGATAAGATAGTATTAGTGTGGGTAAGTGGATAGAGACGGTTTCAGGCCGTGAGTATTCCCCGTCATTGCAGCGCTTGAGGTGTCAAACACCGCATATTGCGCCACCAAATGCACGCGCTGTATGCAAGGAGATAGGGAAAAGATGTCCGACGAGAAATTCTGTTGAGCATACAGGCATGATGGCTTACTGGAGGCAAAGTCTGAAATGAGGATACCAAGGCAGGATAAGGAGCTTGATGGGGTAGCCAAGTTATCTTCTCTAGTGCTGTCGCGAGTAGGTATATTGTAAAGCGACTGAATCTTAACATTCGGAGTGGGGCTTGAAAGGGAGGCAGCCTAGGTAAGAAGAAGAGCGGTAAATGCTGTACGGGAGAGCTCTCTAGACTCACCATTCATTGTTATGTTAGAAGAGAAGTGTGAGATGCTTGCTGGTTTAGCATCAAATCTACCTTAAGCACTGAGAAAAAGGTGTTCCTCTCTGTCATCTATTGCAATACGCCTCAACCGTAAATTTCAATTTTTCATCATCATCACACAAATCGAATACTGTTCAAAATATCAGATTAAGATCTCGATTCGACTACCGATTTCATGTTTCACTTGATATCAATTGGACATCGGCATACAATCCCTTTTGCTTCGATTCATAGAGTAGGGTACATGAAACGAATGATCATACCTCATATGTTTATTCTTCTTTGGTATTATTCATGAGCATGGAAATTTAAATCATAAAAGCGGGGGTCAAGTTGTCAACAGGTGGGGGCGCCATTTTCTTACTGCCGAAAAGTTGCCGAGGCCTACGAGTACCTAGCCCTCACTACAACAGTACAATTATTAAATGCAGCTCACCTGGTCACCCAAACAGTTTTCTTCCTTCTAGATGCTAGCAGAATCGCTGTCACAGTCCTCTGAAAGATTGCAAAATGGTTGGCCTCGAACAACATGTATGTGGTTAACAACCACATAAGGGATCCGCGACCCTTCCTACTCGCCTGCATGACACGTCAATCACCGCGCCATTGCTTATCGGTCTTGGACCAAGAACCTGCTGGATGTCGATGAAAATCCTTGCCTCCCATATACATACCGCATGTGACTGCCTATCGGCCCGGGTTAGGATGGACGTCTCGGGTCAATGGTCACTGGGCGGCTTCTCCCCGTCTGGGGAAGTCCAAGTCTTTCTCAATCCATTGCTTCAGCGAATCAGCCCGAGCACACAAGCAGCACCCCAGTTAGCGCGACTTTGCCGATCTGTTCTAGTGTCGCCATGGCCAGTGTAACACTAATACTCTAAGTCAATTCAATGGACTCATCGCTTCCATGTTATCCTTCGCCACCAATACTCGCTCGAAATGCCTTCTGCTCTTCCTATTACGACGGCATCTATCATCTCTAACCGCAGCGTGGACACTGTCAGGCCACTAAAAGTCATTTGTATAGGAGCAGGCATATCAGGTATCCTTGCTGCAATCAATCTACCTCAGGCGGTACGAAACCTTGACCTCGTCATATACGACAAGAACGAGGAGCTAGGAGGCACGTGGTTCGAGAACAAATACCCTGGATGTGCTTGCGGTGAGTACCGTTGCTTCCAAGTTCTCTAGGCTACAACTGATTGCACCATAGACATACCCTCTCACTGTTACCAGCTGTCCTTCGAGGCCAATCCAGCATGGACTTCCTTTTATGCCAAAGCCCCTGAGATTCTCCACTATTGGAAGCGAGTGGCGGAGAAATACGACTGCCGCAAATACATGAAGCTGGGAAACAAAGCGCTGGAGGCAAGATGGGACGAAGGCGCAGCGAAGTGGAGAGTCAAGCTCGAAAATGTTAAGACGGGGGAAGTCTTCGATGATCAAGGAGACGCATTGATCACAGCCATCGGAGCTTTGAATGAGTGGCGATGGCCGCAAATCCCTGGGCTGCACGACTTTGGAGGGAAGCTGTTACACAGCGCGGCGTGGGATGAAAGCTACGACTACAATGTGAGCACCTTGCAAGTCCTCGATTCAAATTGCTGAAAGGTCAACAGGGCAAGAGAGTCGCCGTCATCGGAGCCGGATCGAGTGGAATCCAAATCGTGCCAAGCTTGCAGCCTTCCGTGCTGCACCTCGATCACTATGTCCGAGGACGGACTTGGATAGCTAGCACCTTCGCCAGAGAGGAGATCGATAAGCGTAACGACGCAGCTGGCAACTTTGATTTCACAGAAGAAGAGAAGAACGAATGGCGGAAGGATCCCGCTTCGTATCTAGCCTTTCGCAAGAAGATTGAAGCAGAGCTCCAGGGCGGCCATATCATCACCATGCGTGGGAGCGACGCACAGAAAGCCGCCCGTGAATACTTCACTCAATCAATGCGCGACCGCTTGTCCAAGAAGCCCGAAGTGGTCGACCATATGCTGCCAGATTTTCCGCCTTTGTGCAAGCGTCTTACACCAGGCCCAGGTTATCTCGAAGCTTTGACTACCGACAATGTTTCTGTCATTCCTACTTCGATCTCGCACGTCACATCGACTGGTATCGCCGCTTCCGATGGCACACACCGCCCGGTCGACGCAATCGTCTGTGCCACAGGTTTTGACACCACCTTCATGAATCGCTTTCCCGTCTATGGCATTCATGGCATTAAATTAAGAGACAGATGGAGTGAGCGTACATCAAGCTACCTTTCCATGACCGTTGACGGCTTTCCGAATTACTTCATGTCCATCGGCCCCAACAGCGCTCTCGGTACCGGCAACTTCATCGTGGTCTTAGAACGCCAATCGATCTACTTTGCATCTTGCCTGGCTAAAATGCAAACGCAAAACATCCTCACGATGCAGCCCAAACTTAGCGCTGTCGACCGCTTCACTAACTTCTGTGATGAATACTTCAAGGGCACTGTCTTCAGCGCGGAGTGTAGCAGTTGGTACAAGTCCGGCAAAGAAGGCAGGGTGACAGTTCTATGGCCCGGCAGCGGCTTGCATGCTTGCCAGGTCCTAAACCAGGTACGCTGGGAGGATTTCGACTACGAGTACGTTGATGGCAATGAATTTGGCTGGTTTGGGAATGGCTGGAGCGAGCGTGATAGGAGCAATGAGATGTCGAGAACCTACTACCTAGATAGGCAGGGGATGTTGGACTGGCCTCTGGAGAAGACCCAGGCAATAAAGAATGGTCATTGATGGAACCCCTGTCTTGTTGGGATGAAGCTATGACATAGATATAAACCCTGTGGTCATGCCTCTTATAGCTCTGGCTTTTGAACTATCGACATGATGAGAGCAGTTTCACGACATGAAGACATCCTCGAACGCTTCCGTTCCATTAGGTTGCACCGGGGCACCATTGTTCGCATCGGCGCCTTGATAATGGGTTAATATTGGGTGCGCTAAGTGTTGGTTTTTTCGGTCTTGGCATGGAGTAAAAATTGCTCACTACCTTAGGCAATTGAGTGGGTTTGAGGTTGAGATTTTCCAGTGGAAAACTATGAGGTTTCTGTAGAGACCGAGGGAATTTTCTGCATAGTGGGCGTATATATTCAGGTCTATGACCACTCTATGCTACAAGTATGCAATCCAGTCACATATAGCCCTAGCCCTAAGTCTCTAGCCGAAATCTGAAATCACCAACATTGAGGTAAAGCGCGTCCCGTAATTACTTAGCGTGCAAATCGCGTCCTCTGGGAAACTGCATTATTCCACAGCTCCATCTCACGCTAAGCCTCCTCTCCAGCACCCACATTGTCTATGGTGGCCTGAGTTTTCAGATCTAGCATTAATTCTGGTTGAGCTTGCTTTCCGATAGTACTCCAGTATGCCTATCCTTGAAGTCACACCAGAGAACCACCGCCAGCTTCAGAATATCGCCAATACACTAGCAGCGGCAAGAAAGGTTGTCGTCTTCACGGGGGCTGGTATCTCTACAAACTGTGGCATTCCGGTATGCTCAAAGCTGCTTTACTTCACCAATTATAGCTAATCACCGCTGTAGGATTTCCGTTCAGAAGAAGGACTCTACTCTCTCATTCAAGCCCAACGAGATGCTGCCCCACGAAATCCAACCTCTGGCAATACCAAAGGCAACTCTTCCAGTTCTCCCCCTTCTTCTACGAAGTCGAAGTCAATACCCCTCTCGATGCCCAACAATGTCAGAGGCAAAGACCTCTTCGACTCCCAACTATGGAAGGATCCCATCAGCACATCAGTCTTCTATACTTTCATCGCATCTCTTCGCAAACAGATCCACAAAGAAGTCAAGAAAGTCACATCAACCCATCGCTTCATAAAGACCCTACGAGATACGCGGAGACTGGTCAGATGCTACACGCAGAATATTGATGGGCTGGAGGCAAGGGAAGGATTGAATACGGATATGGCCCAAGGAAAGGGTAACCGGGCGCGGTTCACCAAAAAGTCAATGGAAGGCCAGAGATCACTAGCACGAACACAGCCCGGTGCCGACCTTGATGGCGGATGCGAGATTGTGCCATTGCACGGGGACTTGAGAGTCTTGAGGTGTACGCTTTGCCAGCAAACATGTGATTGGGAAGACCGACATAGTACTCGACTGCTTGCTGGAAAGGCTCCAACATGCCAGCTTTGTGCGGCGGCAAACCAGGACCGGCAGAATCGAGGGAAGCGCGGAACAAAGATTGGGACCTTGAGGCCGAATGTTGTGTTGTACGGGGAGGAACACCCTTCTGCGGATGCTGTGGGAGAGATTACTGCCTCGGATTTAACCATGAACCCCGATGTGTTGCTAATCTTGGGCACTTCACTCCATGTTCATGGCCTTAAAACAATGGTCAGAGAATTCGCGAAGGCTGTACATGCAAAGGCAGGAGGGAAGGGGAAAGTGGTCTTTGTAAACTTAACGAAACCATCAGAGAGTGTTTGGAAAGGTGTACTCGACTATTGGGTGTACATGGACTGCGATGCCTGGGTTGACTCGATGAGGAAGCATCGACCGGATATATTCCAGACACAACTAGGACTCAACATGCAGGTGAAAAAGGCAAACGACAAGCAGACCCCGAAGGTCATCGCAGGGGGAATCGTGGCAGTCAAGTCGTCGGATGACAAAGAGAACCTGTTGACGTCTTCCGTCTCCATTTTACAGAAACCTACCCAACCCAGGGTCCACCTGACACCGAAGCAGAAAAGACCTTTGGAAAACACAATCGCTTCAGCTGAGACAGCTTCCCGATTCGTGTTGCCGTCGTCGCCACAGAAGAAAAGACAGATTTCAGATCACAGCTCCCAGCTCCTCGATCAGCTGAAGGAAGCGGCCTCCACGAAAAGTTCAGCGACTCAGGGAGGCAGAACGAACGAAGCCTCGCAGCTGCCAACGCCTCCACCGACAGGCCACCGAGGGAGCAAAAGATCCCTAGCTCAACGCTACCAAGAGCTCTGCGATTCGCCATCAAAGAAGAAACGGAGAGGGGGCCTAGAAATTTGGCAAGACTAGCATGATGAAGTCGACAGGACGTGTGCGAATATTGTGGTTCCAGGTTTCCACCACAGCGAGAGCGTACAGCAACAGTCGGAACAAATTACAATAGATTAATTTGTGATTAACAACCAAAATCTGAAACACAGAACTGGAGGCTGAGTTCATATTTTTTCCGTTGCTCATAAAATTCCCCGCCACCAGAGTCTCGGCCAATAGGTTGACTTTGAGCAAAAGCGATACCCCCCGTCATTGTTGCTTCGGGGACCAATGGAAAAGACCATTATTATTATATTTATTGTTCAACGAAATACTCGAGCACTGAGGTACTCGTACCCGCATGTCCATTGTTGGGTCCGCCAAAAAAAAAAGTTCAACGAGGGCCCGATTTTCCGCCAACCTTTGTAAGTAACTCAACAACCAAAGGTCTCACGACTACAAAATTTCCTGATTATAGATTTGTTCTTTCTTCGTTGTTCCTGCAATTTATTAGACAGCACTGGCAGCAGTTTGGGTGAGTGATGTCTCGTTGGTGAAGGTCTTCGGCTTTCGCGTCTTGCTCTTATTGAACTTTTTTTTTGGCTTCCCTCGGGGTCCTCGTTTGCTGGGCAAGAACATCAAAACCCCCTCGTCTTCACGACGCCATGATGACCCTGGCGTATGCATTTTTTTAACAACCAAAATATCGTTATGGTGATGAAGTTGTGAGCCTACTCATGAAGGACAGTAATGGTGACACTGAAATATTTTCGGTATTTTGGCTGGTTCGATTCCTATTGGCGCGGGTACAATGGTGTTGCGGTGCTTTCCTTTTTCTGCTCCTGCAACTAGCGGCGAATCAAATCTGTCGCTCTTCAACAGTCACTGACTCACTACTATCGCTTTTGTGGCATTCCACATTCATCGCCCTTCAATTCAAAAGTCTTTTGGACACCGTATTTTCCACTCGTTCAATATATTAATTCACTAAACTACACTCGATGACCATCAAGCGGACTTCCCAGGCAAAGAAGCCGAGAAACCAGGCTATTCTCCACATCACCCAGGATGATGCTTGGCGGTCGCAGCGTAGCCATTTTCCTCCTGCTCTGCGCCTCTCTCGTCCTCGTGCGCCTCCGCAATCACTTCGATTCTTCGAATCTCCAACTTAAAGCCGGCGGCCAAGATAACCAAACAGGATGTTCAGGAAGACTGACACGGCTGAATGACCTGGGCATCAAATTCCCCGTCAAATATGCTCGCCGCGATATAATCATAAGAGCGAATCCAGACCTCGCCCGGACTTCTCTCACCCACATCGATGCTCCGTTACTGTCAGGTGTACAGCTCGTTGACCCCGTCAACTCTCCCAACTTGGGGTTGGAACACTGCTCCCCTCCGCTGATATTGGAGGTACCCGCTTTCCCGAAGCAACCTACTAATGCCTCTCACATCATATTCGGCATTTCGACATACATCAAGCGCATGGACGATTCAATCCCACACCTTCAGAGATCCCTAGCTCACACTGGTACTCGGCTCATTGTCTTGGCCGTAGATGATGGTGAGGTTACACCTGGCAGCAAAGAAATGGCAGCACTCGAAACTCGAATGCGTGGTCTTGGTATAGATGCTACGGTAGTCGGGGCACCAAAGGGTAGCTCGATGCCAGTGCGATACTTCTCTCTAGCCAAAATTATATACGAAAGGAGAAATCCTGACACTCAATGGATCTCCATTTTGGATGACGATACCTTTCTGCCTTCAATGCACTCGTTAGTTGACACACTTGGCACCTACGATCCGTCGAAGGACTGGTATCTCGGTGCCATGTCGGAGGATTGGTGGTCAGTAATGGTCTACGGCATGATGTCTTTTGGTGGTGGGGGCACGTTTCTATCAATCCCGATAGCGGCTCAGATCAACGACAACTACGACACTTGCATCAAAGAGTCAAACGCGAACCAGGGAGACATCAGGATCTTCCAGTGTATCACCGAACATACCACAACAAAACTCCAGCCCATAACCGGACTCCATCAAACAGATCTCGGTGGTGACCTCTCCGGGTTTTATGAAAGCGGCCGCTTGCCGCTCTCATTACATCACTGGAAGACGGGATGGCATTTCGAGCAAAAGCCTGAACAGAGAGTGCTGAATACGTATCCCATGGCGAATATGCATCTTGTATCCGACGTCTGTGGCGACTGCTTTCTGCAACGATGGCAGTTTGGTCCGGACACGATTCTGAGCAACGGATTCTCGATCTCAACATACACAAATCAGAACTTCCTGGCTGAGCTTGTGAAGAATCATGACGTGGACAAGATAGAGGATACATTCATGCCCACCCGATCCGTCAATTCGTTCATGAAAGGCTATGAGCATTCGATTGGTCCGCTGAGACCGAAGGTCGAGGGGAAGATCCAATACAAGTTTTTGGATGCGAAGCAGGAAGATGGGGGTGTCAGACAGTACTACATCTACAGAGCCTTGGACGAGCAGCCAGATGTTGTATATGAGATTTTTTGGACAGGGGACGAGAATCGTGTCTGAGCAAGATCTATCTGTCTCGAAGCAAGTCATGCTTCACGCCGTTGAATCAAGCTTTGCCAAGTCGGAAGGTGGACCACGAGTTGCCGATTCTTGTTCCTTGCCGCCAAGCTTTGCGGACGAGAAGAAAAGCCGACGAGCCTTACGCACCACAAGGGTGCGCCACCTCATGTCTTTGAATCTGTTGTTTTTTTTGAGTCGTGGATCGGATCCTCTCAAAAAAGCATTCGCTAGCCAGCTCTCAACCAAGGCTACCCAAGAGATGATCAGGCAGCAATCGCTGTCGATGTCGAGAATGCTGCAAGAACGAGATCGCACTAGATGCTTAGAAAGGAAGGTCCTTTGTCCGAGGTTGTGGCAGAATCCGGTTAAGAACGCTCGCAAAAAGTTCGGTGCCAACGTAACATGACGACGGAGTTGCTGGAATCATCCCAAGACACCTTGCGTCGGATTTTGGGGGTTTTGGTAGTATCGCCGGGCTCTGTTCGGACATAGATTCCATTCGTGTATAGAACCTTTTCATTGAAGGTGGCCGCTGCTGACTGTGTATCATTGGGTATGACTCCAATGAAATAAACCAATGCTCTCTTCACAAGCCACCATGCATTCTCAGCCTCGTGGACAGCGACAGAGTCCTCGTACTCTAATAAGCCTGGCAAGAACGAAGAGCCAAGCTCAGGGAGTGTGGCAGTGACTCTGGCGGCAAGACCAGGCTTTCAGCGAGGCCTCCAATTCTCCAAGACTCCCAATAATTGTGCAGTTGTGCAGTTAAGCATCCTTGATGGCAATGCAAGACCTGCATAATATCTCGACTCCGCCTTCTCCGCTCACTGACCGGCCATCGGATAAGAGCGGCTCAGCGGCAGCCATATTCGGAAATTCCCTATTCGCTCAACGTCATCGGCCCGCGCTAGGTTTAGCGTCAGCCCTATCAGCAACTGCGCCTGCTTTGCTAATAAGCCGTGACTCGAAGAACTTCAGCCTTCTATCTCTTTCTACAAAGCTCACATCAAATCTGCCTGAAAAATATTCCACACCTCTCACAACACCAGAAGCAACAAAATCCTCAACAAACAAACTCGAACATCACACACCACCATGGGAGATCCCTACCGCCAAAACCCCGCCTACGACTACCCCTCCACCACCACCACCCACGCCCCTTACAACCCCTCCCAATACGCGCCCCCGGCATCAGACCAGTACGCCGGCGCCCTGACCACCCGCCACGGGTCCACCTCCAGCACCTACTACCCCTCCCAATCCAACACGCAACTCTCACAATCCACCTACCGCCCCTCCGACTCCGACTACCTGGACCCCAACCGGCCCCGCAGCAGCGGCCACCGCCACGGCCACAAATCCCGCGACCAC
The DNA here is from genome assembly GCA_022315425.1 of Pseudevernia furfuracea. Lineage (NCBI taxonomy): Eukaryota > Fungi > Ascomycota > Lecanoromycetes > Lecanorales > Parmeliaceae > Pseudevernia > Pseudevernia furfuracea. The sequence goes on from JAIUPT010000010.1 coordinate 305,384, forward strand.
TCCCGCCACGGCCGAGACGCCGACCGTGACTACGACGACGACGACCGCCGCCGCGGCCACGGTCGCGACCGGAGTCGCTCCAAGAGCCGCGGCGCGGAATGGGGCGCCACGCTCGCGGGCGCCGCCGCCGGCGGCCTGCTCGGCCATAAAGCGGGGCATGGTGCGAACCTGGGCACTGTGGGGGGGATCATCGCGGGCGCGGTCGGGGCGCACGAGTTGGAGCGCGGGTATGAGAAGAGGAGGGAGAAGAAGCGGCTGGAGGATCCGTATGCGGCGGACGAGGGTTCGGGCCACGGTCATCATCGGCGGAGGCGGTCGAGTGGGGGGTTTTTGGGCGGGGTGAAGGAGAAGGTGGAGGGGTTTTTGAACCCCGAGGGCTCCGGGGGGAGGGAGAGGCGGGGGAAGAGGAGTGTGTCCGAGGCGGGGAGGAGGAGGGGGGGGGATAGTGAGGAGGAGGATGAGTATGAGGACAGGTATGAGAGGAGGAGGGAGAGGGGGGGGAGGGGGGCGAGGGATGAGTACTATTGAGTGGAGGGTGTGGATGGGTGCTTGGGAGTGGTGTGGGGAGGAATGAGTTTGAGGGGGCAGCTCGTCATGATGATGATGACGATGATGATGTATCATGACACGACCTTTCCATTTTCCATAGTATAAAGAGATGGATGATAATGAACTCAGGGAGACCCTTTAGTTTTGATGGATGAATGAAATTTCCCTGTGACACTACACTTCACGCGCGCGGTGCATTATTAAGCAAAGGAAACCGTTGCAGTTTCTTTCGATCCATTCTCTCAAGAAAGAACCTTTATTACTCAGTGGCATCTCTCTCGAATCTCGGGGCAAACTTCTTTCACCTATCCAGACTTTTTGGGAACACAAGCGGGGCGTCTAAGTAATGGGGGGGTCTCAATATTGTTGTGACGTGTGAGGAAGAAGAATCAAAGGATGTTGCATAGACTGACAGCTATGACAGAGTTGACACGGTCAGGACATGGGAGAGGGAGAGGGAGAAGTTTTCGACGAGGAATATTCGTGGTGAGTGAAGACTTGAGTCGGGGATGCGCCAGGGGCAGATGCCGGACATACTCAAGGTAGGTCAGAGAGAGAGGTGAGCGGCACTTGATGATGACCACACCTACCTAAGGTACTTATAAAAAGGCCAACCTTTGTTTTACCTTGGAAACTTCAGTCATGAGAGAGCATAAGTAAGTAACACCGCACCACTATCTATCTACACACCACCGCCCGCTTGAACCCCCGGTCCACTTCTCCAACCACCCCCTCACCACCACCGACACGTACCCTTCAGCGCGATAAACATCCGGAGCGCCACACAAAGCCGGCGCTCTCCCCCCCCGCGCGCGCCATCCTAGCGTCGAACGTCTGAAATCCCACTCCCGCTCCGGTCCTCGTCGTCATTCTCGCGTGCTACCGTCGTCGGCGGCTCGATCCTGAGTCTTTGCCCAGAATTCCAGCAACTGGACCGACGGTTCCTTCCCCTCGGCGTCTCGGTCGCCATCGCGATACTCGCGCAAGCGCCGTAACCAGGTTTCCGGGGCCACCGTCTTCTCGAGGCGGAAGCCGTCGGCGGCAGCAGCGCGCAAGGCGGGGAGAAAGGTTTCGGTCCATGCGAACGTGTTGCGGCTTGACCGGGTTGAAGACGTGGGGATCGGGGGAAGAGGGACGGGGACGGGGAGTGGGGGGGGGGCGGAAGCAGCATCGTGGTTTCCACCATCAGTCTCACGCGTTGTCGTTTGGTGCTTCCCTCGCCAAGACGCGCGATATCCAGCACGCTTCTCGCGACCGTATCGACCGGCAGCCAGGCACGGCGTTTCGTTCGGCGCCGGCAGCGCACACCGGTCGCCACCGCAGATCGTAGCCATGTAGCGGAAACGGGCATCGCTGTCATTCCACGGGCCGTGATGCAGCGTGTCACCGATGATCTGTCCGGTGCGGAGAGTTGACGCTTTTGCCCCCGGCGGACTCGACGGCTTTCTGGATGGTTTTCTCGGCGACGAGTTTCGAGCGGCCGTAGCCCGTGTCTGCGGCGTAGGTGAGGGACGCCAGCGGCGCTTCGGGGACGGGGGATGGGGAAAGGGAGGCCGCGGGGATGGGGGCGCAGAAGATGAGATGGGCGGGTTTGGGGGTGTGGGTCGATAGCGACACTCGGAGGGAGGCGATGGAGAGTGCTGATATGGTTGCTCAAACGAGGAAAGGGGGAGATTGAAGTTCACGGGCCAGGCGCAGTGGATGATGTGGGTCAGTGGAGTGCAGTAGGGTTCCTCTCCGAGGAATGATGGGGCGAGGTGGGGGGATAGAGTCGACGTGAATGGCGTGGATTCTGTTGTGATCGTGTTTGTGAGCGCCAGGGAAGCGGCGGCTAGTGAAAGACGAGAGAGAAGACGGTCGAGGGCTCCTTTAGGCTTTGGGTGATGAGGCGCGGACTGGGCAGTATATACGTGCCACTGACCGGTTCTGGAGTAGTCGAGCTAAAATGCAGGAGCCGAGGAAACCGGTAGCCCCGGTCAACAAGACGGACCTTTTCTTCAGGAGAAGAGCCCTGAGAGACGTGCTTGTCAAAGTTGGAGTGGTTTTCGATTGTGTCGGCCATATCAGAAGAGTTGCTTGTCTTTTCGATCCTCCGTTAGGGTTCTTGTCTGGATGTTACGGAGATACAGAGCCAGCCGCTCAACGTTCTGGAACTCGTACACGACATCCGTGCTTAGGTTCTTTCTGTTCAGAAAACAATTCTCCTTTGATGATGTTGAGCATGCGTGCCGCTTGAAGGCTATCGACTCCTGCAGCAAAGAAACCTTCTTCAGTATCCCTCAGAGGTATATCCAGTCTTTCCTTGAAAACGTGTAGAAGCCAGCGCTTGAGGTCCTCAATTTCAGGCCTTGACGTGCCTTCGCCCGACTTTCCTAATCTCTCATACAGAGCCGATATCTCAAGGGCGAAATCCTCATATACGCGAGCCCGGATAACAGTTCCTTTGTCGGTCTGCGGATATTCCTTAGTGACTGGCAGGGTTATGATCATTTGCTGTGCCAATTTGTCAAAAACCTTCTGCCTTGCTCTTGGCATCTTCCACGGCAGCCCAGATTGCGTCGATAAAATCGCTATCTGAAAGGTGCTCGGACTCAAGACTTCGGAACAGAAGGAGACCTGGCGTAGCTCTACCAATCCCAAATAGAATTGCTTCTCGGATTCTACGGTCTTGTCTAATTCGATCTTTCATGGACAGAGGTAGAACCTTTTCTCCATTCACCAGAGTCACGCGGTCATTCAAACGGTTAACATACTTCCATGAATCTGATATGGCTATGTGGGCCATAAAGAGATCCTTGGTGTGGTAAGTCTTTGGGGGGTCGGTTGAGTTGGAGGTTATCTTCGATTTGAGGCCATCAAGGATGACCAGCTCGCAGACTCCGCCGCCAACTGGTTTCATCCATGTATACGGCTTCACGAACGGGATTATACGAAGGTAATTCCAAGGCTCGTCATCGTCTCGACGGTCGCTTTGCAGTGCCGCACCTGCTTCTGTTCTGCTTCTGTCAACACGGTGACCCAAAATCGGATTGAAGTCGAACACATACAGTCCGAAACTGCTCACCAAAGTAACACCACTGGCTGATAAATAGTCTCCCGGCTCATCAGGGCAAGCAGAACCTGCATACGAAGCCAACTGGCACTTTCGGAGCGCATCAATCCCACTTTGAACTCTCCGATAGTAATTTGAGACCACAAGGCACAGTGAGGAGAAGCCCGGGGTGCACCGCTTCGAGAGCAGCGGTAAGATTCGTACCTGTAAGTGGCAACGAAGCATTGTAGATTGAGCAGGTTTTCCGCTGGTACACAGCTCTATATAGAGACGAATGTGCATGCATGTGATATAGTGGGAGAGTCAGAAAACATTTCAAGGGGAAACCCATCGAAAAATTATGTAGACAGGCAGCATGAGTGAGACGAATGCCTTTAGGAAGTCCAGTGGAACCCGAAGAGTGCATGATAAACGTGGCGTTTCGACCCAATGAAGTCTCCCTGTGCTCTGCAGAGCGATTGCATCCACTTGAACGATCGATCGCAACGTCGTCTATGGATTCGATCGACAGCAAGTTTATCTGCCGTTTTGGTCTAATCCGATCAACTGTTGGGTTCAGATTCGTTGCAGTGACTAAGGTGTCGCACCGAGTCTCCTCAAGTAGCGATTGGTGGGCACGTGCTGGTAAGCGCGGTGAGAAGGATGAGCACGGTATATGCCAAGTCTACTCAAAGCAAAACATGGTTATGACGTCCTCGAAGTTGGACGGCCCGAGCAATCCTGTCACCGAGGGCGCCCCGTCGACCCCGGTCTGCCGGGTCAATCCCCTGTTAAGGAGCGCCTCCGCTGCATTGGATACAAAAGGGTTGATCCTACCCGCAGAAAACCTCTCGTAGCCGGAGAGACCTCTTTCTGCCTGGGGACACGTTATGAGGACAACTTTGTCGTCTTCTTCAGCTGTTTGGTGGATCAAGTCATCCACAATGACTAGATCATTTGGCTTTGAGTGAACATTGTTGACAGCCAATCACTGCTGAATTGCCGACTTGACGGGCTTGGCACCCAATCGTTGACTAACGTCTTCGTCCTCTACAGATTCAGGAAATTGAGCTGGGTCTTTGGTGGCTCGTACCTATATGAATAGACTGAAAATGTCGGAAGGATTGATGTTTCTAAAGAGTAAGGGGCTGGGGAAAGGCTCATGCAGGAAGAACAAGTCGGTGATAGTACTTGCGCCTAGTATGGATGGTACAGAGCCAAACATACCCGCGAAAAGTCGGGTTATGACGAAGGGGTTGTACTGATTCGAATGGGTCATAGAGGCCGCCCAGATGTTGCACGCCACAGCTCCAACAAGACTCCACCAGATGGTCGAGTATCTATCGAAAATCCTTGTGAGAGGCACAAAGAAGAGCGGTCCAAAGGCAAGACCAGCTACCGCTGCAGATATCTACAGAATCTGGTTAGCTGTCCGTGGCGGACATCGTCCCATCGATTAATTAATCAGGAAGAGACTTACTGAGTAGGACATCGCGACCGGCGATTTGCGATAGAGTTACCCTTGAACTTCAAAACCCAACTGGTAGACAAACGAACTCGCTGTCCCGGCGGAAGGCGGCGAGACATTAAAGTGTCAATTCGTTCGATGAAACCGATTTCAGGGCCGCAATCCCATCAAACTCGAAACTCGGCACTTTGGAAGAAAGATCCGCTCAAGGTCTCCGGACCTTTTTGGTGATGGTGTGAGATATTTTGGAGCGGAATCCTGCATGGAAAGCTTACGGCTACTAGCCGTGTGCATTAGTTTCATGCGTCTCGATCAAATCACCTTCGCTCACAGCTCACGGTTATGTAATTCCAAATTCTTCGAAAAGGACACCGACTTTGCTTCCAGACTAGGTACTTTGCTCAGGCCGTCTTGTACGTACCCTTCATGAAGGCCAAGCGTTCTGTACGCACTTATGGCCGAAAGAACGGAGATCGACCCTGGACTCCAATCAACAAGAAATGTGAGATGGCGGTGTAGCGGAGTTTGCCATCCATGGGTGAAAAAACCAGAGGGCAGGAGAACATGTTGTCTTGGTTTAAATTATGGCTACCCCCTGAAGTAATCGTGCTGCACCCTTTGCTCGCCAGCTCGCTGATAGAGGCTCCGCTCGTCTTCTGAAGTTTACCGTTCTCATCGGGAACTAGACAGATTAGAATGCCTCAGGATGTCCCTATCATCATGGCCCGGGGTGCCAATGGCATTGGAGGCCTTAACAGCCGTCAGGTTCAGATTGTTTCTGTAACTTCGATGCTGATTTTTCTTTCTACACTCGCTGTTGCTCTCCGCTTCATTTCTCGACGAATATCGACAAGGTGTATTTGTATGGACGATTATGTGATTCTCTTTGCTCTGGTAAGATGAATAGCCTTTACGCTAGATCGCAGAGAGTTGATTTCTGTTCAGTTGCTTTCATACGGAGGTTGCGTTTGCCAATTTGTCGGTGAGTGGAAGCAACCTCGCGGCCAATGTCAACGAAAGACAGCTGATCACGGCTTGTTAAGGAGTTCATTACGGCCTTGGGCAGCACATCGGCGAAGTTGACAAACAAAACGAAGTCACATATCTTATTGTGAGTCTGTTCGACCACTGCCGACTCAAGTTTTGGGACCTGCTGACTTACACGTGGTAGACATTATACATACTGCAGTTATTCTGGAACACGACCCTGCCTGCCATCAAACTATCCATCTTGCTATTCTATCGCCGCCTCTTCCCCGTGCGACGTCTACTTGTTGCTTCCTTCATTATTGGCGCCATCGTGCTTGCCTGGTACATCGCTATACAGATTACCGCTATCTTTCAGTGCTTGCCAATACACTACTACTGGCGGCGAGTTGGCCAGGGCCATTGCATCCAAACCACCAACTTCTACATCATACTTGCCTCTGTGAACTTCGCTACCGATGTCGCCGTTTTGATTCTGCCCATTCCATTCATTTGGCAGATACAAATCCAAAAGAGCAAAAAACTTTCGCTCTCTGTAGTGTTCCTGCTTGGTTCAATGTACGCTATGCACTCCAATGCATCCAAGACGCAAATCAGAAGGCACCTACTAAGTGAGTTCCCAGCGTTTGTGTTACCAGCGTGGTCCGCTTGCAGACCTTGACTGACATGGACGCCGAAGACATCACCTGTCGGTACCCCTCCTTGCGCTGGATTTAACTTTCCTATCATCCTGTATCCTCAATGTACACCAACTAACAGAGTCCCACCGAACACAGGGTCAAACGTCTACCCCGGTCTCTGGACCGCCATCGAGACCTCACTCGGAATCGTTGCCGCCTGTTTACCCTCCTTCGGTCCTATCCTGCATAAGATTACCGGCCACCCTCTACCCATAACGAAAGATACCACCGGGCAAAGCCAGCACAAGTCCGCGCGCTCTAACCACCCATTCGGAGACGCAGACACAAACGATCTCGAGCGCATCTTGGAAACTGGCCCCCAGAGGCGAGACGATGCTGCGATTATGAATGCTTTTGTTGGTCGCTCGTTGGCCAGCTTCGAGACAGCGTGGACGTGGACAAGTCATGAGATGAAGACGCTGGGTAAAGACGATGGCGAGGCTACGAAAGCGGGCGGCATCGCGGTGAGAAAGGATGTTGAGCAGAGGGTTGAGAAGGGAGTTGGTGGAGTATCAGTGCCGTGCAGCTTGGCCCCCTAGCGCGAATATATCGGCAGCATAAAAGGGCAATTTGTGTCAAGAAACTCATCCTCGGAGAACTTGAGAAAAGTTCTCGTTATGATCAACACAAGACTGCGTATCTATTTCACAACCGAAAGAACGGACGAGGAAGTACGAACCAAATGAGCCACCAGCGGCGCCAACTGAGTCGCTGTTCTTAGGAAGGAGGTAATCTGGCGTCGCAAACCCAGTCATGCACGGATGTTATCTCCTCTTAACAGCACTGCTAAACGTAGTAGGATTTCCCTTACCACATACCAAGCAAAGAAAGAAAGAAAGAAAGTAAAACCTCCGCAAAATCGCAAAACGCCTCTCGAGTTTCCGCCCCACGCCAAGAACGATCGATATCCGAACTACTCCTCATTCACCAGCCAACGAACTAACCCACCCACTCACTCACTCACTCATCCCCACCCCTCACCACCAGATATATCTACCCGGAAAAAGATCCAATCCAATGCCATCCAATCCAATCCAATCCCAATCCCAATTCCATTTCCTCACCTTACCTCATCACCAACCAACACCACAACAAGTAAGACGTAAGACATAAGACACACCACAACAAGTAAGATATAACGCATAAGACATAACACACACACCACACCACATACCACATACCACACAACACACAACATCCCAGCCATGCCATGCCATCCCAGCCATGCCATCCCGGCCAAGACAAGACAAGGCAAACCCAAACATAACACCGAAAAAAGCTCGATACCACCCCCCCCCCTTTTTTTTTTTTTTTTTTTGCAAAGCCAGAGAGAGAGAAAGAGAGAGAGTGAGAGAGAGAGAGGTATGTAAATATGTAATGTCTGTATGTATGTATGTGCTACTGGTAAGTACTCGTATCTTAACCAACCCGACGATATACGACGGGCGGTGTTGAACAGATTTTTAATTCAATCGGGGAGCATAAAACTCGCCTTCGACATACAACCAAAAACCCACCCTTCCCACCTTCCCACCACCACCACCACCCCATCTCACGAAAAAAAAAAACAATTGGTGCGCAGTTGTGGATCTCTTCAGCGACATGGATACTGGATACTGGAGCATGTCAGAAAGAAGGGAATGCTTGAAGGGGGAAAAGCACAAAGACAGATGGCAAGATTCTTTAGGACGTGTAGATCTTGAGATATTTCATTTGTTTCCCATCATCTATCCTCTATCTTTCTCTATTGCGTGATATGAAGAAATGCAATCAGTCGCACACAGTCTAAAGAAAAGCATACTACAGCATCAATGACCACCGTGGGCAGCGGCCGAAGTCGCCCTTGAACACTCCGGTGGCACTTCCGCATGCAGTCTTCACCTTCGCATCGTCAATTTTCCCCCAACTCCTTAACATAAGAGAAACATGCGAAACCCCATGCCGCCAAAACTTTTGACTTCTCCACTTCGCTACTCCTCGTCAGAGAAGACCTCAATACCAGCCTTGCGCTTGGCCATCCTGTCCTTCTTCTTCTTTCTGAGCTCGGCAGAAGACAGCTTGGCCTTCTTCTTGGTGGAATCGATCTTGTTGCCCATGGCGTCGAAGCGCTCTTCTTCTTCGCCGTCTTCCTTTAGACGAGGACCCGACCCTTGGCCTGAGACCCAGTTGTGGCCGGAAGGTGTCATTCTGCCGTCCATGACAGCCCAGACCTTGAGATGAAGTTAGCTTTTGGTATACCAAAAAAGATGATGGGCGTGGTAGCTTACCTCTTCGGTCAAGTTCTGCGTGAACTCAGCGGAGTGAGTGATGATGATGACACCACCCTCAAAAGACTTGAGAGCCTTGGACAAAGCACCCAGGGAGTCACGGTCCAAGTAGTTGGTGGGTTCATCAAGAACAATCAAATGAGGTCGCTGCCACGAGCAAGCAGCAAGCACGACCTTGACACGCTGGCCACCGGAGAGACCACGCATACGTGAGTGGGAGACGAGCTCGGCATCGAGACCAAAGTTAGCACAGTGGGCCTCAATTTCCTTGCGAACCAATGGACGGAATTGTCCACTGGCCAAAGCCTCCTTTTGATCGACTTCTGCAACCATCTTGGAGTGGGAGACAAGGATTTCGGTACGTGGGATCCAGGCGTTGTCAGCAGTCATCATGGGTGTCCACCTCTCGTTCTTCTGACCAACATTCTCGCCAAGAACGAACGAACACTCATATTCATAGGAGTTCTTGAACTTTCTTCGCGAGTGGATACCAATGACTCGTCGCTGTGTGCCATCGATTTTGTAGATCTTGTCCATAGCCTTCTCGTCCTCGTCGGTGACAATCTTGTTTGCGCGGTCCATTGTCTCGCGATCCTCACCAGTCTGGAATCGCCATTGGATGTACTCCGAGGGAGTCAAGTCCAGGTGGTGATCGATGTGGGCAAAGGCATGTTGCTTGATGTAGGCAATACGAATGTTTTCATGAGTGTAAACATCACCAATCGTAGGGATGAGCTCTCCAGTAAGGACGTTGATCAGAGTAGATTTGCCAGCACCGTTGGGGCCGATGACAGCGATACGGGAGCCAAGCGAACATTGGAAGGTGATGTCCTGGATTTGAGGCTTGCTGGTGCCTGGATACTGGAAAGTCATGTTGTTGACTCGGACGATGGCCTTGGCTTTGGTCTTGACACCCTCAAGGAAACCGGGCTCGGGGAACTTGAACTCCATTTCGGAGGCACTCAGCTCGTAGTAGGAGCGAGCAGATGGGACCTTCTTGACAAACTCGCCCAGGTTGCCACGGTATCTCCTCAGCTTGAAGCGCTCGTAGTGGATGACGTGCTGGATGACATTGTTGAGGAATTTGCTGTCGTGTGAGACGATGATCGATGTGCAAGGTGAGTTTGTTAAGTAGTCCTCGAGCCATTTCACGTTCTTTACGTCCAAGTGGTTGGTAGGCTCGTCCAAGAGCAGGATATCGGGGTCTTCGAAGACGGCACGCGCAAGAGCCAACTTCATCTTCCAGCCACCGGAGAGGGCGGTGATCGGGCCCTCGAACTGCTGCTTGAAGAAACCGAACTCCTCAAGTTTGGTCTCAACAGCGGGCTTCTCAATGGTCAAGCCAACCTCACCCAGCTTCTTCATAGTCCAGCCGATAACGGTTTGCTCGGTATCAGCGGAATCAAGGTCGTGCTCGACGAACACCGTCTTAACTTCGTCCTTCTTTGGGAATCCCTCAACTTGCTCGTTGTTGATAGCTCGCATGAGAGTAGATTTTCCAGAACCGTTCGGGCCGAGAAGACCGTAGCGTTGGCCGCGCTTGAGACGGAGATGTGTTTGGTTCAGTAGAATCTTAGCACCATAGGCCAAGTTGAATGTGCAGTTACAGAGGTCCTCGCCTTCCTCGTCATCTTCCTCATCGTCAGCTTCGTCAACAGCACCTGGGGATGCACGCTTTCGAAGGGCATCAGCAATGCCTCTCGCATCTTTGTCGCCAACAATGGCGGTAATGTATGGGAGAGTGTTTTCAGTCCAGCTCGCTGCGTCGTTGTCTTTCTCGTCGATCAATTGACCAGCGATGGCTGAGATATATTCGACCACTGGACCAAACTTGTGCACAGCGTCCTTGTGCGAAGGTTCCAAGATCTGCTTCAGGACCCCGTGAACAGTTGCAACTTCGCCAGCGTGCGACTTCTCTGGGATCTTGCCGTCCTTGACGTTGCCCACACGGACCAGAGTCTCCAGGCCCTGCTTGGTCTTCTCACGAGCCTCGGGATCAGCCAAATTGTCGTGATTTTTCTGCAGGGCAGGCATGAGCTTGGGCAAGAAAGCAGCCACGATGTTGGGGTCTTCGACAAGCTTGCACATGTTGTCAACAATGACGGCCGCCTTTCGCTTGACGGCTGTCTCGCGCTCGGCCAGACCACGATCGAGGAGAGGAACCATGATAGCCAGAGTTGGCTCGTGGACATCAGTGACGAACGTGGTGGCACCAAGGAGATGGACGGTCTCGGGGACATTCTCTGGCTTGGCAATACACTTGATAAGCTCGGGGATGAAGCGGTCGATATCCTTGTTCACAATCAAATTGCAAACTTTTTCCATGGTACCATAGGCAGCCTTCTTGACTTCAGCCTTGGTATCCCACATTGCTTCCGAGACGACTGGGATCAGGTCCGGGACTCGGTATGCAAGTTGCGATGGGGCGGATTCGACGAGTGCTTCGATGCACTGCAGGCAGGTCATCTTCTCGGGCCATTTTTGAGCGGTTCGGATCGAGTGAATGATCGGAGGAAGGATAGCCTTGACACCGTTGGGATTTATAGCTTTCGTTATTGCGAGTGCTGCTGCTTGAGCGGCGGTCTTGACCGGAGTCATTTTGTCGCCAACAGCCGCGAGGGTTGGCGCGAGGAGCGCCACCAAGTATGGCTCGACATTTGCGGAAATCGAGGAGTGCTGGGCAATGGCTTGTATGGTGTGCAGGCCACGTTCTCGTGCGCCTGCGTCTTTCTTGTTTGCGAGTTGCTGCTTCAGGACTGCGACGGCTCTATGTAGGAAAGATGTCAGCCAGGCATCAATTTTGGAGGAAGGCCTTTGGGTCCTGCGACCGTGGCAGAGTCCCACGACCGGAGAAGGTGGGGTTGTAGAAAATGCGGTCGAACTCACTTCGTGGGAGCATCATGCTCCTCAATGTCTCCATTGATGAAAGTAGCGATGTTGCCCGCAGCAGCGCTCGTCTCATCCGCAGTCTTGGAAATGGTCAGCTTGTTCAGCAGCTCATCGAGCACCTTGACGGATTTCTGGTTCTCGCTCTTCTGAGTAGCAGGATTCGAGGGTGCGGCATCCATCACGTCGACGGAGGGCATGTTCTGTGAATTGGTGCTTGAGAGATGAGAGAAAGGGGCAGTGATTCGGAGGCGAAAGGTTTGTGGGCGATGGTTGCGACGTTTAGCTGAAGAATGGACTTAATACACCAGTCAAAGCCCAGAGAAATTCGCGTTCTATGTCGCTCTCGGTCTATGAGGAGACAAATGCGTGTATAGGCAGGAAAGAGGCAGTCTATGAGTGAAAGAATGAAAGAGGGAAGAGAGTGGAAAAGAGAAGGGTATGATGAGGCTGGCGCTTTCTTAAAGGATTTGTGGACTGGAATTTTTTTGAGGCTAAGCCGAGAAGGGTAAGTACATGATCCGCTGGCAGCTCACCGCCAACAATTAGGTAAGCTGTCCAAGTCTAGACTCTAGAGCAGCTACAATTTTCTCATTTCTTCTCAGCAGCATACGTCGCTTCAGACATCTTCTTCAGCTCTACAGATACTTGTAAGTCTGGGCTACACAACACTATGGATGTCATAGAATGGTAAAGCTGTTGAATTGAATTTTCAAGGTCAGCAGTAACATGTCAAGCACTATGTAGGTACGATGATGGGCATGGTCCATGTCATCACCAGCCCACTACTTTGCTTTGCCACACAGCCCCCCGGTGATCTCGAAACATCATCATTATCAGTCATCACCCGGCAGATCTCTATTTTAAGATTTGACATTTGACCAATTAATGCTTCGGAAATTTGGATTATTCAGCTAAACAGCTTCCTCAACAATTTCTAGAGTGGAACGCAAACATCATCCCCGCCAAATATCCCCATAATCCCCATAATCCCCATAATCCCCACAATCTTATCACTGTTAACATCTCGGATTACTAACTTAGATAAAATGTCAATAGCAAACCATGAAGAGAGTATCGCCGAAAGACCAAGCTATGATTTATGATTTGCTTCTGTGCCAACATCTGTCTCGTATCATATGCCATAGCTGCTGTGAAGCAAAACCATCATCGTGCTGTCCGAAATCATGCTGCTGAAATCTGAAATGTCATGCTGGAAACCGGTGACCAGGAACACATACTCTTATGCCCATCTCATCGTCCTCTTGCTAATACCATCACCACTGAACCTGGTCTTGACTCTCCGTCTGTAGCACTCTCTCGCTTGATATCTGCTCATGCTCCCATATCCCATACTCATCAAGTACAGTATGGCCCAGATACTGCTGACCATGAGGCCCACGGGGAAGCCGACCAGCTTAGTGCCGGGCAGCATGAACTCGTTGACACCCATTGCTGTTGTTGATTGTGACCCTTCATACCTCGTACTGGCGAAGACTCCGTTGACGAAAGATGCGTCTAGCGTTGATAGTCGAGCATTGATTGAGGTGCCATCTTGCTCGGTGCCTGAGAGTGTGATCGCCGGGGTGAGGAGTGACAACGCCGTGGTCCTTCGCATGGCGGTCAGCGAATTCGTGACGTAGCGCAAGCTTGATCACTCACATGTTCTTCAGCTCGGCCAATGGTCCATCGTCAACGGTGCCCACGAAAGTCATGCTTTCCAGCCTCCTTGGTGGAATGCCAGTAGACCGTCGAATGTAAATATCCGCAGCCTCATCCCTCTGGGCAGGGAACCATGGTAGCGTCCGATCCTCTCTTTTTGCCTTATTCCCCTTGGTTGCAGATACAGTTGCATTGACGCAGGATAGCCCAACATCCACGCTCGAAGGATCTACTTTCACCCAACCTTCTCTGGGTGCAGCGATGCGGTAGAGTCGTAGATCGACTTCAAATTTACCAGTAGAGTTGTTGAGACTCGGGATATTGTAGCAAGCTGCTATGCCAGATGGGTTCGTAGCAACGCCATGTAGAGCGATGAGAGCTGTACTGCATGCCGACTCGGTTTGGTCGTCCCAACCTGCCGATTTATCTGTCTCAAGTTCCCCTGTGTGACCGAGAAACAAAGCCAGACTGGTTGCTTCGAGAGCAGTGGCAGACGTTGAGGGCAATGGTAGGACCATGCTTGCGGTGCCCGAGGAATTAGTGGAGGCCAACGCTGTAGATAGTACCGAGACAAGGCTCGCGGTGCCAGAGAAGTTGGCGGAAGCTGACGCTGAAGGTAAGGATGATCCCAGAATCTTCGTGCTCCAAATTCCCGTGGGAGAGGACAGTGTCATATATGCAACTGATGAGGCGTTCATGACGGTGGCAACATGACGCTGATGCCACTGCTCATGGTTGAGGAACGAACCAGGGTTCTGGTGTACTTTCTGGTCGACGTAGGCGCTGTGACTGAAGATGCTGGACGAAACATCCTTGACGAGCCTTGGAACACGAAGAATGCTGCCAATTTGTAGGCTTAGAGCAAGCGAGATTTGGATATAGAAGAACAGTAGGGTGGTCAGGGCGGGAAGCATGTTTAGAAGTCTTCAGGGTATGGAGTAGTTGGAAGACAGAATTCAATTGCGATATTGTTGCCAAAGAGTGACAGTGTACGAGGGATATGTTGACGAATTTTTAAGCAGTATGATGGGTGCAGATGAACGTGCCTGCCATATTGGGGGGTAGAATGTTGTTACGTGACGCAATGACAAGTAGATGAGAGGAAGTCACGATTCAGGAGCCATTGTTCCTGACATATCAATCTTCTGACTACGAGTCTTGATTCCTGCCATTCGCTAAGTTCACGAGGCTGCGATATCACCATAATCGGCACTACTGGTACTGAGCTTCGATCATGCACACGAGTCTCGACTTTTTCGCGCCATGCTTGACCATTGCACCCTAAACTTAAACTTCTTTTAAGCAACCTTCAAGTCTCCATCTCAACTCTGTATCTTCTTCTTCAAGCATCCCAGCTCCATAGCTAATCTCCGGGATCGTGCCGCACTGCCTCTGTCACCTGTCCAATAGCTCGCTCAATCAATCCAAACCCTTCGCTCGCCTGTGCCGCGATGGAGCAGACACTTGAAATTGCAACGTCCCTAGGGCAGGCCCCAACTCTTTGGCGATAAGGATTGATTCGCGGCAGAGAAAGGTCAATCCATCCGTACGCCAGGATGTGGTTCCTCAAGTTTGAGATAGGTAGTAGCAAGCTTGATGTTCAAAGTAAGCTTGATTTGAAAGAAGGCTGTGTGATAGGTTTGCCCACTGAATCTGCCCTTCGTGAGAATAAGGTCCGAATCTACAGAGAATCCACTTTGATCGTCATTATCCTCCTGGGCTCTTGTGTATTTTGAGATAGCTGCTGAAAGATCAAGAATGCTTGCGGCCTGATCGCCCTCTCCTATAGCAGTTTGGTTCTCTTGCATAAAGGAGTAGATGTGTGGTGCTTCCTCCGACTACTCGGTGATGAGGTCTGATTTGTACTTAAAATCAACTTGGCCAGTGATCCTCACTGGCGCCATGCTATGGAGGCGACGAAATGGCTCTAGAAGCTTCAAAATGCTGGTTGTAGTTGGTGCAACACCTGTAACCGCGATCGAGAGCGAGCTTTGGAAGTAATGAAATAGGCTTGATCTCCTTAGAACCCTGCAGAAGGTAGTCATGTCATCGCCAGCGAACATGAGGACTGAGGGATAGTAATCGCGAGTTTCTATATCCAAGCTCAAAGACGTTGAGGGTTGTGCGAAAGTTGAGATTGTTGTGACGGATGTCTACCTTAGGTATGTGACGCAATCTCACTAAAATTACGCAGCCATGCCATAATGAGAGTACTTAATACCCTAACTGCAATTATACGGAGACATAGACCATCATTCATCGCCACAATTCATCGGCGTCCAAGTATGGAACGAGATCATCTCTCCTGTCAACCTTGTACTCTATTAGTTTCCGCTTTCTCGCTCTCTTCTAATCCTCTACTGACTTTCGCACTTCTTCTATCATGTAGTCTCCACGGATTCTCCACTCTGGGTTGTTGGACTCCGCATCTAAGGACAACCGTCCACTCTCTCGCACCACCCCCCTTAAGCGCTTAACTTCTGCTTCAATGATTTTGTTGCCAGGCTCCTCCTCCGCCGCCAGAACCATTTCAGTAAGTGCAGACCGCACTAGTCCATGATCTTCTCTGGCATACTCCATCAGTACGTAGAACTAAGCCGGGCGGATGCCTCCAAGATCTGTTCGCAGGATTGCAAGATGAAAGAGACCATAGTGAGGGCACCAGGGATGGTGCCCCTGCTCGCGACAATCAGCATGCGTCTGGCCTTGAAACCTCGGGGATATGAATGCCCGGGATGGAGAAGATCTACCATTCGTGTCTCATCTTCTTTCTGCCTTGTGTGCTTCGTAGGGAGCAAGTAGGGGTATATGTCAATCGCGTATCTCCGGAGGCAATCTCACGAAGGGAAAAGATGTTGCCAGAAACTTCTGACGGACTCATCTCATCTGGTCTTTTGTCAAATATTTTTTCACTTCCTCGAGACTATCTGTAGATCCAATGCTCTTGGTGCAAGGCTTCTGGAGTCGTGGAACCAAGGTCGATGCTGTAAGAGATGCCATCTACAGAATGGAGCAAGGCGGTCAAGAGGAAATTGACCGAGTGTAGCTTGTCCTTATGGAGCTGTTCTACTAGAGAAGTTCGGGCAAGCGGGACACTAGAAGGAATATCGAAGCATAGCGGTACGATCTCGAGATGACGCACAACGTCCTTCTGTTCTCTCGCTCAAAGCCTTGGCGTGTTTGACCGATATGATGAACAGCAAACGATGTCATCTCATGTAAAGTATGATGGCAACATGTTGCTAAAGATACGCTGTCCCGAGTTGACCTTGGGAATTCATCGAAATCAGTCGAGGTTGGGCACACTCCAAGATGCGGTTCCCCAACTCGTCCCTCGTTCATAATGCTGGCAGAATACTTGGTGACTACGCCCCATATGCACCCGCGAAATCAAGCTGTCCAAGCTGCCCCTGGACATGGTCGATCTCCTTGCTAAGATCCTCCACGTTCTGCGCAAGGCTGCTGACTTCATCGAACTTCCTCCTCTTGTTAGCATCCGCTACTTGCTCTTTGACAAGAAATAATTGCTCTTCTAGCACCATCAGGGTTTCACGAAGCGTCTTCTCCTCTGCTTCCAAAGCGGATACAGCACTGCTACTGCTGACTTGGGATGCGTTGTCAATGTCATTGTACTTGATAGAGGCGAGGGCACCGGTCGGTTTCCCGTTGGGTGGCGCGCGTTCAGAGGAGCCAATACCGTGGGCTGTGGCATGCTTAAGTACCTTAGGGAGCGCCTTGAGCGGAAGCATGTGGATCTGGAGGAAGTTTGAGCTTTGTTGGTAGATGGCCTTTTGTAGCCTTTGTTGAGTAGGCAAATCCGTTGGAAGGTCTCGGATTCGGCGAGCTGCAGTGTTGTACTGGCCAAAGGCGTCGACCAGCCGCTTGCGTGTTTTGGAAGCATCCACGAGCTGGGCCTGAGAAGGAGGCTTGTCTGGGTCTCTGGGCAACATTATCTCATGAAGCTCTAGGATCGTCAGCAGCACTTACTGTAAAACCATCAGCAGCCGCTGGAACTTTGGCAGCATTAGTCGAATGCCTCTCTCGAATTGAATGAGATTTTCGTATGCTCGAACGTCTGGTGGCTTGTTTGCAAGGGCAGATGCAAAGTCACTCCTGCTGAAGACAGTGATCCTGCATTCTTTGCACATCCTTACATCGACGCTGACTTGTCCAACAGCTTTCTCTGTTACCTTGTCAGTCACTGAGAAAGTCAGTCAGGGAAGACTCAAGGAGTTGGAGGGAGACATACGGGCAGAAACGGTCAGTCCAACTTCCTGTGAACAATCCGTCAAAGGATCTCCACAGACCACGCGGCCACAAAGCCTGCAATGATGCCTCCTGAATGTGTAGGTCGAGAACTCTTGCTGGCAAAATGGACATCGTTGAACACTAGCGTCATCTTCCCAGTCTACTATAGACTGCTCCGTTTGCTTCCGATGAGCTTTGGCACCTGTCAGAGACCAGAGCAGGCCACCTCCTGGAGAAATGTTCTCTGGTGGAGGGCTGGCTAGGAGCTGTGTAAGCTTCGTGAGACGCTTCTCTAGCCGAGCAACTTCTAGCAAAGTCTTGTCAACAGTCTTCCTTCGGAAATGCTCAAATTCCGTAGTGTGGTCTCGCTCGTAGCCGTTCCGATCATTGTAGCCCTCCCTTGACTTATAGCATGTCTCACAAACCCTGCACCAAAGACCTCTCACCGGCTCATGCTGAGCCGACCTCGAGAGCTTCATCTTGTACATAGTATGCTCATCACAGAAAAGCTTCCCACACTTTCTGCAGTTCACATTGCCGTTAGCCGATGAAAGTTTCTTGCCACATGCCGGCTCCGAGCAAGCATCATTCAGTCCTTGTCTCTGCCAGTGGGCTCGGGTGACGACCTCCTCAGGATCGAGCTGCGAGGGCTCAGGAGCCACAGCGCCTGCCTGTAGCTGGGGTGATTGTGGTCTGTCGTCCGAGTCGAAAACATCCAACCCTTTGAACTTCTGATTGAGCACGGCCAGTGGCTGGAATCGCTTCGCCTTGACCATTTGAGTCTTGAACCAATCCTTTGCTTCATTTTGCTTGACCTCCTCAAGATTCTTGTGGGTGTCGTCAAGATGTCTGTTCAGCTGCAATAGAGTAACCTTATGCCCTGTCAGTGTGCCGCTTTTCCTAATGCCTCGGGACGAATCCTACCATTTCTTCGTTGCATATTGGACAGGCCAGTCTTGTGGATGCTGCCAGGGCAGCCGCAGCAGCGCTATCCCCATCACTCTGATCCAGAGAGATCCTAGAGCTAAGATCTTGGGCATCCGTCGAAGGTTGGGAGGAAGAACTGACGGAAACAGAGCTGGCCGTTGGGGAGAGTAGGCTTGAGTTCCTCGGAGGACATGCGGGTGAGAGAGACCTCCCACTACCTAGCACTCTTCCTCCCCCAAGCTTCCGAGCAGACATATCGCCCTATGTTTCATGAGGTCGAGACAAAGCGCTGCCTCGTTCTCATGCGGGCATCGAGGCACATCTCCAGAGGTCCGTCAACTTGAGCGAACGGAGGCGGGACTTGCCGCATGCCGATAAAGTACTCAGGTATCCTAGAGTATTACATAAGCCGATATCAACCGATCTTTGCTTTTGCCATTATTTCTGGATACATCAAGCTTCATACAATGCCGGAGGACTTTCCAGTTATTGAAGGCGGTGGCTCACTAATTCTCGCCTGGCAGATTCGAAATAAGCGAGTGCTGGTGGTGGGAGGGGGAGAAGTCAGTCCCGTGCACATTCTCTTTTTGAGCCAGTGGGGCCGACTGATCATCGTCTACCTAGGTAGCAGCAGGTCGCATCCTCAATGTTCTTAACGCGGACGCCAAAGTAACCCTCATTTCCCCTCGCGATGGGTTGAACCCAGAAGTGGCCTATCGTGTAGACAAAGGCCAGGTCGAATACTATGACCGCAAGTTTGAGCCGTCAGACCTTGATAATGTCGATATGGTCCTCACAGCCATTGACGATCCTGAAGCTTCCTCCAGCATCTGGAAACTATGTAAAGAAAAAAGGGTAGCGGCCAATATCGCCGATGTGCCTCCGGAATGCGACTTCTACTTCGGCAGTGTCCACAGAGACGGGCCGTTACAGATCATGGTGTCTACGAACGGCAACGGACCGAAGCTGGCCAGTATTGTGCGAAAGCAGATCGCGAAGAACCTGCCTAAGAATATTGGAGCTGCGGTGCAGAAAGTTGGTATGTTGAGGAAGAAGCTGAGGAAAGTGGCACCAGACATCGAAGAGGGTCCAAAGAGGATGAGGTGGATGAGCCAGGTGTGCGAACAATGGAGTTTGGGAGATCTAGTGGAGATGGAGGAGAAGGACATGGAAAAGTTGTTGGGCTTCTACAAGCCTAATACTGTGCCTACATTCGAAGAGATACGGTGCGGGGATTTGGCTGATGGCTCTGCATTTGATGGAAGTTTTGGGTGGTGGATATGATATAGAAATTCAAGCATCGAAGTCGGTGTTGAATAGAGATACATGAGATGAGAACCAAGCACAGTCGCAAGAAAGTGGGGTCTTCGATGTAAGAATTGGAACAGAGTGACAGCAAAGATGGATGATCAACGCCTAATAAATGAAGCAGACCACCAGCAGTTGCTCCGAACACTCAGCCAAGTGAGCGGAGAACGCTAGACCTTCATCTTCGGGGCCCTTCACCATCGAATCAATTCATGCTCCAGGGTTTCCATTGAGACGCATGCCGCTTCCATCACAACGTCAATGCCTTCAACGCCGCTTGTACCTGCTTCGGACCCTTCGCCCGCAACTGCCACTCTTTTAACTTCGTCTTCATACACATGTTGTATGGATTGAGGCACAACGCCTCGCGAATTTCCTCAACGGCTCGAGCCATATTTCCCATTCCCTCACTTGCCAACGCTCTCCGATGATGGACCTTAGCCACCTCGTTAGGGTCAAAGATGATCTCTCCTCCAGCAACTTCTATCTTCATAATTAGCGCAGTTGCCATGCTGTGAGCATCCATCCACTGCTGCAAGCGGAGGAGCGCCGCGACCGAGTTCGACCGTATCCGGAACGCCAGTAGAAAGTGTGCTTCGAAATATGCCTGTTCAGTGCACCCGCCTTCTCCAGTGCCCTTATCCAAGTAGCGTAGCCCGGCTTCGATAATTTCAAAAGCTGATTCGTACAGTGAAAAAGCGAGCGCAAAGTCACCGACGCGGAAGGCTTCGTTCCCCTGCTCTTTGATCTTGGCTGTTGTGTCCAGAACCTCTTCCATGCTGTATGGTGGTCGACTGGCCCTCTCTTTGACGTTTGCCATTAATTGCGCATCGACGTATTGAGTTTCGCCGTCCACATCGGCTATCTCAAGGTTCGGCATACTGTGGAGCGTGGCGAAAGGTTCTAGGAGCTTGCGCTGTTGCGCTAAAGAACGTGGATTCCATGACATCCGGCTAGATGGTCCCATATTTCCGAACTCGTCGACGTCCAGTTGGCAAGAGGGGGAGATTCTGAGTACTAATTTCAGGCGGGAGAGGAGCCCTGGCTGCTCGTTATCGATCTTTCTTAGAATGCGGCAGAACACCGGAAGTTCGTCAGCAGCGATAACAATCTGTGAATCAACGCGCAAATCATCTCTTCCCCGGATAGAAAATTCCACGTGCAAGCTGACACGCAGAGCGGACCAGAAACAGCACACTTCCGCCTCCTCCGCCGCGGCTAGTAGTGTAAATTCTTCATTCCAGAGTGCAGTCAGCAAAGAATCATGAAGATACCTGACCATAACGAACAGGTTATCATCGTACAAGAAGCGGCGGGCTTCCTTGTTGATCTGTTTGTTGGTACAGAGGATTGCCGGCTGTAAGTCGTAAAACTGGCTGCATTCTAAGCCCCGTTTGACGCGCGAAGATCTCTGCATTTCCAATAAGTTAATTTGGAGGAAGATAAGGTTGAATGGTTGACTAATCGTAGAGTATTCACCTTGTCATCGCAAACGGGCCGCTTGGTGCGTTTAGTGCATAGCAGGTACGAGTAGATCTCGTTGCGGATCTCCAATGGTGTCTCATCAAGAAAAGGACATATCATCTTGCTATCATGGGAGCAGACACTTGGAGCGAATTCCTGTGTCACGTGCGACTATGCGATCGAAGAGAACAAGTGCAGCTCTGCTAGCAGAATTTGTCGCGGCAAAGTATGACAGGAAGGGATGGGAGGAGTTGGCAAAGGTGCATACAGCTTGTAGGGCATGAGAATGGGTAGACGAAGGCGAAAGAGTAAGGTAGTCTTGGGGGCTCGGGGGGGATGTAGCCACTCTAAATAGGTAAGGTCGGTTGAGTTAACTATTTTGAGTTAGAGAATCACGTGAGCAATGTGGTGTTCCTTGGCATCAAGACAATGTCCTATTCGTATTCAATCTACTAACAGTCCTCTTCTTGTCTTTAGCTCTTCTTGTCTTCTGGCTCCTCTTCCCTTCAAGTCAAACATTGCCTCTGTCGTTCAGCCATCTGATTCATGTTTCGCAAAACCAGTCGCTCACCATCCTAGCCGTTTGCTTATGTAAAGATTTTCCTCCTGCAGCCTCCATCAGACCTGTCCATCACACCTTCTGCGATCATCTCGAAGACTTTCGGGCGATGACGCTCATATCAGGGTTGCCGCGGAGCCGTTCAGTACGTCGGCGGTCATGTTTCCAAAACCCGCCGCCATATCTTTGTTATTGGGGTGTAGTGTTGCCGCCTGACCCAATTCATGATAGGCTGCCTCTGATTGGTCTAACCCTCCACTAGGTAGGTAGCTTGGGATCTAAGGTACTAGGACCAAGCGCGTTCGGGGTCGGAAATCACGGTGTTGTGGGCACGCAGCGAATCGTCTTGAGATCTAACGGAAGCACCGTACAGACGACGATGAGCCTCTAGAATAATCCTGCGGAGCTATTCTAGGTCCTCGCATGCGATCAGGAACATACTTCCTTACCTCCTTTTGTTTCTCTCTTCGCTGTTCCACCAGTTTCTGGTTGAGACGGAGTTGTTGACTGCGCTGACTCGTAGACCCGAAAAGACGTCCATGGCATAGGTTTTGAATTCTCTTGCGGCCTGATCGATAGCGAGGATCGGGAAGCCCCTTCGTTCGAAAATTGCTCGGATCACTTGTTTCTTGAATCGCTCTGGAAGGTGCCTGAAGGGCGGCGCGAAGATGTAAAAGTGGGTTATGGATACGAATTGGTTCCAGGTGTAAAAGACATGCTCAGCCTCCTCGCTAATCTCACGGTTTGTGCGTAGTATTGCGGTCTAGAAACGGTATACATGCCCCGGCCGGTAATGATATTTTGGACTGACTACTGGGTTTACTAAGTTCCTAAAATACGAGGAAGCATTGACAATAAAGTGACGCAATGTCTCATACCGGTGCTTTGTGTAAGACATACTTCTTAGTCCATTTGGTTGACGAGAGATAGTCATATCTCCAGAGGTAGGACTGGGAACAGACACTTTCTCTGGGATCGGACATTACTAAGAAACTCTTTCTCGGGAGCTGTGATCCAGATCCAGATAATAAAATATTCAAGGCTTGAGGGTCTGTGAAGAGGCGCACTGATGTGGAAAGTAGCTAGATAATACACGGTCGGTGGGAATACCTACGGAATTAGACAATTTATTGCTTTGAATTTGCGGTTTATTTAAGGGGAAGTCTTATGAAGCAGTCACTAAGAAAGCGAAACCTGTTAAGACAAGTGTGTGCTGAAGATATCCGCATTAGGGATTAGTAGTCACTTGGGAGTACTCATTCAAAAGGCACTTCATAACTAGATCAAAATTCGAGTGCTGGAGTACTCGCTAGAGAGTACTCGTCTAAGTGCTACTCGTATTTGCGCGAGCAGACCACGGTCCAGAAAGTTGAGGGCTGATGAGTGCTGCTAAGTGTGTCCGCACGAACAGCGAGCCACAAGTCCATACGTTGCAAACCAACTTTTAGGAGGCACACATAGCCGCAAGAGACACCTTTGAGGCTCTGTGAAGTTCGCATACTCAGTGTCATCCGCCTCATTGTCCCTCTGGTGACATTTACAAGGAAGTCAAGAACGTCAGTTATGTTTCGTACTTTGAAACAGCTCGGCTGACACAGTACCCTCACAGGCAAGTTAGGAAAGCATGTAGCCTATCGAAATGGTTTCAATAGCAATCACGCATCCTTATTCTACTTGCCCGTCTTTCTTCTGCGACAGATATTTTCGTTGCCATTCAGAGGTCTTAACGGAATCTTCTACCTGAGCGACTTTATGATACCAGATTTTCGACCAACGGTTTCTTTGGCCGATTGTCGAACTCAGAGAAAATCCTGTCGGCCTAGGCGCTTTTTTATCCCAAATAATGTCCCAGAGACCAAGTCGAAAGAGGACCAGCCTAGTAACGGCAGATGAATGACACAGAGCGAACAGGATCAGTATAGCGGCGTGGGAAGGTGGTTGCCAGGGAAATTTGAAGAGTATGATGATCGCTTTGCCGATACCGGTAATATTGTCTGTAACCTCTCGCTTGGATAACCAACCCAGAGACAGCCATAGGAAAAGGCTTATTATTGCAAGTGCAATGCCTGCAGTGCCCAGGAACACCCGGAATTGTGTATTTTGAAGCTCGATGACATTCGTACCGAAGAGGGAGGTACTGAGGCTCAAGGGTAGAAAGATATACGCGAGTTGCGAAAGGCGCTTTGTGCTCGTACTCTGCTGGATTGACTATCGAGATTCCTTCAGCGCGAGGGTGCCAACGAGTCTGTTAATGAGACTCTGACCACGTCTTTGAAGAGCTTCCGTTTTGGTCGGTAGGAATTCCAAATCATTGAGAGCAGTTGCCATCACCGCCGTTATAAAGTGCGGATGGAACCCCAAGTAAGAGGTCAGGTTGGAAACGTTCTGGCACGGTATCAGATGCTGGAATTCGATGTCGAATATGATCTTCTGCAGTTTTTCTTCGTCAAAGTCTTTGATTCTTAAGAGAGGTCCCAAAGACTCTTCTGCCTCCGTCAACTTAGTGGCAATGATATCGCTTATGCCGCCAATCCAGGGGCGAAAACAAATCATGCGGCGTTCGATTCGCGTCCATGATGCCAGTAGGATAAATGACACAAAAGGAGCGTCGAAAATCTTCTGGCGCATGAAAATTGATCAGATTGGATGGTGATACACTGACAGGACCTGGCATTTGGGAGCAGGAAAGATTCAGCTTAAAACCTCTATCACGCACGAGTACCATTACTAGATATTTGCTCTTGAGTCAGTCAACAATATTACAGAGCACTTCCTACTCTGAGCGTCCTACCGACTGCACCAGCCGAGGGTGTGGCTGGAGAGGATATCATTCCAGACATGTGAAAGAAAGGTTTCCATCCAATCTCGAATGATAGCACCTTTGAGGCTTCATTTCCCTTGAAAATAATAGGGTCCGCTATTACTCAGATGCCTCAAATCCTCGGGGAAAGCCCCCTCATTTCGATTACCCTTGTATCATAAGTGCTGCCATAGAAAGAGGGGTGATAGATTTAGAGCAATGGCAATCTTATCCAAGACCTCGCGGTCGAGGGTCCAGTCTTCAGTGTAAGAAAAGACAACAATCCGGGTGCTGCCGAGGCTAGGGGGATATTTCAGCTCATCGGGTGAGCCCGCGTGATCCTTGATAGTGTCATCGCTGCACTCTAAGATATTCAAATGTCCTTCCGACGAGTCCCTTTGCCGTTTCTAAGAAAAGAAGTGTGAGAGCCATTGGAAATTTGAGTCCACTCTTGCGAGTTCGTCGACATAGGCGGTATCATTGGGCCACAAAGCCTTAGACTGTGCTGGAGTCATGACACCTGCTGCCGTAGACGACAATTACAAAACTCTGAAAACTGGAAAAATATGGCTCTTGTGGAGTGAATTGGAGCTATCAAGTAGGAATACCTCCTTGCAATTCAAGTCTTAAGTGTATGTTAAGGTTGATCAGCTCTTGCCTCAAGTACAGATTGGAGACTCTGGAGCGCTGCCTGAATGCGCAAATTTCCCGAAGCTATCTGGGCCACCCTGGCAGCGCGCAGAGGCGGACTGCGCTGGACCTAGGCCGGGTATGGAAGTTCATCCCCAACCGACCAGCCACAAAAGCTGTAAGGCCTGCGGAGTGGCTGAATCTCCTGCAGCTATACTGCTTCGGTACATGGCTGACACATGTAATCCAATATGTGCGCTCAAAGACATTCGCAAGCCGTGTCGCTGGAACTACAAGTCTATCGTCGATCACCACAGGGTCGCAGGCTTTGGCTAATCCATGAACAGTCCGAATCCTGTGGACCCCGGGCCCGCTCAAGGAGTTTGAGTAAGTATCGAAGATCCTCAGCCGCGGACGGACTTTCGCTGAATGATGAGCACAGCCCGCTGGATCTGGTCGACCTCCCCCCATCTTCACTTGATTCCGTTCCCAGCAATGCCAGTACGCAGTGTGATAGTAAGAATTGAGATCCCACGAGGGGCACTTGCTGTTTTTTTCTTCTTTGAGATGATTCTGGCCGGTGCACACAGCACGTATCCATAAGATGCGCGGCGTATCTACGGATGTCAGGAAGGTTAAAGCCGTGCAAAGAGTTGGGGTAGTCTTAAGGTCGTAGCCATTGCACTTGGTCGTCTGTGTTCGACATCTACCTTCCCCACACATGAGATAGCGCCTCGTAGCTCGGTAGGCTACCAAGACCGACTCGAGCAAGATTGCCCTGTATCGGATCCTCCCCTATGAGAGAAAGATTTGGATTGATTGCATGAACACGCATTGCATTTCAAGGAGAATGTTTTCTCTCTGAGAAGGCGGTTCGATCTTCTCGAAGTGTGTTTTAGACCCCAGATCCGGAAGATCCCGCCGCCTCTCATAATCAAAACAGTCGGTTACAATGATAAGAATCTGCGTAGACGAAAAGCGGCAATCCATCGAAGTGTCAAAGGTGACTATGCGCGTTTGTGAAATGTTTCAAGTCCGACCAGGCTGCCTAAGACATAAAGAAAGGGGGTTACTGTGGAAGCACTTACGATACTTCAAGGCCTAGTAGGGCTAGAATTATTACTAGGGCTATTCAGAAACCTCTCATTGCGAATTTTGTTTACTCATTGACAAGTTTTTGATTTTCTAATAATACTTTGTTACAAGTAGTTACTTTAGATAGATCGATTACGCATTAGTTAGAACGTAGTCAGTAGTCATTCGAGATCAATTGGATACGGAGTTATTGATTGCGATGGAAATGAGGATAATGAGCCGGTTTTAGTTTTTGGTTTTCAAAATAGTGAAAAAGGTTTGGTTACAATTGCACACAATAGATGTTTTGATACACGTGGATAGAATAGATAGAACGCGTAGCGACACCGTGTCTTGCGGGGGCCGTGCGGACTTCGGTTAAACCCCTATTCCTAATCCTATGGCCCTGGCACGATATGGGATAGAAACTATGAAGATATACGATTAGCAGGGCATACGGCCAGCTGAACGTGTGGCATGCAGTCTACGTAATACGCTCCAAGATATATGGCTAGCAGCTTATATGGCTAGTAACGTATAACAAGACTAGGGACAAATGGGTCAGAGTACACCAATACTAGGGCATATGGCTACCATAATAAACCCAGCAGAGCACACGACCAGCATTATATAAGTTCGGCAGAGCGATATACGGCCAATAAAGAATTTCTAGTCCACGGCTAGCAGAGCCGATGATTAGCAGGAGTTCCAATTGAGTGCGGAGATTAGCATCCCTAGTTCATGGCTAGCAGAGCGCGTGAGCAGTTCTAAATCACGGCTCAAGTGTATAGTCAGCAACGCACACCGCTAAGTACACGGCTTCGGTGGAACACGTAATGGAACATATACATTGGATGACACTCGCTGTGTGACATGTTTGGTCGCTAGATTCGGAATAGCGGACTCTGTATATCCCATCAACAGCCCCCGAGCGGCCTAGCTACTCTCCAAGAATGGCCTATTAACAGTCAGATATAGGTCTAAATAGGGGGTGTCTGGTTGTCAAGCGCAGACACTATTGTTAGCAGCTAGGCTAAAAAATAGGCTAGAAAACCAAGCCCAGAGGTGTCTACGCTCGACAACCAGACGCCCCTATTTAGGTCTGTATCCAACATTAACAGACCGAAAGGGGAAACGAGTATAATCTATCTTTCATCAGTGCTGAACTGAAATTGTGGTTTTCATGGGCGACGGCCTTATTCATGAATGGTGAATGCGATTTCCGTTGTTGAGATTTATGCAACGTTATTATGGAAAAGACGTTGGTTCACGGATAAGCGTTGTATTGATCGGAAGTGATATCCTCCTGTGATGCATAACATGTGTGATGCGTGAGTGTGAGACAACTAACCCGGAGACAGTTACTCTTGTTCAGGATTCCTCGTTGCGGTGAAGCCTTCGCAATCAATCGTAAACACTTCTAACACACCATCAAAACGCCTGAATGCCGTCGTTGAGAGGTAAATATGACTAACATGGAATGTCAGCGCACAGCCGTTTTGACAGTACCCCTCATTCAGAATATCCATCATGGTGTGGATCAGGTGAGCCTGAACCCTCCCCACCGGCTTTTCCATAGGAAGATTCCGGACAAGGAAGGAGAGAAGAGGGGTCAGGTAGCATCAGAGAATCGAAAGTCGTGTATAAAAGAGTTACTGATTCTCCAATTTGAGACAGTCAATACCTTCTATCTTGGCCTCACTCAAGAAGATCAGTAACAATCACGTACTATTCTTCCTTCTTCAAAAGACCACATTGATCAATATGAAGATCTTCCCGGTACCACCTATGTATCTGCTTACCGCAAGCACTCTCATTTCTCAAGCTCTCTCAATACCTCACGGGGAGATTCACTCCGACCCGCGCGTGGCAAAACGAGCGTCGAGGGTTGATTACGCCGGCATCAACATTGCTGGATGTGATTTTGGCATAGATACTAATGTGAGTAGAATCTACTCTACGCCAGATATAAGTTGATGCTAAACATATTAAGGGAGACTCGGGATCCTCGGATTGCCCAAGCTCAGTAGGACCTTCGCAGATGCAACACTTTGCGACGGATGACCAGCTCAACCTCTTTCGCCTTCCCGTCGGCTGGCAGTACCTCGTCGATAACAGCCTTGGAGGTCCGCTGGACGAAAGCTTCTTCAGCACCTACGACCAAATCATGCAAGCGTGTCTCGCAACTGGCGCCCTCTGCATCCTCGACGTGCACAACTACGCTCGTTGGAACGGCGGCATAATTGGCCAAGGTGGACCATCGAATGATCAGTTCAGCAATCTGTGGGCCCAGCTCGCCCAGAAATACGCCTCGCAGAGCAACGTCGTTTTCGGCTTGATGAACGAGCCGCACGACCTTGACATGCCGACCTGGGCGGCCAGCGTCCAGCAAGCCGTCTATACCATTCGTGAAAACGGCGCCACGACCCAAATGATTCTCCTCTCCGGCACAAATTACGACGCAGTCGGCGGCTTCCAAAACAATTCTGCCCCAGCTCTGTCCAGCGTCCAGGATAGTGACGGGTCTAACGACAAATTGATCTATGAGGCGCATCAGTATCTCGATGGTGAGGGCGGCACGACGACCGAATGTATCACGAACGGCGTGGACGACACGCTCGCACCACTGACGGACTATCTGCGTAGTGTGGGCCGCAAGGCGATGCTCACTGAGACCGGCGGTGGCAACACGGCTAGCTGTTACACGGACGTCTGTGCTGAGCTCAGTCACTTAAATTATAATTCCGACGTCTGGTTGGGCTGGGTTGGTTGGGCTGCTGGTATGAAAGCCCCCCCCCCCCTTTTTTTTGACCCGTGTAACTCCGGATACGCTTACTGAATATGACACAGGAAGCTTTGATAGCACCTACGCACTTACGGAAACGCCGACCGGCAGTCAAGACACCTCTCTCGTCACATACTGCATCGCAGGCAAGTTCGAAAACCCTCCTTAGACAAGCGCTGCGGGCGCGCAAGAGGCTCCTTAGGCTCCTATGGCTGACACTGGTGTTTCTTGCTTGTCAAAACGACGGCAGTGTGGGCCTCGGTATCATGAGTCAATTGTGGCCAGTGCGGATTCATGCAACCTTCGCAGAGGTGAGAATGTGCGGAATGGAGTCACGCAGCAGTAGGTTTGTATCTATCACCCAATAGTTAGAAAACAAAATCGAGATCGAGAAATCATTGACCCACATTGTTCTTCTTAATGATTCTAGAATCCGCAAGTCCTTACTAAAGCAGAACAATCCAAAAGGGGGAACTTTTCGATGTCCACGTTTCATCAAGTACTGTATTATCCCTCACTAGAACCAACTCGAATGGACAAAGCTGATTAGAGCCATATGCAGGGAGATGCGTGCGCGCGCTAATTTCTTACCACACAATTTGCCTCCATCATTTAATTGATTGGTTTTCCCCGCATTGATTTTCGCCGGACACGTTGTGCGGGGTAGGAATATCTTTGTCAACCTCTTGGGCTATGGTAACTCGCGGACGCAGCCCTCTGTGGATGATGGAGAAGCAGGATGTTACGGCCGTAGGGCCAGTTGTAGGGAACAAGGCGGTGAAGTAGCTGCGGGAGTTCCGAGGGGTATTTTTTGTGGTCGTAGTAATCTGGACAAAGGAGTTAGGAGGTGAGGGTAACACCTCCGGCGATGCAGTGATCGGCCACCTAAGATGTTGTCAAGCAAGGCTCCCAATATTCCGCCACCACTCTCTGGTTGGAATGGTTGAACTAGTCCTATGGGCCAGTCCAAGGATTTTGAGGACGGTCTATGACCTAATCTAGATACCGGACGGACGTTTGAGACTGTCAGTCTGGCGGTCTGATGGTGGACGAGTTTTGTGATGGAAATTTGAGTATTATATCAGTGAAAACTGTTCGAAATCCTTTAGTTTTCTTGGCATTGGCGATCTGTCGCACCCCCCATATACTCGATACTCGCTACTTGATACAGCGAGGTCACCAATTCATCTTTTCACCTAGCGTTATGTCGCCGATTTTATTGCTGTCCTCGCTGTATCAAGTAACTCACACAACTACAAGTCAGAATATGTAGATGTATGTATACAAATTGAGCGCTTCTTTGCTACGACTTCAACGCTACTAGAAGAATAAAGATCTGTAAGAAAATAACTCAACTTTCGTATGTCGAAGAAGAGTTTTTACACACTGCAACGGAGAGATTTAAACCTACAGTCCGAGCACGATATTCAGCCGGCATGGTAGCAACATGTACAGGAGCATAGCCCTATCGTTTATGCTAATTTCATGCTGCATAGACTTGAAGATCTTGTTTCATCAAGCTGCACTCAGCATTAGGGAAAATGCAGGAGCTACAAACACAATGCAACTCTCGCACCAATACACCTATCGCAGTACGTATGCTTGAAAGCTGCAGATATTAGGGAGGGTGCGGTCAAGGCTGTTGTCTACTTGGGCAAGGGGTGCACGCATCCATTCCTGCAATTTACATGTAGATTCGCTTTTCGCAATGCCCAAGTGAAGGTTGTGGTCGAGTTGATTATGGGCCTTGCCGATGGGTGTTCCTGCGTACTTTTGTGGCTCGTTTTTTTAGGCTCATCATCTTCATGTACCATTTCCAACCCCATACGCAGATTTCGAGTTCGTTGCGCATAGAATGACGGTCCTGAGATGAAGCTGACCTGTTTGATGCCGGCTCCTCACGCTGTCGTATTTTCACGGATATGACTCTGGTCAGCCTCGAGCATATAAGCACAGATTTGTTTCAAAACGAATCACCCTTTCGCTTCTGACATATGCCTCGTCACCCTTCTTGATAGCAATTAGGGCGTCGTGGAGAACGGTAGCAGCGCTCGGTGTTTTACTGCGAAGACTGGCGCAAAGATCCGCTTTGGACTGGTCATCTAGGACTCTAACTACTTAGGCGGCCTGCAAGCCGTGAAGTTGACGAAGAGGCTGGAGAAATTGCTTGATGATTTCTTCGAACAATATGAGGCAAAGTGGTCATTTTCCACTATTGCCTGCAGTAACGCAGATAAGCTCGACCAGGAGTGGACTCGTTGTCAGGAATTTGGGCAAGTCTATGGCTTCTCGGTCCTTGGCCTTGAGCAGAAGGTCTCTGCAGAAAGTGGGCAAGTTCTCCCCTAGAAACATGATACCTGTAACCTTGGTTCGGTATCTTGCCGAGCCACTTAAATTAAGGAAGTACAGTACTAGTAGATTCTTAGGTGAAGACCCTCTGAACCCCCAGACCCTCTGGTGGCTCTTCGAGAGCTCTCAAAGTGCCTAAAAGACTGTGGCTCATCTTTGGAGAAGAAGTCAGCGCCTTTGAAGAACCCTAAGCCTTCCCCGGGTTTCTGCCTTTACTACCCGCGCAGACTACCATTCGGCCAGACGAGTGTATCATGCGGTGCCCCATGAGTACTATCCCAACTCGGACTATCCTTGGTCGTTGTATTCAGCAACTTTGAACACTAGTTCCTCCTCAGTGTCGGAAACCCCGCGGAGACCTAGGCGCTGGCGCCGAAGTTCGCCGCTGTGAGAAAGCCCGCCGTCTCCTTGCCATTCGGACCACATGGTCATGGAAAATCGCCCGCGTCATCGAACGTGTTGGTTTCTTAGTCCACGACCCAGTGGTTTTTGCCTTGATCGCAGACCGGGAGCGTCCATTCACCTGGCAAAGAGCCGAGGAGATCGCTGCCCGAGGAGATCGCTGCCCGAGCTGTCGCCAATATCTTGCAATACGAGGCTGTTTGCTACTTCATCAAAAGTACGGATTGGTGGGTTACCAACAATGATGCGTTTTGCTCTATAAGCTCGGGCAGAAGCGTTGACGGTCTTGACTGGGTCGATACTGTGGGCTGAAAGATCGTCGTATCTATTCGGCTTGCCCAAACCACCCAGGCTGCTTACGTGGTAGTTTTTGAAGTATTAGACTCTACCATCTGCGCAGTACTTGGCGCCTTGTGGGCCGATCTTGTCTGCGTTGCATTTCGACCTGCGCGTGTTGTGTGCAAAATTCGTGAAAGATGCATAAGTGGGGTAGCGTCTGGAAAGCTTAGGGAAGTATTTGAGTTAGGAACAAGTTCTATCCCGACTTGTTCATTGACACTAGAAGAACCCTATCTATGAGTAATGCCATGTGGGTAATTGGCTTTTTTTGTCTGGGTTAGCCCTATGAGCCTTCCTCTTTTTCCACCCCAGAAGCAGCTCACCGCAAGCAATCTTAAGCAAAGTAGGTCAAAATGTGGGGTTCCCAGCCTCCTCTCAGCTATGACCATTGCGCATGTCGGCTATATGACTGTATTTGTATGGAGTCAAAGACATCCCCCAGGAGAGTTCTGAGATAGAATAATCCATCTTTCGTCCTCATCACTCTTTGGTATCCTCAAACCTTGACAAAGTACTCATTCTTAATCAACGCCTCGAGGTTTTCCCATCCCTCCACGATCTGAGCTGCCGCAGACCGTTGACGATCTTCCAACTCTGTACTCCTTATATCCAGATCCCGAGCCCACTTCATGTGCAAATCGGCATCCATCTGTTTGCGTACCAAACCACACAAGACTTTTCTCTCTATCACCATCTCCTCATCGGCAGAAGGAAATTTTAGCGCGAGGTCAAGATCCATGAGCGCTTGTACCGGTTGTCTTAATGCCTTTCCAGCTGAAGCCAGACAAACCATTATGGAGGCGCAATCTAGCCATGCCGGACGATATTTCTCACGGTACAAGCTGAAGTTCCATCTGGCCAGTCCCAGTCTTTGCGCCCAGCGATAGGACTCGACGGGGTTTCCGAGCTCCAAGTAGGTGGAAGTTAGGAGAAATATGAGATTGATATGAACAAGATGCAGCTCTGCCAAAATCTTTTCCTCGGGACGTTCTGGTGCTTCTACCGTCACAGGATGAACTGTTAGGCGCATGGAACCTGATCTCAACAAGTGCAGAGCCGACTCATATCTTCTTAGTGCTGCGGCAAGGTTGCCTATTGCTTTTGCCTCATTGCCCTCGTCTCTGTCTTTGATGACCATGGATACCAGGTCCGCAGCTGTGGGAGGATGTCGGGCAGCACACTGTTCGATCTCCTCCTTGTACGATGGTGTCACATGGCCTTCTATTCTAAGGCGCATACCGTAAAGGCGGCGAAAGGGCTCCAGTAATCTCTTCGCCGAGGTGGGTTCGTTGTTGGGGCATGTGTTCTCGTTTTCGATATCCGCAATGCGTTTGATGCTGATTTGAACGCAGACATTGGCTGAGACCCAAAGTCCGTCCCAAGGTCTAAGGTGCCCGAGGTAGATTCCCGGTAAAATGTTACAAAATTGAGGTACGTCGTCTCCAGCTATGATGAGTTGTTTGTAGGGGCGATGCGCCCACTCATCACCATCCCAATGGTGGCTAAGGCGCACTTCCATGGCTTGGTGTTTAAAGTTGCTTGCATGATGACCTGTGGCCACGGTAACGACGTCTGCCACTTTTTCTTCAAATTCAGGGTGCGTGCATATTAGAGAGACGAAGAGGTTCTTGCGATAGAAGACATCGGCCGCCTCAGAGTTGATTTGTTGGTTTGTACCCAAGATCCCTACGTGAAAGCAATAGTGATGAGTTGGCATGGCTGGAGGCCAGGAGTCCTATGATATTTAAAAGGGTTAGCATGCTGAAGATGGCATAGTGGTTAAGGAGTAGCGTTGTCTATTGGCGAAGGAACTCACTCGTGGGCCTTGCTTGTGGTACGTCCGTTCGACCTTGGTATACTTGGTCAACAGCAAGTAACCATAGATCTTGTTTCGTAGCTCTGGTGGTAGGTCAGAGAAGGGGAAAGTTGCCTTGCTTCTTGTTATCGGCATCTTTGTATGTCCTAGAAGTCTGACTATCAGTGAGGCAGCTGACACGAATAGATGCTGAGACTGATGGCTTTGATCTGGAAGGTGGCTACTTATAACTCTGGAAAATCAAACTTAGTGTGTGTGTTGATAAGTGAACGATGTTGAGACAATGAATCCCAGAAGTGTCGCGGTTTAAATAGTCGACAAGTTGTAGGGATCTATGAGAGGAGGATTTATTGATTAACTATGGAGTGGTATTTAGCTACTTAAATACCATGTGAAGCCCATGCCAAGACTAGTCATTTGCCACCTGAGGGGTAGTCTTAACACAGTGCTGCAGAATTTTCCAACACAAGTGTTAATGAAGCAGCCCGAGGAGTCACCAGTAGAGAGTAGAGAAGATGTAGCAAGATGATGTAAGAGCGATCCAACTAACACCGTCTGTGGGACCCAACTTCCTAGCTAGCGCAAATGGCCTACAACCCCTAAACGTGCCATCTCATTACGGTGAGAACGCCTCGAGATAAACCGAAACTCTTCTAGGCTAAAAGTGGTTCTAGAGATATGATGTATGATTTGTTGTGTTGGACTCAGACCGAGCTTGGCAAGAGTGGCTTGATGAACAACACTAGAGTAGCATTGGTCAATCCAATTAACAGCTCCTAGAGTCTTCGACTCTTGATTCGCATGCTTTCTCTCTGGCCGGGTCTGTGAGTCTCCAAAACGCGACGCTCTGACGTCTGAATTTTTCAATGTGTCCATAACTTCGGTGCTGGGTCCAGCATCAGGGTTGAGGGATCACACGCTCCATCACATTGCTGGCCTCAAACGCTCATGTACGTTCGATGCAGTTATCTTCCGTGGTAGCAACATGTCCTGCGAGAATCCATTACCCATTATGCCACATAGGTTCCACAGCTCTAAGACCTGGTATGAAAGTCTGCAATCGGTGCCAGCTTGAATTCGTTGACGGCAAAGATGACAATGAGCCAAGCAAAGACGGCCCAGAGGGCATAGATGAGAAGCGTGTGCCGAGAGTTGGGCTCGAAAGTTTTGGTATCTTTTAAGCTGCCGTCAGGAGTGCTGTTGTCTCGTGATGCGTCGACACGCTTCCAAATCTCATGTGCCAGGAGGTCTTTTGCACGCCTGCTTTAAATGTCCTCCTTCGGTATCAGGTTTCCATTTGTCCGTGATGAGATACCCCCCAGGCCGATGGAGTAGGTAGTCCTTCGCTGGAATCATCCCACACTTCGGCATCCTCACCATTGCTGGGTTTGAATCAGAATTTGAGTCTGTGGCTCGTATACGATAGCATCCACACAGGAGTCCGCACAAGTAGCCTACCACGAACGTCAAAATCACTTCAATGTTGATTGTTCAAGGTGGCAGCACCTGAAGTATTGAGAGATTTTGAGGATAACACTGGTGGGTCATACTGAGACAAATCATGCATTGCTAAGCAAGCCCCTTGCTTCCAGCGTCTGCAGCGCGCAGGTCTCGGTGAGCCTCATACACTCTTCAATTCTTGCAACCTGTCGCTCAGAGTCTGGTACCCCTCATCCCCCTCCCATCCCTCTTTCGCTCTTGCCAAAACAGACCTGACCGCACTTCTCGCCTTGAACCTCCAATCCTTAGCGACTAACTCTCCTACACCCATCCCAGCTTCCCTTATTCTCTCCCCTAGACTCTCGTATCCATCCAATAGATCAATGGTTGAGTCCGCGACTTCTCTCCAGGCGTCCTTTGCCTCCTCAGTACCACTTTCCCATCCAGGTTGATTCAGGGTGACGCGCCATGCTTTCTCATAGGCAGACAAAGTTGCGAACGGACGTTGCAGATACAAAGACAGCTTGGCGGTAACCAGCCATAGACGGCGAGAGGATGTAATAAGAGGCGTGATCTTTTTCTGAACTAGATCGATAACCATCCGTTCGAATCCCACCCTTTTAGGCGCTGACGCTTGGATTGTGCCCTCATCTTCCGGTAGCCTACGACTAACTTTTGGCATGTCTACCTCTGTTGGAGCTTGTGAGTAGGCAGTAACGAGGTGCGCTGTTAGTGCTTCGACAACTTCAATATCAACACATCTCTCACCTTCGACATTTCCGAGTATTTCAATGAGCCGAGTTTGGGCAACAATGATCTCGGTATACGGAAGTGGCAAAAGTTTGACAGAGACACTAAGCAGGTTCTGCCATATTCGGAAGGACTCCCTCTTGAGAGCTGCGGCACGCTTAAGCGCGACAAAGGCCTCCCGAATGTATTTCTGGGGGTCCGTTGCCGGTAACTTGGAGCCATTACCGCCATCTCCACCAATATTTTCGAAATTTGGGCGGGTTTTATCCGACTTTAAATCAATAGCATTTGGGTCGCCCGGTGCCTCATCTGGTGGGAGTTTCAGCAGCGCCACCGCAAGATTACTCCAAGACTCTGCATCGGTATCTTCAATTTGTACCGCTCGTCCAAAGGCGTCCACGGCGCCAGCCCAGTCCTCTCGTTGGAGTCTCATGCAGCCTAAGGCAAACCAAGTTGCATGATTTTGGGGATTGACTTTCAGTGATCTTGTGTAAGCTGTGTCCGCTTTGTCAAGCTCCCCATTTGTTGAGTAGTATTTACCCAACGAGCGCTGCGCACGAGCATACCGCTGATTAGATACCACCCAAGCACGCTCGTATGCAGCTGTCGACTTCTCGAGATCGCCAAGGATGCAGAAGAGACGTGGAGCATCTGCTGGTAAAGGGTCTCGTTCTATCCTGTAGTCTCCAATGTCATTGTCTTCATTGTCTTTAAGGAGCTTGTTCGTTGATGTGGTGATGACAGAATTGTATAGCTGACGCCGTATGATCTTCCGAGCTTTGTCTTCTTTGTCATTTGCTGCCCAGCACAGAGCGACTTCAGCCCACATCTGGAGGCGCTCATAGATCTCTAGTGCTGTCCGGAGCCCACCAAGAGAGACCCAGCGGTCTGCAAGTTCGGATTCAAGTTTCCATCGTGGAGGAGAAGCGAGCTGGTGAATGTATCGGAGGCGTTCGGTGGCAGATGCTGATTCAGAAGACTTTAGTTGAGGTAGAAACGTGGTAGACGTTGCTTTTGCGGATGCTGCATCGTCATTGGCAGCTTCAAAATGTGAAGTCTCCGCAATGACTTGGTCGACGACAGCTTGCAGCTGAAGCACACCTCTTTCTATAGTGCGTGATCGATAGCCTTCAATTCGGCTTCGAACTAGCAGTGCTTGAGTGTACACTTGCCAGTTCGAGCTACCTCCTGAAATGACCCGCTCGGCGTATGGCAAGGTTTCTTCGCGAGTCAAGCCGTCTGTTGGTGAAGTGTTTGTGATGGACGAAGCTGTAGCGAGGAGAATGATAGCGTCAAGCGGTTGTAGAACTGGCTGATTTCCAGGGTCCAAAGTTTCTAGGGAGGAATGTAGGTGATCATCTTGCTGGGGTTTAGGGGCAGATGCCGCGGCTTTGGTAAATTCAATCGACTCTAACAGCGTGTCATCATCCAAATTCAACTTCCGAGGTATCGCTTCTGTCAGTTGAGAGGGGCTTGAGCCCGTTATCTCGTTGTCTGCGCTTGGCTTCTCCACCAATCGGGCAGCCTCCTCATCCGCATCTGCGCTCTTGGCAAGTACAACCAGTTGGCTCAACTCTTTTTCTTGGTACTTTGTCCGCTTTCCCAACCTCCCAGTCAATGCAAAGTTGAAGGACCTTTGGCGCGCTGCTTGTTCAATATCTGCTCTCGCTCTTTGGTCAAAGCCGTGATGAATGTGGATGGTTGCCCGTTCAAGGAGGAATTGGGCGGGAGTGATAATGCCACTGAAAGCGGATTTTGTGAAAACACTATCCCCAATCAGCTGCATATCATCGTACACATTTTCTTGTAAAGATGACGAGATATCTGTAAGCATCCGCTGATGCCAGAAGTTCGCCCTCAACCGAGCTAGTCTGAGCGGTAAGTCCTGCGTCATTAATGGGTGATTTAGAATGCATTTGGCCAGACAAAAGAGCTCGATGTGGGGAATAAGCCGGTAAACAGCCTCTCCATCCACGCTCAGACCCAAGACTAGTCGCATTTGCAGCCTTTCAATTGTGGTGTTTGTGCCTTCGAAGAGTGAGCTTGGAAGGATGCCATCAGCCGGATTGTAAGACAACGGGGGTCCTGTGACATTTGCCTGGAGGAAGCAATTGAAAGCAGCAGTGGCAAGGGAGAGGAAGGCATGTTCTATATCCGCAGCTTGTGGCTGCTTTTCAAGGAGATGCTGTATTCGTCGAGCGAGGAACTGCGTCCAATCTCCGTCACATGAATGTAGTGTGATGGCTTCAAGCCCAAGATTTTCATAACCTTGGTCAAGTAGAGAGCAAACATGCACACCTTTCAAGATTTCGGAAAGATCTGAGGCCATGGCTTTACCTTAGTTGCTTTGATGGTATTTATATTTATCCCCATTATCCACAACCTGCTGCAAATCTCAAGCAGGCCAGGCCTTTCTAGCGCGGGGCTAACCTGTACTCTAATCTACGCGCTCGGGCCTAAGCTCTATCTCCGGCTCCGCCAAACCGTGATACCCTCCCTACCGAGCCTGCATCCAAGTGATTTCTGAGGATGATGGCAAAAAGAAATATATACGAGGATGATGTGGACTTTGCTGTCTTGGCCCTTCAGTCCCCTGCTTTTAACAAACAGTAGGAATACTCCTCAAATCTTCCATGCTTCATACAACTGATCAATCTCCAGTCTAAAATCGAACGGACAGCTGGATTTTAGCAACCCAGACGCAGTACAGTGAGACTTCTTGAACTATCAAGGTCCAGATCGCTGCTAAAGTTTCTCAGACAGCTCACGAAAAGCCTGTTGGAACGAGATTTTGGCATCAAGCTTGACCTTCCTGATAACCGTCTATGCCCGCCGGTACTTGCAACGCTCTATGCTTCCATACTTCGCCTAAGGACTAATTGAGCATCTAGATCCCTAATCGGTAACTTCTCGCTGCCGCTAACGGGCGATGATGTAATTCTGACAATGGTGAAAGGTTCAATTATATCTTATGGATCCAAGATCTGCTCGACACCACCAGCGACAGCTACGCCAACCGCTATGATGCCGAGCGGACGGTCACTGGACTCGACATGTAAGATTCGTTAGCCGTGTTCTTGTACAGCCTTGGTGTTAAGCTTTATCTTTCTAGTGGGACTGGATCCAGCTGCATCTACCCTTTACTTGGTTGTTCTCAGAGGTCAAAGTGGAGATTTGCTGTCACCGGTAACTTGTCATTCTATTCCATTTCAAGGGGCCCACGAGGTTCCGTTGACTTAGATCCAGATATCGATGAGAAGAACATGACCTATGCCAAGCGCAACATCCTTCAAAATAATCTCAAATCCCGGATACGTCCTCTCCAAACCAAGGCAAATGATCCGCTGATACATCTTGACGCGTTTGGCCTCGAAAGGTAGGATTCCTATTACCTCCAAGTTGCCCCGTCTCACACAATTGCAGCATTGACTTCACTATCTGCAACCCCCCATTCTACTCTTCTACGTCCGATCTCCTCTCGTCAGCGGCCGCAAAGTCCAGACCACCGCGATCAGCCTGTACAGGTGCTGATATCGAGATGGTGACGCCTGGAGGTGAAATTGCCTTTGTGAGCCGCATGATCGATGAAAGCAAGGTGCTCAAGGACCGCTGCCAATGGTACACCAGCATGCTAGGGAAATATAGTAGCGTTGAGATTATCATTGAAAATCTGAGAGGAGCGGGTGTAGACAATTGGGCGGTCAAAGACCTGGTGCAAGGGAATAAAACGAGACGCTGGGCTGTAGCATGGAGCTGGGAAAGTCTGCGGCCAAGTCACGTAAGTGCGACCTCTGAGCGAACTTTATTCCTTCACCAGCTAAGAGAAACGACAAAGGACGTTGCAAGAGGTACCACTACGCTTCCCAAGCATCTACTTCCTTATCCTTCGGAGTCCTCTTTTACCATTGAGACATCAATAGAAAGTTGTTCACATCGTCTGAACGACACAATCCAGGCGCTTCATATGCGGTGGCAGTATCGCCCAATCATGACCACAGGGGTTGGCTTTGCCAGAGGAAATGTTTGGTCCCGGACCGCGAGGCGGAAGCAGCAACAGAGTCCTACCAACTCCACGGACAAGGACCATGCCATGAGCGAGGAGGACGAGGATGGAGGTCCGGCACTCGGCTTCAAAATTCAGCTGAGAAATGTAAACGAGGGGGGGGTTCAAGTCATGGTCCGGTGGTTGAAGGGCAGAGACAGCGTGCTTTTCGAGAGCTTTTGCGGAATGCTGAAACGGCAACTCAGTGCATCATGAGGATGAAAATGACAGAATTCTTTCAAGGGCTCAAGTTTCTTAGGGAGTAGTACTCAATGTCCGCTTTTGTCAGAGTAAACATCCTTGCGCAACATCAACAAAGGTACAGTATGACTTGTTAGTCCAAGCAATCCTTTTGGGTATTGACAACAGTCAGGGCGCCAGTTCAGGTCTTTCTTCGTTCGGTCTGACCAATCGCTTCCGGCACCTAAAGACAACATTGTTCCTTGTAACCTTTTTTGATGTTCGACTATCGGATAAGTCTGTGAACAAGGTTTATACCGCAGAGAAAATGGGACCATTGGCGCAATGGATAGCGTGTTCGATTCCAGTCCGAAAGGTATAGATGCCGAGTACCCAGTCGAAATTTACTCTGCAAGATAATAATAATAATCCAGGTTGTCTGTTCGAGTCAGACATGGTTCAAATTTTGACCCTCTAGCTTCACTTAAAATCATAGCACTCATGGCTGGATTTTTCACTGCCCCTCCTTAATCAAGAGTCTGACGCGCGATGAAGCGAACACTTCACGGATCATTCAATTTTTAGGGAACCCACCTCAAGCACATCCCTCCTTGTCAATATTGATTCAGTTAAATATGAAATTAAGGGCCCAGAAGCAAAGACAACTGGCCTGCTGGCGCAATGGTAGCGCGTTTGTTTACGATGCAAAAGGTAAGATACCATTCCATGACTCACACCCCAATGCAGTTCAACTACTAACAACTCATTCCAGGCTGTAGGTTCGAATCCTGCGCAGGTCGTCAAATGTTTTTGGCGGCAAATTCTGAATCTTTTTGGCTCCTGACGGTTGAACAAAGTCAACAGGGCAAGCACTACTCGTCAAGCAGACGAACCAGGTACATGACATTGATCGTTGGCGGTTTTGGTGGAGACTCTTGCTTGGAGACGACGGCTTTTCCGTAATTCTTAGAATACCACACAATTTCCACGAGATTGTTTTCAACATTGCGTCTCAACGAGTCAATGCGGGAGAACTCGGTGTGTGACGCACGGACCCAGCTCGTTGGGGTAGACAATGCCATACTCACCATCACCCTGGTGTTCCCCTCGAGTTCGACATGATAGCCAAAGCCACCCAGGGCACCCCCCATGAACGAAATAGGCATCTACGTGAACGGCATCATAGCCATGCAAACCCTCGCCTGCAGGGACCAACCAGTCTCCATGGATATTCTCAGTTGATTGCATGGTTGGGGAGAGTAGATTTGGAGAACTGGATGCGGGGATTCATAAGGATGAATTGAGGCTTGGGCAGATGAGCGTAGAAGCCACGGTGAAGCTTAAGAGCAGTTGAATGCCGTAGAAACTGATACCGGACTTGAA
Source organism: Pseudevernia furfuracea (assembly GCA_022315425.1). Lineage (NCBI taxonomy): Eukaryota > Fungi > Ascomycota > Lecanoromycetes > Lecanorales > Parmeliaceae > Pseudevernia > Pseudevernia furfuracea. The sequence goes on from JAIUPT010000010.1 coordinate 347,410, forward strand.
AACGAAGATGGATATCCCAGATGAATATCCGTAATCCTCTCTTTTACTCCAGCTACCCGGATCATCTTTCTTTACCAGCCCCCCTGGATGTGTATAGCATTCGCCCAAGACTAGTTCTGCTAATTACTACTCCCTTTTCCCCCAAGTCAGCCTGTACCTACAATAATGATGAAACGAATGCCAAGAACACCGGAGCTAGTAGATGTGGATGTGTCATTAGCGGTGTTCTTCTTGCCTGCCGCTTTCGCCGTCATGGCTTTTAATGGTTTCTCTGTCTCGCGTGAACGCGGCATACCTACTAGGCAGGCTTATCTAATATAGAAGCGTAGTCAAGGGTTTCGTAGCAATGGGAGATTAGCAAAGAGATGTGTTCATAGTTTCTTGACGATGACTAATTATCAAGGAAGCAGAAAGAAAAGGGGGGTCGGTGGCCTTCGCCGCCCCAATGAAGACTATGACGATGTGATGAGGCTACATTCATGGAACTAACACAACAGTCCTCTTTGGAAACTCTTTGGCTAGCCTAAGAGCTATATGCATTTCGCTTACGTCAGGAGACCTGTATGTTCGAGGGGGACAATCAGTGGAATGTTTTAGGGGACGAGTGGACTACTTGTACCCATTCAGCTATACCAAACGTGATCGTTATTAGCTTACAAGGTCGCGAAACATTTTCATGCATCGAAGGAACTCAGAGTTTACGCAGCCCTGGCTTTCTCGTCTTCATCATTATCAAGCCGTTTCAGTATCCCGCCCAACAAAACCTTCTCGTACAATCGATCCTTATCACTATCAACCCAGGGTACGGTGTCCACCATCTGTCACAATCAGTAGCGTTCCCATCTTGAGAAGGATAAGCCAACTTACATCTCTATCTAGCTTGTGCTTTGCTTGCAAATCATTATCCAAGCTGTCCAGAAACTCTGTGGCTCCTTTATCATCACCAATTTGTACAAATTGTATCCCAACTTGAAGAGGAGGCGCCTCTAGCTCTGCTAAGACTCTGGCGTACTTCACAATCACCCTTTCCACGTCCTGAAGTGGAGAAGGCTCGCCGTCTGTGATGACGATGAGATTCAGTCCTTTGATGTGCCTATTATGCTTGTATTCGTGAACATATTCGTTCAACTCTTCCTCTAGCTTGTCGGCAGTGGGCGTTGACCCTTCCGGATACAGATTCTTGAAAAGACTCATGACTTTTTCAGCCGAGTCCAGATTCAACCTCTCCTCACTTTCGAGGTAGGCGTTGAAAAAGCGGACATCCACCCCATTCCTGTCGTATATGACCGCAATCGCAGCAATTTTTGCCATGACTTCTTTTGTTGTCGTCCACCGCGGTCCATCCATAGAGTCTGAATCATCGACCAGGAAACGTGTGTCGTAACCTTTGAGCTTGGCAAATACTCGTTCTGCATTTGGCGGACGAGATTTGAACGGCTGCACGGGCTCCTTGGCCAAGGCCCTGCGAATACCGTTTAAGACGAGACCGAGCGAGTTCTCCTTCTCAGGCAGCTTTGCAACGCCAACGTAATCCGCATCCAATTCAAAAGAAGGTTGTTTAAGTCTCGCATTATGATGTGAACCATTCAGGTGCAGAGTGTAATTGTGGGTCTCCTTGAAATAAGCACATCTGATGCTCCATTCTTTTCGAATGGTGTCAAACTCTTCTGAAATATTTGAGACGTCATTGGCTCTGGAATCGAGGTTATCGTAAGGATGCGGGGTCGGATGAGGGTCTCTCCGAAGCGCCACATGGTTCTCAGGTAAGATCTCGGTAAGATTCGAGTATTCGAAAAGGTCAGGCAGTGCAAGGAAAAAGCACGCTTGGATTGGGTTTTGGAAATTTCGCTCGTTGAATCCAAAATTGATGATATCGATGACGAGCTGTTTGATTAGGAATCCACCTACTCCATGACCAATGAAAATAAGAGGCCGTGTAGGGGCTTGGGTGCGAATGTCCTTGAGAGCTTGAGCTAGAAGCTCATGTGCGTTTTTAACTTCACGTTGCGGGTCATACCAAGCAGATGCATCCCATCCATAAGTCATGACACGTGGGAAAATGCAGTCATCTTCCAGCTCTTTGGGTAGACTGTCGCGAGCCCAAGAAACCTGCCTTAAAGGCTCCGCACCGTGAATGGCAAAGCTATTGATGGGATGGCCATAAGCTCCATGAATAAGAACTACGTCAGCCGTTGGCTCCCTGTTAGGACCTTTGGTAGAAGAATAGATACACGTCAATCCTTCGAACTTATCATCGATCGTAATTTGCTGTCCAGCCTGCCCGTGTAGTTTGTCCCTGCTCGAACGAAACTCCAGGTCGACGATACTCCTTGCCTGCTCAGCAACATCGGCATCGGTGAAAGTGATGATAGTTCCAAGAAGGTTCAACCCCGAGAAAACCTTGGGACCAATCTCTTGAATAGAAGAGCGTTTGATAGAGCGGTCTTGGAACCAAAAGATGATTTCCATATTGTCTGTTGATGCTGGCAGATTTAAAATCCGTAGATCCCATAACTCGGGTTTCGCTTTCCCCACAAGAACATCGCTGGAAAGACGCGCAGAAGACGAGTGCTTTTTAGGGTTCCAGGTTGCTAGGGGTTTGGGCCTCATCGGTAAAGATGGACGGTTACCCTGCAATCGCGGCTGGGGCGTAGGCTCTGTGCGTGTCACTTGCAACCTAGGTCGCTGACAAGGATGAAGCAGTGGTGTCAGATCTGTTGGAGGGCAGTCATGGTCCGTCAAACGTGTCAATTTAGGTGTGAAATCGAGATCTCGTTCCCACACAACAAGGGCATGATCCAACGACTGCGCCGAGAGTGTCTCATGTTTCGACCAATACTGATATGCGCAACGGTCTAGCTCCCTTGTCAACGTGCTTGTGAACGAGTTTCGTGCCACGCCGGTGGCTTTTGTTTCTTTGTTAGATGCACCTAGCATCCAATTATCGCCCAGGCCGTTATTCCTAGCTGCGAGGGTTGCGAAGCAGCAATCCAAGATAAGAAGCACGTCTGCGGGAGATGTAAGAAGCAAGTTTTGAACGCTATGCCAATTCAGCCGCGGGGAGCCGTCGTGATCCTTTCCAGCCCATATGCATTCTTGAGCGCTTCCTCCAGCGTGCCCAGCGTAATACAGGATCAATAGGTCGTTTTGAGAGGCACCTTTGCGAAAGTCCAGGAGACGCTGTACGAGCTGATCTTCTGAGTCGTCATTCGGGATGCTGTATCGTTGTGTGTAAAAGTTGTATCCTTTGGGATAGTTGGAGCTGAATACTGCCTCCAACTTCTCGACCTCTCCATCCACGCCAAGATTTTCATCCTCCCACTGTACAAGCAGTACTCGGACATCAACATATCTTGACAACGGCCATCCTTGGAGCCATCTCCGACCAGAGCTATCCACTCTTTCCAGTGTATCTTCCTCTTCCTGCCCGGCTGTTGTGCTTCCACGGCCGGCCTCCACTGGATCGGTGACCTGCCTACGTCCTGACAGCCCTCGAAAGTTTCCTTGGATAGGTGGTGGATTGAATGAATCTGCTATCGGTTGTTGGACTGACTGCGCTTGAGCGAACGAAGTAAAACGATCGTGGACTTGGGGGGACTCCATGATTATCTGCGAACATGTCAGATGCAAGCTCCCTTTTGGTGCACTTGCGGTCATACTCAGGCCACTTCGGGGTAATGCGACACTCGATGAAGCCTGCAACGAGAGCTGTCGGACCTCGACAGATGCTGGCTTAGCGGAGTGATGGTGCCAGTGCGTTGTCCAAGACAATATTTATACAGGTATATCTGAGTGCGCTCAGGGCCAAAAGGTTCGAGAGAGCATATTGAGCTATACACAGTAGTCGCTGGGACTGACACACCAGGACTTTCGATAGCGAAGCCATAGAGGCTGCAGCCTTCTCGGTTCGGAAGGCCAAATCCATGCGTCCAATCAGCTTTGATCAAGTTGAGCCGCATGTCTGTATAAATGTCAACGAACATAGAATGCATAACACTACAGAGTCAATGCTTAGATGACAGGTTTCAACAATGGATGAGACACTGTTTCCTTAAGGTTGTCACTACAGCGCTTGCTTCTCAATCGCCGTTACTCGCTGAAATATGTAGGTACAGCTTTTCCGAACCGGTCAAGGCAACAACAGGGCGACAAAGAAGCTGGGCACTCATTCCATGCAGCAATACGCAAAACCATTGGCTGGACATTGTCAGTCAGCCGAAGGCTTGCGCAGCCAAGCCGCAAGATAGCAACTCGCCAGCACAGTAACAATAAGCACCACCGAAGATCATTGCGTTCGGCGGCTTTATGTCTATTGTGTACAACACTCAAGAGATGGGTCTAGCCTACTTGTCTAATATTGGATTTCAGAGAGAACATATGGTGCTTCTGTCTAGCCAGGTTAGATATGACTTCGTTATGAAGCTTCAGGTACCTGGGCCTCAAGACTCGAAGAGTCGTCTGGACTATAAAAATCAGGACCGTAAGGTAGTCAAGCTTGTACCTTAAGTACTAGTACTCTACAGTCTCAGTCTAGTCTACAATTGACAAGCTTCAGCAATGACAAGCTTTCAAGCACTTCCCTTTGTTGGAATATATGACAGCTATGAGGTCTTGTATTGGGTGGCTAATAGAACGACTCTATTGCATGACTATGTAGAATACATGTAGTGGACAAGAAGGAAGAGAAGGAGAAGGATAGACAAGAGTCGCCCACTAGCGCCACGCTAAAAGGCACGCTAGTGCGGGCGGAACGGCCTATGATTGGCTGAATTCCATCACTCCCACACAGGCAATAATGGGCCTGTATCTCCCACAGAGTCTATACTGGACTCCTGCTCCTAGACGCTCTTCTTGAGGCCTAACTGGCCTATAAATGTATCAAATTTGTTCTTGCTGAGAGCCTTTGTAAGCCCGTCAGCAGTCATTTCTCTCGTAGGTATTCACTCGAATAACACTGCCTCAGTTTTCACCTGGTCTCGAACAAAATGTCACTGTATGTCGATGTGCTTGATACGTGTATGGAATCTAGAGTCTGAAGTCAATGCTATGACACCCTGATTGTCTGTCTTGATCAGAACAGGCTTGAATAAAAGTCTCAGATCGACATTCAACTCGCTTAATAGACGAGTCAGTCATATTGCTTTCTTGACTGCTTGCGTTTGAGTCATATATTCGATCTCGTAAGACGACAATGCAATGAACTGCTGACGTTTCGACGTTCAGCTTACAGTCCCTTCATATAGTAGAAACACGTATGCTTCGAGAGATCTACGGGTCTCAGAATTCGACGCTCAGTCAGCATCGATAAACCTCTCGAGATCATTAACGATCTCATAGATAATATCGTGATCGATTATATCTTTCAAGTATCGAAGCACACGCTTGACAGCAGCGATATGCTTAAAATTCGAATTTTGATTGTATCGAGAAAGAATAATTATAACAAAGCAAATATCAGAACGCGTTTATATCATAACGTACATTATTGATCTTATCATTGACTGATACTCACGAACGACGTTCGAGATTACTTGATTCACTAATTTCTCTTTCAATTGTGTATCAACTATTATTGATGTTAACACGAAGACGAAATTTGTTATGTTAAAACGAGCGAGAACTTTCTTCAAATAAGTACTCTGAGTGATTCGAACGCTTCTCTTTGCGCGATTTCTCTGAATTTTCATACTCAAATAATATGAGCATAAATCGAGATCGATTATTGCGAAGCGCTTGCTGAGTTCTTTCTTGAGATTCGATATATGTTTTGATCCTCGAGGGTCATATATTTGAATATCGTTCACATACACGTTGACAATTAGACGTGTTTTCTCATTAACAAAGAGTGAGTGATTCGATTCGATATGCTTAAAGTCTTTTGATATCAGAAAGTCTCGTAGAATAGCGTATCACTCACGAGAGAATTGCTTAAGATTATATAGAGCTCTAAGCAAGAGACACATTATGTCGTGTTTATCGTTCTTATATTTCTTAAGCTACTTCACGTAGATTCGTTTCTTTAATAACGCGTTAAGAAAGACTATTATAACGTTTATTTGTTTATAGTCTAGGTCGTAGTAGATCATAATAAAAAATAGCACTTTAAACGATATGAATTTGACAACGAAGACAAATATTTGATCGTAGTTGACATCATAGATTTGTTCAAATTCTCGAACTACTCAGCGTGCTTTATAGAGTATCGTCTCGTCAAGTCTCTTCTTGATCTTATAGACTCACTTGTCGCTGAGAACGAGGGCGTTCTTTGATCTCTTGACTAGTTTTCAGATATTCATGATAGCGAAGAACTGCATTTGCTTGTTTATAGTCTCACTTTATTGCTTAACATAGAGATCGATCATTGCTTCTTTATAAGTCAATGACTCGTAGTCATCGACGTTATCGATGTCTTGATTTCTTCGCATTTCAGCTATCTTCTAAACAGCGTTAGCGAGATCGAATTTCGACTCAAAGTCATAATGTTAAGAGTTCTCATGATCGACGATAGCAAGTCTATAGTACATTCGTTCTGACTGTAGAGTTGCGTTACACTTGATATGAGCAATAGCCCGCTAAGCTCACATCTTGATATCGCTTCATTTTTTATTTAGAAGTACCTTTTGAGATGAAGCGAGAACACGCTTCGATCTCGAAGTATACGTTACGTCGATACTTGAATCTGAGTGTACATTTAGAGCGTTCTGAGATATCTAATCATCGTTATCTTTCGAAAATTCTTCTTTCGATGCTGCTCTCACATCTTCGAGATCTTCGATAACATTTGAAGCATTATCAAGAACGTCTTATATATGCTGCAAGCTAAAGCCTTCTTGAGAGTCGTCGTCGACGTCGTGTGATGTATAATGATGCTCAGAAGCATCACCCTCTGCATCGAGTATATTATCGTCGTCGTCAGTGACGTTAGTTAGTCAGTAGCCCGTGTCTTGTACGACTAAAGTCATCAAACGAGTTTCGTTAAAATCAACGTGTGACGATCTTTCGACTTTTCTGCTGATCGGGTTTTATACTTTAAATATGAATATATCGTTATAGTCTATCAAGTAGCATTTCTTGTTACGCTCGTCGAGTTTCTTACGTTTTTTCTTGAGTATGTGAATCTAGATCACGCAGTTAATGATTCTTATATGTTCGAGAAATGATTGTTCGTTAGTTTATATCTTATGAGAGATTATATCGTGTATCTTGATTGTTGAACTTCGATTCTTCTGATAGATCTTGATGTGAAGAAGTTCGAATTAGAGATAACGTGTTAGTCTCGAGTCGAACAATATAACTCTCACGTCGTTCATAACGACGCGATTCTAAACTTCGCTGAGTTTATTCTGCTCTGAAGTATAGATCACGATGAGCTTTATTGTAACTTCTAAGTTCTTGAATAAGATCTTAAAGTCGTTGTTGATGAACTCAGTATTATTGTCAATGCGTACTATCTTGAGTTTATATTCTGACTCGTTTTTCACTTGAGTTTTCCAGTCACGAAAGAGCTTAAACGTTTCGTTCTTATACTTATACGTAAAGTATTAGATTCGAAGGGTCGCTTGATTCGTTAGAAGCATATAGTATTTGACTTCATTGATCGATGACACGTTAAATGATCTTCTCAAGTCGATATGAACTTTATCGAGTTTTTCGAGTATCTCTCGCTGTTGTCTTCTTGAGATCTTACGAGACGACTTTGTCTTAGAACACGTCTCACAAATGAACTTGATTCGAGATTTTTGTGTTAAGGTGATGTTCTTGCTTATGTTAACGAGTCTCTTAAGATCTATCTCGTTTAGATATCTTATTCGACGATGTCACAGTTCGACTGCGTCTTCGTTAAATATTAGAGCGATGAATAGTGCTCTCGTATTCTTCTGAATCAGGGCGACAATTTTAGTCGTAGACTGGGACACATTCAGTATATAGATGTTTCGAGTCTTTGATATACTTTCTACAAGTACATTATTCTTTGAAATATAACAATCATTATCGAGAAAGGCGATTTCAAATCCCTTCTTGATGACCTGACTAATTGAAAATAGCTCGCATATAAAGTCTGATACATGTAACACGTTCTCAACACGAACTATGTTGCTGATTTCATTCTTTAATAGTCATTTCATTTCGACTGTGTCACGTTCTTAAGTTCAGATAGTGACTTCGTTGACAACAATTACTTCTTCACGATAGAGTCGATACTCGATGAACTCGTTCTTGTCGAAGAACATGTGATTAGTACATTCTGAGTCGATTATTCAGTCTCGTGACGTCGTGAGATCACTGTTCAACGCTGCGAAGTATACACGAAAATATGAGAACGTCTCATGTGAAAGTTGATTAATTATTTTAAAATCGACAACTTCGAACTGAGAAGTAAGCTTTTTCTCTATTTCTCGACTTGTCTTGTCGTAAAAGTTTGACGTAGATTGAAGCTAAGACGTGAAGTGCGCGCTTGATGTCTTCACTATGATTTCTTTCTTCTGATATTCGATGTCGAGAAGTGCTTTCGAAGAGGGAAGCAGTCGTGTGCTTGCGTATTCGACAAAGTTTGATATATGCGTAAGCTGAATTATCGATTCTTCTTGCGATATCTTTAATGTAGATTTTCTCTCTTATTTTTCTGTTAATTAAGATAAAGACTAATCGAGAGTCTCTATGATCGACTTCTTCGATATATTCTCGTTATAGAATTTCGATATAGTCGCGTTGAACGAGAAGTTCTAGATTTTATCCTCTTCGTCTGTCACGATGTTTTGATCAATGATCAAGTGAGCCATTGCCGAAATATGAGTACTGTGATTATCTTCGAAATCGTCTGATCGTTCACGTTCTTTGACGATATTCGCCTTGATCTTAGTCTTCTTAAAGGCGTCACGAAATCTGTCTGAGATACGATTCTCATGAAGGGTTCAGCAGTCGTATAGTCAGTGTAGTCTCTTGTTATCATCCTTATTGAAATAACACTTGAGACACTTCGATGGGTCATCATCGCCCTTATAGTTAGTACTATTCGAGTTCTTGAAAATGAGTTAGATAATGTTGTTGTTCCTACCCTCGCGACCTCTCGTTGAGTCTCAACCACGATTGCTATTAAAGTTATCTCTATCAGAGATCTTCTTCTCGTTCTCCTCCTATTTGAAACGCTTTATAACGACGATCATAACTTGTTCTTTGATATCTCTCTTTAGAAGACGCTCTTTCTTATAAAGAAGTGTGACAATTTTGTTAAAGTCGAGCACTTCGTTCAACGACGTAATAATACGATACACGAAATTCTTATACTTGATGTTAAGGTTATTCAATAGCAATGAGACGAGTATTCACTCGTCTATTCTAGTTCTTATTCGACTAAGATCCTTCGACTTTGCTCGTATGTTGATAACGTACGTCTTTATGAAGTTGTCACTACTTGTTATTAATGTTATTCAGAGTTCTTATAACTTGATGAATCGAAGAACGAAACCTAAGTCGAAATAATTGTTCTTCAACTTGATCCATCGATTCATAACAACTTTATTATTCTTAATGACTTCGACTGATTTATCTTCACATATAAAGTAAATCAGCTCAGACGCTTAATGTAAGGGCCATGAGGTCTCTAGACATGAGGCGGCCTGTCAGAAGTCCAGGAATCCAACATACATCTAGGCCAGATTCGAAAGACTATTCCTCTGATGCAGCTGTGCGACTGTGCGACTATAGCAGTCGCATAGTAAGTTTGCTTAACATGAGAATGCACTCTCCCCTGCTAAATATGCTGCCTCTGAGGACTCTCATCGAGTTCCTCAGAATTCAGTCTATCTAGTAACCAATCCATCTGTTACTCACTCACGCATGCCTAGACCCCGTTACATTTCTGAATCCTCTAACTCTCGCTATCGTCGATACGATAATAAGGAAAATGTGCTCGTTTGATAACAATACCACTTTCGTGACTCGCTGTCATCTCTATCTATCTCTCAATTGACGTCGACGTCGGGTCAGTTAATTTCGAATTATTTAGATGGCTTCTGCAGTAGGATTACGATCGAGATAGCAGATATCGAGTCTCGAAGAGGGACAAGAAGCACTATCGAATGACATCAATGCTAACGAAGAAGGATCTAATGAGATTACTTCAAAGACAAGCGAAGAAGATGATCATGACGATATTGACTCACACACGAACGAGTCAGCAGAAACGATGTTAGACCCAAGAGAGCTTATAACATTTCGGGCCTATCAAGCGCACGCGAAGGAGTTTGCAACATATCAGATAAATCAAGCGTTGTCACGTCGTCGACAAGCGTCACTGAGTTACGAGACTCAGAGAATGTCAAAGAGACAGACATCAAATCTCAAAGCGAAAGATTCAGCGCCATACAAGGGAGTCAGCCCAGCGAAATTGAACGAGTTTATTTACGAGTGTGAGCGACAATTCGCTTTCAGAGATTTCCAGAGTGAGGAGATTCAGAAAGATGTCACATCAATAAGTCAGTCGCAATTGCGAGAGGAGACTATCAAGAAGATCGTCTATGTTATCGATTTTCTTGAGAGTACGTCTAGAATCGATTGAAGATTCTAATTGCTTCAGAATTCAGAGAGAGCGACGTTATGAACGCATTTCAAGACGTTATTGTTCGAATTTCTGAAGAAGGATAAGGAGAAAGCATATCTTAAGACGAATAAGAAGTTGTTAGCTGCGAAGCAGAGAAAAGGCGACATTATTAATACTTTTTATGAATATGTTTATAAGTTATATATTCGTCTTAGGGCTCTAGATTCGGCGCAGACTATGACGAATCGATAGTTCTTTAACTTTATTCGAGCGCGAATACTATCGAATTATCGAGTCGAGCTAGATAAGCTCATAATTGAATCAAGAACGATTCAAGAATTGTTAACTCAAATACGCAAATATGAGAGAGCTGCGAAAACTCATACAAAGTAGAATAAAGGCAGCAGATCTTATTCTGAGTTATCTTCGAAATCACAGAATTCGAAGAGGGATAACAAGTCGGGCCGAACAGGTAAACCAGATCAAAAGAATCGTGACGAGACCTTAGAGTAGACAAAGACCTCTCGTAAAAAGGAGAATAAATCTACTTTTGTTATATACAAAGACAAGCTAACAGATAAGGTTAGAAAACGTCGTTTCAAGAACAAGACTTGCTACAAGTATAATATGTCTGATCATCGAACTGCTGAATGCATCGTCAAGAAACAAGTTATGTTCGACTCGTTCAAGATGCTCGAGGCGACAAAAAACTAGTGAGCGCAGTGACGACTTCGAATATTATATCTATACGAGGAGTGAGAATAGCTCCCTCCGTCGATGAATTCGAATCAATAAACATCTCGTCGGGCAATAACGATTCGAGTCGAACAGTCGAATCAGTCAAATTAAGCTTCGAGTCGGACGTCGAATCGAGCATCTCTCTACCTATCAAGACAGAGCTCATTGTTGACGTAAGAATATGAGCGGCCAAGGTTCAGACTGTGCAGCAGCGAATCAAGGAACTATCAAAGATGAATAGTCTATTCATTAAGAACACTCTAATGCAGAACGCGAGAGATAAGATCAACACTTTCAGTGCACTGACTAACAGTGATGCTGAAGTGAACATTATCAATCGTGTGACTGCAAGAAAGATGGGCTTATCGATGCTCAATACCAACATTGGGCTGAGTGCGATTCACGACAAGGCAGTTAAGATCTACGAGATACACTATATCGAATTCCAGCAGAAGAACGAACAAGGTCGAGTTCGCTACTTTCAGAACACCTTTCTCGCTGCGGACATCGACACACGAATAATTCTTGATATGTCATGACTAACCATGACGAATCTCAACATTGATTGAGTCAAGAGATCTTTTCAGTGAAGAACTTACACTGCGACAGTAGCTCTAATAACTACGTGTCGAGTGAACATTATTGAGTCAGAGAATTTTGCTGAGCTTGCTATTAACAAGGACGCAGACTATTTCGCTATACACGCAAGTCAAGTGGTGAGCGCAAACGAACCTTCGATGCATCAAGATCGTCAAGATCATATTGCTCGAACAAACGTTGCTAGGACTGTGAATCTACCTTCTAAGTATGTTGAGTACTTCGATGTCTTTTCTGACAGTGGTGCTACAGAGTTGCCGAGTCACGAACCTGCGGATCATGTCATCGATCTCATAGACGAGAAACAATCGTCGTACGGCTCTATCTACAGTCTGAACGAAGTAGAGCTGAACACCTTAAGAGATTATATCGAGATCAATCTGGCGAACGATTTCATACGGTCAAGCACGTTCTCGACGGGATCTCTTATTCTTTTTGTGAAAAAGCCTGGCGGAGATCTGCGCCTATGTGTGAATTATCGAGAACTGAATATAATTACGATAAAGAATCGTTATTCTCTTTCTCTTATTAACGAGTCGATTGATCGTCTAACTATGATCAAAAGATACACACAGTTGAATCTCATCGCTGTATATTATCGTCTTCGTATTAGAAAGGGTAATAAATAAAAGACTGCGTTCAGAACACGTTATGATCACTTTGAGTATCAAGTCTTGTCGTTTGGGCTGACAAATGCCTCTATAACTTTTTAAGCGTATATTAATCAAGCATTAACTGAGAAGCTAAATATCTTCTGCATTGTTTATCTTAATGATATTCTTATTTACACGTAAGACATAGATGCGAAGCACGTCGAGACTATAAAGTGAGTTTTAAACAAATTGAAGCAACACGAACTATTCGTCAATCTTCAGAAATGTCGTTTCAGCATAGATAAGATACACTTTTTGAAATATGTTATCGCTTCGTCGAGAGTTAGTATAGAGAAAGATCGAATACAATCAGTTAAAGACTAATCGAAGCTGAAGTCTATACGAGACATTCAGATATTCGTGAGCTTTGCGAATTTTTATCGCAGATTTATACGTGAATTCAGTAAGATCGCTGCTTCACTTACGAAGTTGATCAAGATCAACGTTCAAGAGAGATCGAGCTCTAATAGAGTAGTCTCTAACGCTCAGCAGAATACGCGAATCGTATTCGAGCGTACGAAGCCAAATGAAAAAAACTCGCAGAGTTCATTTATGCTTACATCTGAGACAAAGAAAGCTTTCGAAAAGTTGAAAATGACCTTCACGATCGCATCGATTCTACGACATTTTAATTCTGAGCTATCAATAAGAATTGAGACTAATGCGTCGAACTATGTCATTAATGATATTCTAAGTCAGTTACACGATAAATTGTGACACTCAGTAGTCTACTATTCACGTAAACAAATATCGACGAAGACGCGATATAACGTTCATAACAAAGAGCTGTTAGCTATCATGAAGTCGTTTAAATATTGACGTCACTACTGCGAGAATAATAGACATAAGATCAAGATCTTAATAGATCATCATAATCTTAAGAGATTTATGAGCATTACGCGATTAAATAGTCGTTAGATTCGTTAAGCGCAGAAGCTGAGTCGCTACGATTTTATCATCGAATATCGTCAGAGAAAACACAATTTCGCGAATTCACTCAGTCGAATTTCTAATTACGAGTAAGATAATAATACTGCGAAACGCGAGAACTATTAATTGCTGAGCGAGCTGAAGCAGACGTTACGTGGTTTTCGTGTTATAAGAAGATCGACCTTCATGACTAATTGCTTTCAAATGCTTATCGCTGAGATTCATAAGGTGTCTGATATATGTGAGCAGTGGGTACGTATTCGTGTCACTATTACAGCAGAAGATCTCGCAGAAAATGTTATAAACGATTAGTCGTTCGACGATATGCTCGTGGAGCTGACTCGTAAAGATGATTATACAAAGGAGATATTGAAACAGCTGAAGTAGTCTGTTGTTAACTCTCTGAGCGACCTAAGCGATCAATTCTACAGTTATATCGATGAACGACTGTATTATAAAGGAAAGATCTATGTCCCTACGACGCTACGAGATGTAATTCTCGATCGATATCACGATGCTTCTCTGGCAGATCATTTCGATACTAAAAAGACTCAGACACTAATTCAACGCAAGTACTTCTGGCCGAAGCTTGCAAGGGATGTGAGCGAGCACGTTATATCGTGTTCTATGTGCGCTATGACCAAGTCGTCTAGACATAAGTCGTATAATAAGTTGACATCATTGTCGACTCCTACTCATAAGTGAAAGAACATCTTATTGAACTTCGTCACTGAACTGCCGCCCTCCAAGAACTAACGTGATCACACCTACGATTCGATTCTGATAATTGTAAACCGTCTCACGAAGATATCACATTACATAGCAGTGAACAAGACGCTCGACGCGAAGCAGTTCGCACAAGTACTAATCGAGAATCTAATAAGATATCATAGACTATCTGACTCAATAGTAACGAACCGTGAGTCGCTATTCATCTCTCAGTTCTAATCTAATCTTATATACTTTCTGAGGGTGAAGCGGCGCTTATCGACTGCATTTCACTCTCAAATCGATGACCAGACTGAGCGACAAAACAGTATTATAAAATAATACTTACGAACCTTCGTCTGCTGAGAGCAGAACGATTGAGTGACATGATTATCAATCGCGGAGTTTGCGTACAATAACGCAAAGAACTCAGTTACTAACATATCGCCTTTTAAGGCTAACTTGGGCTACAGCCTCAGAATGTCATGAAACGAGAACATCGATTCGAAATCTCGCTCGCAGACTGCAGTTGACAACGCAAAGCATCTATTTACACTCATAAGTGTCTATAAAGATACGATCTTAACTACTCAGCAGTCACAGATCGAGTACGTGAACAAATATCGCAAGTCACGAGACTATAAAGTAGGTGACTTGATATGATTAAATATCAAATACCTCAAGACCAAGCGAAACAGGAAGCTGAAATTCAAAAACTTCGATCCATTCCTTATCACAGACGTCATCGATTCACAGTCCTATCGACTCGAGTTGCCGAGCGACTGACGAATTCACAACGTCTTTCATGTGTTCTTGCTGAAAAAGAACTCTTCAAAACAGAGAAAGATAAGTCAAAGCCTAGAGAATATGAAATTCGACGAAGACGATACACATAACTACGTGATCGCTGACGTTGTGAATAATATAGTTTTTAAACCAGACGAGAATAACAAGGCAGGAGGTCTATACTATCAAGTTCACTAAAAAGAATATCCTAACTCAGAGAATACATAGAAACCCTACAAGAAAGTCTTCTATCTACGGAAGTTGTTAAATAAGTTTCATAAGGAGCACTCTAACAAGTCTACAGTCAAATCAGTGATCACCGAAAGAAAGTCATAACGACGTGTTTCAAAGAGATCTACGTCGAAGAACAAGGGCAAGAGTATAGAAGAAAGCGTTGAATATTCATAATAGTGCTGCAAACGGCAGTACTCTTTTGTCCATTTTCCTACCTAACGAGAAGATTTTATGATTTTAACGAGGCTAGCTCAGACATTATATAAGACGAAAGAATAGAAGTTCGAACGATGTCGATCCGACTAATTGACTCGAACTCTGAATCGAATGAATTTCAATTACTTGACGTTCGTCTGATGTTTGCTGACGCATTGTGACATGACTGCAATGGGGTATCGATATACGACATGCTATTGTTCTTTTTTTGGGCTTGCTACCTCACAGGAGCTCGTCTTTGAAAAGAGGGGATAATTGTAAGGGCCATAAGGTCTCTAGACATGAGGCGGCCTGTCAGAAGTCCAGGAATCCAACATACATCTAGGCCAGATCCGAGAGACTATCCCTCTGGTGCAGCTGTGCGGCTGTGCGGCTATAGCAGTCGCATAGTAAGTTTGCTTGACATGGGGGTGCACTCTCCCCTGCTAAATATGCTGCCTCTGAGGACTCTCATCGAGTTCCTCAGAATTCAGTCTATCTAGTAATCAATTCATCTGTTACTCACTCACGCATGCCTAGACCCCGTTTTCTGAAGTAAGATGCTGAAGGTCAGAGCAGAGTTGTATGTCTTATCAAGTTTTTTTGAGAGTTCGAGATTCTGATCTTCAGTCTTGATTCGTTGAACTAGCTGATTCACTTGTTTCACATTTCTTGGTGTAAAGGTCATAGAAATCGAATCGCCATTGAAAGCTGTGACTGTTATATCTGAGGGTGACGATTTCGAAGGTTTTGATATCTTCAGTCTCACTCTGTCAAGCACAATTTGTGACTTAATTGGGAATAAGTCACTCTTTTCTCAAGAATGCTTGATGTTCTTTTTCGTTGTAGTATTCTTTCTCGTTATTTGAATCAAGACAATAAAGTCTGATTTGTTCATTGAGTAATTCTTTTCGTTGACAAGATTGATGTGCTTCTCTAAATGCTTGCGATACGCTGTTGCTAAGAAATGAAAAAAGTTAACATCTAATGACTGAAGAATATGAGTGAAATGAGAAGAGAGACACAGAAGAATAATATTATTATCGATATAGAAGATGATGACTTTGTTACTAATATGAAATGCATACTCATCAAATATCAGAAGTCGATATTTGTTCTTGAGAGTCCTTCGAGTTTGTGATTCAAAGTACCTGAAGAAATCAGTCAAAATCAGTCAAAATCATATATAAAAGAACAGTATCTGAGTATACTTCTCGAATCACTTCAAGTCTAAAACATTGTTTGTCCAGCTATTCTCGCTCAAAGTAATATAAGAATCCTCGTCCTTCAAGACATTATATCACGTTTTCATTTGACGCTTCTCTTTGAAGATAATAAACAGTCTCAAAAGTCTTTCATCCGCTGAGATACACTTAATCAAGAACACCCACTCTCGATTTTTATTCTGAGTTTTATATATCTGCAAGTTAGATTTGTGACAAACAACTCTGAACCTTTCAGCAGCCTCAATTGCGAATTCTTTCTCGTTCATATTGTACACATCTTTCTGCTAAATACTATACTTCTGAATAGTCGATTCCACAAGCTGAAATCATCGCATCAGCTTTTTTGAATCATAAGGTAAGTTTTAACACGATCTCTATCTAATGACTGAGAAAAGCGACTTCGCAGCTTCGAATAACGACTCAAAAAGCGTGAAACCCAGTTAGAACCTAGTTTACGATAATTCCCCTTGTTCATAAGAAGCTTAGAAGTCATAAACTTGATCTAAGAGATTCTTAATGATCAGCCTCACTTCGCTACCTATAAGATTCATGCTTTCAGAGTATTTTTCTTTAAATCACTCAGTCGTTGCTCGCTTTTATAAGTCTCTTAACGAGACTGAGTCTTATTAATAATACGTCGTTTGAGAATAGTATGAATGAGATTATACTATTTTATAATTGATCTAGCAGAAGGCTTGCGCTTTTTCTTCATAAACTCGAAGCTCATATAATAGACTAAGAAGGCTTGTTTATACTCGTCAATTGCGAGATCTAGGCGCATCTCTTTAGGTAGTTCTTCTGAATTCTTTGATTTTGCTGAAGACATACTTGGAGAAGAATTCTGACTACATGAAATCCCCGTTTTTAATTTTAATCTCTTCGAGCCCTCGGTCATCAAATAGTGACCGAATAGTCTCATCAAGTAGTTATCGAATAGTCTCATTAAGTAGTTATCGAATAGCCGCAAAAGAGTGACCGAATGATATATATGAAGTTGTGGGGTGGTTTGTGGGGTAGAGCCCTAACCCTAAGTGGTGCACTTCCCGGAATGGTGCACTTCCTGGTGGAACCGAGTATGCAATGCGCGAATCCTGTGTTGGAATCTAATCTGAACGTCTTCGCAGTATAGTAGGTAGCCGTTCTCGTAGATTTTTTGCTTCCGCTGAGATCTCTGAAGGGTGCGTTTCGACGCTGTGAGAGAAGAGAATGGTTAGCAAGGCTTTCAATTGTGTCAGACGGACTCTGCTACTGACTTTATTGTATATTTAAGAGTACTGATCAAGACTAACATTTTTCTTGGCTAACCACTTTGGATTTATGTCAGAGGGCCGAGCCAAGACTTGTTGATTTATCGGCGTGAGGAAGGCACGAAGAGCGCTTTTTTGGGTAGTCAGTCACTGTCGTTCTATATCAGTTGAGATCTCTATTAGAATCACCTACTCCATGATCGAAGGATGAAAGTTTTGCTGAGGTTGAGGTTGAACATGAAGATGCTTGAATCATTATGAGGTGAATTAAGAGTTACCTCGCATCCTGTCCAGTTAATGAAATGTGTTTTGTATTCAACCCAGCTTCATGGATCTGCCCATCACGAGAATTTTACGTGATGTGTATCTATCATCATTCTCGTACCTTTGCACCATGATATCTATATCTCTTGCGCAATCCTTTCCTTTAGTAAGGCCCTTGCGGTAGTCCGAAATTTGATGATACTTGATCGCGCGCTTTGATCAGGAGTCTTCCAAAAAGACTGAAGTCATGAATTATTTTTCAGGTTCTCGAGGTCATCATACGAGTGATCTGCTTTCTTTTTCGTGAAAATTTCTCTATCATTAAGGAATTGAATAATAGTATCCAAAGTGACTCAGTCTCTGAATGTCTCATCCTCACTGCTGTGAATGCTTTCTGTAAACTACTCGAAAATACAGTCGAGGACATTAATAAACGTGGCTGCCGTGTAGAAATGCTCGTCGACCATTAGACAATCGATTTGAGATCACACTGCATAAAGCTGACCTAACATTTGAATACTAACCGAGATGTTAGCGCTCTCAGTAGCGAGCCTTCAGAAAGAGCCTGCTTACAGAGTCTTTTCAACGTCCAGCTTGATCTTTAACTACTTCAAACCTAACGAGACCTCATCAGCGCGATGATCCCATCGAATCGCGTCTCGGTCATCTACAGATATATATCAAAATTTGACTTCATCAAGCATACTGTTCCAGCTCATCTTTCCAAAGCTATCAGCATGCCGCTCGAAACATGTATTCTTCTGACTCATTACAAAATATCCAGCAGAGATAGCTATATCCTCAGGCACATCTTTCAAGTTCTTGCCCAGACTTTTATATCTCTTCTGCTGCAGTTGCTGCTTGAGCTCACACTTTAACTCCAAGAATACGTCGATCACGGACCGCGGTGTAAAATGGAGCCCTGTGAAATTCTTGATGTTTAGAAATTTTGGGGGAAGGTTGATCTGGAGTGTTGGGAAAAAGTTTCAGCGAAAT
The DNA here is from genome assembly GCA_022315425.1 of Pseudevernia furfuracea. NCBI lineage: Eukaryota > Fungi > Ascomycota > Lecanoromycetes > Lecanorales > Parmeliaceae > Pseudevernia > Pseudevernia furfuracea. The sequence continues at coordinate 366,524 of JAIUPT010000010.1, forward strand.
CGAAAAATAAGAAAATTCGAATAAAACGAACCTCGAAATCTTTCATAGTCACCTTTTGCTCAAAGATGTTCTTGGGGCTCACTACTTTCATCTTGAATTGTTAGTTCGAAAAATTCGAATTCATTAAAGGTTCGAAAATTACGTACCGCATCCAAATCAAATCTACCTCCAAATGCATCTATATCAGTCTGTTCAGCGCCTTTCGATGCTCACGCGGAAACTCCACTATTATTTCTTCGCTCGCGTGTTTAGTGAGTTCGATAATGGGCCCTCCACCAAATCACGGCGAGAGTGCTCACGCTCTTCGTCAACGCCTTGTCGACGACCTCTGCTGTGCAAGAACCGTCCACCAACGCCGCATCTGTCTCTTTCTGCAGGCTTTATTAAGAAGCGCAATCGTTCTCGATTTACCTGCTCTCTTTGGGGATAGGCGATGTCTCAGGCTGCTTTGTTGAATGCGCCCGAGAAAATTGTGAGAACGAAGATTCTCATCAACAGCTCCACTGGGAAGGCTTGCGGTAGCTCAGTCATGGGACGGAAGAGAAGTTGTATCAGAATTACTGCAATCTTTTTTCGAATCATGCGACTCAAATTCATCGTGCGAGATCCACGCTGCCGTTTGAGCGCTCTCTTGAACTTAAATAGGCACGTCGTCTGCTCTCTTTCCAGGCATCAACTAAATCAGACTGAAGCTCCGATTGTCTAAATCCCCAGAATGTAGTTTTTCATCAAGCGGCGCATCAAGTGTTTTTGGAAATCTATACTTCTGATCTTCGTTTTGGATTTCCCGCTCGATGGTGTTCGTATCAAATATAACAGGTCAACAGTCCGCCCATCCCTGATTTTGGATTTGCGACCACCGAGATCTTTTTTTGTTGAATCGTTCGTCGATGGCGCAGCGGAAGAACCTTGATCAGCGTCGGCTGCAGGCGCAGCGGAGGAAGAAGCTTAGGAACGAGTACCTGCCATCGTGTACCGATTGAAACCACGAATTTGGTCGAGAAATTGACTGAGGGAATCCTGTTTCAAGTCTGGAACACTAGAAGGCGAATAGCCGTCGTGAACGAGAAAGCCGTAAGGATTTGAATTTGTGTCTAAGATATAGTCTGAGCTTGGCCCCACCGGCCACGAGGTGGGACGGCAGGGGAGAGTCTGGCGGGGGGGGGGCAGAGGACGCAAGATCTAGTGGCGGGAGTCCCGCCTAAATACAACGTTTAATTAACATAACCGAAGCGTGATGCTAACGGATCCGGTAAGAGGCACTTACCGAGAAACGCATCACGTCTTATATGCCCCGAAGGGTCTTTGACAACGTGCGAAGGGTCTTGGTTTGATCCAAGACCGCCGCCAACATATCTGGTTTCTTGTGGCCGCCGAGGCGGCCCTGCACACGCTGGTGTGCAGAGAGGATCTTGTCGAAACGCTTGGCATGGCGCTTCAGCGCCGGAAGGGAGACATAGTCATAGTGTGCCCGGCCGGTAACACTGTGAACGTGTCGCAATGCTGAAAGAACTCCTCTCTGGAAACATCTGTGGTGAGGTCGTTGAGAATATGGCCGGGGAAGGTGTTGACCAGTGGCCATTCCAATAGACACACAACAGGAATAGAATAGTAACACACGCACACGCAACGTATTTAACAGCGATATCAGCTGCATATAGTCTCGCTCGACTTTCGCGCAGCTTAATTAAGAAAGGAATCGTTCGAATCGATATATTATTCACCGCTCGCAGAGTTATAAAATCGAGCTTCTCGCGAAGTGAAGAGAGAGAGAGAGGCTCTGAGTCTGATAGAAGTCACGGGGACGTTGTTTATATACGCATCACGTTCGGGTGCGAGGAGTGGCATAATGTGTGATTTTACTTTCTCGTCCGTCATCCCCTGAAACCTCGCAACATAGTCGACTTGTTCGTGCTTGCAGGCAGTCTTGAGGTGACTGTAATTCCCACCCGCGACGACACGACCGCCCGGCGTCTCCTTGGAAATGCGCCTGTTGATCCGGTTCTTGACGTCCCGGGATCCATAGACTGCTAGATCCAGTGTATATCGGATTGCGAAGTCCTTCGGTATGCCCGAAGGCCAAACCTGCTTACCCCAGCGGGCATCAAGCCAATCAAGTACGTCTTCCACCTCTTTTTTTCCCCTGCCCAAGCATTTCAGCATCCGCTGCTTTGCTAGTGTCTCCACTCAGAGCCACTCTACTGTACGTCGCATCCCAGCCATCCCTGCGGCCAACTCGCATAGACTCCATCCGGGCGGCAATCCCTCCCCCTACGACCCTCTTGCCGGCCCTCCGACGTGGCGGCAACCCTGGGAAGCAGCTCTTGCACAAATTTCAGCGCAGTCTGGCTGAACAGGTCGTGGCGCGAGCTCGGACTTTACGCTGGCGTAGGTTGCACACCAGCCATCGGCCACCAGAGACAAAAACAATTGCCACCGTTTTTCTCATTGCTACTTGCAGCCTCAAGTGGCGATTTTCTTGTTTTTCGCTTCGAAATAGTTCGTCACAAGTGAAGAACTTGTCTTTTACTCACTAGGATTGCTGCGGTTACTTCGCCAAATGTTCCTCCGGAAAAGGCTCCAGGTACAGAAGGTATATCCTAGGGCCTCGAGACCGGCAGTCGATCGAGTAATCTCTGTTAATATGCAGTAGGGGTGACCATTCTCGGTGAGATGAACGAATGGCGATTGTTGAAGCTGTTTCACAAACGGGTCCTCCTTGGGCTTGGACAAAGCTGTGGGACCAAGTTGAATCTGACTGATCACCAATCCAAGTGAGCAGTGCTAGATAGCGCCAAATTCGTACGAACTGACCCTCGATCAAAATACAATTTTGTTGGTACTTGTCTTAGGCGGCTCCGCAAAAGCCACCGCCCAAGAGTCCAACGAAAAACCATGGATGACATGCCGATACAGGCTTAGCTGGTCCGAAGGCCAGGCCTGTTTCGCAGCCTCCATTACCTGCTCCGGGGCCATCAGCGAAGTTTTTGTAATTATATAGATCCTCGCGGTGGAGAACCTATTATAATAACAGGTTAGATGACACAACGCATTAGCCCCGAACGCCTCATTCTTGATCTTGACCCCGTCCGCGACAAAGACATCGTCTGCGCTTCGAAAGCGTATGGCAGACTCCTTATCAAATCTCACGAACTCCTGCGGAGTGAGAAAATGGGCGTCCTCTTCCAATTTCACCTTTTCCACTCACGTTTGAATCACCACATTTATCTTCGGGACAGGGTCGTTTTGATGACACCTCTGGGTGATGAGATAGGTGCCATTCGTCATTTTCTGGGAGAAGGCGCTAACCTCGTAGGGAGGTTTGCTCCCTGACTCAGGCTTGGTGACCCTACCCTTCTTGTTAATGCGGCCCCCAAGAACAGAAGATTCAGCATCCGACGGCGCGGGGGTGGCGGCGGTTGTGCCCCTCAGCGAGACCGACCTCAATGAAGCTTTGAGCTTCTTTTTGTCGGCCTTCTCGTGCTTCTTCTTCTTGTCTTTGGCCTTCCGGGCGTCCGTTTTTTCCCGCTTCTTCTTGTCAGCCTTTGGCACAGTTTCCGCCGGAGTGTACTTTGACTGTAAGATTGTAGTAGCATGCACTTGATCCACGATGATGACTGATTGATGGTCCGCGCAAGGCTTCACAAGGTATCGAATTTGCCAGTGCCAAGAGGCTGATACATGCTCTGATATTTAGATATATAGAAGTAAGATTTCTCTGGTGACGTGCAACAAATAGACTCTACTCAGCTTCGCCTGACCCGCATAGTTTTGTGAATTGGGCTGGCGTCAAAAGCACGAGTGACTGTCAGGCGTGGCAACAAAACAACATGCTTGAAAGTATGGCAAACAGCCATCAAAGCCTGAAAGTTGATGCATGAAAGATGAAAGTAGGAAGCAGGTTGAGTAGGGCTACGTAGAGTAGTATAAGGTATGGGTAAGTGCTGTCGATGAAGGTGTTCGGTGGTCAAATGTTGATAGAGGATATTGTAGGAAAGAAGAAGGAATTGGGGCGGGGATGGGGTTTATATACCCGAGAATGTCTCTCGATGAATGTTCGCCAGAAGAGTGATGAGCTTCGGGGATTCATCTACTACCCTTGTTGAATAAAGAGGGTCTAGACGACTGATATTGAGTGGACTAAGGAGTGTCTATGTAGGAAGGTAGAATACATGTATGTGAGTGCCGTGCCAAGCCACTAGCTAGTAGGGCTGTTTGCCACATTTTCTAACACTCCCCCTCGAACAGCACCTAGCCACTGACAACGACAGTGATACCCGAATCGCAAGCAGACATGTATCGAAGGTAGTGACAGTGTAGACGATCTTCCGGAGCCGTCAATAATCAGAATTAGTAAGGTAGTTGTCGAGAAAGAGACTCCTGAGTGACGAAGGATGTTGGTATCTGACCAGTCGAAGAAGCATGGATGTAGAATAGTGAGGTATGAAGCTTATCGATAAGCCTGATGTCGTTTCTGAAGGATTCGAGCCATTTCGAAATGGGTAGGCGAGTATTCTGCACGGCGACTCCCCCTACTCCAGAGTGCTCAGTCCAATGACTCCCCCTGCTCAGATACCACTCCCCCTGACTGAGTACCCAGGGTATTCCAGAGTCGTACACCACCGAGGAAAGAATCGAAGAAATCCAAATCGCATGCATGTGTGTTATCCTCCCCAACACCATGGCAGCCTGGCTTGGAGTCATGCACTGTAGAATTGCCCTGTGCATCCCAAGCTCTTGCCATTCCCGTAGAGAGTAATGTATGAATCGAATGTGCCATTTGGTAGCAGGCTCACTATGTGTGTTGCCGAAATACTCAGTGAAGAGATCGTACATTGACTGCCTTTGTAGCAGGCTCACTATTCGGTGTTCAGATTGCCATTGTAGCAGGCTCACTATTTGAAGATGATGATGATTCGTGCTGCCCCCTGCCTAACAGCGAGCTTTCGTGGTGAGCGAGGAAGTATCTGTGTCTGATGTTTGCTCCCAAAGATGCCATTACCACATGCAGGCTTCGCCAACCTTAGTTGACAAGGAAGGATCTGATTTACTCCCTTTTGACCTTCTCAACTCACGTCGATTAGTAGCACTCCTCCTTCGGTCGACGGTCGGATAGTCGGTAATGCCTAGCAGGCCAGATATGTGTCAGTTAGTAGCACTCCTCCCTCGGCTGACGGATAACGTGTTCGATCTGTACGGCACGGAGTCACTCCCTGGAAGCTGGTAAGACAACCGGGCTCATAACCTGTTGAATAAAGAGGGTCTAGACGACTGATATTGAGTGGACTAAGGAGTGTCTATGTAGGAAGGTAGAATACATGTATGTGAGTGCCGTGCCAAGCCACTAGCTAGTAGGGCTGTTTGCCACATTTTCTAACTACCCTTCCCTTTGAGTTGCAATGAATATCCGGCTTCACATATTCTGCGTAATCTTTGAAGGCTCCGTGAATGAGAAGAATCACCTAGATTTGCATTGTGCTTTCAGTCGCACTCCCTTCATTTTATACCCAATGAGGCCCATGCATCTCGGCTTCGATTTTCTCGTCATAGTCAATTTCTCGTCGTAGTCGAAAGACTACTCTAGCTACATTCCCAGTCAGTGACACCCCATCTTTATTCACCGGTCCCAAATTCTAGTCTTCATCTCAAATCGCCCCAACCTTACTCTCAGCCATCTTAAGCAACGCCTCATCATCCACCCGCATCCCTACCCACTCATCCATCTGCTGGGCTCCAATGGCCCTATAGAACTTTATGCTCGGCTCATTCCACTTCAGCACACTCCACTCTAATCTTTCCCCTCCAATTCTCTTCGTCTCCTTCGCTAGCTCTTGCAACAGCTTCTTCCCATAGCCCCTCCCTCTGTATTCAGGCCTTACAAACAAGTCTTCTAAATAGATCCCAGGTGCAGCGCGCCAGGTGGAGTAGTTATTGAAGTAGAGTGCCATGCCTGCGCATTGTGGCGAGGAGAGGTGTGAAGCGATTGAGGGAGGATCGGGGGCGAAGAGAAGTAGGGTTTTGGCGTAGCCTGAAGAAGCGTTTGAAGGGAAGGAGAGGGTTCTGAGGAGAGAGGCCTCAGTAGCGAGGACGGAGGAGGTTGCTTTCTCGTAGGCGGCGAGTTCGTGGATTAAGGAGAGGATAATAGGCACATCTGGAAGAGCTTAGATCCATGCGGTGGGTAAGGGTTTGAGGGGATTCAGCTTGCCCTCTTCAGTTGCGAAGCGTACAGTTGGCTCGGAGTCCCTAGTCGAGGTAGACATGGTTTGTCAGTACTCGAAATCTTTGTCAAACGATGCGGTAGATCGTTGCTGGGAGAAAAACTTGAATATTACGGACGACGTCGCAAATGGCAGCGATACCAGTCCATCCCCGCTCGGGCTAGTGCTCCTTTTGTATTCTCAATCCCGCATCTCCGCGGTATCTCGCGGCATCTTGGGTTATAGAAGCGAGGCGACTATCGATAGCGAATGCCTAGTCGCGAAGAAAGAGCTAAAACGAGGGAAAGAGCAGCGGAAGGCAGAGGGCAGAAGCGGAGCGGAATGCTTGGCATGACAAGCCTTGGCGCTTGACAGCATTACAATGTAATCGTGGCCCTACTATGTATTGGAGAAAAGAAGGAAGGGAAGTGCTTGAAAGCTTTTCATTGCTGAAGCTTGCCAATCATAGGCCGTTCCGCCCGCACTAGCGTGCCTTTTAGCGTGGCGCTAGTGGGCGACTCTTGTCTATCCTTCTCCTTCTCTTCCTTCTTGTCCACTACATGTATTCTACATAGTCATGCAATAGAGTCGTTCTATTAGCCACCCAATACAAGACCTCATAGCTGTCATATATTTCAACAGGTTATGAGCTCGGATTTCCGTTATTGAGGTCTTCACACAGCAGAAAAATTTACCTGCTGTACCTCATCGTCTGTGGGAGAGTCGGTGTTATAATAACAGTCTTATCATAGCATCACACTACATCACATAGTCAATTCAAAATGACTACCTAGTTGTCCCATGCTGCATTGACGCAGATATGGAATTTCCCAAAGCTGAAGGGTCAATAAAATTATTAGTCATGGGTCAAAAAGATGAAGAGTGCACTGATGTACTCGGATTTATGAGACGTCGTTCAGAATACAAATAAGGACTTTTTAACGGATCTATTAGTTACATCAACATCTACGACTGCTTAGGCAACGATCTATCAGACTTAATTGAAGATCTGAAAGCAGACGAATAATTAAGTGTAACGGGGTCTAGGCATGCGTGAGTGAGTAACAGATGGATTGGTTACTAGATAGACTGAATCCTGAGGAACTCGGTGGGAGTCCTCAGAGGCAGCATATTTAGCAGGGGAGAGTGCACCCCCATGCCAAGCAAACTTACTATGCGACTGCTATAGCCGCACAGCCGCACAGCTGCACCAGAGGGATAGTCTCCCGGATCTGGCCTAGATGTATGTTGGATTCCTGGACTTCTGACAGGCCGCCTCATGCCTAGAGACCTCATGGCCCTTACAATCTTACTTCAGAAAACGAATAATTAGTTTCTTAAGGCGGAGCAAAGAAAAGAAGACAAGGCCAAGCGTGGACAACAACATTATGAGGAAGCAATAATCATGAATCTCGACGTTGTACAGCAACGGAAGAATAATCTGATTACAAAGCAACAGATGAAAGAAGATAAGCAATTCGAGCAGCAATTCAGAATTATGTGTCGTCTAAGGTCTGAGATTTTTGAGAAAAGAAGAGTCAGAAGTTCAATCAAAAAGAAGATCACTGTATCACGCTCTATCTCGGGCCCATTAACATCTCTGGTGCTTGATCCCTCGGGACCCTCGACGCCCTCAAGACAGCAACAATCACAGCGAGGGGGGAGGGGTGAAAGGGCTGGAAGGGCTGGGAGGGGTGATAGAAGAAGTGATAGAGTTGTTACAGTGATAGAAGAAGTAGAAGAAGAGACTCGGATATCAACTCGTGGAAGACTTATAATAGCCAAAAAACGATGAAGTAGCTGTTGAAGATATTTATTTAATCTATTCGTAAAATCTAGTCTCTTTCAACATGACTGTGCTGAGTTGCCATACAATTTTGGTAGAATGTTGGTATTTTGATGTTCCTCGGATTCATCGGATTTTAAAGTGGTGCACTTCCCGGAATGGTGCACTTCCTGGTGAAACCGAGTATGCATACTGCATGCATCATGCATCATGCATCATGCAGACCCGGAATCCCGTGACCCAAACAGGTCCGCATGGCGCAAGATCCCATGCAGCTGGGAGCGAAAACCAATCCTAATGCTCGATGCGAGCACGTTAATCGAGACGCTAGTTCGATTAGTTGTGCCAACTCCCGAGATGCATCAGTAGGCATGTATCTGCAAGATTTGGTTCAGCTAGTGAGATTAAATCCCTCATTTCGCATTTCGCATTTTTCTTATTCGTTATGTACATATGGAGTACGAATTTCGCAATGCTGCTCTAGAGTATATCTTACTTGGGCTCTCGGTCGTCAAGAAAAATCTCCGGTTCCCCTCAAGAAAGAAAACGGCGCCGGCCATGCGAACCAGAAAGCTGTCAGCTCTGCTAACTCTCAGCGCCCTGGTTGCTGCTCCCTACGTCAGCGGTCAGGCCTGTTTTCAAGGCATAACCACTCAAGGTAGTTCTTTTGTTGCCTTTTTTTTGGAATCCATTTGACCCAGCTATTGCCTTCCCCAAACATCACATTCATCCGCTATCCACATATCTCCACCTGACAAGACTGACTTCTCAAACCCCTTACCTACAGCATGGACGATATCCTCATTCGGCATCTTCACCGCCGCGCCCGACAGTGAATCGAGCGACTACATGGACTTCGCAGTCGTGGATCCCCTGATCGGCTACAAGGTGAATCCAACCGCCGACTACAACTACTTCTGCCAGCGCCAATTGGCCAGTGGCGTTGTGGGGACCCTCGCCGATCCTGTCGATTACTACGGCTGCGTCGTTGCGCCGGCGAAGTTTAAATGGGACGGTGTAAGATTGTCCTTGGAGGAGCCGGTCGAGTGTGGAGGGTGAGTCTCGTCTCGCTCGACCAGTGGTTGAACAGTATAGGTTGGATGGAATTTTGGGGGTTTTTTTTGATGTGCTGACTGGGTATGGTGAATAGAAAAAACTTCACTGCAAGCGGTACAAGCGGGCCGGTATTCACTTCGGATTGCTATGCAACCGATGCTGATGGTAGCGATGGGGAGTGGTGTTTGGCGACTTACGATTTCAACATTACTATTACGTTGACCTGAAGTTGGGGGAAGGAGCGAGTTGGCGTGATGAGGAGTTCCGTAGTGGCAGGAAAGATGTGCCCCAGCCTTCATCAGGCATGGAAATCAAGTGGCAGACGGACATTTAAACATAGCATCCGGCTCTGATAGATAGAATTGAGATTATCTACCGTTCTACCAAACGAGTCGATTCTTAACGTGCAGCCTTCACTCAATCGCCCCATAACACATATTTGGCCCGGCTTTTAGTAGGCCTAAATCGCTTTTCTAACATTTGTATAATAAATCGCTAACACTTTACGCATGCCAAGGTACTTCACTACCTTCTAGGCTTGTCCTAAATATACTGATGACGGCGTGACACGTCGCGCTCATCTCTTCGCCGATGACTGCCACGAGCGACGTAACGATGCTCTGTATCATCGCCGAAGTCGTCGCCGGAGAAACGAGCATTGAGCAATCTTTTGAACATGTCTCTAGCCTATTCGCAATGACATCAATTTCAGATCCTGCCCCCTTTCTCTCTGCCTACACAGTGTTCTCCAGCGTGATAATTCAATTCGACGTCAATTGCAGATGATCTCGACCTGACCGCAACGCGCAGGACGAATATCCCTTCCGTGGTACGGGGACACCCTGCTCTGTCCGAAAAAGTGAGAGGCCTATCCACAAAGTACCAAATACTATTGCCACAGTCATTGGATAGGGGTTGTCGACGTCGATTTCCAGAGACACCGGCTGACAGCACGGAGGACGATGAAGCCAAAATACGTTTGCACAATTGGCATCTCGGACTCTTATAAGTCGGTTATTGACTGTGCAATGTAGTAGGATGCCGATCTGTTACTCGAATCTGACGGAAAATACTGAGGCAGCAGATACTGAGGCAGCAGAATCTTGTAGGCGAGGTGAGGTGAAGTACTGACATGTGAAGCTTTCCGCGAGTCGGACAGGAAAACGAGGTAATTCGCGAGACAAAGAGGATAATGATCCGATTAAGGTGGTGATTTTGAGTTGAGTGGAGCTGTAAGGAAGTCTGAAGGGGAAGCACCTATTTCTTTTTCTGTGGGGGAGGCACACTGAAGTGTTGAGAGTCTCCAGTTGACCTCACTACTGATTATTCCAGGTCGTTTTTATCAGGTCCTTATGACCGATGTCCTTGCGAGGACACTACATTCTGCATGAGGTCTAAGCTCGTACCATCTGCTCCCGTCTCCAACACCTTTACTTCAATGCCATAGCATGTCCAGGCGTTGGCGCATTCACAAATTGTTGCCAGTGTTGTGCTGATAAGGACGAAAATGCTGGCTGTCTTTCTGATCATCCTGAAGGACGTCGTTGAGGCTTCGCATTGCCATAACCTCTTCCTTCGCTTTCTCTTCATCCTCCTTAAGCTCTTCATCCCCAAAGAGTAGCAAAGCATCGATTTCTTCCTTAGCGTTGACCACCTCTCCGGTTTTCTGCCCTCGCAGGAGCCGGATTGCGAGCCAGGATACGAACGAAACCATAACGAATATCCCGATCAATATGACCGCCATCAATATTAGCAATATCACTAGTACGACTGGCGACCACGCCTTGAAATCGTCCACCTTGCACATGATTTGCCTCCCCAGTCATCCTTCCTACCGCAATTATTCCATTCCCCCGGCTTGAACGAGACATGTTCGGTATACATGTCCTTGCCGTCCGGCCCCTTGATATCGCGTAGCCTTCCGCCCCAATTCGCAGTTGTGATACTCTTCTCCCCTTTCAATTCGGCCGCCTTGCGCAGTACTTCGATCTCTTTACCCGCGTATTTAGCCATCGTTTCCTTGGGCATCAGCTCCAAAGCCGTGATCCTCATCTCCTCATACGCTGTATATCCTAAAGCTAGTCTAATAATGCTAGTCACACCCGGTACCACGCCCTCCTTCTCCTGATACGACTCGGCACCTACGAAAGGGATATCCTTCGGTACGTGCTCTTCATGCCTCAATCCAATAATCTCAAACTCGATTAGGACCTCCCACTCCCGGATCCTATCCTTCGGCGCAAAGGTCACCGCATCAAACTCATACGCCAACTCAAAACGCCGCATAGGAATCCCCCATCCACTATTATTCTCTTCAAACTGCAACGTCTCATTCGTACTAAACTGATTCGCAGTGAATGGCGGGGCGAATGGATGCGGTTGGCTATAGAACTGGGGCGCCCGGCGCTCGTACCAGAGTGGATTGAGGGTTTCCCCTTGGAGGTAGAGGCGGGGTAAGGGATCATCAAGGTAGAGCGCTAGGGTCAATTGGTTAGGGCGCGGGTCTTTCTCCTATTCGTTGCGGTTGGAGTGGCGAATGAGGTAGGGGCAGGAAATGCAGTCGATTTTGAGAAGGTAGCTGCGGTTGGGGAGGATTGTTTCAATGGGTGAGGGGGGCGTTGCTGGGGTTATTTCAGGAGCTGCATCTTCCGCAGGGTGCGCCTATACCCTGAGGGTTATGAGGCAAAGGAAAGAGGTTAAGATTGTGAGTCTCATGGTTATCGTTTGCGTCTCGAACAATGGATAGTGCAACACTGAGGCACGCAATTCTTGGCAATGATTACTAAGGTACTCTCGTGTACTCGTAACACCAAGACCCAAACCCAGGATCACGAAGAGTGATGATGTTTGGCCGTTCACCCATGGAGAAGATCCGTAATCTAGAACACTCTGCCTTGGATGCGTTTGCATACAATTCTGCCAAAAGCAGTCTTTCTGGCTACATGAGAAATGACTCAGTCGATTGATTCCGTCCAAGCTTCAAAGCTTTTCATTACTTAAGAGGGGTCAATGCTCCAATCCACGACCGTCACCACCTCTTCGGATTTTTGGACTGGATTGGGAATATCCTGCATGAGAGAATCAATGTCGGGGGTCCGCCTTTCCTTGCAATGGCGTGTCTCCTTTGCCTACTTAATGTACACCAGCAACTTGCAATCCCAGTAACGCGAAGGGATTGTCGAGCCCTTGTAATCTTGATCTTCCTCTGGATGTAAGAAATGACACTTCCGCCAACGGAATGCTCGGACCGTGAGCGTGAAGCATGCCTCATGCACAAGCTTCTCAGGTCCCTTGAGCCTTTCCTCTGCATGTCCTCGACAATAAGAGGTAGGTAGTCAAAATATAGGTGAGCGCCTTCCTTCCAGCGCCCTGAGACCGTAATTCTCCGAAAATCCGTACATTCAATGCGCATCCTATTTGCCCACAAGAAGGCGATTCACGTCCCTCAATTTTGTGCTGGCTTTGCGGGTACCATCCAAGATATCCATGGTTGCGTAAACCTCAGCAGTCGTTCCCACCTTAGAGTCTGGGACGTGGAGACTACCAGAATGCCGAACTTCATCATGTCAGCCTCGCGTGTTGGAATGTAAAGCCCTGTCTTTGACAATCTTCTACCGCTTGGATATGTGGACTTTTCGATGGATGTCTCGCCACCTCCAAGGCGGATATGTTGTAGTATTGGGCCAACAGGTCTTGCCAATGTGGAGGCAACAACATGTCCATTGCCAAAAGCTCTCATGCAGGCTCCTTTTGGGCTAAAGGTTTGCCACGCCATCCCGAGGCGCCGAGCTATGATTGCGATGTCGCAAACAATTGTTATCGCAAAGGGGCGCACGGTCTCTGGCGGCAACGACTCCTATGATATTTCGTGGAACCGCACTGCTGAGCCGACTAGGTGACCGTAGGCATTCTGATTACAAAATAGTACTGGCTGATCGTAGCATCCATGTTGCTGCAACTCCCACTCGTTCCAATGGAGGCTCTTAAGCAGCAGCAGCCAGCATGCAAATTCGCTACTTCCGCTGCGCCATAGGGGGAAAGAATGGAACGAGACCGTGATTCTGGCGACGCTGACATGCACTCAACCGTGTCATCAGTCGAGGAAACAGCAAATCTCCGCTAGTTTTGCTCAACACGAAATTCTGCAAGGAATATTTGAGGTGTCGTGAAGAGTGTCTCGAAGTGAAACTGGTCCCATCGCCACCGCGGACGTGTCCGCTTTGACCACGGTCCCATGACGATATGTATTGGCATCTTCAGTAGCCTTTGGCAGTTGCACGGTACCAAGACTTTCGCTCAGAGGGATAATGAATGTGTAGGTGGCAACAGCAATTGCAGCGATGGCAATAGTGTGTTGCACCTAAATCCCCACCCCAGAGGCTTTTGGGTTCGAGGCCCGTAAGCGACTAGCATGTGCCATGCCTAGTTTATGGACTGCACTCGGGCCCTCAGGAACATTCCAGAAACCGTTGGCAATGCGAAGATCTTTCGTGATTCTCTCTTCAAGTCTAGTGACTCGCTCCTCCAAGATTACAACCGCTGCAACTGAAGAATCAGCCTTCAATTTCTGAGCAACCATCTCTTCCATTATCTTGTGTTGCTCCTTGAAAACCCTCTTCTTTGAATGCTGAGAACGTGAACCGGATGCATGGTAATCATTCGTCAAATCATCGTGAGCTTCTTGCTGCTTGATCTCGGAGGCGGTATTAGCATCTGAATAGCTAGTGTCAATAGCAAGAAAGTAAGGGGTCAGTGGAAGACGTCACCAACGTCATTCATACCTCTAACAGCCTGGTTACTATCTCAAGAAGCCAGCGCATGGCTAGCGCCTAGAAATTCATCGGGAACTGACTCATTCTCAAGGGTATAGCGCACCTTGATGCAGGTCTTGATGCTGGGTAAGACACACAAATTGATGGCAGATAAATGGTGGTCGTACGAAGCCTAAGGCCGGTTAGCACTTGATCTAAGCGAGAAGATGTCAAGGCTTGGAGACTACTTACTCTGGGTTGACCAATCAACCTCTTTGATGCTATTGTTCGACCAGGAAGATTTACGAGAAGAAGAGAACCTGGCCGTGAACGAATGAGAATATCTAGCTTTATGCCCTCGCGAATGATTGCCGCGGCAGCCAATTGTCTGGAAATGTTGGTACTATAGTAACTTTTCGACAAAACTGCGACACAACTGCGCACACGCAGATAGTATGCCTGGCCTAAGATTTGAAGGGGCAGGGAACACGCGCCGAGTTGCCGTTGAAAGATAATGGTTGTACCGGTGCAGCATGATGCAACATGATAAAGTTGCGTAAGAGAGGGGTAAGAGAGGAGAAAGGGATGTTTGAGATGAGGTAGAATTAAAAGCATAGGACAGTGAGCAACATTTGCTGAGTCATGTAGCTGCTGTGATGGGACCCCGGCCTCCCGTTGTCCAATCACAGAGCATTTGCCCTTTATTACAATGCCGCACGGAGCCACGGCCGAGGGGCAATGTGTCTTCTCATCTACATATCCTAGCCTGATCGACAGACCACTTTGATACTGCAGACACAAGCGCAGATTTCCTGCAGTCATGCCGATTTCCCACCAAATTCTGACATTTCCGGCCTTTTCTTCTCCACTCGGGCTATGCTATGACAGAAGCCAAGATGCCAAACTAGAAACATCTGACAACTGTTTGCTTTTCACCCATTGGTTCAGACAAGACCTCGTGGGAGAAGACGCCAAGCTTTTGGCAATCCCTGCTCGTTTCAGCTTTGTATGCTTCTCTCAATTCTCTTACCCAGGCTGTGCTGTCTTAGATTCTAGGGGCAGGAGTACAAGAGAGGAGAAATCTCCCTGCTCTCTTGTCTTTTCTTTCTTATCCAGAAAGCACAGACAGACAGCCAAAAACTAAAAACTCTAAACTCGCTTTCATACATACCAGCATCTTCTTCCACACCAGCATCTCCACCCAACAGCATCTCCACCCAACAGCATCTCCGACCAACAGCATCTCCACCCAACAGCATCTCCACATACCAGAATCCACACACCGCACCACTCTTCGCGCAGGCAAATCGCCCATTGCCAGCAGTACGAAGCCATCAGAACCCAATCACCATGTCTTCTTCTTCTCTTCCAGGTCATGCTCCTCAGGCTTCTCAAGCCGCCGATGCCTCCTCTTCCAGCACTACTCCCAAAGGTTATCCGAGGGATCCTACTCCCCGTCCTGTCTCGAAGGGTGCCAATACTGCCGAACTTCGCATCGAATCTGGCTTGGAGGTAATTGTGCGTCTGGTCCGAGCGACGATAGATGGATCGGCGGCAGTGCCTCCGTTCGTCGAGTGGTGGGCGTTTGACGGGAAGGATGACCTGCCTGGTAGGGACTCAATTTCTATGAACTATCCTATCTCACAACGAGAGGCTGAGAGACTCAAACCCTGGATTGATCCTGATACTGGTTTGGGTGACACTATTTGGGTGACTTTCAGCCGTTTCGTGGGGTCCGATCAAAAGCACACTGCGACCATGATCGATCGTGAGAAGACGAAGAAAGAGCCGGAGACATCATGACCTATGGGACAGCGATGGACTGTTCCGGTGCTCTACTGTGGGTGATATGGTTTGGGTTGGCGTTTGGCAAGAAATCATGCGTTGCTATCCTTGCGGTCTTTGTACTATCTCCATCTTTCTGACACCTCTCTTTTGTTAATTAGAACACTAGACACAGCACCTAATTCTAAATGAAAATAATCGTAACTCATACAAAAGAGATTTTGAACCTTTGACGGCTCTGCATCCTTGAGGCGAGGGAATCGACCGATCTTTGCATAATTCTTGATCTGGGATTCAATTGTTCCTCGCACAAGCATGCGTTGCAAAATCTTTTACACTCTTTGTTTCAGCCTTCACATTCTTTTGTTCAGAACTAGACATAGCCCCTAATTCCAAAAAAAAACTCGTAACCCAATCAAAAAGAAACTCCATCATTGACGGGAGGCGATCCACGGGTTTTTGCATAATCCGTGGTCCGAGATCGAAGTAATAATGGATATCCCTCTCTTGCCACCGGAATCTGGCTCTAAGAACGGAGCCAGGGCAGCGGCTGCGGTAGACGAAACGTGGATCACCGTCACGGCTCATCAAGCCCATCGCGATTCGGAAATCAAGTCCGTTTTGGAAATGCCACCTAATTTTGACGCTTTGGAACATCTTTGACCGAGTGCTCCGGGTTAAGATCAATAGCCCTAAAATAATACGAAGAGCTTCTAATGTCCTGCTACATGAGTAGGAAACAATGGGCTCGCGGTTGTGGTGCTGTTGGAATCCAGCCAATCATAGGCCATTCCGCACGCACTAGCGTGCTTTTTAGCGTGGCGCTAGTGGGCGACTCTTAGCTATCCTTCTCCTTCTCTTCTTCTTTATCCACTACATGTAATCTACATAGTATGCAATAGAGTCGTTCTATTAGCCACCCAGTACGAGACCTCATAGCTGTCATAAATTCCAACAGGTGCAAAGGCGGTTTATTGGTTACTACCAATCTTCCAACCGCGAGCGCGCGTTCATCGCAGCTTAGAGTACCGCCCATCTCGTGAAATGTGGGTGCAAAAACGCCCATTTTCGAGATTCATTCGGTTTTCATTTCGCTGCTGGGAAGATGTACACATTCATACTACTAGTCTGTCTCCTGACAAAGCTAGCAACTCTCCTACTTCGCTTTCAATTGACACGTCGCCAGAATGCTGTGGTCGTTCATCACGCTACGATCTCAGCATAGATCCAATTGTCCAGCAGGCCCTACATCACTTTTTAAAAAAACACCTCGTTGCCCGCCGTGAAGTATCCCTGATTTCTGTGTACTGCGTAAAATCTTGCGCCCGCCAAAGACGTAGCAAGTCACTGCATGATTGTTTTGATTTTTCTATTTCCGCAACTAAAAGAACAGCATTCCTATAGAGGCGTCGCTACCACCTCGAAAGCCTGATTGTCATCGTGTTATGCAGATGCGAAAGCAATTTAAGCTTGTGTTACTTGGCCCTGCAAAGACGCTTGATTATCACTCGCCTGATTGAAAGTAACCGCTCTTCGGCACATCGCAGTTCTGTCAATCAACTGCCTGTCAAACCCCCTCGGTGTTCGTCACACCCGTACCCTCCAACCTCTACACCATTCGAGAAATCATTTCCACGCCCTCTGTGCTCTGAATTGGTACCCACAATCCACCGAGTCTTTTGACGTCCGCAGGTCCGTTTCTGGAACTTGAGCTTGAGCTTGAAGCACGCTTGTTCGAAGCGTGCGAAAGCTCCGGCCAAGACTCCAGCCCTTCTGCGTCCGTCTTCGACGGATCCCGGCTCCCTGGACCCATTCGTTCCAGCTCCATCCCATTCGCAGGTTCGTCTCCTCCGCTCGGTACACCAGTCGCGGGAGGCCGATGCGTCACCACGCCATTCGCTACACAGAAAGATGCAGAAGAAGCTCCAGGATCTCTCGCCATGGCTGTGAAAGACGCGCGGACGATATCTTTTGCGTCTTCCTCAACAACTTCATTTCCCTTCCCGTCTCCCATGGTCCATTTCTGGAGGAAGAGAAGTGCTATAACGGTGCTCAGTGTGACCACAAGGGCTAGCGCAGCCAACTTTCCGGTGGCTCGACTTATAAAAGGATCCATCATAGCGATGAATAGCGTGGCAAGGGTCAAGAGGGTGGCCATCGCAGATGCTGAACTGAATTGGCAGCAAAGCAGTTTGTAGATATGTGCGGAAGGCGGGTATTGTCCTGGTGCGGTGTTGAGCGAGAGTGCGTACTCACGCTTGAGAGATGAGGTGCTATGAAAATTGGGGTGGATGAGGTGTTCTATGAAGGCACAGGGTTCGGGTATGAGGTTTGGTCGATGGACGCTGACAAATGAGTGGAAGAAAGGAAAGGAAGACAGAATGGATACGATGTGGATTATGTACATAGAACTTATACCCTAACGTTTTCGTGTTGATGCTCAAAACATGTGTCAACATAAGTATAGTGTAGACGAGTTGAAGTGTCAAGCACCCGAACCTACCCTTTTATGCAATCGTAAAACACGAATTGGAACAACTAGTGGGCTTTGACCCAAGACATTATTCATCATGAAATGTCCTGCTGACGATGAATCCCAAACTCACTGTAGCAGACTCCAAGCACAACACACTCTCACGCAGCCGCCGCCAATTCTACCCTTGGCTCCCACTCCTCAAGACAAAACAATCCCCTTAAAATTCCCTCAATAATCCTCCCACCCGTCAGTGTCGCTATCCTATTATCCGTAACATGCTTCGGCTCAGTCCTTCCGTACCAAATTTGCTAGCGAGTCATCCCGGTACTTCACGATCCTTTGTTGCGGTAGACAAATGACCACGTTCCCCGCGAATACATGCCCACTTACTCAACCTCATCAATGCTACTTTCACATGCTTCAGCGAAGAGTCAGACGCTGCGGTTGCACCCCGTCTATAGAGCGAGTGGCGTCTCGCGTATGCGAGAGCCGATCTGCTTGCTGAACTCCCTTGCACTACATCGGCCCGAGTATTCCGCAGTGTAAGTCTCGATCATTACGGTGTTTGTGCGGTATCTGAAATCCACAGTGTCGTCTACGATTCTTCTTTCACGGACACGAAAACACAGTAGTTACTTGAGCGAGTTTGAATTTTGTGGAATGGACCATTGGTTCCAATTTTCCATCCATGTGCTCAAGGCTTTCACATTGAAGTCAAGACGTCACGTACAGATTTTACTTGGAAACCGCGAACTGAGCACCTTCATCAGCAGGGAAAACGCCTTACTCAAACAAGCACTTCCGAAATACGTTGTTGAAGTATCCCCCTTCAATCAAACTACACTCACGAGGAAATACGCGTAACCTAACCACAATTACGGCATACAGCTTTGCCGAAAATCCTTTGGAAACTTTGGCAAACGCAGAGTGACTTGACATTCAAGATCTTGAGGCATTGAGATCACAAAACGCCCACGGTCTGGACTGGCAGAGTTTTCAGGTACCAGCAAGGAAGTGGAGAGAAGCAGCTCACCATATACGAAAGCTTGTACGGTACTCTTAACCGCCCTCATCTCCTCCGGCTAACTCCGGCTCCACCACTCGTTGGGATGTGGAGGCCTTTTGGGGTCTCGGACGGAATCTCAGGCGGAGGAATCGTCCTCCTTGCGCAGTGCCCACGACCTTCACTGCAGATCCGGCCGCAGGCTCGATGGGAATTGATACAAATCTAAAACGTAGTACGGAGTAAAGCTGTTGTCATCGACATCAAGTGAGAATGCCAATATTAATTCTACCCCGCCACCGCCACCTCACCCCTTAGTCTCCCCATCAACCCCTCCATGGTCCCCTCCGTGCCCACTCCCACCTCGATCATACCCCTCACCACCCGCTCCAACTCCCCCACGGCGCTCTTCGCCCCCTCTTCGTCGAAGACCTCCGCATCGTACCCAAACCTCACCCTATACCCATCCCTCGTCCGCATAATCTCAAACACCACCGCATAGGGCTGCGGCATCCTCACCTCGCTCTTGGCCATAACAACCCACCTCATATCTTCCTTCTCCCCTCCCCCCCCCTTGGGAACCTCCTTCGGCGGATCGAACGGCTGGTACAGGAAGAGCGCCGTGTTCTTCGCGCTGGCCTTGTCCATACCGCACGCGTCGACGATCTCCGCGACGCCGACGTTGCCGTTCTCCGTCGCCTTCCAGAACGCCATGCTCGTCTGGGCGAGATAGCGCGAGAGGGGCTGCTCGGGCTCGATGCGCGAGCGCAGCGGGAGGAAGTTGGCGCAGGTGCCGTTGATGGATTGCGGGTCCGGGAGCTCGACGTTGCGGCCCGTGTATAGGTAGTCGAACGAGACGTCGAGCTGGCGGCTGCGAAGCGCGAGCCAGATTTGGAAGGCGGTCTGGAAGATGATGGAGGGGGTTTGCGCGGTCCGTTTGGCGTAGGCGTCCAGGTCGGGAAGGTTGGTGGCTTGGACGTGCGTCTTTGTTATGGACGGGTTGGCGATGGCGGGGTATGCAAAGGTCGTGGGGCGTTGCGAGGGCTTTGACCAGAATCCGAGCGTGCGCTGCTTGTTGCTGGAGTAGATGTGCGATGCGAAATCGCGAAAGGGCGTGAATGTGGGGACTGGGTCGTTGTGCTGCAGGGCGATAAACTGGGCGTCGAAGACTCGGAGGAGGGTACCGTCGTAGAGACCGTGGTCCATTTTCGTGACGAGCTGGCGTGTACCGTCGGACATGCGCATGATGTTATAGCGGATGAAAGGCTCCCCGAAATGGAAGCGGGTTTGCCAAAGCGCCTCGATGGTAGATTTCCTCGCATCTTCGCTAGCGACACCAACAATGTCCATCCTGGGTTTGGCATCTTTCAAAACGACACCGTACCATGTTTTTTCATGTTGAACAAACGTTGTACGGAGGATCTCGTTGACTTCCGCCAGTTTCGTTGCTGTCTGGATCCAGGCTTCAATATCCGTGGATTCTGGTAGCGGTCGAACCGTCATGACGACCCAATGCTGTTCTTTCCGAGCGCCATGGTCCAGGAATTCCGCTTGGCCAGGAGGACATGGGTAGATGTACTCAAAGTCATCTGGTCGAAGGCCAGTGTGCTCAACCAAGTTTTGCAACGAGGGGGAAGGCTCGAACGCCTTCTTCACCTGCTGCTCGGCGGGCCCTTCGTGAACGAGGCAATTGGCCATTTCCTTGAGATTTGTCACGCTGAGAGCTTCTCCAACGGACAGTATATAGTCATGCTTGCGAAGATAGCTCGCCAGTTCGATGGCGCCTATTGAGTCTCCACCAAGGCCCAAGAAGTCTGCCTCGAGCCCGAACTGGTCCGCTCCAATTGATAAGGTTTTCGCCCATGCGCTTTGGAGAAGACGCTGGGCGTCAGTTTCGGGGGCGATAACAGGGCCTTGGGATTTGGAAGAGTCTAGCATATATCGTGAGAGGTCGACGGCATTCATTGAGTTTGCATTTGCCTTCAACTCTTTGCGATTCGTCTTCCCAGATGGTAGCTTGGGCATCTGCGGCAGAGGTACGACCATTTTGGGGACCATGTAGTGTGCGAGGCTCTTAAAGGACTCCTTCAGTTCGCTGACTTTGTCAGGAAATTTGTCAAGAGCTGACATGTCTTCCAAAGTGGAATGGTCGTTGAATACGACCCAGGCCAACATCTGCGATTTACCATTCGATTCAACGACGACCACGACGGCATCCCGAACGCAATTGGCACAAAGGATCGCCTGTTCCACTTCTCCGAGTTCGACCCGGTAGCCGTTCAACTTAATTTGATTATCCTTTCTGCCCAGACATTCAATGTCTCCATTTGGGAGCCAGCGGGCAAGATCTCCTGTTCGGTAGACCTTGCGTACTCCTTGAATGTCGTACTCGAGAAAGGCAGCCTCGGTCTGCTCTGGCTTCTTGAGATACCCGTCTCCGAGCTGGGGTCCGGAGAAACAGAGCTCTCCGACTGCGCCCCACGGGACGAAACGATGGCCGTTAGGTTCGATGATGAACGCCTTGATGGTAGGCAATGGTCGACCTATGTCGCTCGGCTTCGTTTCCGGCTTGATAGACTTCATGGTCGCAAGGATCGAAGTCTCCGTGGGGCCGTAACCGTTGAGCAACTCGCGATCTTTAGACCACTTCTCCACGATGTCGGAAGTGACCGACTCGCCACCCACAGTCAGGACCTTTAGTGAAGGCACTGCCTTGGGGTCGAGGAGTCGTGCGACCGTCGGAGTGAGGAAGCAGTGGTTGACTTCCATCTCATTAATGACCGCGGGAAGATCCGAGAGAAGCTTATCGGTTGGTGCCATGCACAAGGTATGACCAGAGCTCAGAGGAACAAAAATGTCGTACACAGACACGTCGAAGACGTAGTTCGAGAATTGCAAGGTCCTGAATTGCCTTCCCTCACGACCCTCAAAAGAGATGATCGATTCGATGGCAGATGCAACCGCTTGATGCTCAATCATCACGCCCTTTGGCTGTCCCGTGCTTCCAGAAGTATAGATGACGTAGGCAAGCTGTTCCGGAAGGACTTTCGTCAAAGGTTTCTCGACAGACTGCTCTGTGAGGGCTATTTGATCCACCAAAAGAGTGGTGACATCGTGTCCGGCGAAATAGCCTTGATGTGCAGTCTCCGTAAGAACAAAGCGCGCGTCGGTTTCCTGCGCGATGGAGACATTTCTCTGCACCGGATTCTCCGGACTGAGAGGAACATAAGCCGCACCAGTTTTGAGAATCGCAAGAATGACAATGATCAGTAGAGGTGACTTTTCCAAGATTATGGGTATGAGCTGATCTGGCTTGACCCCTTGCTGCAGCAGGAAATTCGCCATCTGGGTAGCTGAAACATCTAATTGAGCATACGTGGTGGATTCCCCGTTCAGCCACGCCACGGCGATATTTCCGGGGTACTTCTGCACGACAGCCTCGAAACGACCATGCAGCGTTTGAGGTTTCGTCTCAATGGTGTAGTCTGACGAAGACAACCATGCACGCTCATCCGCACCGAGTGCGTCGATGGATGCATGAGACACGTTGGCATTCTGCTGCATCTGGGCGAGGATCACAGCGAGCTGACCGAGGACGTATTCAATCCTGCGTGCCGGCATGGCAGCATTCATTCTGAACAAGAAGCCGTTCTCATCTTCTTCCACATCCAAGGTCGTCCACTCCGTCTGCCACGTTGGTTTAGGTCCGTAGGGATGGAAAATTTTGCCGGAGATTGCCTCATCTTTTCTGTCATTCACAAGAATGTTGACCATCGTGTCCAGCAGCGGCGCTTTATCATGGTTGGCGGCCGCAAGCGCTCGACGCATACCATGTTGCGAATGCTTGAGTACATCCCAGAAGCTGTTGTGTGTTTGTCGAACCAGGTCTGCCAGAGACGCCTTGGCATCCAACGCGATTCTCTGGGGCACAATGGTCAATGTTGGGCCGTCCAATAGACCAGCGCCCTCGATGGGGGCTTCGCGTCCGGCGATTGCCGTCGCAAAGACAGCCTCAGAGAGCCCTGTGTGGCGACTCAAGAGCAGCGCCCACGCTGCATAAATAAGAGAACTGGATGTCACGTTGAGTGCGCGGGTCACCGACTTGACGTCCATCTGGAGCCATTGAGATCTTGAGTGATTCTCGCTCAGTGGCACCGGGTTTATGACGGATGGCTCCGCGTGTTCAAGATACTCTCTCCAGAATTGATGTGCGGAGTCGGGGCTCTGTTGCTGCAGATACCGGACGAACAAACCAAACGATGGTCTCTCGATCGGCATCAGCCCGAGGTAAAGTCTTGCCACATCCTCGTAGAGAAAGTCATGCGACCAGAAGTCGAAGAGAGAATGATGCATTGACACGACGAGGAGCTGCTGGTTGACGACGGTAAATCTGACGAATGGTTCCTCAAATCTCACGCTCCGTTGCTTGTCTTCTGATTTGAAATCTGCGAGTGACATATCGGCGTGTTTCCACGGAAGCGCAAAGTCATTGCGAACAATCTGGAGGATACCTGCGTCTGAGGATGTGAAAGTGGTCCGAAGGATTTCGCTGGAAGAGAAGACGACTTGAAAGGCGAGCTTCAATTTGACGAGGTCCAAGTGTCGAACGTCGTAAGTGCGCTGATAAAGATAGTCGAGATTGCCGTCCAGTGTACTCGCCATCAGTGATCCTTGTAGCTGCGTCAGTGGGAAGGCATCCACCACACCCAAGTCCTTTTCGAAACTCTTCTTGACTGCTTCGTTGCGGACAAGAGAGAATCTTGTCATCTCGACAGCGCTCGTACTAGCATCCCCGACGATCTTGTAGTTAATCTCTGAAAGTCTGGGGGCTCGAAGAATGTCTCCAAGCTCCATCTCGAAGCCTTTCAGACGAAGCTCGCGGACGACTTGGATAGCGTCAACCGAGCTTCCCCCAAGTGTAACGAAGGAACTTGATCGACTGATGGCGGATGGCTGTATTCCGAGCACGGCCGACCACACGCTCCGAATGACTTCTTCCTCGGTATTCAACTCCGTTTCATCTGCGGCATGCCCAGAAGAACGTCCCAACATTTCTTCGATGCTTGTTTCTTGGGCACGGCGGCGGAGGTCAGCAATGTCGACTTTGCCATTAGCGTTGACCGGAAGACTAGACAGTTGCATCCAATAGCCGGGTACCATGTAAGGAGGAAGGCATCCCTGAGCAGTCGAGCGGAGAGTCTCAACAAGACAACCCCATTCGACATTGTCCGCCGGAACTACAGCGGCAACAAGGGAGATCCTACCTTTAATATCCGCTCCGAGCACGGCGACACTTCGAGCCTCGGTATTGCCGGAAATAACAATGGCTACCTCATTGGGCTCCACCCTCTGGCCGTGAATCTTGACTTGATAATCAATGCGTCCGAGGATTTCGAAGGCGCCCTCTTCATGCTGAACGGCGAGATCTCCTGTCCGATACAGATTGTATCGGCCAAAATCCTGCACGAAAGATTCCGAAGTCTGCTCCGGACGAGCGAAGTACCCTTGAGCGACCTGTGGCCCGGAAAGACAAAGCTCGCCGGGGTGACCGAACGCAAGTTGTCGCATGGATCCTGGCTCAAAGATGAAGGCTTGTGTCGTGTCTTTGGGGGCTCCAATGATGTGGGGGTCATCGCCTTTGCGAAGCCTCCGGGCGAAATTGAGCTGTGCGACTTCACTCAGACCGTATGAAACGCGCAACTCGACCTTCTCAGCCCATTTGTTGACAAGCTGGTGACCAAGTGGTTCACCGACAGTGGTGATCTGCTTGAGGCATGGCGGTACACCCTCTGTCGAAAGCAGAGAGAGTGCTGACGGTGTAATCCCGAGTGCATCGATCTGCATGTCGTTCAGGACTTCTGGCAGGGATGCGGCAATCTGGTCTTGGCTGGCCAAACAAAGGCATGCTCCCTTCGATAGAGTAGCTAATATTGTCCTTTGAGCTGCGGAAAAGATGGGGTTGTAGAAGAGCAGCCATCGTGATTTATCGTTGAGAGAAAAATTCGCGATACCATGGCTTGCAGCGGCGTGGCTCACGACCACACCCTTGGGGGTTCCGGTAGATCCTGAGAGTGAGATTACCACTATCCTTCAAGGAATCACTCAACAACTTACCGGAAGTATATATCAGGTATGCAGCATCAGTGGCAGCGAATTCTGCAGGGCCATCGCTTGCCTCTTCTATTGGAGGTGGATTAGAAGCAGCAGCACCACCTGGGACAACGGCCCTGTCAAAGAGGGGCGCATAGGCTTCATCCGCAATGACGATTGTTGCGTGACATTCCTCGACGATGCCATTGTTGCGCTCCACAGGACCTTTGGGATCAAGGATTACATATGCTGCCCCAGACCTCAATACAGCTAGTATGGAAGCCACAAATGCGACCGAACGATCCATACAAATGGGT
Source organism: Pseudevernia furfuracea (assembly GCA_022315425.1). NCBI lineage: Eukaryota > Fungi > Ascomycota > Lecanoromycetes > Lecanorales > Parmeliaceae > Pseudevernia > Pseudevernia furfuracea. The sequence goes on from JAIUPT010000010.1 coordinate 391,985, forward strand.
ACTATAGATCCTTTGTGAATTGAGAGCGTAAGGGCAATACTCTTTGCAAGGGCTCCCAACTCGGCATAACTCGTGGAAGGTTTTCTGTGGAACTGCACGGCACGAGCATGGGGGTTTGTGCGGATCTGGTAGTCTATGAAGTCGAAGACTCTACATGGAGCTTTTGGCGGAGATGAACTCAGAGACGGTAGGCCTGACAAACGTGTTAGCTTTCCCTAAAATGCTGTGAAGCTGAAGATGTAGCTTCGTACCTTTGGGTCCAGCGGTGACTTTGGACTGCGCGAAGTACTCTGTGGCATGAGGCATGGTGACTGACGGAGCTGAAAAAAGTCAAAGGGACTTGGAGAGTATAGGTCTAGAGGTGAGCAAGTGGCGGGCAATATCCCACAGCTTAAGATGATGAGGGATGATCGTTGAGTGCGGTCAAACTGTTGATGATACTGTCTTCTAGCTTTTATATCCGATGTGCCATCTTGGGTGCCTGCTTACTAGTGAAGCCTTTCCTTAGTACTCGACCGATATGTCAACCCTCTCTGTAACATGGCACCTCATTACGTGGACACAAAGGCAGCCTAGTCGACCTATAGAGTCGGAACCAATTTACTTCTAGGGTAACATCAGCTGAAATAAAGCATGCCGCCACGCTTGTCTCATTCTCACTTTCGGCTTCACCGAACTTGCCAAAGAGCGACAAGCCAGCATTAAACAAACAAGGGGGCGGATGGGATACCCAAGCGAGTAGCAAATGGCAAGCAAGTCTCACCAACAGGCGAATGTTTGGGCGTCGATATTGTGGAGCAGTATCCCGTTCTCAACCTTGTGACCTACCCTCCGGCATGATAGCCACGTATAAAAAGAGCACAGCACGTGAGGGTGAGATAATTGGTGGAGGATCCGTTGTATCTGCGATTTTCTGTGTCATAGTATGATATTCCTTTTCTTGCCTTTCCCAAAAGGAATTGATTTGGACAATCCGAGGCTTTGTGGCGTTTGTTCTCTCGTTTCTTATTACGACACACATGAAACAATGGAAAACGCCTGGCCGATGCAGAGATGTGTCCAAGGTCACCTAGATTTACGGATCATCTAGAGCCTCGATAATGATGATGGTTGTCAGCTTGCTTGATGAGGAAGATGAAGGCGTTGCGCAGGAGGGTTCTGCCACCACGAAGGACACGAAGTCATGCGCATGAGAGCCCGGCCAGGCTGCAAAGGCGCGACGTGCCTTCGCCGCCTGGCTGACTTGGGACGAACGTTGTACAGAATGAGACATGGGCGCAGAAGTGCGACCTAGTTATTAGTAAGTTCTGAGCAATATAGGAATCAAAGATTGGTGCCGTCAGAGTCTCTGTAGCGGCGTAATTAGTCTCCTGCCTACCCCAATGTAAAGTCATACCATTGAAGATCAGGGTGATGCTTTCGGTGGCCTGTTGAAGTCGTACGTAACTTAGTTACATTTGGCCATTGAAGATTTGATCCGTGCCCAGGCGGATGTTTTATTTCCCCTCAAACACCAATGTCTCAATCAGTGCCCCGGAATAAGCGAGATGGCGTCTTCTGTGTCAGATAGAAAAGATTTCGTTCTATATACCAAGCCTCTAGTCTCCGCCGTAACTTACGGAGGTAGTGTAATTTTCATTGTACCTGGAGCCCGCCTGAAGTCTTCACCATTGTAGCATACTCTAGGTTTGGTCTGTCAATACCTTGCGCACAGCTCCTTTCGCTGATTCCTCGAATCTATTAGACAGCGACGAAGTCCCGATAGCTCTCGTTTCGTGCCGAGGCCTTTCAATATGTCTTGCACTCTCACCATTCAAGCCGCATCAAGCGATGAAGTCGCCTCAAGGCTCCATCTCGTCCGCCAGGACCTACCGGTCCCTCAACATTCAGAGGTCTTGGTCAAAATGTTGGCGGCTCCTATAAATCCTCTTGATCTTCTCGTCCTACAAGACAAGTACCCCGTCAAACCGCAGTCCTTCCATCAAGGCCATCCGATACCTGGCTATGACGGCGTAGCCGAGATCATGGAGTGCGAAGAAGGTGCGGAGAAGGGCCTCAGCAAGGGCGACAAAGTCATCATCAAACGTCATGGTCTAGGAACTTGGCGCACGCATGCCGTCCTGAGCGTCCAAGACGTCATCAAAATCCCCGATGACATGGAGCTTTCCACCGCTGCAATCCTGCGTATGGGTATCTTGACCGCCTATTTCATGTTGGAGGAGAACAAAGAAGTGGTCAAAGCGGGCGATTGGATCATCTTGAATGGGGGAACCAGCATCATTGCGCACTTCCTCGGTCAGTTCGCTCATATGAAGGGCGTGAGAGTCATCAGCGTCATCCGCGATCGGCCAGGCAGTGGTGCAACGAAGAAGATGTTGCAAGCTCATGGGGCGGACACTGTGTGGGAGGATGGAGAGCTCGCGGACTCGAGCCATGCGAACGGCAAACGTATCATGCTCGGCTTTGACGCCGTGTTTGGAGCTGGAGGCCAGCGTCTCATACACACTTTGAGCCCCGGTGCCACGTACGTCTCCTACGGTTTTCTTGGTGGGCTCGGTCCCGAGTCGAACATCACTGTGAGCCAGGGGCTCATCTTCGTGAAGAACTTGACGTTGAAGGCTTTCAGGCTCTCGACTGCTTTGGCCGGCGTGAAGGATGATGAGATGATGGCACTCTTCGCATGGATAGCGGGAATGCTGAAAGGGGGGCAATTGACGAAGCCATTGCTGGATATTGTCAGATGGGAGGGCAAGGCCAGCGACGAGGCAGCCTTGCGAATGGCCGTCCAACAAAGTTCCGAGGCGCAGGTGGGGAGCGTGAAGAAGATCATTCTGTTCTCGTGAAGAGGCTGGGTCGTGAGGGTAGTGAGAGGGCCCTTGGGTAGAAAGTCGTTTTCCACATTACTTTGCGATTGTTCACGCCTATGTAGATAGAACGAGGCAATCAGTCCTAGCCTAGGTCATCTCATTTGTGCTGTCAGGTGAAGAGCATCAAAGCACTAAGGACATGCTTGACCTCCTTAGCCTGGCATGATAGCCTAGGTGACAATAAATGGACAGGGCTGAGAAGGCGGGTGCAGGCAATGCGCCGCCTGATGCCGCTAGGCTGATGCTCATAGCCTGGTTTGGAGATGGTCCTGTAATATTCTGTATGGTAAGGTGGTGGAGGTTGTAAGAATACATGGGGATACATGGGGATACATGGGGCAGGGGAAGAAGTGTTTTGAAGGATTTGGGGTCGGATGGAGACTGAAAGTGGTAACTTAGAGCGATCATCTCCACGGCTCGGGGAGTTCCGCAGTTTCGGGATTATTCGGATTCTTCCACATTCCTCCTCCCATCCTATTTGGCTCACAGCCGCTGTAGGCCTAGAGCTCCACTTCCTTCATGTATCATCTCTCATGTAGGATTGGTGCGGCGTCGCACCCCGGAGGATGCTACTCTAAGGTACGAGTACCTGACTACTCTACTACCTTACTTTACCACCTTACCTTTACTACCTTACTTTACTACCTTCCTTACCTACTTTATTGAATCGGATCTGCATTTCGCCTTTTGAATTACAAATCTAAACCTGCGCATCAATACCAATAAACGAGTACACGTGTATGAGGCTGCAAGAAAACTCCCGAATTAATAATTGATCAATCAAATGAGAATAAAAATAAAAATAATAAAATAAGGGTAAATAATAAAATAAAAAATGCGGTGAAACCTGAAGGTAGCCTTCTCCGCTCGCACAATATAGAAGAGCCGAACTCACCATCATCTTCAATCAACTGCCTACCTCTTCAATCGTCAATGGGGCGATTTTTTCTCTTCTCTTTGCTTCACCTTCACCTTTCAATGGATTAACAACCACTCGCTTCGCAGTCTCAATTCGCATTACTTGGGCATTGTAGCCGTAGAACAACCGGAAAAGCTCCATCGACTTCTCTGCCAAATACACTGTACCAAGCTTGCCCTCCTTTCAACTCGCCATGTCATCCCCAACTCCCGTCGGAAATGATGATGAAAAGGATGAAAAGCCGACCCAAAAATTTCCACAGCCAGGTGCGCTCGCAAGGCCGTCGGAAATCCCGGATGGAGGCCTACACGCATACATCCAAGTCTTCGGGGCTCACCTCCTCTTCTTCAATTCCTGGTGCGTCAAATCTCAATGATTGATACCTTGACAATCAAGAATGAACACGACGTACCCCTCTGGCGGGCGAGACTGACCGTCTGATGCGGCTGCTAGGGGCATTATCAACAGCTTCGGCGTCTATCAGGAATACTATGAGTCCGCCCTGCTCTCTCACCAGACCGCCTCCGCCATCTCGTGGATCGGCACCCTTCAGGGTTTCCTCCTCTTCTTAGTCGGCATCTTGACCGGTCCCATCTTCGACAGGGGCCACTTTCGACTCCTCATCACTTTCGGCACCTTCATGGTCGTCTTCGGAATGATGATGACCAGCCTGAGCAGAGAATACTACCAGATCGTTCTGGCCCAGGGCATCTGCATTGGTATAGGCGCCGGCTGCCTTTTCGTCCCCAGCGTTGCCATCGTAGCAACCTACTTCACAACAAAACGAGCGCTGATGACCGGTTTCACGGCCGCCGGAGGCAGCATAGGTTTGTTGCTTTCATACCATACCAGCCGCTCTCCACCTTTCCTCCAGCACTAATTGACCCACCCCGCCCACACAGGCGGCGTGATCTACCCCATAGTCTTCCGTAAGCTCCAGCCCACCCTTGGCTTCCCCTGGGCGACGCGCATCATCGCATTCATGGCCCTTGGCATGCTCAGCCTCAGCCTGGCCCTGATGCGTACCCGGGCCCCGCCTCCCAAAAAGGCGCGCGCGCTCCTCGACCTCCCCGCCTTCAAAGAAGCCCCCTTCACCACCTTCAGCCTCGGCCTCTTCCTCGCCTTTGTGGGCCTCTACTTCCCTTTCTTCTACGCCTCCATCTACGGCAACCGCATCACCGGCCTTCCCGACGACGTCTCCTTCTACCTGCTGCCCGTGCTCAACGCGGGCTCCATCTTCGGCCGCATCGTTCCGGGTCTGGTGGCCGACCGAGCGGGCTCGCTCAACACCATCGTGCCATGTGGGCTCATCGCTTCTGTGCTCGCCTTCGCATGGCTGGGCATCAGGAACGCGGCCGGTATGTGGGTTTTCAGTGTGCTCTACGGCTTCTTCTCCGGCGCCATCGTGTCGCTTCCCCCGACAATCATCGCCCTTCTCTCCCCGGACCTGAGCCTGGTCGGGACACGGATGGGCATGAGTTTCACATTCGCGGGATTCGGGCTCCTGATCGGGAATCCGATTGCGGGCGCCATCCTCAATGTTCCCGAAGGCAAGTTCCGCGGTGCGCAGGTGTTCAGCGCGGTCACACTGATAGCTGGGGCGGCCGCGTTTGCGCTGGTGAGGGTGATGATCAACAAAAACCGCAAAGGGTGGAAGGCATGAGGGTGCGTGGGTCTCGGTAGCCAGAGAGGACGGATGGACCATGAAATGCATTAAACGCCACAGCGCGCACCTCAGATATACAATTAGAGACTCTCCCCCTACGTGGGAAAAACTGAATGTTATGATTATGTCGTCGCTGGTAGCAATCGGATTTTCCATGGAAAACACGCTGGGATCGGACCAAACCATGAAGACCACCAGCGTCGCCAAAAGAATCCCAATGCATTGTCGACTCAGCGGGCAAACCCCCCCCCGCCTTGAAAGCGCATCACTTCGACTATAGATCTTTGTCGAACTCGGTCTCCGCATAAGCTACATGCTCGTCCTTGTATGTAGAAAAGCTGGAAACCAACAAGGGGGGTTGTGTAATATGATTTCCAACCTGGCCTTCTACGTCTTGTTACGTTTCCCCCCCTGTCTTGTGGTGTTCGTAGCCCTTCCGAGACCAAAGTTGTACGTGAGTGATGCTTCTCCACATGTGGAAGACGCGAGTCCGAAAATTTCTCAAAGGACTTCAAGTTATCCAGTATTCAACTTACTTGGAGTACGCCGTGTCAGTGTTGCGACCTCGGGTCCGGTGACGAGGATGATGTTGCCCGGGATGCCAGCCTTTTGGCCTGCTTCAATAGTTTTCTTTTTGGCACTGGCATTCCAAACCGCTGGCACAGCAGCAATGACTCTCGTATCATATAGAGACAGATCGCTTTTGAGCAAGCGGAGCTGCTCCGAAGTATACTGCCAAAGGAAGGGTAGGTAGTCGGTAACTACATCGTCGACTTTTTGCCCTAGAGAAGCTTGTAGGTTCCGTGCCGACTCGACGTGTGCCGGCTTGCCCGCCTTATGTTCTGGCTCCAGTAGGATCTTGAACCATTCCAACTCTCTCTTCGGAAGGGTCGACTTCCGAACCCCCAATTTAATGGTAGACCACTGCTGCCATAAGATATCCTTGCAGGGACCTTGCCCGAGTTGTCGGCTGGTGAGCGTGGGTTGGGCCAGTTAGTGATCAGGTGAATCTTCTTATTACCAGAGTTAACAGTCCAGAATCTCACCCGATAAGCTGTAACGTATTTTGAGTTCATGAATGACGGATTCAGATACAACACCGATGACCCATTTCCGTGCGCATTATGCCGGCTGTCAAATGTAGGCAACGAAGGTGAGGAGCCTTTGGGACAGCCAGGGACAGTTGTCTTAATGCATTCGGATCAGCGACGTTACGCTTCCTTCAACCCACATCCAGGGCATGGTATGGATCTCCTGTCACACCATTGGTTTCACTTAACCGTGGCCCCGCCAGTCGGTGGGGCCATGATTATCTGCGAGCTGCAGCAAGGTGATAAAAATGAAATGGTTTCTCCAGCCAGAAAGCGGCATCACTACAACATAGAAATGAGGCGTCGTGCAATTTAGCCTCGCATAAATATGCGAGCACCCGCTTTGAAATGCTTGGCGACGGGATTCCCTCGGCATGTCCAACGCTTGTAGTAGATAGAGATCCATACGCATAATGAACCATTCAGAGTTTCGATCTTTAATATTCTTGGACTTTTTATCTCGGTCAAAATCTGGTTGACTCAGGGAAAATTACAAAGATCATTAACAACGAAAACGACGAGCTTCCAACTACCAAACGATTATGGAAGTCTTGTACCTTCACATTCTGATCAAATGGATACCCGGCTTAGACAAGGTCATCGATATTGGAACAGTAATTCCCGGAGTAGTCACTAGGCACCGACTGCTATAGCCAAAAGCGCTAGCTCAACCCTTTGACACCTTGCAGAAGCTAATACGAGACAATCTTTGCCCGCGAGGCACGTTAACAACAAACAGTATTTGAAGAGGCTTTGTTTCACCCTGTCTATCATTTAGGTATGGATCGGCAGACACCCTTCAAGGCTACGGTTCCGCGAGTTAGTCTCATGTGTGGGATGAAGCCAGACACTACGCAGTGTATCGTGATATATTAGACCCTTCAGCGAGAAGCAAGTCATTCTCTCTCATGATTCATTCACCTCTAGCTCTCCTACCAAGTAATTGTTGCATCACACCGTATGTACAATATGTCTTCTATCGATGAACTTGGAGGCAGGCCGGACATGATCGTCGTCATGGATGGGGCTGGCAAAAGCCACATCATCGACACGCTCTCCGGTACGACAATGGTGAGAAAAGGAGCACTTTTGAATCCATGCAAGTTTCTTCTCGGATGCTCCTTAACTGTTTGGCTCTACAGCACAGTGTTATACGATCAAAGGAACTCAGAATTGCCAAATCATTCCAGTAGAGATGAGCGAAACGAGAATCGGAATCTTGGATACCCCAGGTTTTGACGACTCGGGCAGAACAGATACCGAGATACTCGAACACGTAGCACGCGCTTTGACTGCTCGCCATGATTTAGGATGGCAGCTGAAAGGCACCATCTACTTACATCGCATCATTGATGTGCGCTATGGTCAGAAAGTCAAATATGCCGCTTCTTTTGACAGGTTAATAGGACTATCGATCAGACATACCCACCCCAGTTTGAATACCAACTCCCTCGCTCTATACCCAGCTGGCAGTCGAAGGTCCTGCCCGAGCAACACTTCTCTCGAAGTAGGTGTTCCTAGTGAAGGATGAACTGACGGTCTACTTTGATGGGATGAGACGAAAGCGGGTGTGGCGTACTTCGGTGGCCGGGCCTGGCGGTTCTGGTGAGCCTTGTCCAGAATCCTGTCCGGATGGTACGCACTGAGTCGCCAAGGAGTCTAAGGTACTTAAGATTACCACTTTGAACTCTACCCGATTGTTGCAACCATTGACTTCTGAGCTTCCTCCATAGGCATACACAAGCTTTACCATTGTAAAGCTTGTCTTCGTCGAAGGACAGAGACAAAAGCTGAGGTCCGTCGATCCCGAGGGCTTTTTGCCAGGTGGCTCCATCCTCAACATTCCAATTCATTTTGTCACCTGAAGCGAGATCCTGATTAAGACCTGTTGAGTCTTGAACGACGCGAAATACTAGATGTCAAATCTAGAACTCGCCATGTTGTACCGGTTGACGCTCTACTTCATATTCATACCCTTACCGATAGGCTCAATAGCATAGATTGCTCGTTGAGTCATGATTCGTCACGATGGTAAGTGGGTGTTTTCCCACACTCAAATCTTCGAGACACAAATTGCAAGTCCTCTTCTCCGATCCAACTTAGTAAAGCGCCTGGTCGATCGAGCTGCGCCGTAAAAAGCACCTTGGAACTCGTACATCAATCCCAGAGGCACCGATCCTGATTGATTGTTTCACGCTTCCCGTCTCTAAATGCGGGAACCCCGTCGCCGCTTCTGAGTCAACGCCCTTGGATGAAAACGCTTCTCCTGATTTTGCGAGTCTGCCAAGACCCCGCAGATCAATTTGACCGTAAAGAATGTTGTGTCCCATTCCGACCAAATCCTTGAGTCATATCTCTTGCATGATGCAAGGGACTTACGCAAGTATCTTGCCTACGCCCTAACGTGCCTGACGATATTTTCAAGCAAGGGACAGCGGTCCCCCCTTATTTAAACCCAGCTTGACTCTGATGGCAACAGTCCATCATGGATGGTCGCAATAATGCCCGAATGATCCAAACTGGTCCCGTCTCAACAGACCCAGCGCTAGACGACCGATTAGGTAGTTTGCCTATAGAACTACTAGATATCATCTATTGTCTCGTTTTCAGTTCTGAGAATGGTCCATGGACACTCCACATCAAAGCAAAAACGTATCCATCCCAGCACATTCATGATCCCGACGCGGACCGCTACCTGCCGATCTTGGCTTTACCTCGAGACCAGCGATACAAAATTCGCCGGCAGCAACATCCACACGAAAGGTGGACTGATAACGTCGAAGGAGCGTTTATGGAAGGCAGGTAACATCTGAAGCATCGTCCAATTTCCTACTAAATGCTGCGCAGCTCTAGACTGGGCGTACAAAAACATGGGCCCATCAAGAAAACGAGGTGGTATCCCAACAATGAACGAATTGATATCCGAGATAATTTACGAGCTCACCGGTGTCCGCCGCTGTCGAAAGTCGGTTTCATCCCACCTCCAAGTGTTGAAGAATTTTGTATCCGACATGGAATCGAACTCTAGGCACATTCTTGAGGCGCTCACCGATTCTATATCTGAACTCCGATGCCTCAACCCATTAGACGACTTCTCCACGATCGCAGAAACAATAGAAGAGATGGAGGGCCAGCTAACTCAACTGTTCGAAGCCTTCAGAGAAGAGTGTCACACGGCTGAACTCGTACCGCCTAGGCCAATCTTAGACTTCAATTCTTCCCCCGTCAATTCTTCCTCCGCCATTACTCCGAACCCGGAAATCTTTCGCACGCTATCCAGCATCGCATCCGATCCCAACAGCCACGCCACTTTATCCCTATCGATCCTCGCTTCTTCTAATCCCTCACTTCTCTCACTCACACTCGTCAACCGCTTCCACCGCACCCACGCCCTCGCGATCCTCGCAAAACACCTCGTCTACGATTTCGGAGGCGATATAAAGTCCATCTACATGTTGCACCAGCCATCCACGAACTTTTTCCTTAGGCGTGTCCGCTTCACGTTCGTTGAAGGATATATGCCGATGTACTTTCTCGAAGGCTTGGCTTCAGGCACCATTACCGTCGTACCTAACCTCCGCGAGCTCTTTGTCGACCTATGGCCGCGTAACCCAGCGCAAAAAAAAAAACGTGACAGGTCGTGGGGAGAGCAGACTATTTGTCTTCTGGAGGTTGTAAGAGGGATCAAGGCTACGGTGGTGTTGGACCTGAGATGGGAGATTGATTGCCGGAGATTTGAGAATGAGTATGTGGGAGTGAAGGGATGGAGGATTAGAGAAAGTGGAGGGGAAGATGTGGACGTGGCGGAAGGAGGAGAAGTTATGTGTAGGAGATCCTACGAGCTGAAGGGGAAATGAAAGAGCATGTGCCTCTTCTCGTGCACCATTTCCTACGTCAATAAAAGTTAACGATGCCAAACAATATCATTAGTGAACCCACAGCCCCTATCCCCGTATGACCCGCCGCCAACTCCTCCTGAGCACGCAGCTGAGCCCCCCGTCCATAGTTATATCCAGAGCATGAGACTACTCAACTGTCACAATCGAACCCCCCCTCATGCCGCTAGCCACTACGCTCTCCCCCAATCCTCCCCCTGAACTCAAAAACCTTTTCCTCATTCATGCCAATACACAGCTTCCAAAAGCCGTGAAGCCGTGGGGCACCAACTGTGTTTCCACCACATGGTATACTTCCCTCCTATGACCTCAGCGACAAAACCCGCATTTCAAACCCCATACATAACCCGCCTGCCCGAAAATCTAACCCAACTCTCCAGCCCCCCCCGCCTTCCTTCTCCTCTAGTGACCAGAAACAAAGGAGAATCTATTGCGCGCTAGCAACCATATAAGCGACAGCCGAGTCAAGTGATAGTGCGCGTGTCTGTGTAGGCCCCTAGCGAAATATATAGCCAGGCTGGCGTAGCCTTGTCAACCTACCCTATAGCTTAGGCGGCAGACAAGGCAAGGCAAGGCAAGGCGATGTGGGGGTAGGTGGGGATTGGCTTACCATGCACTCATGCGTAAGTGCCTTGGTGCAAGTAAACGGGAATTTTCAGCCTCTGAAATGGGGTGTGGCTCACAAGGCTAACAGCCCACGCGCTTTAATTTACAACCAAAAGTTTCACGAGGTGCGAGAGCGAAAGATCCCCTTGGACCAAAACGACGAGTTTTTTTGGGTTTACGAAGAACGGGGACATCTATGAGGTCGAGGTGGAGTCGTGTAATGAAATGGATCGGGATTAGGGTTGACGCCATGTGAATGCTATGGTATATAATGCTCTATCTGAATCCCGGTGTACGAAGTAGAAGAAAGAAGAAGAAGAAAAAAAGGCCTAGCAAGCCAGGGGTTCCCCTAGCCGTCATCTGCAACGAGCGCTCCTCAAACACCAATCGCTTATGCAAAATACAGTATTAGGCAGGGTTTGTATGTGTGTGTGTGTGTGTTCGCTGTAAGCGCTCGCTCGCCTGCCCGTCAGAAGCTCAAAGGACGACATTATGGGTAAAATATAGTAAAGTAAGCGGGTGGTAGAGAAAGGGAGAAACAGTTGGAAGACATCCTCCGTGGCGAAATTCTATCTATGGTTTTCATGCCTGAATTTTTCAAGAAGGGGCTGTGTGCCATAAGCAGTTTAGCGCGCGATCGAATAGCTCAGATGACCACACCAGCTGATGCGTCAATGCACCCACATCACACCACACCATTAGGATGATAATGATAGCCGAATGCGATTGCATGTATCATCTGATGTACTGTTGCCTTGTCGCAGATTCGAGTCATTCTTCCTTGAAATGCATCACCTCGGGTTCATCATTCACGCCGGATTGATGCCTGTACTGCGCATCACTAATGCTACCCGAGGAGGCGGTATCGGTATTGAAAAACATTCCGGCAGAAAGGTCTGTCGATGCACGACCGGGCAGACCCAAGGTGGCGTTAGTCTCGTTCGGTTCTTGTGGTGCGTATGGACTACCAAAGAAAGTGCTGCTGTGCGGAGTCCCCGAGTAGTGATCTGTGGATGCGAGAGTGTCGTCTGTTGTTACATCGCTAGTTCTGCGGCGGCCGATGGTCGAGGAGGTATAGGCTGATGGAAGGCTGGGGGTGGAGACCTGAGCGGCATAGGGTGAGTTGAAGTTGTCGTTGGGGATGTATTGCGAGCCCAGTGTTGGGACGGTATAGGAGTGGGAGAGGTTGGGTGCTGGAAACTGTTGTAAAGGAGATGCTTGTGAGTAGCTGGATAGACCATGTGATGCACTAGGTGGTGAGAGGGTACTCGATTTAAGTGTTTGGGCGTATGCGCCTGAAGCTGTCGAGCCGGATGTAGATCGGGAAGAGAGGGCGCTGTATCGACCGGCACCTGCTTCTGACTGAGTTCCACTCAAAATGGAACTCGGGTTCTTCCTAAGGGGACCGGCGATGGAGGCTGGGTCTCCAGACTGATAGAGGTCAGTACTGCAGGTGTCTTCGGCCGGCGAAATGAAACATACATATTTGCTGATAATTTTTCTCAGAGCCAGCTCAAGTACAGACCAATTGAAAGCCTTCACATCCTTCTCGATGTTTCGAGGCTTTGGTTTGGGGAAACCCATGATGAGCTTGAAGAAGCCCTCGCTCTCAGGCTTGCTTTTCGATATAGTGCATGGCTTGTAGCCTTCAAGATTGCGACGAATGCGATTCTTCTCCTCAACATTAAACCGTGCAGCAATCAGCGACTCCAGCAGCGATATGGTATCGACACTGGTAACGTAGTACTCATCGCGCTCTTCCCAATGGATACAGCTGATGCGGCATTCATTCGTCTCATGTGGCAAAGGTTGCTCGTCCGCTCTGACGGGCTTGAAGTAGGCGTTGACGGTAGTCCCGTTCTGTTCCCTCCAGAATCGAATTATCCTTCGCTTCGCAGCACGCTCTTCTGGCGTCCAACCGACTTGCATTGCATCCAGATTCCCGGGAATCTCAAGCACAGCTGGACTTGGGTACAGTGTGTATGGATTGAAACTACTATCCGAAGAAGAGCCTGCAGACGCACTTCTTGGACTGGGGTGCCGGGTTAAAGTCGATGAGCGTACAAGCTGCGGAGTTACTGGGCTTGGAGAAGATGTAGAAGAGTTTTGGAAAGAGTGTGCCGCGTTCGGTAGTGGGTTTCTGCCAGACAGATATCTTGCCCCGTACGAAGAATTCCATGACGAGGTCTGGCCCACAGGAGGTCTCATTAGAGGATGTGGAGTCGAAACGCCACCAATCAGGCCTTGTGATCCCATTGTATTCGGCTCCGATTGGAGACTCTGATGAAGTTGTGATCGCCCATAAGCTGTGTGTTTTCTCTCCATGGTGTTCAATCCGCTTTGCAGGCTTTGTGGGTATCCTAAGCTTGCTGGTGAATATGGATATGACCCGTAGTCTTGAGAGTGTGTGGTCTGTTGCTTCGACGGCGTTGCACGCTTCGTCGACCGAAATGTATCTGATGGCTCGTCGGTAACCTTTCTCTTGCGGGAATCTTCTTGGGGAGACGAACGATATTCCAACTGCTTGCCATCTTCATATAGCCATGGACCAACATCTATCAGGTCTACATCATATCTGGATTGTTCTTGGAGCTGTAGACTTAGTGGGATTTTCAAATTTGAAGATCCTGTTTCCGAGAAAGCTGGCGCGGTCGCAGAGACCATGTATTTGTAGTAGACATCGTGCTCTCGACCTGGAAAACGAGTCAGGCTAGCGGGAACTGGATACGTTGCAAACATTAGAGTTGCAGTGGGAGGTGTAGGCGATAGCAGGTCTCTGGACGAGTCAAGGTATATGTAGATCACAGTTCCTTTTGTGCCTCTATCCGGATTGTAGGACGTTTTACGAGTTTCAAAGTTGTTATAGGCCGATATTGTTGCCTCAAATGTCCCACGCGGCTGATAATCGGGGCTAGCTCCATAGTTCATGTGATCACTTTGCCGGTCATACGCCGCTGAGGGCTGCTGCAACTGGGGGTCGGCAGCGCCAGGTAGAGCGTACTGCAGGTACATCGGGTCTTGCGAGGGTCGGCGCGCATTGTGTTCGGTAAAACTAGAATATGCCTGTGACGGTCTTCTCCTATGGTATTCTGCAAAGACGGGTGTTAGCGTTTAAGGCGTGCTCGCATGCTCAGTCGCGAAATGAGTCCAAAAGTGACCGACAAATTGAAGGGGGCGGTGCTGTCGAGGTGGGGCAACTCACCATCCTCGTTAGCATCCCGAGGTTTCTCGTACCCTGACATAGGCAGCAGAGCCGCTGGGCGTTCAGCCTTGGCCACTAGCCCCCCCTGATCCTCGGCCGTATAATATAACGCCAGAGTCTCTGCCAATTCGTAGTGATCGCCGACGATGATTGGGGAGTGGCGGATCTGCGGCTGCGATTAAGATCATTAGCATGTTGATCTACTGAATGCTCTGTGTTCATTCACTGCTAGTTCGCGCGTGAATGCTACCTTCCCAAGCAGCGAAAGGCAGCAGTAAAAGAATGTACAAGCGGTAGAAGGGTAGGATACAGAACAGTGACGTGGACAAGGGTGCAAAGCTCGTAGGGTTCGCTTAAAACATTCCTCGGCCTGGCTCGGGCGTCCTAAGAATAGAGGAGCGAGACCGAGACGTGTGTACTTACTTCCAGCTCTGGAAAATTGAAGGACTCCAGTTTGGCGGTGCTGGAGGTGTTGTGTCTGGAGAAAGTCGTGGTGGGAGAAATGAGCTAGGAAGTTTGGTGAGTGTATGTAAGGGAGTGGGAGCTTGGGCGCAGCAATACTTGTTACTTTAGAGATCGGAAATGGGTGCTGGGTATTCGCAGCAGCTCATAGATGAAGCTGTTGAAATGTAGAGATCGGATTTGGGAAGTCATTGGTTCATGCCAGTGCGATAGTGTTCGCATGGGGTATTCCAGTACCGAATCGGACAAAAGTCTCGGGAGATGTGAAGCAGATTCACACGAGAACAACGAACTCAAGGCTAGTCGATCTAAGTCAACTATCAGAGTCATGATGAATTTGAAATGTTTTCCCACTTTGGCATCAAATTTTGAAATGCTCACCTTGGAGGATAAAGGAGGATGTTGTGATTAATGATTTGGGCCAAATATTTGAAATAATTGGGAGATCTGTCTCGGTGGGAAGCTCAGCAGAACCTCCGTGTGGGGAAAATTGGAGGAAAGGCAGGCAAGGGGTGCGGTACCTTTTTGAGAGCGTTGATCATCTCTGCTCTACACAAAAAAAGGCCGAAACGAATTGCATCTAACTCGCGAAGGTCAACATACAACCCCATCTAATGGTCTTTTAGAAACTATGGAGTATATTTAGAGGCTCGGAGGATTTTCTTCTCTCTAGGACAGCACGATAAGCTTCAAGAGGCGTCGAGGTCGGAACATGGGACGTGCGGATATATCAATCCCACATCTTACCGTCAGCCGAGACTAATTCCATTGCATAACCCAATTGCGGAGGAGTGAAGAGATCAACCAAGCATCAATTAGATGCTATCAAAAAAAATAAGGGCAAGAAGGCCAGTGCTAGATAGTCCGTTTCGTACGTAGAGCCATCATCCCGGGCTGGGCTAGCTGAATCTCTACATGCGGCCCCATCACCATGGCCTACGAGCCACAGATCTGGGTCTACAGGTCCAACGCAGGGCCATGACTTTAGTCTGGTCTATTCTGCAGCCTGAAGTAGCTGCAAAGGCGACAGGACAGCACATCCCTTTTGCTGAGTTACTTTCGCTTCAGAGGTATTTTGAAAAGCACGACTGCGCCGCACGAGTTTCAAAGTTGGCAGAGAGGAGCGGAAGGAAGTGATGAATGAATAGGTCAGTCAACTAAACATTATTGGTGGCCGATGTTTGGAGAGGAGTGGAAGAAACACTAGCGCAACCCCTTGAGAGCTAGGCGCTAAAAATACGGGGCCTGGGGGTGGAAACTTTAGCCTTTTAGCGGCAGGAATCGTCTGGCAAGCTTAAAATAAAATTCCGAGTGAGGTCGAAAAGCGAAGATTTAATATTATATGACAAGTCACACTCACAGTTCACAACCAACAAATCAACAAACAAACAGAAAAGCTCTGTAGGCTTTGCCGTTTGCACCCTGACAGTGACAATAATCATGATCAGAAATCCTTGTGGATTGTTACTATGACTAGAGTACGGGTTCTAGGCCGCAGAAGGAGGCGCATTTTCAGTGTACGCAATGCCTCACTTTTTCCCTCGAGCATTGCCAATGACCTTTCTACCTTACGATTCTTTCCTTGATTATTCCCTGCATTTTTCTTTACATAAAATGGTTGTCTCTCGCACCTTTGGATTTCAAGGTGGGGAAAAGAAGGCTCAGCCTCGCCGAGCAAGCATACCAATGGGGGTTCCTTGCTCTGTGTTTCAGCTTTTCGATTTTCACCCCGGATCATCTTCCATCGATCGCGGTATCCTCCTAAAGGCATATCATATCTTGCCACTTGTTGCTATGAATAGAAAGCTGGCCCCGCCACTATCCGCGTACCTTTGCCCCCACTGTTACATGTTAAAAATATTATCATAACATCGAAATCAAAATATCTGCACAAGGATCACGGTGCTGCTCTCCAAAACATCGGGACCTGCCATTGCGCTGTCATTCTGCGTTAGAGCTCGCTTTCCCACCAATGGGCATCTTCCCATCGCTCTCCGCCATGCAAGGAGCCGATTCCGGATTCATTTCCTCGGTATCGGTGGGCCTAGTGGTAATTGCTTAGTTTTACTTGGGCTCTAATTTCGCTTTCTGCGCTGGTCGTGCTTTTGCTTATGGCCAGTCATGGTCGTTACTAGATGGCTCAGCCCATGATCTAGCATACTGATATAGCATACTGATCTAGCATACGATTGGCCATTGGCTATAGGAGCCGAGTGACTTGCGACGCTGTTGCGGGACGGAACGAAAATTCAAACTGTCATTGTTCTTGTTCCCCTGGAGCCCAGGTATCATTATTTTGTGGGGGCTGTTGCCTTGCGATGTTTGCGGTAGGGATTTACCACCGGGACTTTAAGTCGAATGTTTCCCTATCATGGCACAGATCACGTAAGGATGGATTTCGTCAAGTATCAAGACCGATCTCTGGCCTATCCCAGCCACACTAGAATAGATACTAGCCAAGCAAGGCCAGCAAAATTTTTCAAATATCTAATGTAGCAAGTCGTTTCAGCCTTGCCAACTACATACAAGAATAACAGCATCGTGTTCTATTGAGATATTTGTCCTAATTCAGATCAGTATTCTCGAAAACGAAACTAGTCAATTCGTCGTGCGCAACTTGACGACTGATCTATGAATAGTTCAAGAAGCCTCGGACTACATCACTTAGTCTACCTTCACTTGATGGACAGAGAAGTCACAGATTGGATAAGGAAGCTAATGAAGACAGCCTTCGCCAGCAGCCTTAGTCGAACTGTCCTGCACCTTACCATCTCCTCAAGCAGCCTTTGAGGATTTTGGCGCATTAACACTGGACTTAAACTTCCTTTTCGCAAGAATCGACGAATTCGAGGTTGCCAGCACCAGCACAATTTTCAAAATGAATTACCTACAACAATTTGTACAACCGTTACTGCCGAAGTTGCGCGATCCACGGCCAGAAGACACTAAGCAACACGCACGTCCCTATACTTAGCATTCATGCTTAGACATTGCATTAGACTGAAAGTCTGAAATTCCCCCAATTGAAGCTTGCCTGCTTCCATTGACGGTGTACTGGTATGGAAGCTCCTCCATGATGTTACTGCTCGAATGGAAACGAATCCTCTACTCAACTGAGGTGCTGCGATGACCAAGCAAGCACACGCAGCCAGCTCTGGAACCTGACATTATCAGCAATCATGAGCAACCACAACCACGCCTTCAGCCTGGCGTCATTCTAAAAAGCTGGCCAGCACCTCATAAATAGTGTCTACCATTGCCGGAACCCCACCGCTACTTTCCTCCGCACTTGCCTACGACCGCGCTGGACCGCCTACTCATCATGTAGGCGTCAACCACTCAGCCTGCAACGACAGAAACGCGATTTGAGTCAGCCTGGCCTTCCTCCCTCAGGATTCGACTCAGCCTCGCAGACCAGCCAAAGATCCCTTACCTACACGCGCGTGGCTCAGGCACTGGAAGGTATGCGCCGATTCTCGAGGGCTATCCAACCCTGACTTTCCCAGCCCGAGACCAAAGGCGCAAGAATACACCAAAAGGGAAGAAAGAGCCAGTCGGCAGCGGACGACAGTGCCCGTCCTGTCTGTCTGTCCGCAGGGAACAGGGAGCAGGGATGTCAGAAAGTCTATGTAGGTATACCGGCTATAAGAAGGGGGCTTAGCATCTTTAGCTTGCGGGTTCGGGCGTAACGGGGCGAATCAGGCCCACCGGACAATTATTGAGAGTATGCAGGACTGGAGGTTAGTGCTGACAAGGTTGCGCATCAAAATCGACACTGAAACTTTGTTCATTATTATCCCTTGTGGGGTCGCCTGTATGGGCCGTGCCGTACGTATGTATGCTTAGTTTGCTTTATATGTACATACTTCCATACGCAATGTGATAACACGATGATGCAATAAAAGGGCTGGGCTTTGAGCCATGGGCATAATAGTCTATGCAACAGAAGTCTTTGAGCATCGAGCTTCAGGGGCCCTATGCAATGTGACATATTCTTGATAAAGGGGAGCCTTGAGCTTTACATACTCGTAATGAGCTATATAAGTACCGTATTAGTTTTGCTGCTGTCCCGATTTTTAATCAAGGCTAGACCTATTTGCACTGCAGTAGACATTGGCGTCGAAGATCGCTAGAAAAACAATAATTCCAGGTTTTCATCAAGCTGAAGGTTCTCACCAGTTGGACAAATTTCTTGCGGACACTTATAGGCTTTAGTTTGTCTCGCCACTTGCCACTTGCCGGTATCTGGTTGTTTATCTTCCCGCTTCAACACTACTAGCTCCTACCTTCACGGAGAGCCTACCTTCACGGACAGCCAACATCACTTGAAAACATTGCTTATTCCATTCAAACACGAGCTTTAAGAGGATGTAATAAGATGTGAATGGTAGTGCTAGTGTACCAGAGGAAGAGTCCTGGCTGGTGACAAAAGCAATGGCCTGCATCTTATTTTAGGCAAATTCCTCATTAAAGAACAACTTTGCTTGACGCATCCGCCGACTTCAGATTCTCGAGCTCGAATATTGACGTGACTGAATATATAAAAATACTTTCACATGCTAGGAACATGACCTAGCACTACACAAGGCCAAAAGCAAGATATAGTACCAGGACAAGGCAGGTATGATAGGACTATCAAGGACGATTGTGTACTGCCAGCGCAATATTACACATCAAGGTCAGAGAGGAGCAAGATGGTAGCAAGACAGCTGCAACCATTGCAGAAAATCGAATACAGTGAGGACAAGGAGGAAGTTGCTGGGATCAACAATTGGCTCCTCTGAGTGATGGTACAGAGCGCATGGTTCGGACTTCCTGCCTAACGAACACAACACAAGATCGACAAGGCTTGGTTTTCCTCGAATCAGCCTCAGTGAGACCATGAATAATGTGTCCCAAGATTTCGCTTTCTGGGCACTGGACAAGATTGCTATGCAGTTGGTGTTGGGGTTTCGGTCCACTGAAAGACTGCAGAACAGCTGGCTTGAGAGCCACCTTCCGTCTGGAGAACAGGTCTCGTGAACTATATAAATATCCCTTCTCGAAAAGCCGAAGCTCGCCATGACCGTGGCGAAGAACATCAACGCTTAGACAAGCTATAGCCATCGATACATCCTTGGCTCTTGCCGCAATGAACGAGACCACGCTCAGCCAGCGCAACAGCTTTGGCTCTTGCAGTTAAGAGCTCCTTAGTTATATATAGCGGAACCCTTCATACTGGGCTGGTACGACGATGCTGGACAGGATCATGAGGAGCCTTCAGTATTATGATGTCGAAATTCCGGTGACACCGTGCCCCTACACTCTACAGTACAGTCATTCAAGCCTCCCTTTTGGCCGAGCATAGCCTCTGCAGATAGAACGCCCACGGACAATGTACGAGGCTATTCCGGAAACAAAAGTCTCCGCAGGAAATCATTGGTGCTATGGATCGGCAAGTTGAGGGAGACGTGGAGGTCTCATTCTTTCAGTCCAGTCGGCTCCTATATATTGGGATTTTGGCAGACACGAAGAGTGATAGGCGCCGACGCTGCCGGGCTGACCGTCCGTACATCTCTCTGCGTGTAGGCCGGGATACCTTGGACGATGCCAGAAGCTGCCGTCCATCTCATTGATCCTCTCGAATGCTTCCATCATCCTTCAGATCGCCAGCCTCAGCTCTGGATCTCCCTGGTGCATCCAGCCATAGCATAAACCTCCTCATACCTCATCAATATTGTGCTAGAGGAAGGACTTGGTCGATCCGAGCCGACTGGAGTTGCAGGGCTCGTGTTTGAGCGAATGGAGCTTTGTTTGGGCGGCGGTGCCTCCGCAATTGCTTGAATGTCTTGTACGAACGAGATACATGCTCGGGACCAGCAGCTTTGGTGTCTCCTGGTTGGAAGAAGAAAAAAGATGGAGAGGATGTTCTCCGTTTCCCTTCAGATCTTGATTGGTGCCACGTGCGACGGACCTCGGCACTCGCCCTCCGGCGCCAGCCTTTTTTGGGCGCCTTTGACCACCTCCCTTCTCAAGTCTCAACACATGCCGTGGTTGTAGTAGCAGTCTCAGCAGATGCCATTGGCCATAAGCGTGTACAAATCGGGCCTGTCTATTTGTCGAAACAAGGGCTGGAGTTGGCTGCGCAAGTCCTTGGATACTGAAAAGCCTTCGCGGTGGAGAGCAGTGTAGCAACAGTGCATAGAGCGGAGAAGACATTGTCTCCTACCTCTGAACTTGTGGAATCCGATGCCTGGTCTGCGCCTATTGAGTCCATGCTCTCTCGGATGCTTTGGCTGTCTCCTTACGATTTCTCCGTGGTGTGATTCTAATGCCGAGAAGCCGATCTCTTGAAGGCAGAGGATGAGCCAGCAGTGGGAGATGTCGTTCAATCTACCCGTTCTAAATACGCCTTGAGCAATTCTTGCAGTAAAGAGAGCTGCCCTCGGAGAATAGAGCAACAGCAGCTTGCCTCCGCGCTATGACTCTGGCTTTCAAAAGCCGACAAGATGCCACATATTTTGCACACCACACATGCAGCATGTAAGGGTAGAGATAGTCTTGGGGGATGGGGCTGCAGTAACATGTCCCCACAGAACTTGAACTGCGCTAAGGGTTCAAGAGGTCGCTGGGGGATCCAATCTTGGTCCAAACCATAGGCTCAGTTGCTCAACACTTTGAATACGTTGGCTTCAGAGTCACCATTGAGGCATGAGCCCTATTGAAACTTTTGGTTCCAAGAATCCCTGCTTCGGCTGCTACAATAGGATCATCTTCACTCATCGAGAAGGCGAGGCGGACTCATTGATGAAGGTCGCGGCCCAATCATTCACATTGTTGTGATCTTTTCTCACTGGAGACCAAGATCACCCCAAATTTTTTCACCCTCACTTCATTCTATTTCATCCCCCAACCTCTTACCTTCCATTTCCCACCTTCTATCTTCCATCGTTCATACTTAACTCTCTACCTTACTATCATCATCTACATACACTACAATAACATCAGCACTTCATAAGCAACATGTCGAGCCCACTGAGCGAAGTCGATCGCGAGCTCCTCGGCGAGGTCCCTCACAACAACGGAGCTACCATGGCTGAAGCCAACGGCGGCCCTGGCCTTGGAGCTCACGAGGACTCTCATGGTAATGGCTTCACTCCTCTCAACGCGACTGCTGGTACCTTGATCAAGGTCAGCAGCAACGGCGATGAGGTCGAGGCTGGCAAAGTGAGTCAAAACTTCATGACCCACCTCACAATTCCCCTACCTTCGACAATAGTCTTACTCTCTACCCTCATGATCTCATAGCATCAATACTTTGTACTGCAGACGGCTTCACTCCGATCTCTTTGCTCTCCCTCACCTATCTCCCCCTTCTCACCCCACGAGTTACCGCGATGTCCTATGCACTGCACACTGTCCACTCCATCTCAATCCACGCAAGGCCTACGAGCTTCAAGAATGCTCCAGCTCCTCTCTTGTATTTCTGAAGGTCACGATTTTCGAGAGCCTCTTAGCTACTCTCACATCATCTTTTCCCTGCTTCTCAAGATCTGCCAAATTCGAGATACTATCGTTTGGGCGTGACTTGGATCTGCCTGTCTCTCACTTGCTCAAGCATTTCATCCTCACTTTCTCCGCCAACGCCATTTCACTCCCAAAGTCCTCCGGCTGATCAATCAAAGGGAAACAAGGACATCAACACGGACAAAACCAAACCTGCTCCTAAGACACCCAAGAAGCGCGGTGCTGCAGCTTCTGCTAACGACGACTCCGCCCAGCCAACCAAGAAGCGCTCCCCCACAAAGAAAGCGACTGCTGCTCCCAATATCGAAACCAACACCAACGGAGAAGTGGCTGAGCCTATCACTCCTTCTCCTAAGAAGCGTGCTTCGCCAAAGAAAAAGAATGCCGCTGATGCGGATGCAGAGACTGAGAGTGGAGAGACAAACGGAGAGACTGAGGGCCCTGAGCCGGTCACTCCTAAGAAGGCAAAGCGCGCGCCTGCAAAAGGTAAAGGCAACAATGATGCCAAAACCAACACCGGATCCGCCGAAACCACTAAAGAGACTATCTCCCCCACTAAAGGCAATGGCGAGTCCGAGGCAACGACTGTCAACAACACGCCTCGCAAGCGTCAGGCCCCCAAGAAAGAACTTGCAGCTCCTCGCGGTATCCCGAGCTCGTGGGACAACGCCGACAATGCTGATAGGATGATGGTCTCGATGAAGGAGAAGGGAGAGGGATGGGCGGAGATTCGTGCGGCATGGAAGGTGATGACTGGACAGGAGACGGCTTCTAGGTATGCTCTACCACCATGGGGGTGATCTTGACTAACGCTCTTACCAGCACGCTCCCAAATCGCTACAATCGCATCAAGGTGAACATGATGCGCATGAAGGAAGGCGATGTATGTTGACCTCCGCTTTTCTTCATCTTACTCCTTTGCAACTTCAATTCAGCTGACCACCCAATTTCTCTAACAGGAACAGCACCTCCTCCTCGCGAAGAAAGAAATCGAAGACGCCTACAACTCCGGCTTCTGGGCTAACATCGCCGCCAACATGGAACGTCGCGGCGCTGACAAATACCCCAGCGCCTTTCTACAGAAAACCTTTAAAGAGCTCGAGGCTGCTAACAAGACTACCATCAACGTAGCCAATGGTGCTGCTACCAATGGAGCCAAGGAGGGTGATGCTATCAAAGAGGAGGATACTGGAGAGGGCGACGACGCTTAGGAGTTTTGCACTCTGGAGTCGTCCCCACTCTGAGGGAAGTTTTTCATACTGGGGGTTGGTGGTATGGGAAAGGATATGCTGGAAGGATGATCAACACTTAACGTTTCCCGTGGTTTTCTCTCTTGCATGCTAGGAAAGGTATGGAAAGGTGGATGGACGGTTACACGTCATGACATGACAGCGCACGCTTTCTCGCATGTAGTGGGGCAGATCAGATGTCTCGTACATACATCGAAACAAGATACTTACTTGAATGTGCTGCGCTTGTGGGATTTGCGGACTTGAAATATTGTATTTCTTCTGACTCAACTCACATGATATGCAGCGAAGCACCAAGGCGTGCCGACGATCTCACGAATGTATTCTCAAGAGCGCGAATAACTTCTAAGGGACAAGATTAGATCTATATGAGGTATCTCCTCTCATATACACGCCGAATCCAAAATCACACCTGTATGTATTCCATCCAACTTTTCCCACCCAATTATACAACTCTCACACCGCGGGTATATGTACGTATCCAAAACACACATCCTCATAGCCCACATTAACCACTTCCCCCATCACCCAGCACCACCTACTACTTCTTCCCCCCCTCCGCCTCCGCCTTCTTCGCCTTCGCCTCCAAAACCTTCCTCCTAACCTCAGCCGCCTTCTTCGCATTCTCCGTATTCGTCCTCGCCTTATCCGCCGGCGTCGGCGTCTTCCCTTTCTCCTCCTTCTCCCCGCCGCCAGCACCATCACCCCCCGCCTCCTTCCCCTCCTTCGCCAAGCCAATCTCCCCTCTCAGCCTCGCCTTCTTCTCGCCCGCGCTCAGGCCCAAAGAGGGCACATCGAGCGCCTGCAGGCACTGGATCACATCGGCGGAACCCATTGTTTTCATGTCTTTTTCGTGTCTGGGGAAGTTGCGGATGGGGCGGTTCGTGGAGAGGTCGTGGAGGGGGGTGAGGGGGACGTTGTTTTTGTTGGGGAGGGAGGAGAGGGAGAGGTGCGTGTGGAGGATGCGGGCGGTGGTGTTGTGTTCGCTGGGGTGGGTTGGTCAGTAAAAGGGGGGTTTGCTAGGGTGGGTGAGAGGGGGAAGGGAAGGGAGGTGGGGAAGGGAGGTGCGCGGGAACGGCGCGAGGCGCATGAGGATGGGGGGAGCTTACTTTGCTTTCATCCTGAGCTCCAGCGCGTCGTACTTCTTTTGTAACTCTGCATTGGCGGTTGTTAGGTTCTTGATTCTTTCTTCATGGTATCCCTTCGCTTTGGCGAGGTCGGCGGTTTTGGTCTGGATGTCTTTGACGCTGGCGGTCAGACTGTCCATGATATGGGCTTCTTGGTAGGCGCGTGCCATTGTGGATTGTGGATTGTGATTGTGGATTGATGGGATTGGTTCGGAGAAATTGAACTGAGGGGGATTTGAGAAGATGAGAAGATGAGAAGATGGAGAGAGATGTCTGGGGCGCAAGAGCAAGAAAATAATAATAATAATGCAGCTCGGAGAAATAATCGTGAGGCTGGGAGCATCGTAGTATGTCATGGATCTAGACCTCACGCCCTGAAACTTGGCTCCCTTGGCAGTGCGGTACCTATCGATAAAGGTCTTGGCAGGGCGTGGATGACGCAATGATCAACGCCAAGATCGGGGAGAAACTTCCGGTGTCGGTGAGGGCCACATCGACTTTTATTTAAAACTTGTGCTCCTCCGTAAAGACTGACGAGTAATTGCAAAGAAAGTGTATCAAAATGGCTAGTGAGATCCTTTGGATATGTTAGCTACTGTGCTATCGATACCCTAATGCACACGATAGGCGGACGCCGAGCCTGTCCGAGACGCCGAGAGCGAGGAAGAATCATACATGTTGGCCTCATTGACTAAAAGTTTACCATGGCGGGAAAAATGCTATATAAGACGGTGATCTCGCCTCTGGAATTGGGTTGTGTCGTATAGTGATCACGATAGCCAACTTGAAGCCACCATCGTTGCATAATGGCAGATGCCATCCTTCCTGTCACCTCAAGATGTCCATTTGGGCGTTCCATGCGAGACAACCATTTCATGCTCGCACCTACTTACACTCCTTTGAACCACGGCTCCTTTGGCACCTACCCTAAGTCCGTCCAGAAGCGCTTCCACGAATGCCAGGCTCTGTCGGAAGCCCGGCCAGACAACTTCCAGCGCTATGAGGTTCCCGTCATGCTCGATAGGTCTCGTGCTGCTATGGCTTCATTTTTACATATTCCAGCCGACGAAGTAGTATTCGTGCCGAATGCCACTACCGCAATTAATGTCGTCTTGCAGAATCTGAGATTCGATGAGGGAGAAGTGATCGTGCATTTGAGCACTCTGTATGGGTCTGTAGCCAAAATGATAGAGTACCTTCACGAGACTAGAGGTGTGGAGAGCGTTAACATCGCAGTGGAGTATCCGATTAATGAGGATGCATTGGTTTCGAGGTTCAAGACGGCCATTACAGACGTCAAGTCTGACAAAAGATGGAGAGTGAAGGTCGCAATCTTCGACACCATCTCAAGCCTTCCAGGCGTCAGAGTCCCCTGGGAACGGTTGGTGGAGGTGTGTCGGGAGGAGAGCGTACTGAGTTTGGTTGACGGTGCCCATGGGGTTGGCCAAATAGATCTTGGGTTGTCGAAGGTGCAGCCTGACTTTTTTACAAGCAACTGCCACAAGTGAGTTTATCCTTGTCACTCACTGACTCAAATACACCTGACATAAGAGCTGATCAAAGGCGTTCTGCTGCTCTAGATGGCTGTACGTACCCAGAGCGTGTGCTGTCTTCCACGTCCCGAAAAGAAACCAACATCTGATTCGCACAACTCTGCCGACTTCTCACGGCTTTGTGCCTAGGCCGCGAGGTCTAGGCAATGAAATCTTGAACCCTCTGATGACAGGTTCCTCGGGGAAAAGCCCATTTGTCTTACTATTCGAGTTCGTGGCGACGTTGGACGTCAGTCCATACCTTTGCATCGAAGAAGCTTTGAAATTCAGGCGCGAAGTCTGCGGCGGAGAGGATAAGATCATGAAGTATTGCGTGGAAATTTCAAGTGAAGCCGGGACACTGGCTGCCGAGATCCTGGAGACGGATGTCATGGAGACCGAGACGAAAATGCTAACGAATTGCGCTTTCACGAACGTGCGATTGCCCTTGGAGATCGGAGTTGGGCCGGGTCAGATATTAGAGAAGGACATGTATCTGGTGGCGGTTTGGATGACGGTGACGCTAACGAAGGAGTGGGATGTCTACTCGCCAGTGTTCTTTCATGCAAGGAGATTTTGGACCAGGTTGAGTGGGCAGATTTACCTTGATATCGGTGACTTTGAGAAGGGAGCAAAAGCCTTGAAGACGCTGTGTGAGCGTGCCAAGGGCGGGGAATATTTGCAGCAGCAAAAGGCGAAATTTTGAAAGCTTTTTGGCCTATCGATCTATTGCACAGTGGGTCTAAATCCAACTTGTTGTCCAAATATGCGTACATGTGCATTGAATATGGAACAATGAGTGACGATATGAGGCTGGCCAGTGGCATACAATCTCTTAGCTATCATTAAGGCAACCCTGCAGACGTAGACATTGCGTTAGGAATGGGTTTTGATCCATGGCTGGTCCAAAGCTTCGGGACTAAGGAAGCCACTAGTTCTCGTACATTCTCTACAACGAAATGAGCGAGCTGTAGTAGAAGTTTAGTACGTACTCGTAATATAAAAGAACGCGAACGCTCTGTGGCTGGAGCTGTGGCTGTGGGCAAAGAGCGAGTCAGCCTCTCAGCCAGACGTGGCTCAGACAAGGATATAAATGCTAGAAGGAGCTACAGACACCGACCTCGGACAAAGAGTAAGCTGTATCCCATCAGCTCGTATCGTTGTCTCTCTCAACCGTCAGGTCAGAGTCCGTCGTAGCTGAATCAATCTATCTATCCTTCGTCGCCCAGATGTTCGTCTCAGCTGCTGCCAGCAACTTTACACCACCACCACCAACTTCTCACGGACGATCCTTCTGCTACAATTCGGACATAATCCTACATATAGCCTGGGGCCAACCTTAATACTTGCCGGCTTGTGACTCAGACCTAATGATCCCTAAGCTAGAGAACGCTGCCAAAAATCTTGTGACACCTTCCTGGAAACCTTCCACGGACACCTCTGTCAGTCCTACCACCTCAGACTTCACACCTGCTGATACCCCAACAAAATCCTCAAGTTCGAACCACCAAAGTACTGAAGATCTCGACGCTACAAAGATGGAGGAAACCACAGGGTGTCCCACCTCCAAGCAAGGAGACAAAGCGCCGGAGTCTGAAGACTTAAAGGCCGAGAAAGACGCAAGCCTACCTAGGCCCGAGGGCCCATCTACATCGAAAGAATCGATGTCTACAAACCCCAAAGCCAAGAGGGCTACTTGCAAAAAGCATGCCAAGGATTCCAAGAAGAAGACCAAGAAGCGTTCGAAGGCTGTGGAGCCCGACAGCAGTAGCGATAGCGACGATTCATCTTCTGATAGTTCCAGCTCCAGCAGCTCTTCCGACTCTTCCGACTCATCGTCAGAGGAGGATGAGGCGGCCAAGAAGAAACGAAAGAGCAAGGCCAAAAAGGCGAAGAAACTGAAGGCGAAGAAGAGGGCCAAGGCTAAGGCGAAAGCAGAGGAGACCGACTCAGACTCAGATGATGAGTCAAGTTCGTCAGAAGAGGAAAAGAAAAAGAACAAGAGGAAAAAGCAGCTGAAAAGGAAGAAGCGGGCCAAGAAGAGCAGGGAGGTGGAAGAAGACGATGACGAGGAGGAGGATGATGATGATGAAGACGGAGATGCTGCGATTAACAGACAAAAATTGGCTCAGCTGCAAGCTATGAGTCTCAAACGAGTGGGGAGGGGACGCGTGGGAAGAGGAAGCATCGGAGAGACCGTGAGCATTAGTGGTGAATTAGGGAAGACAAGTGCTAAGGCGAAGGCAAAGCCAGGAAAAAGGTCAGTTTTTCGCGATCTACCCGACATCAAGTCCCCGAAAAGCGGAAGTGCAGCTTTGGTCCCTTGCAAATTCAGTCACAGGGAGGGTATTCGTCCCAAGAATGCGGAGAGGTTTGCGCCGATCATCGAGACACTCCTGTAGAGACCATTGCTAGTTGCACCTTCCTATTTCCTGGTCGTTGAGTGCCTACACTCTTTTCCGTACTGATAGATGATAGGGGCTCCAAAGTTGACTTCGTCCGCGTCGACCGAATATGGGATAGCAACCGACACAACTATGTTCTCAAAGGCACAGCGGAGGATCCAGACCTTGGAGAGTATGACCAGTTCGCTTTCCATGTCCGTCGTATCTTTGACTGGGAGAACAAGTACATCAACACAGTTCTTGACATTAAGAGCAAAGCGCTTAAAGAGGCCCTGAAAGATGTCATGGACGAAGTCAAGGGTGTATCTTTCGCGGAGGAGACGCCTGTGATCGACCCTAACATGATCTTTCTGTACCTTGAGGAGATCCGCACTCACATGAAGAAGCTCAAAAAGAAAAGCAAGACGGAAACCAAGAAAGAAAAGAAAAACAAAAAGACGTTCTCAGCTACTACCAAGACTAAGCACTTGAAAGTCCTGATCAAATACCTTGACAAGGATTATGCAGAGACCAAGAAGACTCTCTACCCCTTGTTAGAAAACAACACCATCACCTTCGATCTTCTATGGGCACTGTTCAAGAGTAACGAAATCGCCTACTGTCCAACGTATGGCAATCCAGATGAGCCTAGAGCTTTCAAGATTGAGTATGCACATTTAGTAAGGATCCTCGGTCGTGCTTACCGGGGAAATATGCTGACTGTCAATCAAGCATTCTTCCTACGTGAAAGGTAAGTACTACAATGTTGAAGGACGCTACTTGGAATACGATGGCAAGACCTTCGGCATGGGCTCGATGGAGATTGAGGTTGAGGAATTCAAAGGCCCTCGCAAGATTTCCAACCTTGCCTGTTTCCCACTCAAGTACTACAAAGATGCCAATACCATGAGAAAACAGTTGATAGAACGAGGGAAGAAGTTTGTCAGCCTCAAGGGTATGCAGTACAAGTTCCACAAGGGCATGGCGTTTTACAAGAAGAAGAGGCAATACATCAAAGTCAACATCAATGGCAGGATTATGGTAGACCCAGCCATCCATCGAAGAATAAATCCCAACTACCCTATTTCCACTGTTAAGGCTGGGGACCCTGATGTCCTCGATGATCCTGATGACGAACTCAGCGATGCAGGCAGCTGCGCTGATTGCCAACAAAGCTCCTCGGACGAAGAAGGGACTGGTCAACAGCCTGGGGATCAGTTCGGCGAGACAGACCAGCCGGTCACTAAGTACAAACTGATCAAGGATGAGGACGACAAATACATGGTCGTGGAAGTTGAGGTGGATGTCGAGGGCAATGAGTTGCGAAACGAGGATATTGAAGAGATCCCCGGTCAAGAAGCCACGATAGAGCGCGATTTCACGGAGGAGGAATTTCTCATCGCTAGCCCTGTCGTTCTCGGTTTCGCGTTTAGCGAAAAGCTCTGGCTTGAGTTTTCTGTCTCGGGTATCAACGAGATCGACTGGAATGAAGGCGCTTTCGACTCGCTCGTGCTGCCAGACAACCAGAAGGCCATTGTTAAAGCTCTGGTGGAGTCTCATACCTTCGAAGCGAGCCGGAACATCGATGATGTGATTCAAGGTATGTTGTCTTCTCTAGGGCCAGTGTATCGTATGGGCAATAATCTGACCTCGTACTTAGGGAAGGGTCGGGGTCTCGTCGCTGTGCTGCACGGTCCCCCGGGCACGGGCAAAACCCTCACGGCAGAAGGTATTGCTGAGCTACTAAAACGACCGCTTTACATGGTTTCTACTGGAGAGCTGGGTACTAGGCCTGATCAATTAGAGATCGAGCTCAATAAGATCCTTGATGTCGCTCACTCCTGGGGCGCGGTTTTGCTGCTAGATGAGGCAGATGTGTTCTTAGGTATGCTCAAATGACCTGAAATTTGGCAAAAAATACTTACACAGTATTACAGAGGCTCGCCAGCCCCAAGACGTTACCCGCAACGCCCTCGTCAGCATTTTCCTTCGTCTCCTGGAATACTTCCAGGGCATCCTCTTCTTGACCACCAACCGCGTCGAAACCTTCGATCCTGCCTTCCAATCCCGCATCCACGTTGCTCTCCGCTATGGCGAACTTAATACCCAGGCCAAGAACAGCGTGTGGAAAACTTTCCTCGGCAAGGTCAAGGCTATTGGTGGCGGCGTTGAGGTTGATGAGTTCTCCAACGATGATTATGATAGACTTGCTAGGCGCAATCTTAACGGTCGACAGGTATGTCTCGTATGCCCTCATAAGTCTCTAGGTGTGTGGCTAACGTGCTGTAATAGATCAAGAATGCAGTACGCACAGCTCAAGCCCTCGCAGTCAACGAGAAGAGACCACTCGGTATGGAACACATCATCAAGGTGCTTGATGTTGCGGAGACCTTTGAGAGGGATCTGAAGGGTGGACCGGGCTATGTAGAGGCGATGAGGAGTTATCACTAACAGGAGAGAATATTGAGAAAAATGTTCGCAGATAAAGATGAATATAGAGGAGTGGATGTCACAGTTTCTTCGAAGCTATCACATGCATCACGGTTCAACAACGGCGCTGGGATGCATGTGCCTGGAGCGGTATTTAGCGTGCGGTCAGTAGTTGGTATTAGAAGTTTGCTCTCTCTCTTCAACCTAGGCTATTTATTTTTTCTGCAAAAGTAAGTGGGAGTCATTGAAAACGGCAAACACAGACCACTCGTTTTCCAAGAACCCAGCCCCAGCATCAACCCCAACGTTTGCTTTGGATATCTACCTAAATTGTTGTGAAGCAAGAGTGCCAATATTGTCCCCGAACTAACACCTACTCCAATGAGCAGCCTGCTCTAACGCAATCTTCATGCTTATCTATCCCACCTCATTTCTTCAGATTGTATTCATAAGAAACTATTCACAGCTCGTTGCCACATATGGATTGACACACATGGAGACAAATGTGTCACTATGATGTCCTAAAAACCTTCTTCCAAAAGTTAGACCCCCATCGCTTCTTTTACAACGTGCAATCCCTTCCACTTCCTGTACTGTTCAACAACAGCGTGAAAGGTGTGCATGAAGGAGACTGGAGACGAACTAATCCAGCGTAGATGCCTTTGAAAAGCTCAAACTGCCGCCATCTGGCGCTTAGTTGGCCTACCATTTCGCTAAAATACCGTATGCCCATACCTACGCCGAGCCAGCGGTAGAACAACGGCCAATCAATACCATAATGGAGAAGAGATGACAAAGCGAATGCGGACAACTTCGCACGATTCAGGTTTCAAAGCATTGCCCAAGATGCTTAGCATTATAGATGCGGCTTCGCTTATCGAAAGTGATCGTAATTCAAGGGAAAGGTCAGCGAGGGGAGGGCGAGCAAGGGTGAGCTAGAGCATTTGTTGAAACATTCAGGAATGAAGGTTCCCCCTGAAGCGTACCCTAGTTATCACACAATGCGTGGTTGGCCGTGTACTGCCAGAGAAGGCTGGGAACCAACAATAATGTTTTCAATGGCATTATTATCTTTGAGCGACTTATCAGATCAGAGTTCCTTCACTCGTTTATCAGGCCTAGTCTCTTTTGCGTATGTCGGATACGTCGGATTACCAACGCTGACGTACCCTACCAGGGAAGCTGAACTCCCTGCTATGGTGTCGTGGCCGTCGCGGATAATGGTGCAACAGCGCTGAACCGCAAGCTGATGTCAAACCCGCGGGGGTCGTAATTCTATACTAATTGCCCCGCTCTGCTGAAACTCCCATTGCAGGCTCTATGAAATTACTTTGCTCTTCGATCGGCGCAGGGAAAAGGGTGGGAGGTCGATTTCCTCGATGCAGGCTAGCCGGTGGAAGGATGAACATGTGAACGACGGCGGGAAATGGAAGCCAAAGGAAACAAAAGCGGGCGACGGCGAGGAAGTTTTAGATTTCGATTGTGGATATCTCAGAGAAGCAACTAGGTATCGGACGAGGCGTTGAAGACGGCCACATGTAAAAACTCGGTATTGAACCCGCCACTGTCGAACGCAAGGTCTGGTTTACTGTGCAAGGCTCGGGAGTTGGTATATGCGGTCGAGAGATGCACAGATGTAATCATCCCAGATTTCTTAGCCACTATACCCTTACATGGATACCCAATAACAGTTGGATTGGCCGCAAACTTTTACACACTTATTGCTCGGTTCTGCGGCTTTTATGTCGGAACTAGTATGCGACTGGGGCTTTTGGAATCCACTCTATGATGAATCCGCTGAATGTTTGTCGTAATAATAGCATCAATTCTCTGGCACTTGGATGCTTGCTCGGATGAAACTCGCTAGTAAAGTTGCACAATTTCCATCAGATAAGTGCATGATCCCGCTCGTTTCGGAGATTGACAACGCCACTTGAAGATCTAGTTGCATGTGTTCGCTCCCACTATATCGTGTTGTCCGTGGGTGCAGACTGGAGCGGACATGGTTGCATAGCAACCACCCAGCAGCTTTTGATTAGATCATTCTCGGACCCCCGCATTTCAGAAAGTCTTGAGTATATGGGATTATGTCCAGACCGGCGCGGATTCCACTGCATACAACATATTGCCGCTGTAGAATTCGGTGACTACCTTTAAATTGCCATTTTGAGCCAAGGCCAGCCGTCATGGCAAATTGATGGTTCCCAGTTCCACGAAGCTCTGGACCTGAGCAGCGTGAATCGTGGGGATTCGGGGCCGAAGAAACAGAAAACTGGTTTTCTTCTCTAGATAACAGAAGTCCAGTCGGGAGAAACCGGCGTATCGTGACGCTACATTGGTCCTGCGGGTTCGCGTTATGCTCGGTTTTCTTCGTTCTCGGGTGTTGAATCGAGGCGCTAGTGCAGCAAACACTGTGATCTTTTCGGCTTTACTCCGTAGAAGCTGCAAAAAGGATGTCAAAGCTTGGCATCGCCAAATATTCCGGTCACCGACCTAAACTGTCCTTCTTCTTTTACATCACTCGCATACCACTGAATCCTACTCTGACAGTAGGCTTAGGCAAGGTACTATGGCTTTGAATACTTGCTTTGCTCTTCTTGAGTTAGGAAAGGCATTCTACTAGCGGAATTTACCTGAGAAAGAGCAGTCTAATGCAGGCCTCCTTGAGTTGGCAAAGGCATTCTTTTGGGGAGTGGGGGAAACCAGCCGAAATGGAGCATATCCTTTCGCCTATCTTGACTTCTCAAGTCAAGAAAGATGCCAAGCCTTGACATTCGTTTTGCAACGCTTAATTCGACTTGCGTGTATCATATTTAATATTAGCGTAACACGATCTGGATACGCTGACAACTGGCGATACCAGGTTTGGCTACGACGTGGTATCTGTTTGTTCTGTTATAGCCATCCGAGGTTCTGAAGAAAAAAAAGGTATATCATGTCTGCCATGTCCATCAACTATTTACTTATCTTATCTTGCAATCTTTCTAAGGTATCATGACTAAGTCAGAAATTAATAGCGCCATCCGAAGATAATGTGCAGAGTGGTAACCGAAATCCTTCACTTTCGTCCGCGAGAGGGATCTTGCTCTATCCGTGCGCTCGGTATGGTTCGGTGGCGGTCGCCGATCAATCGTTGCTGACGGCACACTGTGAACGGCCTCGGGTCTAAATCCCGAACAGAGTGACAATCCAAGCATGCTTTCTCAGAAAATCTCTGTTCACTCTAGCTTCTCACCGGATGAACACGACGACTCTCGATAAACACTTTTGCATTCACCATGACCTTCCTAATTCAGTAGAATGGCCCAGGCAACTCCCAATCTCCCCCACACGCTCGGGCTCCTCGTCTCTTGATCAAGCTCAAATTATGATGCAACAAAAGCCGGAGTCCTTAGGCACTGGTATATATAATCCCGCTCCTCGTCTCTCCCTCTTCCTCTCCTCTCTATCTCCCATCCGCGCAAGAGACGAAGCCGCTGGAGAACATTTTATATCACAACAGCCCCTCCGCGGATACCTGAACAGGGACGACTCTAAGTCCTTTCTCTTCCTCATTATCCCTCCCGCAGGACTGCCAACACATAGAACTACCAATTTTCAACATGCCTACATCTTATTAAACTCCCCATTTCGTCAATAATTCCCGCGATGTACCCCCAGGGATAACTCGGAAGGATATTGACAAAATTTTCGACATTTTCAGGGATTCAGCCGATGAGTGGCATGTGAAGCAGCAGCGCGTGGTGACTGAGAGGGAGGGGGGGAAGAAGGCAAAGAATGCGGAAGGGGAGAAGGACGCGAAGGATGGTTTCAAGAAGACGGAGAAAAGCGAGGAGAAGCTGGGCAGCGGGAAGAAGAAGTAATCAGCACGTTTCCGAAGAGTTTCATCGTTGCTGAGGATTCACGACATATCATATAGCACGAGATGTGATGATGCGGCAATGAGTTTGCAGTTCCTGGAGTTTCTGGAGTTTGCGACTAGTGCTTGCAATGAATAATCACAGATGGCTTCTATTCCAAATTATTCTCACTTCTAGACCATTTATCTGCATTTACTAACGCAAATTGGGTGATGAATCCCAGCTACATAGACCTCACTTCCGCACTACTTCCTCTCTCATTGTGGTCTCGTTACTACCATATGCATCCCTCCTTTCAACCAATGCTTCCCATGGTCGCTTTGTCTGCAACAGAAACAATCACCTGCGCATATACATAGCGGCGAACGAACGAAGTTGCAGAGTCTGAATGCATATTATGCAAGTTAGGAGGTTTCATTCCACTCTCTATGCCTCTGCGCTTGCTTTATAAGCCCGCTGTCTTTGCAGATTGTATATACGGTCCTCATTGTTTCCTAGCAACCATGCTTTGATTATATCGAGTCTATTTGCGTTGTGGTGATCTTCTCTATATTTCATAAATATACGAGCACTTCTGCATTACCGATTGTGCGCCTTTTACGACATATCAGGTCCCAACAGTGGGACTTTAGGTGACTAGGTCTCATACCGGATCCAAAGCGGGATATGACGTGGCATAATTCATGAGTACTAAGAGACACGTGTCCACGACAAGTAGCATAGTCACCAGCCCTTGTCCAGCGTATAGCTCTTCATTCAATTTGGTCTCTTTCATAGCCATAGCATTCTTTTGTGCCCGACTCAAAGGGCATACAGGTCAAGTCACTATGTTGTCAGCCTTTATTAGAACTGAACCAGACACCGAAACGCTACTACGGCAATGTAAGCGTCAACATCGCAGACACACCGAGCGAGCTGGTTGATTCACGAGATTTGTTGGACAGACTCCAAAACACATAGTGCTTCGGTAGAAAAAAAAGGTACACTGCCACGTTCAAAGTCCATGGCCACGTCACGGTGTTTGCAAGCTGGTACTACTTCCCTTTTTTTCCTATAGGCTTCTTGGGTTTCGATGAGGTCGGCGAGGATAAGAAGAAGACGACGGGTGGTCAGTACGCCCAGCAGGGCATACGGTCGCTTCAAGGCACGTGTCCAATGACAACGTTTTTCAATCAAAAATCTCCGAAGCATAGGGCCACTGCGTTTGATGACCTGCGAGTCACATATTCAACGCATTTGGAGGATTAGACTTCAAGACCCACGGCTGACGCATCTTTCGTATCTCCAGGACCAGCGCTGATGCTGGCGATTTTCGCTAGAGACATTCCCTACGAGGACTTCGATTGGGGTTTAGGATTAATTTCAACGCTGAGGTAACGCGAATATGCCTGTTCAAGTCCTCTAGCCCCGGTATTGAGACAGCCCGATAACATATACATATATTCAGCTCTTCTTGTGACCGTTCATGAAGATACGAGAACACTAGTCTATATTATGGATCACATCCAACTTTGGGGCTATGTGTCAGTCCTAACTGCAATGTCAATATTGTTGTTTTGGAAGTCATTTTTGGGCGCCTTTGTTGGAACCAATGGCGTAACAATATTGGCGTAACGACAATGAAAAGCCTAGGTTACAATGAAAAGTACAACTCCTATCCTCCTTGTGGTTTCTTCTCTATTTAAATGTCATTCGCGGAAGGGACTAAGCTTTAGAAATAATCTTTCGCCAGGATACTCCTCCAGCAACTCAGACATAATCATCCGTTCTCGCTCGGCATCCGGGTTATTATCCAGACAGCACCTACCAAATTTCATAATGGCACCAAACAGCAACATCACTGACCTTGTCGAGCATATCCGTAGTCGTCTCCACGGCGATTTAAAGGACATAAAGCGTGACTTCAATCCCGACGATAAATCCAGCGATGCGCGTCTCCGCTTTGATGAGCTCGTCGAGCAAAACATCAAGAAGCATGGAGAGAAGGAAGTTGAGGAAATGCTGCAGTCATACTACGACAAGGTCAAGGCTATCGAGCGCGAAGCCGAACTTCGTGTGTGGGAAATGATATATGGACCGAAACCCACCTTCGCGGCCAGGGCCTTCGATTGGGGTGATCAGGAGGAGTACACTCATATGCGGGCGCAACGTGTGGAGGCCATTTATGCAAATGTTGATCATGCGAAAGAGGGAAATGGTGGAAAGAAGGAATTCGAGTCCAGGACGAATCGGACGCGGGGGCAGGAGCAGGATCGAGTGAAGGCGGGGGATCCGAGGCACGAGAAGAAACATTCTCACGGGAGACCCGACCAGGAGACCCAAGAAGGCGGCCAAAGAGAACCTACCCGTGGATACGGGCCTCAAACCGAGTCACATCGGGGGGCTAAGACTCCAAAGCGGGGCCCACCAGCTCGCGGTGGAATGGAGGGTGCAGAGAGACAGTCCTATTTTGGCACGGAGGAGATATGACGGTTTTATTCAGCGCCAGGTTGAAACAGAGTACCGATACGAGCCGTGGTCATGCGTAAAGGGGGTTGAAAGTAGCTAGAGCTTGCACTGTGTTAGAGACTGAGATTTAATAATACGCTAATTTTCCTGCACTAGACCATATCGGACTATGTCTTTTTAAAACATCAGGGGGTACCTATGCTTTTGTTACTGTAACTCGAAGCTCCTGATCTTCACCGCATAATTTCATGTCACTGCCTGCAACGTTCTGTCTCTGTCATCAATTTTTACTATATATTGAGACTTTTCCAGTTCCCTCATTTTCGAAGTCTCGGTCGCTAATGAGATGTATTCTAGGTGCTGCATGTACTGTATACGTTCTGTTGATTGGCATATTGCAAATAGTATGTTGATTTTGCCATATGCCTGACGATATCGCAACATCTGACATTCATACTTACTCCAACACAGGTTTTACTGCTGCTCAACACAATCTCTATCCAACACATTAAAGAACTAGGGAACACAGTCTCCATCCAACACATACAGGATTCGGCTAATATATGATCTACATCCTTTTCTTTCTCTTGATTTTTTATATATCTATTCAATATTACACACATTACCTCCAAGCCTCTTATGCCAAAGACAGCGCATAGTACTTCGAAATCCCTAGATCATTGGACATCAAAGGTCTTTTCACACAACCTCCTGCGGATTTTATCGCCACCTTCAACATGCCATGCTGGAACCCCTTCCAGTCATCTAAAACCCCGGAAGAAAATCCCAATGGGATCATACGATCAACAACTCGTGCAATCGGAAAACGCCTCCTCAATGAGCCCAACCTCAGCCCCCGACGTTGTGAGACCATAGAGGAAGAGTTGAGTTGGCGTATCGGGTTGATGCGACAGATATCGACTTGCGACCCACATGCCATCTTCCACTACAACTCCAAAGGTTTCAAATCCTTCACCTCTGAATATCGAGAAATACTACAACATGACCTGTCAAATCGGCATCAGTATGATCCAAGACCTGGGTCTAGGTTTCTCGACTACAATAGATCTGAGCTGGAGCGTGATGCTAAAGAAGCAGGATTAGTGCATAGTGCTATGAGTGAAGGTAGACGAGATCGGGAGGTTGATGAGCGACGAGAGGAAAACCGTCAGCGAATGCTCCGTGATCGCGAACGTCAGGAGAGGAAGGCGCGGGAACGAGAGGAGGAGGAGGAGGAGGAGGAGGAGGAGGAGGCATACGAGTATGCTCGAGAGTTGTGGGCTCGTGATGAGCGTGAGAGAAAATCCCGTGAGCGGGAAAATGAAAAACACGCTCGAAACGTGGACAAGCGGGCTCGAGAGGCGCGGGAAACGGAAGCACGTGACCACCAACGACTCCGCGGTTCAAGACAAGGTCCGCCTGATGCTAGACGCCGAGATTTTGAAGCAGAGCATCGAGCGCAGCGAGGATCCCGCCACAATAACCATGACGACAAGTTAGACAAGCACCAAACTCAGAAGTCTAGTCGTCCGGACTTGGAGCAAGGAAACCACAATAAACAAAAGTATGCTCCACCGCGGCAAGCGAAGGACTTGAACCGTCCACCCAATCATTCTCAAACAAAGACGGCTTCCCAGCAGACTGGCTCGGAACGCCCACCTAACAATTCTCAAACAAAGAAAGCTTCTCACCAGACTATTTCGAAGATTCCAAACGGTCGCACACAATCGCAGCCTCAGGAATTGCAAGCATCACGTTCTCCTGAGATCCCTGCGGGAACATCTTCCAAAGCAGGATCGACTCGGGCGGGAGAGTGGTCTCTTGTGGTTGGGAATCCGGAACTTTGGTGAGAGGCATTGGGAGAGTTGTAGACGTTGGACTTGAGAGATACTCGGATTTCGCCAAAAGCCGTGGTTCAGCAGGGTAGAGACTCTAGGAACTTCTAGCATATTTCTGAGAAGCTAGAAGACTTTGTCTAGATGCAAATTATTTCAAAATAAGGTTCCTAGCCTCCTCCCAGCCACCTGTTGAAACAACTCACCAAGCTTCTATGGGACATAAATACTGCTCCAGAGGAGCCCTGAGATAGAATAATTCAAGCATTCTACACATCACATACCTGAATTTTGACAAATTACACTCTTCTTGAGATGTCGTATCCCTTTCATCCCTGTTTTTCGGGTTTGATCATCTTTGTAGGCAGAAGTGTGGAGAGGCTACTTCCCGTTTCACACACTTCATAGGTGTCTAGTGAAACAAAATTTCTAAATGTTCTTTGTTAATGATCCAGGCAATGGCTTATTGCGAACGAGCAACCCCTCCCCAGTGTTGATGTTGTCAGCATCGAAGGGACATGGTCAAGAGGGGCTACGTACCGCTGCAAATCCTCCTCTCCAAAGCGGCATGCCTGCCGTTTACGCCTTTGTTAGGGCAAGTCACTGTCTGCGTCTTGTTTCACAAATGCAAAGTTCTGACACAATCTACTTGGTCTTTGCTGCTATTTTCCTGTTATGTGGGTCCTGCTTTAGAGAAATGAACCAATGTTTGCCCCCGCCTGAGATAATTTTCCTCATCGATTTCCCGGCAAGCCTATCTTCTGGCTGCGTGTTGTAGATTTTAGGACTATTTATCAATATATTATATACTGTGCTCGAAGATTCTTACCTGTTTTTGTCTGTCCTTATTCTCCCTCTTCAACACTAAGCAAAATTAGCACTGGAGGAGATAATTTCTCTGCCACGAACACAAATGGTCAACATCATGATTCATCGACACTTTGCACAATCGAGCAACATAATTAACCTTTCTGTTCTGTCATCTTCCCTCTTCTATCATTCTCTCTTCACATCGCCTCTTCGGTCGTACTCCACAAAAAAAAGCCTACTCTCACACCCAAAGACTCAGCACAAGTTCTAAATCGATTCCGGAAACATGCCGTGGGGAATGCGTGTGGTAGACGAGGTGACTCTTCAAGATGAGACTCGCAAGAAGCCTAAAACGACTCGGTGGGTCAGCAGCCGAGGCGTCATGCGGAAGAAGCAGGGGAGTGGCAAGGAGAAGCGGAACGCAGCCGATGAAAACTATGCTCGAGATGTGCATGCAGGAGAGAGGCACGTGCAAGAAATAGACAGGAGAGAGGTGCGGCAGAGAGATATGGATGAGAGAGGCGCACTTGCTCGGGAGATGAATGCGCGAGATGTTCATGAAAGAGAGATGCGTGCTCGGGAGATGTGCATTAGAGAAACTCATGAGAGGGAGTTGCGAGACGCAGAAAGGGGAAATCATTATGGCTCCAATCGTCGTCGTGATGGAGACCTTTCCCTCAGCTCTAAACCTGCTCGCCTCTCTGACCCTTATGACAACGGAGTCGACTGCGAAGAGGAGTACGATTTCGACTACCCACCGCGTCACGGTGGAAGATCCTCCCGCGGCCAGGTCCATTTTGATGACGATGAAGAAGACCCCGAGGTGCCTTCTGCGCATCTTCATCGCTTACACTCACCCGCTCCTCCAAACAGCCAATACGTAAATCAACAAACAGACAACACGAGGCATGCGGCTCCTGAGTCTAGATCAGCGTCAGCACCATCCAGGTATCACCCGGAGCTTCCTCGCCAGAGGAATTTACCTTCCAGAGCACGCCAAAGACCCTACGCTCAACCTTATCAACGAACAGAAGCCCCTCAGCAAGAACAATCACCATGGCGTAAACAATGGGTCCCTCCTGCAGCAGAAGACGCTGCTGCCACCTTTGATCCGATCGCAAGAGCTAGTCGGAGGGATAATGAAGAGCCAGCATGGCGTAAAGAGTGGACACCTCCTGAAGCAGAAAATTCGGGAGCTAATCGGAGCTGGCATGAACAATGCCCATGGCGTGGGGAGCGGTCCCTTCCTGAACCAGAATATTCAGGAACTGGTCGGAGGTGGGATCGACAGCCACCGTGCCGTGAGGA
Organism: Pseudevernia furfuracea; assembly: GCA_022315425.1. Lineage (NCBI taxonomy): Eukaryota > Fungi > Ascomycota > Lecanoromycetes > Lecanorales > Parmeliaceae > Pseudevernia > Pseudevernia furfuracea. The sequence goes on from JAIUPT010000010.1 coordinate 433,184, forward strand.
GCGGTCTCCCCCTCCTGCAGCAGAAGACATTGCTGCGGATGTTGATCCGCTGACAGGAGAGGGTCGGAATTGGGATTCGCACCAAGCGTGGATCGCGACTGGAAACCCTGGCTTCTGGTAGTAGCGCTTTTGGAGGTCAATCGGGTAGTGACAGATTAGAATCTGTTGTTGCTGTATTTGAGTACAGAGATACAACGTTTGATGGAAAACGAGATATCAGTGAAGTCCTTTTCGGCGGGTGGAAATGTTCATTGAATGCTGCAATCATAAGCTGGAAGAATCGTAGGGGCTGTCGTGGTTCGTATGTTCTGATTAGATAGGGTCACTACTTGTCGTTGGATACCAGAAGTATGATGAGGGGTTGAAGAAACGAAATCTTACATTTAACTGCGCGCTCGCCCAAGCTCCTTTGGAATCACTTGACAGACTTACTGATCTCTGCCGGCTCACTCCCATATACTCCACACAAGTCCTAAATCTCAAATTCGCTAACTCTAGCCTCGTCATTTCACTAGGCGTACTCACACCAGGCCTGACTCACACAAGCGGGGATTCTCACCACATCCCCTACAGCACTCACAAATCTCGAATTTCCCGTCATCGCGTCGCAGATACAGTCCCGTTGGTCGCCCACACTTCCACCGCACTATGTATATTAAAGATGTTTCGAGGTCAGCATTACTTCCAAGAACAACGTCCGTGCACCGAAAGTCCAAATACATCTCCCTAGGCTCATTATTTAGGTCACAAAAGAGGATGTTCGGACTCTGGGAACAGGTACGGTGGAGCAGAGATCACGCAGATAGTTGGACCGTCTGACAGAAGGATGAATAGCGCCGCCAGGGCTGGGACATCGTGGCATTTTATCGATGGGACACTCGATAACCTGTGTGACTGATCTATAAGACCCGATAATTCTAAATGACCGGGAACTTTTACCATGGAGCGCTTGGCAAGAAAATTGGTTGATGAGAGCTCTATCCTCGATGTAAACTTAGGATAGCGAGTTACGAGGACAAGAGAAAAAGGGAAGAGCTCCACAGGAGCAGACGCGCAATTTCGGTGCAACATGAGAAAAAAGGAAAAGTGTTCTTGGAATTCTGTATGAAGAAATGAAGGAAATTCAACGCAATTACTTGTTTGGTAAAAGATGCAAGAGACAGGCTCGTGGCAAAGAGAAGGAAATATTTGTCGCAAGAAGAGTCGCATTGGCGTATGCTAATTTCCGACGTGTTTCCTTATCAGTCGCTTACTATTCTCAAATCTTCACGAATGGACCAATGTGGCAATATGAGGCTATACAAAACACGTAAATAAAAGTTGGGCCTTCCCAGCGCCAGGATTTGGAGTTAGAGGCCTGAACAGGCATATTCTCGTAACATAGCGTCAAGAAAGCTCCCATGCTTTAGCAGCATAGACCTGGAGTGAAATTTGAAGCTATATACATGCATGTAGGTGTGGGCGGGTGTGACGAAAGAATGCTATGACTCTGAAAGAGATAAAATCGAATGAAGAGTCAGATGCTGGTGCAAGCCAGGTCTTTATAGACCTTCCAAATGACACGAATCCACTGCAATGGACACGTCTTTCAAATCCATGAATAGCATCAGCATGAGCCTGAAACAACACGGGCCTGACACCCGATATGCGAAATGCGATGTTGAGACCCACTAACCCCCAGTCCAGCTAGATCAATCTTGCGCCTATACATCCTAAGAGGCCAGAAAGAGCTGCAAAGATGACGATTGATGCTCCATCAAGAGATGAAAAGAGGGCATCTAGAATGGGGGGTTTCCCTCCCATGAGAACGGTAAATAATTTCTTATAAGTAGTCATGGCGGACGGCCGAGGACATAGCTCTATCGCATGACCATCGAAATGAACGATGTAGACATGATTTTTTTCTCCATTGAAGATTGCGATATGCTGGTTGACTTTCGCAGGTTTTCTTGTGAGGTCGTGCTTACATCACGGCGTGTTCTGGACTCGCCGGTGCCTCGCCCGCAGCCTCGGCAACGCCACCCGTGACACGACCATCGTCTTCCCCATCACCCATCTTCCACTCCCGGTCATCGATAACTACAGTGGGCGCTTTTTTGCGCGCGCCGGTAACTAGTCGAAGATAAAAGGGAAATTTGACACCGCTCTTCAGAAACGAAATCTTCATCCTGCACGCCTTGTTCTCTAGTTGAGCTTCATCCCGATCTTTGAGCACATCATTGACGCTACCTTGCGGACCGAACATTGCTATAATATCACTCCAAAATGGGCCCGAGAACCGTCGCAAACCTCGCTCAAGCGCGTTTTCTTCGTCTTTGCTCCATGGACGGTGCTCGTTGTCGCCTCCTACACTAGCCTCGAGCTTTGCGATTTCGTTTTTGATGAAGAGCGCATCTTTAGTATGGGTTGCGTTGGGGAAGCCGTGATGAGCAGTAGAATCGTTGGGCTTAGCTGCTGCTACTGTAAAACTTGATCTGTTGGTCCAGACGATTGGTGTAGTCACTTTCTGAGGTCTGGCGAGCGGAACGGGATCATTTCTGCCTCGAATTTCCTTTCGAAGCTTTGCAAGATATTGTGTAACTGCTTTGCTGGTGCATCCGAGCTTATCAGGTGTCAATGAATGCTCGAGCCTTAGATGGTAGAATACTCACCCTTTCTGCAACAGCCTCATAATCCATCTGATATCCTCGGACTTCTATTATTGCGAGGAGAAGCATGTGCTCAGCTTCGACTATCATGAGGAGAGTCAGCCTAGGGCCTCAGAATAGGGACTGAGTGGAGTAGTATTGAGCCTGTGGAGATAGTAGAGTCTGAAAACGTAAGGTCAGGAGACTTGTGAATATATTTGTGACATTCTGGAGAGTACTTCTGTAATGCGTCGCAGAGACAGATAACAAATGATACGCGACTCCAGAGAAAAAATGACACTCACGGTTCCAAACCATATTCTTTTTCTTCGACACAACACTAGATCTTGACGTCGTTAATGTTTCAGATATGTTATCATTGTTGATGGGAACTTCTGAATTGGCAGGCTCGCTGGAGGCATGCAACCTTGGAGACTTCGTTAAACTGATCGCAAGTTGAAGCGGGTCTGGAAGACGTCTAGACTTGTCCACATTGCTGATTCTAGTCATGGAAGATGTGTTTTGATGACTGCACTGACGTGAGTTAGGCGATCTGTGAGTTTTTGGCACCGTCCAATGACGTTTGTGATCTAGATCTCCGGACCCTATCTGGCTCGTCGATAAATTCCGAGCTTTGGCACCGGGAGCTACCTCAGTAGGGACCCCAGCGTTGCCTCTTCGCTTTTTGGGAGTTGACATGACATCTTCACTTTCGGTATCTTCGATAGTAATGGTTGTAGGTGAACGTTTGCGCTTCTGCAAAGGTGCGGCTGCGGCAGGCGAGGCATGAGCGACAAGAGAAGGACTTTTCATGAGTTTCTTTTTGACCAGCAGCCAAGAGGCATTCCCAGACGAGGCGCTACTGAAGCCAGCGTGCTCAGCGAACCTTTTTTGGTCTATCTAGTAGATCATTAGCCAGGCTCTCGCTCTTCCTCATTATGTGACTAAGAGTAGCATGTCAAAAAATATACATTAGAAGACTATGACCGAGCATAATCGATGATAACGTAGTGAAATAGTGGGGCTGGTCTCGGTGAAGGTTTTGGAGCGTATCGTGTGGGGTCTTCCGAGAGCTTACTTGAACTATACAGCCGTCTTTCAGGGATTGGAAGGCGAGACCGAGCAATTCTACCTCCCGAGTGGTAAGACGAGAAAGAGAGGATTTCAACATGAGCTTTTCCCTAATGCCCGACCATACAGCGCTCGCTGAACCAGGATTCTTGAGGCCAGCAAGATCAGCTAGCTTCCCGTAATCAACCTGCCGAAAGTGTCAGCCAAAGATTAGCCGAGAGAGTCAGCGCGGCAGCAGCCAGAATAGCAGCACATCCAGGCCGTACAGAATCCACGCGTTTGAGCCCACCTGAAATTTGCAGCCGTCCTTTAAACATTGGAACGCGACTATGACCAGTTCCATATCACGAGCGGTGAGCTTGATGGTCGAAGAGCCGCTGTTTTGGGTAGAAGATTTGGAAGCTTGTGACGACAAACTTCTGGGTACAGATGGAGCGTCTTGATCTTGACTTGGTGCGGCGCGAGGCGTTGGGTCTAGTCGATCGCCATATGGAACGCCAGCTTGCTTTAACGCTTTAGAGATGTCTTTGAGAGAGGCAGTGACACCACACTCCTCGGCAATGACTTCCCAAGGTTTACTCCGCTGCACCTCGTTCAATGTCCCATGGGTGACCATGTACTTGAATTTTGCTTTTGAAATCCTGCTCCGCTCGTATTGCTCGCTATTCAGTCTCCGGATTGGAAACCCTTGGACTCGGTCCGGGGGTCCATCGAGACTATCATCAAGTCCACCGCCCATTTCCTCCTCAGTCTCTTCCCCTTGTATGCCCTGCGAGAAATCTGAAGTCTCGCTCTGGTTGTCGCTGGAATCGCTATCGTCCTCATTCGTATACGAAGCCGTAGAATCAATTTCCGATTCCTCCGAATCATTCTCCGCCCATGTATTCTTCACCACGATTTCACGGCCCTTCTGATAACCCCTCAAGTCCTCGCTGGAAGAATCCGGCTCTGCATAAGTCTTGGTCGTATTCCTCCGCCTCTTGCTACGTTCCTGAGGGTCTTCTATGGCCAGTTGCACTGCCTCATTTCCAAATGTTGTAGGCGCGACATCGGATTCGGAATCTTGCAACTCACTCAGCTCTGACAAGCTGCTGTTACCATGTAGATGCTCCCGGTCGTCGGGACCGGTTTCCTCTTTTACAAGTGTAGAAGGGGGCACATTTAATCTTTCCACGTCCTCATTCTCCTCGTTCTTGATCTTCTCCCCTATCTTCTTCAAGTCCTCGAGTATCTGCAATGGTTTTGCTTTTCTTCTTAGCTGAGCGCTTGGAGCGAATGTCATACTGTCGGATCTTTGTCCCACCACGTTTATTGGTGTCGAGATCTAAGGAAGAAAGACTCTTGGATGTAGAGTTCATTTAGGTCATGGGAGGGGCGTTTTGTATCGCTTGTCCTGCAGGGTCCTGCAATGCATGGTCCTTGTGATTTGGGAAGGCTTTTGGATAGTGGGGTACCAGAATCGAGGTATTGACAATACTAGGACATTCCAATCAAGGGCAATGTAGAGGGTAAGCGGGACGATTCACCAGGAAGTGCACCATTCCGGGAAGTGCACCACTTAGGGTTAGGGCTCTACCCCACAAACCACCCCACAACTTCATATATACCATTCGGTCACTCTTTTGCGGCTATTCGGTGACTACTTGATGAGGCTATTCGATGACTACTTGATGGGGCTATTCGGTCACTATTTGGTGACCGAGGGCCCGAAGAGAATGGAATTAAAAACGGGGATTCCATGTAGTCAGAATCCTTCTCCAAGCATGCCTTCAGCAAAACCAAAGAATCCAGAAGAACTACCTAAAGAGGTGCGCCTAGATCTCGCAATTGACGAGTATAAACAAGCCTTCTTAGTCTATCATATGAGCTTCGAGTCTATGGAGAAAAAGCGTAAGCCTTCTGCTAGATCAATTGTAAAACAGACGACGTATCATTGGTAAGACTCAGTCTCGTCAAGAGGCCCATGAAAGCGAGCAACGACTGAGTGACTTGGAGGAGAATGCTCTGAAAGCATGGATCTTACAGGTAGCGGAGTGGGGCTGGTCATCAAGAATCTCTCAGGTCAAGTTTATGGCTTCTGAGCTTCTTATGGACAAGGGGGACTATCGTGAGCTAGGTCCTAACTGGGTTTCACGCTTTTTGAGTCGTCATTCGGAGCTGCGAAGTCGCTTTTCTCAGCCATTAGATAGAGATCGTGCTGAGACTCATGATTCAGAAAAGCTGATGCGGTGGTTTCAGCTTGTGGAATCGACTATTTAGAAGTACAGTATTCAGCAGAAAGATGTGTACAATATGGACGAGAAAGGATTCGCAATTGGGGCTGCTGGAAGGTTCAGGGTTGTTTGTCACAAATCTAACTTGCAGATATACAAAACCCAGGATGGAAATCGAGAGTGGGTGTTCTTGATTGAGTGTATCTCAGCGGATGGAAGACTTTTGAGACTGTTCATTATCTTCAAAGGGAAGCGTCAAATGAAGGCGTGGTATGATGTCTTGGAGGACGAGGATTCTTATATTGCTTTGAGCGAGAATGGCTGGACAAACAATGTTTTAGGCTTGGAGTGGTTCGAGAAGTATGCCCAGGTACTGTCCTTTTGTATATGATTTTGACTGATTTTGACTGATTTCTCCAGGTGCTTTGAGTCACAAACTCGAAGGACTCTCAAGGGCAAATATCGACTTCTGATATTTGATGGGCATGCATCTCATATCAGTAACAAAGTCATCACCTTCTGTATCGACAATAACATCATTCTTCTGTGTCTCCCTTCCCATTTCACTCATATTCTTCAGCCATTAGATGTTGACTTTTTTCAGCCCTTAGCAACAGCGTATCGTAAGCATTTAGAGAAGCACATCAATCTTGTCAGCGGAAAGAGTTACTCAATGAACAAATCAGACTTTATTGTCTTGATTCAAATGACGAGAAAGAATGCTGCAACGGAAAAGAACATTAAGTATTCTTGAGAAAAGAGTGACTTATTCTCAATTAAGTCACAAATTGTGCTTGACAGAGTGGGACTGAAGATATCAGAACCTTCGAAATCGTCACCCCCAGATATGACAGTCATAGCTTTCAATGGCGATTCGATTTCTGTGACCTTTACATCAAGAAATGTGAAGCAAGTGAATCAGCTAGTTCAACGAATCAAGGCTGAAGATCAGGATCCCGAACTCTCAGAAAAACTTGATAAGGCATGCAGCTCTGCTCTAGCCTTCAGCATCTTACTTCAGAAAACGAATAATCAGCTTCTTAAGGCGAAGCAAAGAAAAGAAGACAAGGTCAAGCGTGAATAACAACATTATGGGGAAGCAATGATCATGAATCTCGACGTTGTACAGCAATGAAAGGATAATCTGGCTGCAAAGCAATAGGTGAAAGAAGATAAGCAATTCGAGCAGCAATTCAGAATTATGTGTCGTCTAGGGTCTGAGATTTTTGAGAAAAGAAGAGTCAGAAGTTCAGTCAAAAAGAAGGCCACTGCATCACGCTCTGTCTCGGGCCCATTAACATCTCTGGTGCTTGATCCCCCGGGACCCTCGACGCCCTCAAGACAGCAACAATCACAGCGAGGGGGGAGGGGTGGAAGGGCTGGAAGGGCTGGAAGGGCTGGAAGGGCTGGGAGGGGTGGTAGAAGGGGTGGTAGAGTTGTTACAGTGGTAGAAGAAGTAGAAGAAGAGACTCGGGTATCAACTCGTGGAAGACTCATAATAGCCAAAAAACGATGAAGTAGCTGTTGGAGATATTTATTTAATCTATTCGTAAAATCTAGTCTCTTTCAACATGACTGTGCTGAGTTGCCATACAATTTTGGTAGAATGTTGGTATTTTGATGTTCCTCGGATTTATCGGATTTTAAAGTGGTGCACTTCCCGGAATGGTGCACTTCCTGGTGAAACCAAGTAGAGGGTAAGCGGGACGAGTCAACGTCGTAGCGGAGAAAGCTCCGCCGCTCTGGCGCTAGCTCGAACGAAGCTAGCGGGTCTCTCGTTCAAGGAATCCTTTTCATTCATTCTATATCCAGTACATGGGCACTTAGGTAGTCTATTTATCACATAGTCATGCCTCACAAGTATCCAATTCTCTCTCTTTCAGTCTCCTCACCCAACTACCTTTTCCCTCCCTTCTTCTTCCCCGCCACGACCTTAAAGCTCGAGTTGGTTTCCTCTTTGGGAGCCTGAGGCCCCTTCTTCGCCACCTCACTCCACCCACCGCCGCTTTTATTCTCACTAGCATTCATAGGAGATGAGAACCCCGGAGTAGAAGCAGAGTCAGGAACGACGCCACGGTCAGCAAGTTTGCGGCGGCGGACGAACTCCTCCGCGAAGCGGCGACCGTCAAGTGTTTGGGAGGAGGCATAGATGGAGTCAGAAATAATGTCGGCTTCAGGAGGTAGCATGAGTAGTTGGGACACAAAGTCGTCGACTAGGGCTCGTTAGTCGTAGTGCCAATTCAGGGCTAGTGAGGGTATCTACCATTCATGTTCGAATTTAGACCTTTGCTCAGAGCGCTCTTAGTCCACCTCTGGAACTCCTGGTTCGCAATTTGTTGGTTGCCAGGTCCCTTCGTGGATGTCGTTACGATCGACTTAGACTTAGCGGCCGGCGCTGAAGGCTGCACAATACCACCGCTCGCAGTTCTCGTGCTCAGACTTGGAGCTGATGTAGTAGGTGTCTTCACTTTACCACTTGCGCCCACGGTAGTCCATGCAGCACTTGAGGTCAGAGGAGTTGGGACGCTGGCTTTACTTGCCAATTCGGCATAGCGTTTCCCACCTGCAAGAGCCGCAGTGGCAGTAGCATTTGCAGCAGCACTGGCAGCAGCGGCTGCAACTGCGCGGTTTTTTCGGGCCTCTTCCTCTTTCTGTATCTGTGCTAACGTTTTCTTGGCTCCTGCGACGGGTGTTGCGACTACGGACTTACCAGCTGCTGGCTTTGCCCAAGGCGAGGCGCCAGTAGTGGTGGGAACGGCAGGCGAGATGCTGCTTGCCCAGTTGGCGGACGACGGTAAGCCTGGCGCTGGTGCAACAGGCTGATTTTGTTGACTGAGACGCTCTTGCTCGGCTAAAGCTCGTCGGGCAGCGACTGCACTCTCTTCTTTTTGAGCTGCATTCTTAGCTTCCATCGCTTGGATTTCCCTTAGTGAAGGCCCTTTCGAACCTTCAGCTGGCTCTTTAGCCCATGGCGCGAGGGCAGCGCCGAGCGTCTCAATTGAATCGGCTTGGGACGGGGTTTGTGACTCAGCATTCAAAGCATCTGCAACGCTCTGTCTGTTTCTTTGTGGGGTTGGAGCTGGCATTGGCGAAGATGACTGAGGTGGAGGGAAGGGTTGAGGTAAGCCAGGGTGAACTTTTGCCCATGGCGATTCAGGCTGGGAAGCGGGCTGTTGCTTGGCGGCGGCTTTCTGAACCTGCTCGGATAGAGAGAGCGGCTCATGTTCGTTGTGATTTTGCTGTGAGAGGTCTTGATATTGGTGGCTTACGTCGAGCAATTGCTGTTGTCCTGCAAGATCGTGATCTGACGTCTGGCGATTCACACGACCACCGATTGGACCTGGCGTTTGGAACTGCTGCTGCTCTTCTTGAGCTCTCAGCTGGTGATACTGCTCGAGTCGGTCCGCGGTTGTTCGCTGATCATCATTCCCTCGCTGCAACAGATCGTACTGCTCTTGCTCTCGTCGTTGCCGATCTCGCTCCTGTAGCATCGCAGCTACATGCTGCTGATGACCCGGATCTTGGGCATACATTGAATCACTGAATGGTTGCTGACTCCCACGTCCCATACCGAGACGTTCCATCAATCTTGGTAGATCCCCCTCACGTACCGAGCTCAACTGATCAGCACCTGCTCCTAAAGGGCCAGAATTCCTTGATAGTCCATCGAAAAAGCCTGGGACAGATCCGGGCGGTTGAATAGGTCCCTGGCCCGGAGATGGCTGGTAGCCGATAGGAGCACCAGGAGAAGTTATGCTGCCGTAGCTTGGCTGGCTTTGCAGACTGTGGGCACTAGAATGGTGATGGAGTTGCTGACCATGGACTCCACCCATGTGCTGCATCTGCTTGAGCATCACTTGCTGTTGCGCTAGGTGCTCCTTTTGTCTCGCCATCAGATACTGCTCCTCTTGCTTGCGTCTCTCCAAAGCATTCTGCTGTTCCGCTGAAAGAGTGGTACCGAAGCTAGGGAAGCTGCTTGCAAATGGGGGTTGCGCAGCAGATGGAGTCGTAGCGGGAATAGCGCCGGAAGCAGTAGTAGTACTACTAGGTATAGAAGCTGATGAGCCGTGAGGAATGCCAATTTGGGGAACCAGGAACGGTTCTCTTGAGTTTCCGATGCGCCGAATCAGTTGAGCAAGGGGTTCGTAATCAGCATCCTCGAGCTTCTTGACCTGAAGTTCGGGTGAGAAAAATCCCGCCTTATACCAGTCATGCATCTCAAGTCCAGACCAAGGCCCTTGAGTATTCCCTGAAGGGTCTCGATAGATCCATCGCATACGATCCGGCATCACCATCTGTCGTTGCTGGGAAGCAGGCATCTGGCTGGATCCGGTATCTTGTTCCTGAGACCGAGCGAAATAATTGCTGCCCGAAGGTCCGGCAGAGAACGGGGTTTGTACAGAAGCCGACATTGGCGCTTGGCTTGACGTGGTTTGACCAGCTTCATTGGTAGCGAAAGGCGAAGCGAGGCCCTGGAGACCACGGCCTCGGTTCTCTGCATTGCCAAAAATTTCATCCATTCCACCTCGTCCAAGGCGTGAGGATGTGTCCATGTCTCGCAATCCAAATCCAGGAGCATTGTGACCAGAGTCCCTCAGAAAAGCATCGCTACCGTCTCCAAACCCTTGCTCATGCCTCGACGTCTCCCCTCGCCCCTGGTCTTGCGTGGCATTTGGAAGCAAGGAGCCTAGCTTGCTGTTTCGATTGATAGTTCCCGTAGAAGCAGCACCAAAATGAGTCGAGCCACCAAGTCCACTCTGGCTTCGTGAGCTAAGATCAGCAAGCGATCCAAATGCTGAATCTCCGAAAGCCGCTCCGAAACCAGGCTGAGCCCTATTTGGGGTACCAATCGCGCCGGGGGCCGCTGACCAGGCCCCTGATCCACCGAGACTACCGAGCTCTCCTAACCCACCCAAGCTTGGAAACCCCCGTGAAGCGCCAGTGCTCGAGGTTTGGCTCCGATCACCTGTCTGTGTATCTAGCTGATTCTGGAATCCCCGAGCAGCATGACCGAACGGTCCAGCACCAGGATAGTGAGTATTGTGAAGTTCGGGCTCATCGGTATCAACATCTCCAGGAATGGCTTTCTCGCCCTCTGGACTTTGGTACGGGTTCGTGTTTGTTGGGCTCATCGGCTCGTTCGAGTGTCCCATTCCTTGATTGCGGCTTTGAGGAGTCTGTTGTTGAGCGTAGTCCCGACGCTGCATCAGTTCGCGGAAGGGAGGCATGTCAGAAGATAGACCAAGAGAGGAAAATCCAATATCATCGTAAGAAGTCTGACGGTCAGGATTCCTGTATCTGGAAGACTGCGGCAGAGGTGGACTAGCATCGTCGCCTCCCAGAGCTGCACTGCCTGTGCCACCAAAGTCCTCCTCGTCTCCATATAAATCTGCATGCGTATTCCTGGACAGTGCCGTGCGGTCACTTGCCCATTGCGCCTGTGTGGGTTCATTCGTTGACTCTGGCAAGCGTTCCATACTGTTCACTGATGCCTTTTCCTTCACCTTCAAACCCGTATCCTCAGAGCTTCCAGCACTCATCAGGTCTTTGAATCGACTCTGACCGCGGACACTGCCAAATCCAGACCTCTTTTCATCAGCTGTTGGAGTTTGGGCAGAGCCACTGCCAACGGCGAAATTACCGAAAGCTCCCATAGGCGAGAATCCTGCTGATGGAGAAGCGCCAGACCAAGGTGACGAGGACCCATTGATACCAGCGCTTACGGGCTGTGTGCTTGTCCTCCTCAATGAGCCAAAGGGCGAGGCCGTAGCAGCACTGGGCCCACTGATATCTTTGTCTCTGTCTTCCCTGTCTTCCAAGCTCGGTCCAAAATTATCCTTAAAGTCTGTTTTGCGTCGAAGCAAGGATGGTGGAGGTGAAGAGATGCTAGGTTCTTCTCTCAAAAACCTACTATTCCCAGTCGGAGAAGCCAATGAATTTTGCAAGAGATCGCCGCCAGATTCTCGACGTCGAGTGCCAGGACGTGCGGATGGAGAGTTGTTCATAACATTCTGAGATTGTGTGATGGAGGTTCGCCGGTTGACGTTCCCATTGTTCGGCGTACCATCCTTATTAACGTTCTGAATTGGTGGTTTCAGTGGCGAATTGACGGAGGTAGAGAATGCCTAGACTCCTAATCAACACTCATTGTTTCCATGCAACCAGGGTTCAATGTACCACTTTCTCCTCTTCACTCATCTCCTGCGCCGCTATTGGATTTACGCTACCCTCATGATCCCAGCAGATATCTGGTCCTGCGGTTTCCTTATTATCGTCTCTCTTGCCCCATCCTCCATTGCTTGTCCCGTTAACGGCACCTGGAGTCCAGCCATCGACAAAAAGGTCATTAACATTGGTGCTTGAAAATCCGTTTCTCTCCTGCGTCCTGAACAAGTCGAGAAGCTGATCCTTCGAATATCTGCTTTCAGTAGATGCGCCATTTCGATTAAAAGACTGATAGTTCGAGCTCATATGTGGGGGTACGTAGACGTTGGCGCTCGAGGGCGTAGAAGTATTGTTAGGCTGGCTGCTGTCTTTTTGCTGAGAGAAATTCGTTGCCACAGACGGTCGACGAAAGGTTTGGGTTGCGCCATTGGTGCGAGCGCGTGTCCTAGAAGGACATGATTGTTAGGATCATGCATGGTGGAGCGGTTACTGTGGCGCCGAGGGCAGCGACTGCTTCCGTGTCACGTACCAATCTCCGCTCCCAGTATTCCGGCCATTGGCTCCCCCTTCAGTTGACGTGTTCCCTGCCGCTGCCGAGGCAAAGCTCGAGGTGAATGGAGAAGGCATGAATGTAGTTCCGAAGTGGCAAGTAGTTGCAGCAGAAAGTCTCAAATTTAATGCAGCAAATCAAGCAAGCTCTTTTGTCGAAGGGCTTGGCGTAGAAGTTGGAAGGTTCCGTTGTGGCAGATTCAGGGATTACTAGTGGACATGAGTCTCTATGCGATCACTTTGCTAGCTGTGTCTTTGGGGATGATTCGCGAAGGCGGAGTGGAGAGGATTTGAAGTGATCGAAGATGAAGATGTTAGTTAAGAAGGAGGAGCCAGTAGGAAAAAAGGGCAGGATTCGACCAGTCACAGTCAAGCGTTAGAGGCGTGATGAAATGTACGCAGATGCGCGTTATCGGAGAAGCACACGACACTTGCGCGCTGGCAAATTAGACAATTGGATTCACTGATCAAGTACTCCGTATCAATTGACACTTCACTTAAGCAATCCTCTTCAAAAACATGTGGACTATAATGCTATTTCCCGTCCTCGAATAACAAACACCGCACCATCAAGTCTTTGCCGTCATACTCATTTGCTCTCTCCTTCCACACAATTGCTCTCATGAGGCAAATGAAGACCCAAGCTTCCCACGGCAACATGCACCTCAAGAAGTTCTCTTCCTAGGCATACCCTTCGAACGATGAGCCTGCCTACATGGAAGGTACGATAAGTCATTGGGTAGCCTGAGGATGCCTGATTGCCCAGGCGGGAGGGAGCATCTTCCGGTTTCCTGCAAACACTATATGATCTGCTTTTCTGCTCCGGTTTCCTGCAAACACTATATGATCTGCTTTTCTTGTCTGCTGCTTCTTTGCTTCATATTTCTTAGTCACCTGAAGACATTAGACAATCATGCCCTTCTTCACTTGAAAGGTGCGGCATCTTCCTTTTTGACTATTTTCTTGCTACCAAAAATTCTGTAGAAGCAATTTTTCTTCTACTTACAATCAATCGAAAACGCTCATCATCGCTTCAACAATGTCATCAACAGATTAAAATATCTTTAGAAAGACCTTGAAAGTTCTCCTTTACACGATTGTGACCAACTCAGTTCTTGACTGTACCTCTTATCATGCCGCTGGGAGCAAGCTTGCTCATGAGAGGACTCGGTATGCGCGGCACTGACAAGTACATCAAAGACCAACAACGAGGGCGAAAAGTCACTGGGAACTACAATCGTCCAAAGGTCTTTCAGCACCATGGCGACAATTATCCCGTAGTTCCTCCTGAGCTCTATGGTGACGAGCCTTTCAAAATTCCTCCTGGTTACGTCGATTACAATACAGCTCTAGTGACAGAAAAATACCTAGATGATTCCCGGAGAAAGTCAGAGGGTCTCTCAGGGGACTACGTCTGGCGTCTATTTGAATACGACCGATCACGATGGCCGCTTTATGGATTCATCAGCCCCTACAAGAGCGTTCGAGGGCGCGCAACAAGGGATGAACAGGAATTCAGACTCTGGCACCATTGGCATCCTGTTCGAGATAAACTCCAAGAAAGAATGAACGAGGAATCTGATGAAGGATATGACAGCCCATACAATCGCATCGACAACGATGCACAACTGCGTGGCGTGCTGCCCGGAGCCGATAGATATCTCGCTCGCAGACGTGGCCAACAGTCATACGGACAGCGTAGAGGCGCCGTTAGTTATAACCGCCCACGGCATCATCAACGCGGATACGTTGATTATCGAAATCCAATCTACCGCCCACCATATCCTGATTATGACACGAACCTAGTCCAGCGAGGCACAGAACGCCCTCCACAAGGGCCGCACGATATTCGCAGAGACAGAAATCCCCGGCGACATCCTCCAACTAGAAGGCTCCGAGGCCCCAGAGGTACCGGCCACCCACAGCATCCCCCATACGGAGTTCTCGAAAACGAAATGCGACAAGGACGATTTGGCCAGCCTGCTGGGGACTATTATCCAACCAGGCCGAGCGGAGGGAACCATGTGATCTACGACCATCGCAACATCTTCGACGATGATGTAACCCCCTTTGTCCCCCGCCGCCCACACCCCCATCATCGCCCCCATCCATTACATGAGGAAGGCGAAGACGAAGACGAAGAAAGTACCATGAGTCAACACTCAACCGGAAGCTACGTTCGCCGCCCCTCTCCAGAAATCGTCTATCCAGTCCCAGCCCCCTACCATGGTCGGCCCCTCGGATATAATAGCCGCCGCCACGGCCGCCACGAAGGGGACATCGACGATGAAGACGGGGAGGACGAACCGTTCCTTGGGAGGAGGGGACGTATGGGCCGTAGGAGAGGTGTTTACGGTATTGGGCGTGAGGGAGGGCGGATCAGGGTTGGGCCCAGAGGTTATGATCGGGAAGATTTGGGTTTTGTGCTTAGTGGTGATGAGGATGATCTTTATGATGTCTGAGATGGTGCTTCTCCTTGCTAGGTGCGGTTTGATCGTGAGGACGATGATTGTGGTGTCTGAGATGTTGCTTCGCTTTACTTCTTTAGTGCGTGGTTACTGATGTCCTAACGAACAATGAAGCTACGATTCAGTCAGTCCTAGGGAATTTCCATCCTTCATAGGCGCTTTCTCCCTATTGAGCGATGAATTTGCACTGCTGCCCTTGTTAATTCTGCCAGGGGTGCTTATTGAGCCTCTTGGTTTGATGATTATGAGGGTGACTTGCCAAAGTTTCTGTTGATGTGAGGCTTGGCGAAGCCAAGAATGGTCACATCAGACTCGAACGCTCCAGCTTTGCCAACCCATGACTGATTCTAGATTTCAATGACGAAAATCACCGTCCAATTCTCGAGATTATATTAAAGGTAGATTGCTCTGACGGTTGTATCTTTCTTGCCACACTCTGAAACCTATCAAAGCAAAAAAACTACCAATATACAAACACACATCACTCCATCCTGCATCTTAAGCCCTCCTTCCTTCCTTCCTTCCATTACCACCACCGCCACCACCACCCTCCATCTCCAGCCAACCGACCCCCTCAATGCGTGATGATAACCTTCCGCCCCACATACCCTGCCCCATCACCCTGCACCAGATTCTCAAACATCCAAAGTCCCACATCCTCCCTACTAATCATATACCCCACCACCGGCTCCTCCTCCGTCCCGACCTTAATCTTCTTCGCCCCCTGCGCCTTCCCGTTTGTCAACAGACTCGGCCGCACAATCACAAAGTCACCCGTCTGTTCCACGATCGTCTTCTCCATATTCCTCTTATCCTTGTGCGGGTTCGCCAAAAACCAGTGATACAAGGGCGCGAGAAGAAGCGGGACATCGCGGGGTCCGTTCGACACGCCGGTGGTGGAGAGGGCTATGAAGAGGGGTTTCTTTCCGGAGGCGGGTGGAGAGAGGGTCGGGAGCGCGGAGAGGACGTTGTTGGCTGCGGTGGTGCAGACAGTGATCTCGGGTCCCGTTGGGGGAACGCCAATGCCGGAGATGATGATGTCGGCCGTGCGGCCGTTGAGAGTTAGGGTTCCTTTGCAGTCTTCGGCGTTGAAGACGTCGCCTGTAGAGATGGTGAGGTGGGCGTCGATGGCGGATTGAGGGACGCCTTTTTCGAGAAAAAGGGCGGTGAGTTTGGAGGGAGTGCGGACGACTGTTGTGTGATCAGGGGATGAGTTGAGTTAGATTGGGAGGGGAGAAGCTTACGAGCCGTGCAATCATAGCCAGCTTTGAGAGCAGGCACAAGTGCTGAGATAGTGCAACCGCCAGTTGCGCCATAGAAAGCGATGAGAGCCTTACTGTTTACCGTTGCCGTTGCTGGTAATTCAGTATTGCTCAAGGGACCCGGAGTGTTGGCAAATCGAAAAGACCTCGGGGGAGGGCGAAGGTATTTGGCACTTGAGGACGTGAGATCCAAGACTTTACTGTATCTGGATGATGGCGTGGACAGCTCGTATTCTTGGAAACCCTCATTTCCGCTGGAACAGCGACACTTTTATACACGTCGCCATGACGGCCTCGCAGCAATGTCGCTGCCATTGTCGGACACGACAGTGTCTATTTTCAGTCGAATATTTCGTAAAGAGTGAAGGTCAGTGAGAATGGAGATCGCCCTTGACTCTGCGGACTTTCGGGCTGACTAGGCACCTAGAGTAGGCCGAGCTAGTGTCGGAGCAATATTAGGCCGTCTTGGCACGTAGTACCTTCATGGATTCAAGGAGCTTTCATTAGCAATGTCGCCCCATTGGCGCAGAAGAAGGGCTAGGAGAGCCTATATACTGAGCCTATAATCGCTGATTATCTGGATCACGCCTGAAAAAAGTGCTTGGAGGCCTTTGGAGGGTGTGTAGGGTACGGCACCGGCAGAAAGCCTAGCTTCGGCCATGTAGGCTGGTGATCATGGCCACAGTACTCCCCAGGCCGGGGGAAAATATGCTGAGCTGTCGAAGAGGTCTTGGTCGTTGGCTTGACCTCTTTCCAGCTGCTGTGTGCTCGCCACTGAGTCGAAGGCCTAAGTAGTGACAGGTGCACATCCGCAGATATTGTGTTCCAGGTGAAGCCACCTCACGGTGAGTTCATCTTGGAGTACGATACGCATTTCCTACCTATTCTCCGGCATGCGGGACAAGATATCATCAGCTACGATAGATAAAGCTTTGCAAAGATTTTCAAGCTTTGGTTCAACTTCTAGGATTGATGAATTCAGACGGAATAGGAACCAGGCGTCTACATATATATATGAAGGAGGAGCGAAGGTCTACAAATCGAGAGCACAGGCAGAGGACTGCTCGTTGAAGTGGAACGACGATTCCGAACTCTGTTTACATATAGGCACGAGGCCGGGCTGGAATTAAAAATGTGCCGAAGTCCTGAGTCACTTTGTAGAGCAGCGGCGGCAGTGCATGCTTTTTCCGATATTGGTAGTCGAGTCTTTCTAACATGGCTCACGCCGCACACCCGACGAATCTCGACGAAGTCTTCACTCAGCCCGGCCGATTCTTGGTGACCCAGAAACACTGCTGCTACCGCTCCAAGAGTGTCTTGATAGCGAAAGGAAATGCTTCTGGATGCTACCGCAGCGCCGCCTAACTCTTGTCCTCAATGTACTCCGTACCGGCAGACAATATACAGTTAAGTCTGTATGAGATCGTGAATAGAATCCAAAGTATCAGGAGCGTTGCCAAGAGGGCAGGGGAACGCCTCACAGGGATCGGGTGCGTTAAAATTCAGATTGGTAGGTTTCGGGCAGTACCAGCCGCCGTCATTATAATATGTCTGGGCAAGCGATGGCCAATTCAACACGTAGTTGTCCCAATTTTTCGCCAGGAACCAGACGTTGCTCGAGCCATTGTTCACGGAGATTGTGGGTCTGTTCTTGCTGGAGATCACGTCGTAGATGAGACATCCGACCTGATTCCAGCCTCCCATTCCCGAGTTGCTGGCGCCGGGGTAGAGGGTACCGTTCCCGGGAGCGGCAAGGCTTGAGGGCTGCCATGCGCTTCCGGGAACCATGTCGACGGTTGCTGTATCGGGATCGTACGAGGCGATCATGTCTAGGCCTGCCAGATGATCAGTTTGGGACGGTCAACGGGCTCTGGAAACATACAGCCGTAGTAAATTCCTCTGAGTACATCCAAGCCGTTGATCGAATTATCACCAAGCGGATCCAAGATGTCCATATTTCCGTTCGCGTACGGATAGTTAGAGACGCAACCAGGCGCATAGGCGACATTGATAATGAGATCCACAGTGACTTTGTTGGTTGGACATATCATCGTCGTATTCAATGAGTTTGGTCCCATCAGCCCGCCCGTGGGCCAGGTTGGATTTGGGACTTGATTGTAATTAACGGTTGCTTGAGTGCCAGGCGTCGAGAAACTTATAAGGCAACTCTCGAATTCCGTATTTGATCCATTTTTGGACCCAGTTTGGGTATTGGGATATTGGCAACCTGAGTACCAGTAATTATCAGGTCTACACGTCGCCCCTATCTGATAAGGAAACAATGCGGCGGACGCCCAGGTTGCGAGGGAGCCCCATATCTGATCAGCTAGCACATTGAAGGCAAGGTCCTCGAGGTTAGAGTTCTGCAACGTGTCGACGTAGCAGGAGCAGCCGGGCTGTTCTCACACGTTAATTTATTGCCCTTCTAGTTCGAGCTACCGCACTTACGTTTGTCGTTGTGCACTTGCCAGTGGCGTTATTGACACTGTTACAATCATCACAGGAGGGCTGGAATACAGTCAGCAGAGATATATTGGGGGCAAAGAGTATCCAAATATTCACCATGTCTTGTACGGATGGGCATGTGATGCACGGACAGTTTTCCAACCAGACACCGGTACAGATATTGTTGGAGTTTCCAGCGCACAAAATAGACGAACAATTGTAAGGTTGATCTGAGGGAGGGCAGATCGGCTGGGAGGCGTACTTCCCCTTGGTGACTTGGAGAACGATCTGAGTAACACCGCTGCTCAATTGAAGTTTACCCACAGCGTTTGAAGCAAGTGGTAGCAGGGCGAGACCGAAAGAAATGAACCCTGCTATAAGCCATCCTTGTTGAGATAAACCGGGGAACAGCAGGGGGAGTAGTGTGTCGGCTGCGGCTAGAAACAATCCAAACGCTCCAGCCACTCTCGGATCTTGGAATAGGGGGACGAAGTCCGGCACCCAATCGTTGGCAATTTCTACAATTTGCGTCCGGAAAGTACTTATAAGGCCATTTGGGTTCATGAGACCCTCAGCGTTGTCCATAAGTTCATCGGCCAGACATGAAGCCTCAGAACTTGTATCAGTATCGTCTCTCTCAATCAATGGTGATATACCAGTGCAAGTGGGTGCCGGGCTTGCCATGGCGGTCTCGGCACTCAGAAGAGCCGGCATGTCTGTTGCCTGAATCTGGAACACGAATTGGTTTGAGGAGTCGGATATCAACAATCCAGTCCCGCTAGACACCCAGTCAGCTATGTCATCATTGCACACATCAGAGACGGAGCTGCCTCTCTCGATGTTAGTGTACATACCCAAACGAAGCCGAGGTTGTGGGGGACGGGTTGAATGAGGTTAGCTCTGTCGAACTGATAGTCATGGCCTTTGTATCGCCCGGGGTGGTTTCAACTACGATGACGTTGACGCCGGTTGCCGTTGATAGGGCCGCCATGGACGCTATGACGCTTGATGGGTAGAGTATCATGCCCACAGGTTTGGGATCTTGTTCATTATTGAAGCCCTGTGTAAGTATGGCTGTTACTATACCGTACGCAGCGAGAAACAAGGCGAAACCGGCTATTGCTACAGGAGCCAAGCGTTTCTGTAGATCAGGCGCCTGTTCTTCTAGAATCTCTACAAGGCTTTCAATGCATGCCGGGTCGCTAATGTCATTCGGATCGCATGCTGTCTTGTACCTTGCCAACAGATCTTGTTGCGTTGCCTCACCGAAGACAACGGTAATTCCACCCGCTGGTATTTGTTGAATGTCGTTATAGTTGGTTGGATAGATGACATAGCCAGTACCGGTAGGAGTCGAGAAAGTAGTCTTTTGCAAGTTAGACGGAGACCACACGGGGTTATCATTGCTTACTTACTGTTGTCTCTGTCTGTGTGAAAGCTGAGAGCGGTCCCACATCCATAGTGATAGTTCCCCCGTCAGCGGCCAATTTCATCGCGAATCTGTTTGCGGTGCTATTTCCCAAACTACTGGAAGTGGTATTTGCGAGCGCATTGGCATCAATGGTCAAGTTCCCAATACCTCTTCTCTGCGGGAATGGCGTGGCTTGTGGCAATGACAAGGCATGGGAGAATGCCAAGGCATTGCAAATAAGAACAAAGTAACTCGCGCAACGCATCATCGTGAAGGGCAGGAGCAACTTTGACAGCTCTGTGATGCGAGGTGCGGAGAGGAGAATATGGAAGGAGGCGACAAACGTAGAGCGAGCGCGAACTGTAATGTATTTGTGTCAACTACATGCACCCAGAAAGCTTCATGGAAACACACATGAATGATATTAGCAAAGGTCTGGATGCAGTCTGGAGGAGATTGAAATGAAGTCTCGTATTCAAGTACGGGACTGCGCCCTTGGAACATGAATAAGGTATCGTCATCGGTGTTGGGACAAAGGAGAGCTTTCCTGCCATGTCCTACCCTCAGCTACTTCAATTTGCAACATATCTTGACAGAAAGTATATTAAGTATTCCAGGACTGTCGATCAACCATGAAAACCTCGGGCTTTCGATAGGTACCTATTACAAATCTCAACAACAATGAGTAGATCTGGAAATGTATACAACAACTTTCTGATCTCCAACGCTGTTTGTCAAAAGTTTAGCGATGTAAAATTGTACTACCACTGTGCCTACCAATCTACAACATTATTTATTGTTGCTTCGTATCAGTCTACCGAATCGGAACACGTGGGAGAGAGCCTCTGTTTCACGAGCAGAATACGGGCCGCGAGCGTGTCGAAGCAAGCCACCAGAGCCGCAGTGGTTCGTAGAATAATAATACATACCCTACTATAGAATAATTACGCTCGGACCAGGAGCCAGTACCTAATTTAACTCAGCGGCAAAAAGACTGCAAATTCGGAAATTTGAGAGCCTGGTGGAGCCCTTGATAATTTTCTAAATGAGAGGACTCTTTCCGCAAAGATCAGACGACATTATTCATTACTGTATATTATCGAATTATTCCATTTGTTCAAGTCCGGTTTTACCTTAAAGTACAGTACCTAAGGTACCTTAAGGTAGGTACTCGTAGAGTAAGGTAAGCTAAGGTACTAGCTCGCTAAAAAACCAACCATGCGGCCACGAGCCACCGCGTGTTGGGTCCGCTCTCAAATGAGTTGGTATGGGAAGCAGGCCAATCCACCCCATTAGAGTCAATCATAATGAATGGCACATCGTCTTCTTCTCCTTCCATTTCAAATAACTTTCTTCACCTTTAACCCCGTCGGCATCGAAAATCTATATCATGATCTCGCTCTACTTTGCGCTGACTTTTTTCCTGGCGCTCCGACTGTCCGAGTGCGGCATAACCTATGATCCAGACTGTGCCGACCGTATGTTACCACCTCGCGACGCTGTGCCCAATGACCATATTATTGAACACTGTGCAGTGCAAGACGCTTTGGAGGTTAGATTTGGAAAATCCAGGGATAGACTTGTTGCTCTGTCCCAGGAGATGCAGGCACTCATTGACCCCACGGAAAGTGCACCAGGAAACGTGGGGCTGAACAAGTCGGCTCTCCTCCTCTTTCCTCTCGCCAATTTCTCCACCGTCGCCAAATCCACTGAGGCTGTCGCAAATATCATTACATTCAGTTATGCAGCCCGAGGATGGCGACCTAGTATGACAGAGAGGGACATTGTAAGTTTACTTCAAGTCACTCGCTCTACGGATCGACTTTGCACTGACCTCGGGTTCAACGAGTCAGGTCGTACGCTGCTCTAATAAAGGCATAATCGATAAGGGCAAGAAGACTTACCTCGACAACGAGACTTTGGACATCTCAATTGCTCAGGATCCAGCCAACGTTGCAGGTTGTTGGGAGGAGAATACTTTGGAGGCATACGTGACTGTATCGCCCACGGGCTATCCCTCCATTATTCGTCTATGCAACACGTAGGATGCCTCTCTTCTCAGGTTCGCCTTTACACTTGTGATCGAAATGCCCTAAAGACCTACTAGATTCATTGATCGAGAATTTGCAAACTCGGCGACGGCTCCTGTCAGAAAATGCGAAGAAATTATTACCGCTCTTACGCTAATGGGCTCGACCCAAAAGAAAGTCGTCGATCTTGCTGTCCGAGAGGATCCGTATTATGTGTACACGCGCGCGGTAAGTGCTCCTATCTGACTTTCGTAGTGTTGGCTAATCTGTGAGAAACAGTTGCTACAGACCGTCTCGAGCAACTTGGACAATGGCGGATTACCTCGGAGCCGAAACCCATTCAAAAAACTGCAAGCTATCATAACCCCAGCCACGGACGGTTGGACAGCGTGGCGCGGGAATTTACAAAACAAGCTCGTCGTCCCTGCCGCGTAAAGTAACCAACATCAAGAAGATCGAATTCGTATTGACGTTTCTGCAGCGTCGCAGCCCTTTGCACCCTGATGGAACAGCAGAGATATTGTAAAATGAGACCAAATGAAGGTAAACCAGAAAAAACACGTGATGTCCAGCGCTTCATGAAAATTTACTAACCATTGCTCTTAGACGGTTCATTTCAGCCATCCCCAGGTACTCAGGCAGAGTGGAATAGATGGGTTTCTGCCGCAGATCCAGATTGGGCTTAGGGCATTTAGTATAGCAGCTTGGTAGTAGAAGTTCTATTGCCAAGTGAGGTCTCCAAGGAGGCGCGGATTGAAGCGGAGCCAGGCCGAGTGTATTCGTAAGCAGAGATAACAAGATGTGATAGTCTCGCTCAATCTCGATTCTTCATTAGAAGCCTTTTCGCGGTCTCTGTCACGGTACTCCAAGGCCGCCACCCGACTGAACCCAGCGGGGCTTGGTACCGCATATGTTTGCGAGCAGACCACATAGAATAATCAACATTTTTTCACCGCACCGTAAATTGATGACATGGCCAAATTTGTTCCTTGCAGTCTCATACCTTGGGTGAGCCCTTTCTATCCATTGTCCATGGTAGAGCGCTGGGGCGATCCAAGAGACCAGTTCCTTAATAGGTTGTTCTGTAGTAAAAATTGCGATTTAGTACGAAATCACGAAGTGAAAGAGGAATGAATGGGTCAACATGATCATCCAACGCTCAGTTCGTTGCCTAGCAAGACCACGTCTGGCGTAGGCTTCCACAAGATGCCTGGGAATCTGAGGTACAGTGAAAGGGGAGAAGATTCTCCAAAATCTAGCGACACTGACAGATTGGGAACGAGCCAAGAAACAACGGTATGATGTGCAACCGAGACGGCACCTTACAACGTTTCTTGATTCAAAGTATGCTCTCGAGTGATGCACTTCGACTCGCTTAACTCCGATTAGTACAGTAGCCAGACAAGGCTCCTATCCTAGCCGAAAGATCAATTGTTTACGAAAGTCACACACATGGAGTCGAGCTGGAACCGTTTCACCACTCTAATTCAAACCCTATGTTACTTCACTAATGAGCGCGGTTTCATCAAGCTCACTGTCCAATTGCTCTAGAGGCATGCTCGAAACTTGGCTTGGCAGACCTTTCCACTTTGCATCGCCAACAGGAGACTCTAACGCAAGTGGTGGGGACAAAGGTACGACATACACAAAACGAGTTAGCCAGGAGTGTGCGCCATTCAAGTCGCTCTCAAGAAATTACCGCAGGCCCATTGCGTAGTAGAGGGGCGCTGTCAACGTTCACGAGCTAGAGAGATGTGATGAAATTCGAGGGCGGGGCTGACAGGCGATGGAGAAAAATTGGAGGTTTTCAGTGAGCATAAAGGCTCTCTTGATTGATGTTCCCAAAAGCCTATTAGATCAACCATCGCAATCCTTACGTACCGACACACTCGTCGGCGAAGCATGCCTCATTTCCTGTGCTTTCTCGTAGCTAATAACACAAGATTACCCGTCAACGCAGCCTCGTCGGGCACAGAGATAATACCTCATGCAAAAGCAGGATGATATTTCCACGGGGATAGATACCTGCACATCACATTCAACCGGAGATGCTTCCACCTTTCACAGTCGTATGGTCGCTTGGATCTATTGTTTCGGTCACTCATATTTTGCTGGTTGATGAGCAGGTGCAAGACGCCATTGTGGAGGAATGCTTGGCCGCGAAGAAAGGCGAGATTGGCGATTTAGCAACAGAGCGTCGGCAACGTTCAGGGCCATCGAAGGACCATTGAGGCGAGTATTGCAGTTGGTGATCATGATCCAATAGAACAGTCACGAGGCGCGAACGGAGGAGCGGACAGCTGCACAAGCTGCGAGCGAAGAAAGGGATGCGAAGGAAAGAGACGTTCCAGACGCTTTGAGCAGGGACAAGAACAGAGGAATTGAAAGATTTAGTCCACGGATCACCGGTTCGATCTCGATTATGCATGCACAAAGGGGCATAAATTGCACAAAGTCTAGGAAAACATTGAAAAGACCCGAATCGTATCTGCTAATCAAAAGCTTGAGAGACTCTTGACTGTCCCGAAAGTCTATAGTACGGTCTTTGAATTTGGTCTACAACTGAGAAGTTGAAGCTCGAGCGGGCCTCTTACGACTCTGATGAGCACCTCGGTGGGCGCACTACTCGCTTCAAGCTACAGAGATATTACTGGCAGTACTTTGGTCTGCTCGTGCTGTCTCCACAAATGTCCGTCTCTTCAATAATAATATAAATACCCATAATATAAATACCCATAATATATATGGTCTGATGCTGGCAAACAGAAGCGAGAACAGCATGAAAGTCCAGTCAGAAATAAGGTAAGTTACAACATATCGAAGTCAATTTCACGGCAGTCGTCAACGGGCTCAACGGTCGCTCCTCGCTCCAATGGAAGAACAAGAAACTTTGAGCCGAACCTTGATGCGGCCTAGCTCTTCCGCCAGTCCTCCGCCAGTCCCCCGCCATTGGAATCGGTGCCCCGCAGTCGAACCGTTGCATAAGTACTTGAGTAGGTACCACCATACTAATACCGTATCCCTTCCATTCATCTTCTTCCTTCATTCTCCTCCACCCACTCGTCCTACCCGCGTCTTCAGTTTCTCCCAAGATTGAAGATGGTTTACGACATTCAACGCGATGAGTCGCACGACTCTGATCCTCGCTTCGAAACACCAGACCTACAGAAAATGCCCGCTGGAAGGTACATCGCCACGCGCTTCTCCACCTTGAAGCCGCCAATGAATAAGGCCCCGAACCCCTTCAAACTCCTCGCCATGCTCAATCTCCAACAATGGTTATTCTTCCTCGTCGGCTTTATCGCCTGGACATGGGATGCCTTCGACTTCTTCACAGTCTCCCTGACTGTGCCACAACTTGCAAAGCAGTTTGGGAAGGAGAACACTCAGATTACTTGGGGTATCACTCTAGTGCTTATGTTCCGATCGGTGGGCAGTATATTATTTGGTAAGATACCATCGTTGCCAACCATCGCAGCGTCCAGCTAACCTTTGACCCAGGTATTGCTGCAGATAGGTATGGCAGAAAATGGCCCTTTGTCGTCAACAACATCCTATTTATCATCCTCGAACTCGGCACCGGCTTCTGCCAGACCTACAAACAGTTTCTCGCATGCCGCGCCCTCTTCGGTGTCGCCATGGGCGGTCTATACGGCAATGCAGCAGCCACTGCTCTCGAAGACTGCCCAGAAGCAGCTCGAGGTCTGATATCTGGCATGCTACAACAAGGTTACGCGTTCGGCTATCTTCTCGCAACAGCCTTCGCTCGTGGCTTAGTGGATACTACTTCTCACGGCTGGCGCCCCCTCTACTGGTTCGGAGCTTGTCCTCCCGTCCTGATCATTATCTTCCGTCTCTGCCTACCTGAGACCGCTGCGTTCAGAGACCGAGCCGCCGTCCGCCAAGCCAGCGGCAATCTCACAAGTACGTTCCTTGCCGAAGGCCGGGTTGCGCTCAAAAAGCACTGGATCCTCTTGCTCTACCTTGTCCTTCTCATGGCTGGCTTCAACTTCATGTCCCATGGCTCCCAAGACCTATACCCTCTCATGCTAGAAAACCAATTCGAATTCTCTGCCAACGCTGTTACCGTCACTCAAGTCGTCGCGAACCTAGGCGCCATGACAGGTGGTACAGTCGTCGGCTACTCCTCCCAGATTTTCGGCCGTCGCTTCAGCATCATCTTCATCTCCATCGTCGGCGGTGCCTTGCTCTACCCCTACACCTTTACCAGCAGCCATAAGATTATCGCTGCAGCCTTCTTCGAACAGTTCTGCGTGCAAGGCGCATGGGGCGTCATCCCAATCCATCTCATGGAACTGTCCCCTGGTTCTTTCCGCACGTTTGTGGTTGGCACATCCTACCAGCTAGGCAACCTAGTCTCTTCCGCATCTTCAACCATCGAAAGCACCATCGGCGAACGTTTCCCTCTCTCACCCCTTATCAGCGCCAAGGGCGTTAAGACCAAGCGGTACGATTACGGTAAAGTCATCTGTATCTTTATGGGCTGCGTCTTCGCCTACGTGATCGTTCTTGCCCTTGCCGGACCCGAGAAACTTGGTCACAAATTCGGCGTTGCGCACGATTCAGATATGTATGATGCGGCGGGTGATGATGCCGTGGCGGCTGTGGTGCATAAGAGGGAGGGTATGGGCCATGATGCAGAGAAGTATGCGGGTGAGGAGAAGGCGGTGACCTCCAAGAGGGAGATTATTCCTTAATCATGGTTCAGCGGGCGATTTCTAAGCACGGATTCATGATCTGATCTCGATGATATATATAGTATACCTTAGCTTGCGAGCGAGGTTTTGTGTTCTCCCAGATATATGAACCGCTACTCGATCCAGACCAGGAGCATCTTCAAATTCATCCATGCCTTCGCGCTTATCTTTAAAAATACCCGTTCGTCAGCCAGGATTTGCAGTAATTCACGGGTCTCTACCCTGTAACAAACACTGCTCTCGATTCTACGAAGTCACATATACAAGCGAATGTAGCAAAGATCATAGTATATAGAGGGCAGAAATTCCAAGTAAATTTCATGAAGTCGGTTAAAAGAGACATGCAAGAGCTCCCCGTTCTTTCCATTATGCATGCTTTTGCGGTCTTAATCCGAGAAAGTCATCTCCTTCAGTGAGCTCTTTTGCCATTTTCACGTCCATCTAGATCTATCTCCCTGGGACGGGGTAGCTAGCTGACACACATACTAAAGATACAAGGCATTGTGAGATTCACATCTTACGAGTGGGCGGGCTCCGGTTCAAGCGAGGTGGTACGACGTATGGTATGGGACGCTAGCCGTTGCTATCATGGGTATGTGCGCATCGGATGGTAAGGATGGTTTCACATGTTGGGAGGAGAGTATATCAGCGCTCCTGTTCAAGGGTTGTCTGGTTTCTGGTCGGGCGTTGTAGATTGAGGGGCCTGTGGTTTTGTGGAGTGGGGTACAGCAGAGCTTACCTGCGGCGATGACGCAGTGATAACGGGCGAAGGAAGGGTCGAAGATACATGATGATCGAGCAGGCGAGGATAAAGGGGCTGCATCATGATTCGACGGGAGCTCGCTGAAGTGTAACAATCCTTGATCGCATTGCTTGATGAGCGCACTGCACTCGGACAGACACTAGAAATTCCCGTATACATGGGGTTTGTTACTTGAGGAATGGTTGGTGTGCCAATACTTCGGGCCTCATCATGGAGTCAACCGGACCTTGCACCCATTCGCACTCGCTACTACCAAGGTGACGGTATGCTTAGGATGATCTCGCTGACCTACGGATTCTTCTCCTTCGTCTGCTAATTCGATGTTGCGGAACATTTGCAAAAGGCGTACGATTGTATACGAAGCTTCCAAGAAAGCAAATTCCTCTACCAGTAAAACGTGATTAGTATCCCATCTCCAAGGAAAGTTGTGACCAGAAGGGAGTTTATACTCACGCCCAAGGCAGACTCTCGGACCTCCATTGAAAGGCAGATATCCCCAACCAATGTTCCTCAGATCGGGCGCTTTTCCAGAGTTGGGTTCCCACCGATCAGGGCGGAACTGATCTGCGTCTTCGCCGTAAAGATCTTTGCGGCGGTGCATGGCGTAAACACTATATGAGACAGCTTCACCTTTACGAACAAAAATCGGAGACGATGCATCAGGGCCTCCTCCGACCGGGAGGACGGTTGCTTTCATAGCTTGACGCATATTGATGGGTACAGATGGGTACAAGCGAAGTGCTGTGAAGTATGAGCTAAATATTCTCTCTAAGTGCAAGTCCACGATCATTGGATTACTGACCTTCGTGAATCACGTTTGCTAGGTACTTCATGTCCTTCAGCTCATCTTTGGTTGGGAGATCTTTTGCTTTGTAGCTGGGAAGTGCCAAGCATTCAGTACGTAGGCGTTGTTGAACCTCAGGATACTGAGCGAGTAGTCGGCTGTCCGAAGAGTCAGCGCCATACTGAGACGTACCAGAAGACGGGGATTCCACACTCACAAAGTCCACGAAAGAAGACAAGCGGTGGTATCCCGGCCTGCTAGGAGGACGTTGACCAGCTGGTCCCGTATAACTTTCGGATCTCTAGTCCTCGTAATGAGGGCGTCGATGAAGAGATAGTTGTCTTTTTCTTTCTCGAGCCCAGAGGACCTTCCACCACCTTTCTTATTGAGCGCATCTGCAACAATGTTGTCCACGAAGCTGTGCACGAAATCGCAGGCAGCTCTGAATTTTTTACCACCAAACAGCCAGTAGAGATCTCCAAGGCGACCGCGAACGGCGAGATAATGCTGTCCCGTATCGAAGGCACTTGCAAAGGCAAGGCCTAGTTTCCCACCTTGATCTTGTAGGCTATTGGTTGACGTGCCAAGGACAGCTGCGGTAGTCACGTCCAGAGTGAGAAGGAAGAACAAGGGCTGCAGGTCCACGAAGTCTTCTTTGGTTGGCTCACTGGCTCGCTCCAGGAGATTGCCGACTGCCTGTTTGATATGGGTGAAGTACTCCGTCCGATGATGGTTGAAGATAGGTCGTAGTAGATCTCGAGATTGCTTCCATTCGGCACCATTTTGGGTGAATATTCCATGCCCAAGTAATGGGCGGAAATTCTGCTCGCGGGCTCCTAAGGTGAAGTCTGGCAGAGTTTAGGCGATGCTTGCTATGCATGAAGTGAGGGTTGCATACCTTTGAATTGTGTACTCAGTAAGACTTCGATATTCTCTGGATCCACCGTGTTTATCGAGCGTAAACCAAACAAGAGTTGCGCGTGCGTGTACCCTGTGTCCTCAAGAATAGAGATAAAAAATCCCAGTATTTGTTTGGCATTGTCTGCTTTGATGCATTTCACGAGCAGGTCCAGTGAGAGAGGCCATTTTCCACGCAATACCGGTGGAGACTGACATTTATGCTGGGAAGACAGGGCCGCTTCCTGGTCATGGGTTAAGATAATGTCTGATGGGGGAATTTAGGTCAGGGTACGTACCAAATGACGTTCTTCACGCCGACGTAAGAACGATCTGAGGACTATGAATGCAAGAGGTATGCTGAGTGGGAGTAGGATTCTGGCAATCAATCCATAGTTCGCAAAAATCTGCTGATCATCCATGACTGAGGTATTATGAAGGCCTCACGCAACAAAGGGTAATAGCGAGAATTCCTCAGAACGCAGACGGTCATGGTCGAGGCCAAGGAAACAGCGTCACAGCTCACAACGCGAAGTCTCTCGTTCGCAGCTTGAGGAAGGTGAGCCAGATATCGCAGATGTAGGCTCTATCATGGCTGGAGTGGCGAAGCAGAAGCAAAGAACAGTGTATCTCGTACTTGATCAAGCAAATGTGAGGGAGAGATAGATCATGCCCATGGAGGGAAAAAAGGAGCTTGATGGCACTAGATCAAAACAGGAATAGCGGACATGAGATGCATCTGTTGCAATATTTGTGACGGATAGATAGGTAGTTTGCTGCTACGTGAAATGTCTGACTATGTACAAGCGATACTCTAGGGCTGAGTAGTGCAATTCCAACAGCATCCCCACCACTACGAGTAATGTAGTCTCTCCACGATGTCTCATGCAGCCTTGATATCAGATTATTGTCCCTGGGTAGTTTTGATCTATTGCTATAAAGCATGATTCTCTGCTATGTATGTAATCTCTTTAGTTGATCTTCGCCAGAGCCACCGCGGCTGCGGTTGCCTTGTAGGCTGTTTTGCTACGGTAACATCACCACCCTCACACTCTCACCCCCGCAACCCCGGCACTTTGGGCCCATAGACCCGCCTGGATGCCGAACAGCCCAATCGAAATTGCATTGTGGATTGCGCTAAAAGATGGCTGCAGAAAGTGCACATGGGGCGTGCGGACACATATCAGGGCAAAACAGGGCGTAAATATCATCTTGTCTTCATTCAATTCAAAAAATAACTGGTTTGACTTGCAGTCTCAACACTACCTTAGCGACACGTCAGCAAGTACCGAGGTACCGTCCTCCAGAACCTTTGCATATTTGAGCAACGAATGATTGCAGATGATTGCAGTGGATGGCAAGTGATCGACACCATTCGGGGCTTATCCGGCGATCCTCCATGCACATACCTAATAAGCCTCTGCGCTCAAATAGCAGCCGCCAACCGAACTTATCACTATCATGCCAACAGGCCTACATTTCGTGCCTTGAAGAAATGCATCATCCATGGCGGACCCTTTCTCTGTCTTTGCAGCAACAGCCGGTCTGATCGACGTCTGTTTACGCTTCGGCTCTTATCTCTACAACGTGCAGGCAGGAGCCGCTAAAATCGAAGATGAGATCGAGATATTGTCACGTGACATTGAGGCTCTTAGAGTAATCAACGAGACTATTCGAGCTAGCTACAAGGAATTGCCGAGCAACCTTAGCTCAGAAAAAGAGAGTTCAAAGCACGTGGAAAGGCTTTGGCGAAATGTAAGCTCAAGTTTGAAGAACTGTCGACTGATAGTGGAGGAGCTGGAGGCCTTGGTCAAGGGTATTGTGGGCAAAGCGCCACCGAAGGATGATACCAAAATAATGAGAAAGCTCGGTGGGTTCAAGAAGCAGCTCCGGAAACAATCCAGTGAAGGCGACTTCAGCAAGCTACAAACCCGATTGACCACTTATTACAACGAAATTCAGTTGATGCTGGACCTTATCATTTGGTACGCGTATTGTTTCGCGAGCTGATGGCAAGGCTGACTTCTTCGTAGGACTCATGCTCAGCAATCTCATTCTGTCACCAACGAGTCTCTGAAGGAGCTCAAAGTTGACACAAACAAGTCTCTCGACGAGATCAAGGATGGAGTGGCATCTTTACAATCCCAGATAAGCTTATCGGAGGCCCAGTCTGTAAGTGCAATGATGATCGCAGCTTCACTGCCATTATTGACTGAGGGCAGCTTCGAGATTCCCTTAGCTCTGCAATATTATTGGTATCGCCAAATGAACATTTCTCCGTCCCGCAAGGCGTTGAGAAAATCTTTACTGGCAGGACTAGGCTGTTGGATGATGTCAAGCGCGCATTCAACGCTTCCTCTGCCCCGGACGAAGTTGGATTACAAAAACGTATCGTCATCTACGGCCTAGGCGGATCCGGCAAAACGCAATTTTGCTGCAAATACGCGTCTCTCTGTCGACAAAGGCAAGTTGAATCGGGATTAATTGCTGCAATATTAGCATGGAGTGCTAATGTCTATTCATAGCTATTGGGGTATCTTCTGGATTAACGCCAGCTCCGATGAGCTCGCCAAACAGACATTTCAGGACATTGCTAAGATTGGTGGCGTTGCAGATAACATGAGTGCGGCGAAGCATTGGCTCTCGAACTTGAAATACCGATGGCTTCTCATCATTGACAATGCTGATAATCCTCAAGTCAAGCTTGACCATTACTTTCCAGAGGGCGAAAGAGGTCATATTCTTCTGACCACGCGCATTCCAGCGCATAGAGACTATGGCACGGTCGGATTCCAATACTCTCATTTTGAAGGGCTGGACCAGAACGACGGCAATGATCTTCTTTTGAAAGCAGCTTCTAAGCCGTTGCCGCCCGATTCGCTAACTGAAAGACTGGCAACATCTATCACTCAAGCCTTGGGCTCATTGCCCTTAGCTCTCATACACGCTGGCAAGGCAATCAAGAGAGGGCTTTGCAAGCTGGACGATTATCTGCGTTATCATAAGATAGAGAGACAAAGGGTTCGCGACGCTCAGTCCAAGGGTTTCCTCAGAAGCGACGAGATATACATCAACGTATACTCGACTTTTGAGATCAACTTTCAAGGACTAATGTATAAAGCAACTGCAGAGAGTGAAGAAGGAAGGACTGAAGCCAAGGATGCGATTCAACTATTACAGATGTTCTCCTTCTTTCACCGCGAAAATATCCGGCTCGATTTCCTGACAAGGGCCATAGTGTATCCGAAGATAGAACAAGAACAACATCTGAAGGAACAACGAAAGAAGGCAGTCGACAGTTCAGACGTCAAGAAGCGGTCTTGGGCAGAAATTTTCAATGAAATGGTGGTCGAAATCGTAGTATTTTTGTCCAAAGATCGGACTCCTCCAGTGCTGCCTGATGTACTTCGCGAAGTCGACGGCCTCGATCATGACAACGAAGTCCGGCTAAGAGCTGCCCTGAATGAACTTACCCAGCTATCACTGGTAACCTACAACGATAACGATGACAACTACTCCATGCATCCGGTGGTGCACGGATGGGCCCGGGAACGACCGGAACTTTCTACAATGGAGCAGGCGATATGGTGTCAAGCTGCGATATGTACACTAGCGCAGTGCATCTTGTTGCCACCGCTTGCAAATACAGAAGAAGACGAAAGATTTCGGCGTGATCTATTGCTTCACGTGGACCATGTACGCGAACGCCAGCAGGAGATTCAACAATCAATCAGCCGCAATAGAAAAAAAAGCTGGAGGCCGAATTGGCTTTTCGACAAATCAACAAAGACTAGGACTCAAATTATCCAGCTGGCAAGGTTTAGTCGTGTCTATGCACAATGTGGACGGTGGGATGAAGCAAAGAGACTTCAGCTAGAGGTAAAAGATTTTGTCGCTCCTCTTGGCCCAGAGCATCCATCTACAATTCGAATCAAGCTCGCTTTATCTGTCACCTACTTGCAATTAGGCCAAGGGAACGAAGCAGCAGAATTGCAAAGCCAGGTACTACAAACTCATATCACTTTGTTCGGAGAAGAACACCCAGATACGCTCAAAGTGATGGATGTCCTTGGCGAAAGTCGGTGGCAACAAGGACAATTCACTAAATCTCTGGGACTTCATGAACGAGCATTCAATGGAATGACGCGCATATTGGGCCCAAATCATGAGAACACTCTCAAAGCAGCTGACAACCTCGGTCGAGCGCACGCCACTTTCTGGCGAATGAATAAAGCAAGGGAGCTCCACGCTCTGGCAGTCAACGGTATGAAAAATAATAGCAAACTCGGACCTATGCATCTGGACACTTTGGTGGCCATGGACCACCTGGCACTAGCCTACCTAGAGATAAATCCCAACGAGTACAACAGCGGGGAGGATCTAGATCGTGCGTACGAACTTCTGGTCGAAGTTCTCTGTTCAAGAAAAAAGAAGCTCGGCAAAGAACATCCATATACCCTCTGGGCGGCTGCAAATCTGGCAAGAGTCAAAGGTGCCCAAGGCAAGTTGATCGAGGGAGAATCTGATATCCGTGCCGGGCTCATGATCGCAACTCGAAATCTTGGTGCTCAACATATAGGCACTCTATTTGGAAAATTGCACCTGGGAGAAAATCTCATTCGGCAGAAACGGATTGCGGAAGCGATAAGAGTGCTTATCGAGGTTGCTGACGGCCATAGACACATGGCGTCTGCGAACAACGGCGAACACCCTGATCGAGTAAGCGCGCTGCACCACCTTTCCATTTGCTACAAATTGCAAGGAAAGCTTGACGAAGCAGTGAAGGCTTGTGAAGAAGCGATACAAGGGCTGACCGCTATTGGCGGCCAGGCTCATCCCTACATGACGCAGCTGGAAGGGATTTTGGAGATTTTGATCGGGCTGCGGGCTACGTCTCGGGCAGAGCGTATCTCAGAGCGTGTCTCAGTAATTTCTTCTGCAGGATGAATGCTTAAGATCTAATTGAGTATCTTCATACCGGAAATCATCAGCGGTCTATGGCCTTCCTGCCAAAAGACAACTACTGCCTAGTCCGCTGAATTGGAACACTGGGAATTTCCGACAAAGAAGAGTGATATAATGAGAGTTGTACCGGATACGCAGCGCAAGTACTTCGTGGGCAAAACGCAAGAGGGTCTCAAGCGTATGAATAAAGGAACTGCAAGACCAGGACAAACTAAAGGCTCGTTCGAGAATGATCAGGATTCGAGAATCTTAGTAAGCACATCAAAAATTTGACAGTCTAGCCATATTTGGAAGGATTTGTAACTAGCGTCTATTCTATCAAATAAACATCCCCCAATGTAAATATACGAATTTCGATCAATTGAGTCGCTATTGCTTGTAAATCTTCTCCTAAGTCTTCTCCTAGATCTTCTATCGAATCTTATAGCAATGCCCGAAAAGCGACGGCCTAAGGCCTCTAATCTTCAGGCTCGTAAGGCTAAGGCCTTGAAGGTCTGGAACAAGGATCTCACTCTGAAAATCTTCAAACTTGCTCTGAAATATAATATATCGGTCTCTTCTTTCTATGCTCGTATTCGAGATCGTAAGACACATAGCGAAGCAGTCGAAAGTCTGAGAATCTTTAACAATGACGAGGAAAAGGCCCTAGTCGAATGGTGTATCAAACTAATCAATTGAGAACACTCATCAAGAGTAGAGACTCTTAGAACTTTGATCTCAGAACTACTTCAACTCAAGATCGAGAATTCAACTAAACAAGTAGAAAAGCATTGAACGAAACGCTTTATTAAACGACATCAACAGCTAGAAATCATATATAGTCGGGTATTAGACAATAATCGTGCCAAAGCCACACACCCTGAAATCATTCGTCGATGGTTTGATCTTTTGACTAGTACTATCAAAGAGTACAGTATCAAAGAAGAACATATCTTCAATTTTGACGAGAAGGGTGTTTTAATGAGCATGACTGTAACGACTAAAATTATCAGTCAAGTCAAAGACAAGCGGCGATTTAAAACTCAGTCAGGTAATCGCGAATTGATTACAATCATCGAAGGTGTAAATAGTGAAGGCTGAAGTATTTCATCGACTTTAATATTCAAAGACAAGCATCAGCAGAGCAGCTGGTGGGAGCAAAATCTGATATCTGAGACTAGGATCGCTGTCAGTCTCAGGGGTTAAACGAACTCTCAGATAGCCGTGAAGTGGTTAGTTGAGGTATTTGATACCTATACAGAAAGATTTGTAGACAAAGACGACTATCGATTGCTTGTTCTGAACGGACATGATAGTCATGTCTCGTGACAATTTGTTATGGCCTGCCATGATCGAAGAATTCTATCATTATGTCTTCTCTCTCATATCATACATCTTCTTCAGTCTCTGAATGTTGCTATATTCGAGCCTCTTCAAAAGATATACGATGATCTTGTTAGTCAAGAGAGTGAGGTAGGGATTGACTCTATCAATAAAGATATCTTTATCAATCTCTATACGGAGGCACGAGAAAAGGTCTTCACACCGAACCTTATCAAAGTAGGATTCAAAGCAACAGGCTTAGTATCATTTAATTCTCAGAAAGTATTGAAGCGTTTTCCTGATCGGGCTATTACTTCTGAGACACAGCAATTAGACGCAAATCCTCGCCCTATATCAAAAACATCGACAACAAATGAGCAAGCAAGACGAGAAATCGAGCTATTAAAGTCTTAATGTACTTCACTTTCACTACTACGTCTTTCTAAGCTAGAAAGAGACTTTGTCAAGATATATGTCAGCAATATCATTCTTAGTTAACAGAATAAACAGCTTTTCAGCGAGAATCGTATTCGAAAGAGAGGTCAACAGTCAAAATCTCGTAGACTAGTCTCGAATAATGATCGTCTTCTTAGCAAAGAAATGACAATAACTCAAAAGATCATTATCGATGTAGCAAAAACAGAGCAGACAAGAAAAGTACGTCATCGACTAACAAAAAAAGAGTATCAAGTCTATCTACGACAAAAAAACACTCATAGAAAGACACTTTTCAAGTATAAGTTCTTGATATTGGGGGACGAGAACTGAGGGACTCGCTGAAGGAAGTTTCTAATCGATGATGCATATGAGTTCTCTGAGAAGGGGGAGGAAGAAGAAGATGAGGAAGAGAAGAAAGAATCAGAAGTATTAGAAGTAGAAGAAGAAGAAGAAGAAGAAGAAGAAGAAGAAGAAGTAGAAGAAGTAAAAGAAGTAGAGAAAGAAGAGAAAGAAGAGGAAGAGAAGAATCAGAAGAATCAGAAGATAGAAGAGACTGACGGAGAATAATGACGACCATGACACCTGTTTTGGTGCTAATTCAGCTGTCATCCCTGTACTATAGCGACGTATTCTCGATGGCATTTAATTGAATGACTCCGCTGCATATGAAAATACCATATTTGAATGATTTGAATGACTTGAATCTATATATTTGAAGATAGCTGACGACGGCCTTATTTGGGAGAACACTACCGGTAGCCCTACCAAATTGACCAATCATCTTCATACCCTAACTCTACATTCTCGAATCCTGATCATTCTCGAATCCTGGTCAGGCACGTTAAAGGAACAGCAAGACCAAGACAAACTAAATGCTCGCTCGACACGAAAATATAGCATATACAACAGACTTTTCGTTTAATTAATAGCCACTCCAGCCCTACCCGAAAAACGCGTTTTCCCACCAAAATCACCAAAACACCTACATTATCATGAGACGTACCAAAGGCGCAGTAGACCTTCCAGAGGCCAAACGCGAAGCCCTGATAGAACTCAAGAACAACTTCAATATCTTCAATCGACAGCTTGCGAAGAAGTATAACTGTGACAAAGAAACAGTGCGAAATGTCTTAAATCGCGCTGAAGACGCGAAGAAAGAAAACATTGATTCATTATCTTCTAAAGCACATCAACGACGCC
Source organism: Pseudevernia furfuracea (assembly GCA_022315425.1). Lineage (NCBI taxonomy): Eukaryota > Fungi > Ascomycota > Lecanoromycetes > Lecanorales > Parmeliaceae > Pseudevernia > Pseudevernia furfuracea. Next base: position 470,492 of record JAIUPT010000010.1, read on the forward strand.
CTTAGTTCGAACGACCTTTAACAATTAATATCAGACTTCGACGACGTCTAATCAGACATGCGACAAAGAATCAATTTCAACGTCGCAAGAAATGAGTCACAATTGCACGTGAGATTGAATGCATGATCTCCGCAACAGTCATCAATACAGCATTCAAAAGAGAGGATTATGATAGATATTCGTCTAGATATAAGTCTTCGCTATCTCCGAAACAGAAGCTAGAGCGATTACAATTTACTATTGAATAACTGAAGAAGCTTCGAGAAAAGAAACATATAATAATACATAGTGACGAGACATTCATTCGAGTTGAGAAAACTCGAGAACAGATCTGAGTCACACGACTTAAGAAAGAGATATATCACAAGAACTATTTGAATATACGATATCGTGACTATACGAAAATGATGTTCTAAGACTGTTACACCTTAGAATTGCTTGATCTCAGCTTTATATTCAATAAAGAAATCGCTTCAGAACGACACGAAGTTCAGAAGAATCTCAATAACCGAAATGCGAATTACCTAACTCAACAACAGATTATCAAGAAACATTTTCTAACGAAGCAAGCTAAGAAACTCAAAAGTAGACGTTTCAAACGCATTTCGAAGTCTAAAGAGATACTGCTTGAGAGGAATAAAAACTCCAAAGAAGACATTGATTAATATCGATATCAAATATACGTGTTATTGTCTCGATTAATCTCATTTATTCATGAAGTGATTGTCAAGTATAAGAAATGTTTTCTGATTCAAAACGATACATCAAGTCATAATGCGTGGCAACAAGAGAAACTTCTTAAAATTCCGCATCTCATCGTGCTTCCGTGACCTGCAAATTCTTCGAATTTGAATCAAATTGAGCCATGTTGATATCATTTAAAGCGTAAGGTTTTTAAGCGATTATACGTTTCGACAACTAAGGAACGTACAATTAAGGCCTGGGACGATGAATGGAAAAATCTGGACATGAAAAGGGTGAATAAGTGATGTAGGAAATTATGTACAAGAATGGAGCGTGTGAAGGATACGAAAGGCGACAATGATTTTCATGGCTAGAACTTGTACACTACTATATAAATAACTACTGTCTCAAATTTGAAGCCATTTAGTCAAGTGGTTATTGAATAATAGTAGAAAGTAGTTCATAGTGGTAGAAAGTGCGTGCGGGTGGCTATTAATTAAGCGAAAAGTCTGTTGTAGGTTCGGTTCCTATTGGCGCTGGTACAATGGTATTGCGGTGCTTTCCTTTTCTGTCAGCTAAAAGCCTGAAGCCCATGCCGCCCTTCGTTCTGGATCATTTCAACTTTACTGCGAAGCTCACGTATTTTACTGACTGCCTGTGTTGAATTATAAGTCTCATAACTGTTTTAAAAGCTCAGGTTGACCTAGCAGGGCACGCGAATTACTCACTCGGGTCTCACTCATCAACCAAACGCTTGGGACTTGGTACTGACAAACCCAGCTGATAGGCTTCCGGTCTCGTCTTATCACATCTCGATCTCATCTACTACTTCTGACTCAGTGCTTGTTTGTCAAACCCTCTCCTTCAACAAACAATCCTAGATCATTATTCCTTCTTTTGACTATTTCAAGATCACCGATTATGTGTCTTGAATACACCTAAAAAATTCCCCTCACTCTTCACAGGCATAGAAGTGCTTAATTGGACTCTAACTGACCATTTCTGATACCATGACTTTATCTAGAGCGAGTCTCCGCGCCCCGAAGACAGACGAAATCGGCGTTATAAGTCCCGTCATAAAAGCCTACAAACTTATGTTCGCCGCTGAAATAGACCTCAATAATCTGCTTGAGGGCTACCGTCAAGAAGAATCGAGTCACATGTTTCAAATCACGAGCGAACAATATGTCGCTGATCGGGACGCCAAAACACACGGGATAGCCAATCCATCTCTCATGAATAAACCGTTCTGGGTGTTCCAGGTTGGTCCAGACGGAGTCCCCGCGTGGAGGGCTCGAACAACTTTTGGAAATGCAGAAGACCCTCTTGCAGACTCGGAAGATCCGGTATGGTGCTTCACCCGTTTTGGCGCGACGCGCACAAGGCTTCCTGATGGTCGCATTGTCTGCATAGGTGGAGAGCATGAGGATGTTTATGATCCGGATTTTTGTATTTACAACGGTAAGTCTTTCCATACGCCATAGGAGAACAAACTCGATTGCGCCTTTAAAATCCACTCCATAAATCTAGCTGCTGCATCGCTTAGTGGCTCAATGCGCTGACAGAATGGAGTTCGCAGATGTGGTAGTCTTTGACACACCACAGAAAAGCGATCCGCCTCCACTGCTCATTCCACAATCCATCAAGATATATGGGTAGGTCTCGCTACTAGGTTGCCTTACACATCTGATACTATGATGTCTTGACGTGCTTACACTTTTGTAGATATCCACTCGATGTCTTTCCACCGACAGACTTCCACACGTCCACATATTTCGCAGATCCAACAACAGGCAAGGAGTTTATATTCGTCATTGGCGGACTTGGCTACACTGGCCAAGCGTCGCGTGATCGAACGGACATCTATCGACTTGATCTGAGCGATTTCAGCATACAGCGACAAGAGACATCCGGTGCCGGTCCTGCTGGAGGAACGAGTGAGCACAAAGCTGAACTCCTCAATGAGCATGAGCAACCAGCGATCAAGATTACGACGAAAGAAGTCAAAGAGTACGTTGTTAAGAACCAAGGTAAGGAGTTTACTACAACACAAGACGGCAAAGAGTCCATCAGTCTGGCAGATGGAGAAGAATCGACGGCAACCGGAAAAGCTGAGGGACCGATAACGACAGAAGAGGACGAGGGGTCGAGCATGACAACGCGAGAGGGTAAAGAGCTGGTGACGACGGAAGAAAGTAAGGTGTTCACGTTGCGCATCCACGACATGAGATGGATCTAGCAGGCACTGGTGAGGTTGGCCGTTTCTCCATATCTGTGCCTCAGCTTCAAGCTTGAGATGCCCGGAATGGAATATTTGACGGACGAGGTTGTGAACCATCCAGAGAAGGAAAATGATAAATTCATAGAAGCAAATGGCGCGGAATGAGTCCTGAAAGAAAATCACCGCTCCGACTAGGGCATGCGAAATCGCCATCTTTGATACTAATGCTATGGAGAGAACTGTGTGCATACTGCTCCAATAGCTCCACCGCTCTAAGTATCAAGGAGCGCCAGCAACTCGTTCATATCGCTTCAAACTTCGACATGCTCTTAAAAAAAGGTAGAGCACCTGCTCTCCATCTGAGTAACCCCTATGTCAACGAGCGCCCATGACATCCGTCTCAACCTCTGATTGAAATCAAAGATGAGCACACGGGTCATCCTCCGCTCCAGGAATGAACAATTCCCGCGCCTTGATTTCCTTCCAGCCCAGCTTCTCAACCATCTCACGCAACTTACGACCAGACTCACTCTCAACAACGGACCTCCCATCCTGCACATACTCTGACCCTTTCCCCCTTGTAACCTTAACCATAATAGAAGGCCGCACCCTCCCAACACCCTCCCCATCATCCCACGACCCGGGCTCCCTATTCCCATCCACATAATCTTGCCCCGCCTGATCCTCCAACTCAGCATGGTAACCACCCTCCACCTTCACCCAAACCCCCTCCTCCCCCTTACGCGACCACATCTTCACCCCGGCCCCAGACTCCTCCCCATCCCTCTCCTTAATCTTCCTATCCCACGCCTCCGGCTGCGCGTCGCGCCCATTCGTCTCCACCGTCACCGTTCCATCCGCTGCAACGCTTTCAAAGACCACAGCCTCCAACCAGCGATCACTCGCGCTCGTGTACACGAGCTCTTTCCACCCTTTGCCCTCTTTGATCATGTCTTCCAGGTCGGAGTATGTAACGTCGTGGCCCCAACCATCCTCGTCAACGTCCGCGCCATGATACGCGTCAGTCACTTCGAGGGTATCGAGCCGTAAGCCTGGAAACAGAGGAAGCAAGCCTGGAAAGAGGTGCGTGTGGTAGCATGATTCGTCGTCGACGGGGTATACGGGGAGCGGTAGGCCGCGGACGGAGATGTGGCGGAGCTGGGCTAGAGAGGCGGGGGTGAGGGTGGTGAGGTAGTCGAAAAAGTGCTCGGTGGTGTGGAGGTTGTAGGAGACGTTTGGGCGGAGGAAGGGGAGGGCTTCGGTGTGGATTTGGTGGGAGGTGAAGAGGAGGGGTGGGAGGGTGAAGGCGGGGTAGGTGAGGGTGATGGTGCGGAAGTGGGAGGCGTAGATTTGGTGGCGGAGTTCGAGGGGGAGGTCGAGGAAGCGGGTGAATGACTGGGAGATGTTAGCTTTGTGCGCTTGTTGAATTGACCCTTCGGCGAGGAGTGCGATACCATTGTAGTGGAGATCGTTGGAGGCTCAGCGAGGTACTACCAATCGCTGGATGAAACGGTTCAGTTTTACGGGCTTGTCAATATCAAAGGATATGGGCCGATTGCAATTAAGGACTTATCATTGATAGCAGTTGCGAACTCTGCTGCCGTGACTCATGGGTTGACTGACTAGTGAAGCCTCACTCGGGTGCACTTGAAAGCTCCAGTCGATTGAAATAATCGACAACTCTTCCCTTAGCTATCCCTTCGGATCATTGGCATTCGTGACAATTCTTGCAGCAAGCGGCATTACTCATCTCCTAATGAAACCATGGAGCCTCGGAGCCTCGGAGCTATGTAGGGCGGGTAAATATTCCGCACCTCGCTTATTCGTGGCCCCCACTCCTCGCTTCAAAACTTGAGTGTACCTATCGAACCTATCTCGCGTATTGTGTATATAGATCAACGTGGGGCTATGGCTCGAATGTTGGAACAATCAATTGGGCACTCTCACCCGAGGTCAGCGCACAGGGAGACAGACGAGACGATAGTAAAATTAGGCATTTATTTGTCGCTTGCCGTTGTTTATACCAGGCAACTGAGCCACACGGTCCTCGAGGATTGTGTACGATGACTATGATAAGACTGTACTCTGCCGCCACGATCACGCTCTTACGCTACAGAATCATCACGGCCTGCGTGGGTGGAGTTGCAGTTATGCTTGGTCTCATTGGGTGCTTCATTGCCCCGGGGCGCTCTGCCGATATGAACCACTAAGGCGGATGCCGGTTACAGAAAATCCGCGCATGCGCCAAATTATCTTCTATCACTGCGTTCCCTTCTGCGATCTTTACACAGATCTCCCTCATCATTCATTAACAATGTTTTCAATAAGCCTCCCACTCTTTGCATTGATAGCTACATGTCTTTCCCTTTCCATACCCCTTGAATCCTCAGTCGTGCGACTCTCATTACATAATGAAACGATACCCTCAGCACCGGCGAACCTAACGAACACCCGCCTAAGCTCATGGCCCAATGCTCCCTTCAGCAGACACCTTGGCTGGGACACCGACGTCGAAGTCCTCAGTCGTACACCTTCTCCCCCCACTGACCCCACTTCCGAAATGAGTGTCCTCGAAGGAATTAGCATCATTGGCGCAAAGGCTCGCGCCCACAGTGGCACAGCTCTTATTCAAGACTTTCACGAGGACAGCGGCCCTGTCATGTTTGGCTTCCACGCAACTGACGATCTTTTTCGCGGTTCAGACGTTGCCACGGTCCTCGATGTACTCTGGGAAATGACAAATCTGTACGGGAAGGGTGAAGTCTATGGATGTCTTGTCAGAGTGGATGTTCACACCGCATTTTTCGAACTTGGTCTCAAGAAAGTAGCTGTGGCGAAGTAAAAAGCATTTGAATACGTTGTGATCTACCCCTGGATTCTGTATGCATAGAGCATTCAAATGGCCCATTGTGTCGGTCGCTCGGCTGCGCAAAAGCATGTGGTCGGGTCAATCCATTCCCAATTTGAGATTTATAAAATTTGGTGACTTAGTGGGAAGGTTGAAGACCGAAACACATATACAAGTTTTGGTGTGAAGCGACTCAAGTTTGCAAATTGCAAAAAATCAACAGTAAGAAGAGCATGACAGACACTTCGCTGAAAAACAGCCTGAAAATTTTTCCCTCTATCAACCACACAAAATTCTTTCGGTGTGAAAGCTACTGTTACCTACCCGACTATCGAAAACCACTTCGTGCAGTATGTGACTCCAATCGCTAACCCCTCAAAGACCCCCACCAGAGCCACCTACTCCTAGTCTAAGCCTTCAGCCCATCAGCTGCCCCTCTGATGCAGATACCAAGCTCTACGTCGTATTGGTCCACGGCCTCAATGATAGCAGAAGAACCACATGGACCAATCCGGACCGAGAATTCTGGTCGTCCTGGCTTGTTGACTCGGTCTCGGGCATTAGGGTCTGAATGTATGGGCACACTCCCAATTTAAGGGTGCAGAGCAGGAATGACCATCTAAATCTGCCTTCTGTGACTTTCCTGATGCATCTAACTACGGCTGGGGTTGGCAAGGGAGATTGAGATGGGGAAGGTGCCCGCTGTTGTTGATCGGGTATAGTTTGGGTGGGATATCGATTAAGAATGTACGTACACACATGGATAATATGATTCCTGGCCTTCGATCGAGCAAACACTGGGCAGACAATCGTGCAAGATTACTCGTGTATCTCTTAAGCGATCGTGATCGTGATATTCGTCCCAAGAGCGAAAATATGTCTGATCTGTATCAAAATGCTATAGAATCGTAGACAAATCTGATATCACCACAAGGTCTTGATCCAGTCATAACACAATACATGCGGTAGTACATCAAGCAGAGCCCCAACCACCAGGCTGATACCTCCTATTTGATTCTTGATTGTCCATTGAAGTTAATCAGATCATCATTGAGAGGAGTAATAATGCCGTCGATGACCTTCTGTTGCAATCCCTCGTTGTCAAGGCTCATGTCCCGCTCATCGAAGATCAGATGCAAACACCTCCGGACTGCATCACCCCATGAAGTTCCCATTTCGCTATAAACAGAGTTACACAGTCTATATGCGGTATTCCTTTCCGTGGTCGCTTCGTTCAGGTCTCCATCCTCTGGAGCGTGCATCTCTCGTAGTGTCTTCCCGAAGCAGAGCTCGATCAACGTTAAACCCAGAGCAAACAGGACCTCGCTGCGAATCACGTGATTTCCACGCAAAGGTGAGTCGAAAGAGTTAGCAATTTTTCCATCCGTCATGCAGAGCTTCCATGACAAGTAAGGATACAAGTAGCTTGGATCACTCGCTTCGTTGTTTTTCTCATGGAAAAAAATGTCTTTGCTACTCCATTGTGATTTCAGCCATGACGTTCCATCTAGCTGAAGGACACTCGATGCAAGCGTAACTGCTAGTCGAACACGGTCACCTTTCGAAAGCCGGGCGTTAGGTGATCCAGGCCCCGAGCAGCTCAGGAGATCACCAAGCGACTTTGATCGAGTTTCAGGACCAATCGCGGTACTCGCTCGATACAAGTAGTGCTTGTGCTTGTCATCCTCTTCATCCACAAGGAACCCCATGGCCTTTTTTGACTCGTGACTCGCACACAATGTACTACATATGTCCCTAATCGACTCGCAGTCATGATCAGTCGCAAGCTCTTGTGGGGACTCTGCCGTAATAGTAGGACCCGAGTCTGGATCAAATCTCACACTCCTGGTTGAAATTTGCGGCCCAACACTGATGGCGCTAGGAAATTTCTTTTCCAGCGACGGGATGACCTCAACCTCCTGCCACTGGGAGGTCACACAAGGAATCTCTCTCTCCTGACGGGTGGACAACAAAATCCGAAATTTCAGTTTCGGTGGAGTGTCTGTATTGATTGCTTCAAGTGCCTCGGACCGTGACTCCAGTCGCAAGCTAGCCAAATGGAGCATTTGGCAGCTACATTTCCAGGCTTTGCCGGTAACGAGAACCTGATAAAGGCTTGTAGCATGCTGTCTAATGAGCTTCAACTCAGCTAATGGACGCTTCGACCGGCGCTTTTGTCGGATGGGCTCCAAGTACATGTTCTGATGCGTAATGTCTCGAAGGTCCTTGTTGGCTTTGTCAATCATATCTAGGGCTTCCTTGTGGATATTCTTTGACAGAGTAATTTTGATCCTTTTCATCCCACGCTCCACTCTCGAGGAATCATTCGGAAGAACCTATTGGAGAAGTTCAGATTTAGCCTCCGGCGACGATGACGATGGGAACGAGACTTGGTACCAACCCTGCCAGAGGAATCAATCCCCAGCTTCTCACACATTTCACATAGAGCATTCACCATTTTGTCCGAGGTTCGCAAGTACACTGCATGAGAACGGCCTAGCCGTTGTCTCAGCTTTCCCTCGTATTCGGGATTCTTCCAGATAGCTCCTCTGGGTTGAGCCATCAGGTCCGAGATCTCGTCTTCGGATCGAACGATGCCTTCCAGCAATTCTTCCAACGTATCCTGATAATACACCCAGTGAGTCTCCATGATGTCAGCAAAATCTTGAATTTTGATGCGATACCGTCGCCAATCTTTGATGGTTTGGACACCATCTACAAAGCGGACCAGCCCATCAACAAGAATTGGAAACACTGCAAGCGCGATGCCAGCCACTTCAAACCCACTCATCGGTGTTGGATTACGAATTCTTGTAATACAAGATGCTGTTCCATGCACGGAGGAATGATGAGCAAATATTATTCGGAGTTAAATTTAGGGAGGCTTAGCGTACTGGTACGTGAGAACAGCGCTTCCTCGGCATCGGTAATTGGTGGTAGAATATGCAGATGTGAGGGATTAAATCAAACCGCGCAACTTTAGCCTGCGAACATCAGCTCTTCGACAGAGCTTCTTTTTTCTGCATCAGCGGTCAGCGGCGCACTGCAGAGCAACTTTCCTGGTCTTTCGCAAAACCCAGAGCCATGGCAGCCTCAATTTCATCATCGATCATTGCTTGTTTGAAATCATTCAATGAAGTCATCGAAGAGATCAGAAAATATCAAGAAGTGAATGTAGGAGGACTTGTTGCCGGTGCTTGGGAAGATGAATTAGGCCGCTTACGTATGTGGGCTGGGAACATCGGCGCTCACCAGACTGGTCAATCGTCTCTAGACTTCCGGCTCAGAGATGCATCGCACGTTCGCGAGCAGATCATTAAGCTTCTCCAGAGTCTACTTCGGAAGTTTCAGGACACGAGGGATGTGCTGGCCGAAATTGAAGAAAGCGATGACAAGGAGTTAGTTATCGATGAAGAGGACCCGAAGACGGAAATCCAGGAGCTCCAAGAAAGCCTTGCGACTACCATCAATTGTCTTTTTCAGATGTCAATACTGGTTCGCAAGCCAGTGCAACACGATGTGCGAATAGGGTCAAAATGCGCTGACGTTGCCGCGTTTGAGTCATTCGACTGCAACCACGTGAGGGAGAAATACCCCAGGGCGGACGATGCGTTGGTGAAACGCCTTGGGAATGCTATCACACGTCGACGCAAGTATCTGAAATATCGTGAAAGGCATGCTATCAAGCTAAGGCAAGGCATTGACAACGTCAATTCAGGGGCACATAGTTTCCAAGATGTCCACGATGGAGAAACTATGAATGAAGGCATTACAAGCGACATCTCCAATACTGTCGCTACTAGCTTTCAACATGGAAATATTGAGTTTGACGAAAACGCTTCGGAGACGGATACCTCACAGACATCCTATGCGCCAACATTACTCAGCGGAGGGAATGTCGCTATTCCTCCACCTCCCAGAAGTGCTTTAGGAGGGGTGCCTTTTGAGTGCCCTTATTGCTTCTATCTCATCACTGTTCATGGAACTCGCTCATGGAGCAAACATATCTTCCAAGACCTACAGCCATACATCTGCATCGCCCCAACATGCGCGACACCGGACAAGCTCTACTCTACAAGACATGAATGGCTGCACCACTCAAACATGGCTCACCCAACAGCCACAACGGGTCATAGTGCACCTGAAGAAAGCAATGGCTTTGCTGAATGCCCTTTGTGCAAGGAAGAAGTCGAGTTGGGGAAAAAGTATGATCGCCACCTTGCTCGTCATTTACAGGAACTCGCCCTGTTCATTCTACCCGGTGGTGAGGAGGGCTCTGACTTCAGCGAGGACCAGGACGCTGAGTCGAGTTCAACCGCCGAAAGTGTTGATCCCGCGGCATCTCATGATAGGTCGAAGTCGTCAGATGGTCCACCAGCGCTTCCGATCGAGAACTCGGCCGCCATCGAGAATCTGGAATCCTCGTATTCGAAGCAATGGTGGGATGGGAAGGAGAATTCTCTGATGGAACGCCAAAGACTACTAGGATCAGAACATCCAGACACGCTAAGAAGCATGAACAATCTGGCCGATCTGTACTCGGAATCAGGACGATATGAGAAGGCGGAGAAGTTGATGACACAAGTAATAGAAATAAAAAGAAGGGTGTTAAAATCAGAACATCCAGACATGCTAAGCAGCATGAACTCTCTGGCCTTGCTGTACTCGAAAATAGGACGATATAAGGAGGCGGAGAAGTTGATGACACAAGTAATAGAAGCAAGAAGGAGGGTGTTAGGATTGGAACATTCAGACACGCTAAGCAGCATGAACTCTCTGGCCTTGCTGTACTCGACAATAGGACGATATAAGGAGGCGGAGAAGTTGATGACACAAGTAATAGAAGCAAGAAGGAGGGTGTTAGGATTGGAACATCCAGACACGCTAAGCAGCATGAACTCTCTGGCCTTGCTGTACTCGACAATAGGACGATATAAGGAGGCGGAGAAGTTGATGACACAAGTAATAGAAGCAAGAAGGAGGGTGTTAGGATTGGAACATTCAGACACGCTAAGCAGCATGAACTCTCTGGCCTTGCTGTACTCGACAATAGGACGATATAAGGAGGCGGAGAAGTTGATGACACAAGTAATAGAAGCAAGAAGGAGGGTGTTAGGATTGGAACATTCAGACACGCTAAGCAGCATGAACCATCTGGCCGATCTGTACTCGACATTAGGACGATATGAGGAGGCGGAGCGATTATCTCAACTGATGGGAGGCGGGCCATAATTGCAGTTCACGTGGCTCACAGGAGCAGTAATCAACTCTACGATGGGGAATCTGCTTCGATGATTCTGGCAATTTGTTTCTGGCAATTTGTTGAAGCGGTAGCATGAATAACTCAAAGAAAGCCACGTTTGCCTTTGCTTAATCAAGGTCTCATTGGAACCGGCTCGTAGAGGTGTTTTGCACTCATCTTCATATCGCATCATTCGTGACGAGTCGTGTGACACTAACAAAAGCAAAATCCACTGAAATGTACAAAGACCGCTGAAAATACTAAGCTCGTACGCTTTCTGCGAGAAGACACATGAGAGACGTGATTTGTTCGACCCAATTTCCCAACGATGTGTTCCTGGCGGCCGCCGCGAACCCGTGACCAAAAGCGAGTCTATTTACGCCAGCAACATCTCTTCCACTTCCCCTCGAAACAGAGAAGCGGGAGCAGGAGTAGCGGGACCACTTCATTCAGCCCACTCCGTTCGACTGGACTTGTGTTAGTTATAGTCGCTCGTTTCTCTCATTCTAGGGACCTCTTACCAGTACGGACACGTCTTCCTACGTCCATCTGCTTCTAGCGAAGCATGCCAAAGGTCGATGCAGGATGAATGAAAGTTCTGCCTGCACTGGGCTCTGCACCATACAATGGCGCCACCACTCCTGAGATCTTCACAGCAGATAGAGCAGTCGCCTTCTATGGTTCTACGGTCGTGGGAATGGAGCGATTGTTCGTGTGGCTGTTCCTGGGTGGGCATCTCAGGGACGCGCTCTTCGGATCCTCTTGCATCTGCCGCTTCTTCCCTGATCGCTACTATCTGTTCTCGGAGAGGCGCATCCGGTGCATGGGCAGTAATTTCATCCGATGATGATGACGTTGGGGATGAAATGTTTTCCTGGTGATTTGTTTCTTGCAACGCTGCTTCCTGTTGACTCGACGAGTCAGGATCTGGATCTCTTTGCTGTTCTGATTCTTCTTCATTTGGCTCATCGTCGTTTCTTGCTCCTAACTCTTCTGCTAGACGAGCAGTTTCGGCGACTCGATAATTCTCAATCTCACGGTGCCACTGTCTCTTTATCCGTGCTGCCTGATCCTGGTGCCACCTTTTGCAGAGAAGGCGAGAGGCTAGTTCTTCAAGTCTATTGTCGAGTCTTTGAGACTGAGGATCAAGTCTAGACATCTCCAATAATATCTTTGCACCTTCCTGGCGGTTAGCACATGCGATGGGATTGTGACATCTTCGGTTTTTTGACTTGGCGTAGCCGATACACGTGAAAGGGGAGGAGTTAGGGTCAAGTTCGAGAACCTCGGCCGGTGCCCATTGAGGAGTTGTCATGACAAGTGGTTTCTTGCACGAGGGGGAGATGATGAGAACTTGATGGGCTCCTTGGAAAATGGATTGGTGGTTTTAAAAACAACGAATTTGAGTCATCCATGTTGGATGTCCAGAGCAAGTATTATACCAAAGTACCGAGTCATGTTGACTTTTTGCTTTTTGTGTAGAAAGCCTCGCACCAGTCGAGCCAGCCACATCTCATCGGCGCAGCATCACACTGCCCTGCCAAGCCTCGACATACTTCTGAGCAAGAGGGTGTGGTGGGGTTGCAGCGTCGCTACTAGCATGATAATGATTGGCCAAGGAAGTCACAAAAGTTCGCGCCCTAATGCAACCTCTCGGCATAGCCTCTAGTGTGGCTATCACAGTTTCAGAAGGATTTTGTTAACTAAGCCACAGCTAATATAAAGCAACTCATCTGAGTGAGACGGACGGATCCAGCCTTCAGGTCCGTGGTCCTTTGCAGTATAATGTAACACTAGTCGCACCTTCGACGTCGATATGCTACGTCGGCAGCCCTCTTTCGGCTCCTTTGGGTTGCATTTCAGCACGATTTATTACTTCTAATAGCGAAAGAAATCTGTGACGCAAATCTAGCTGCAAGCCTGTGTCACTGGATAGTGATAGTGTGCTAGTATTAGGTCAGCACAACTTTGTTAAGAAATTATAAGGATCCTTGTCTACGCAAGCTCTCAAAGCCTCCTTTGGACTTCGCTTTCCTGTCTTCTAGATGCATTCACAAATCAAATATGGAATGAGGCAGTAGAATTGTGAAATGGGAGAATATGAGGTATTCTACTATTATGCTTGATGGTGGATGAGCCCAACTTTCAGGCACTCCTGCATACGCTAAATACGCGTGAAGCCGCCGCGCGTAAAGTCGCGTCGTCCACGACTACTCTTGTGGCTTGTAATAATCGTTCTCTCGCCCTTGAACTTGAACTATATGACTACCCTGCCTACTCTCAACTCGTCGGAGGCAATCGCAGGTTTGATCCTGCAACGATATGGTCGACGAGTTAATGTGCGCAAAGACATCGACAGCTCCCAAAAGTTAGAAGTCTTGAGGGCCATTTCAGCTTTACGAAACGAGGTTGCGCTGGTTGAGTACTCAGCAAAGTCCGCCGACCTATTCGCTCAACTCAGAATTGATGGGCAACACTATTGTTTTGGTGGGTTTCTCTCAGGGAAAAGACTGGTGTTTGACTGACAAGACGATAATAAAGTCGCCGATGGCCGCATTCAAACGCTATCAACCCGACCTCTTTGCTCCCAGATCGAGCACATACTGGACCATTCCGACGATCAGTGCGGCGTCTGCAAGAACATCTTGAATCCGAAGTCTATACGCGCATGCGCATCATGCAACTTCAAGACCTGTGCACCCTGCGGCATGAAGGAAGCCATTGATGCCTACACCGCAAAAGACCGTATGGACCACTGCCCGAATCCTAAATGCAGCTACACTTTCCAGATGGCGGATCCACGGGTCAAGTTCTGCTACCTGTCACAGGTGTGGCATGATATCTGCAATGAGAAGGCGAAAGGCTTAAGCGAAGCAGAGCCCAAGGAGGTGTTGAAGTATGGTAAAGAGAAGATCAAGAAGGCGGATCCTGGCTACTATGGGCCATTCGGGACGTTGATCGATGATCCGGAGAGTCCAATATCCTTGGAGGATGTACTGAAGATGACTGGAAGATTGAAGTGAGAACCGAAGCGAACCTTCGATAGAGCTTTCATGGCCTCGAAGTGATGTGTATGAACACAGTGGCACTTCCCCCTGTAAGGTAGAGAGCTCGCGCATGCTCTTTCAAGCGCAAATTAGTCGTACCCGCTCCAATACACACCTGATCAGTGTGAGAGACCATCCAGCGTTTTTCAGCTAGGGCCTGAAAAGGGTCGAGTGGTTTAGTGCCGTATGGTCTATCATCTCCATACCCGAGGAATCATGAGCTTTGCAGCTTCGCAGCTTTTCCGCCGATAGAATTTAGATATCAACCTCCTTCGTTTTTAACAATTTTCATCATGCTGAGTGACGTTGGAAACATACCTGCAAAACCATCAGGTCCCTTTGCTCCGAGATCCATAGGATCTTTTCGGAGAGCGCTTGAGTATGTTGATCTGCTATACGAGGAATGTCCTCTCGGTCCTCATCAGCTCGGCTGGATGCAATCTGGTATGCTTTTCTTACACCCTTTATTGGACTTTAGTAAGCTTAGTACGCTGATGAAGGCCTTTTTGTGTGCATACACAAGCATCACCAGCCTTGGAGTTTTCTTCTGGGCAACCAGGTCAGCGCTCAATAGACGTGTACCGTCTACGCTGGCAAGGGTGAATTCGACTATCGAAGTAGGGTGAGAGGCTGAATTATCGACGAAGTAATCGCGGGACGAAATGTATGTGGAACATCTGACGCGACAGAGAAAAAAGGGGTCATGTTTGTGGAGTACGAGAGATACTGAAAGTCCCTCCCATATTCTCTTTTCACGTTCTCTGCGGGCCTGGAGAGTTTTTGGCCCCAACGCTGACTGGATGAGCCTCCCAGGTCTGGGAATAGGCGTGCAAAAGTCATGTCTTCAGCGAAGTCGAGGTGTGTTCTCCAAGTCTTTCCATGGGCGTTGAAGTTCACCTTACACGGCTTGGTACTCATACTGCTGCTCTATCATGCTGGATGCGTCTCTACCTACCTCATGCCTTTTCCAGGAGAGCGATAGAAGGAGTTGCAAACCTTAGGAGGAGTTTTGAAGTTTGGCCTGTGCTTAACATTAGCCTTCGAGTCGAAGATGATTTTCTGCACAATGTCTCGGGTTGATACTTTGCCAATGCAAGTCACGTGACATTAAAGTCTATATTTCCGGCTTTCCAGTCTGAACGAAACCACTAGCGTCATTTGGAAAAAGCGGCTGCGTTTCGGATTTAATCGCGACATATTAGCTTGCGGCCAATTCTTCAGGAGTCAGACGGCATTGGACCGCAAATCCTTGAAGAAGTAGTACAGTCCGCGCATATTTGGTAGCATGATTTATGGATTTATGCCACGTCGTTGCAGCGCATGCAGCGCGGGTCTGAGCATGCTGCGCCCGATATACAAAATGCATCTTCTATCCTTCGCAACAGCGGTGGCAGAGATTCGTCAATTTCAACATGAGAGTAGAGAACTACTTGAGCATACCTCGGCCTAAGATCTTCAGTGGTACCAGTGTAGTAAGAAGACGCCCTCTACAATGTCTCATCTGGACCTTCCTCTTCATCCTTTATATCCACTACATCAATTGTCGCCCATCAGTGGACCTGATGTCTCCAAAACCGCCTCCATTAGATGATATCCCGAATAAGTTGTGGCAGGTGTTTTTCAACGACATTCCCATCGACCCCTACACCGACTCCATCCAAACCTGGATCACCAAGAACCAGGATTATCAGTACACGCTTGTCTCTGCCGCTGGCGCCAATGCTCTTGCTCTCAAACATTACGCCAATCGGAGAGAGATTCTTTACTCATTCCTCTCACTACGCGTCCCCGTACTGCGTTCCGACCTCCTTCGCTACATGGTCCTTGAGTCCGAAGGTGGAGTCTACAGCGATCTTGACACCAGTGCCCTAAAGCCTGCCAAAGAGTGGATACCGTCAAAGTTGAGGTCGAAAGTGCACGCCATTGTAGGCATTGAGTACGATCAAGGAAAGGGAGAAGCGTATCCTGGGATGGAGGGTCCACGATTACAGTTCTGCCAATGGACAATGGCCGCTAGCCGCGGGCATCCGCTTATGTCGCGTATAGTCACAGACGTAGTCGAGGCACTGCAAGTCCTCGCTATTAAAAATCAGACGACTATCGCAGAGCTGCGGCCCAGCGACGAAGAAGTAATTCAACTCAGCGGACCGGTTATCTGGACGACAGCGGTTTTGAAAACGCTCTCCGAGGCGACGGGGACTGAGATGAGTTATCGAAATTTCACGGAAATGAACGAGCCGAGGGTCTTCGGGGATGTGATGGTGTTGCCGGTCAATTGGTTTGGGACAAGGCAGTTGCATTCGGGGAGTGTGAGGGAGGGGTCCAGAGATGCTTTTGTAAGACACGGGTGGAAAGGGAGTTGAAAGCATGGGTGGAGCAAGTAATCTTGCTTGGAGAGGAATGTGGCTTAGTCCCTCGCAAGGTGTGCTTTGCACCTCATTTATTCCCAGTCCAAAAACCGTATCTCGCAGCACGTGCCAAACTCCTCGGAGAGATACACAAATGTTGCCAAAACGGGTCAAGACAATTGTGGAGGCTAATTTGTCGCTGGGTTTATAAATCGGGCACAGCTTGCTGCAAGGGCTCTCACGACGATGTAGGTAGGAAACGGGAGAGTTTAGCGACATCAATAACGGACGCGGAGGTCACAGATAGGCTAGCTATATGTATTATGAGATTCTACACCGCGCTAGAAGCCGAGATCTTCTTTTGCTTAAGAACACAAAACTTTGCGGTATCTGCTGCAGCCTTTCAGCCTCACGTACGGTGGGGCAGTGCAAGTTGCACGAAGCCAGCATATGAGCTAGGCCGAATTTGCATCTAGAATTCGCAAGCCAATTGGTTCTGGTCGCATGATGAGAGCCCCTTTCTTGCTTTTGATTCTTTCAAACTAGCAAGACTTGTCCACTACAGGGATGTTCTTGGACAGGTGTTCTCTATATTCAGGCGTGGGCCGCCAGCCGTTGATCCCTCGCATAAGATCCTCGATGGCACTCGCCCATTTGATCAGAACATCCTCTTTCCACGCCGTGTGCTGCAAGGAAAGACTGAATGGCAAGCCAGCAGAATCAATACCGATCGGTATACAAACAATGGGATAGCCTATTGATCATCAGGCTCATAACCGCCACATGGAACTATTGCTGGGCAAAGAAGCTGATAAGCAAGCAAAGAATTAAGGCTGTGAGTTTTAACGGGTTTTAGATTCAAGGAGGAGCAGAAAAGATAAAGAATGTACAAGCGTCTATGGTAGACGAATCTTAAAAAAAGGAGATGTGCACGACCTTTGGAGATGTTTCGGAACAAAAGAATGAAAAATCGTAACTTGCAAGGTACGCATAATTGGAACTACGTACCAGCTTGGGCAGCAAGCTGCTGTCCCGCGCCTTTTCGGTCAAACAAGATGAGCGCATCGAGGTCTTTTCCAGTTTTGTGGTCCTTTAGAGCAGCATCGATGCCCTCGGTGCGGGATTTATGCTGGGTATGATTGAGGGCTTGGTAGTAGGTATCCGTCTCTTCGCCGCAGCTTCGTGCAATGTGCTGAAAATTGTCCTTCATGAATACGTCAGTCGAGACCACGTACTCTGTGTAGAGCAGACATCAAACAAGCGGGTACTGTAAGAGATGAGAAATATGTTAAGGTGATGCCGTGACCCACCTGTCCTGTTGGAAAAGCTGGGTGGTCCCCAGGCTTGGCGCCTTCTGTACCGCTATTCTCTTGATTGTATGCGATAACATTTTCTAAAGTTTTCATGCCTCTGCCCGAGAACTCCGATAGATAGGAGTTAATGCCGTTGTAAGCCTCGACCTTGACCACGGAGAACTCGGACTCGGACGCTTTGCCGTACGTCCAGTCCCAATTGCCATCTGCTGGTATGCGATCCTCCGCAGAGGGAAAGTCAACCTCGACGATGTCCGCTCCTGCTTCTTGAATGGCTTCAAGGACTTTGAGTGCCGACTCTCTTATATCTTTAGCGACAAACTCCCAGCACCTTTTGTTAGGAAGACCGAATCTAGCACCTTTGAGACTTGCACTCGTGGTAACATGATTAGAATAGTCCTTTCTTTGAGGGCGTGATGACGAGCAGGTCATAGCATCCCTTTCGTCAATGCCTACAATTGCGTTCAAGCCATGGGCCGCATCAGCAACAGACCTCCCGAAGCTGCCGACGGTATCCATGCTCTTGCTAATTGGGATGACGCCAGCTCTCGATGTAAGTCCAACAGTAGGCTTTATTCCGACAACGCCATTGATTGATGCTGGGCCAATGATTGACGTGTCGGTCTCAGTCCCGAAGGATAGGGGTACGATATTTGCAGAGACCGCAACTGCGGAGCCTGAGCTCGAGCCATCTGGAATAACATCAGTATATAGCTCGTTCGTGACTCACTTTATACCAAAGGCTTGCGTGATGCAATTTTTTTTTTGTACTGCTTGAGGCATGAAATCTGCTTGTGGTGCCCTTTCGAGACAGAGAAGCCCTTGAAAACGCTAATCGGGTATGTAAAACGTCTCGCATACTGTTTCATTTGCAAGTATCAAGCCCAAGTGTCTAGTTCTTTCAATGTATAGAAATCTAGACATGCGACAATAATACTTCTGCAACCAGCACTTTGACAGCAGAAAGAGAGGGGAAGCCGGTGTATTTCAAGATACCCCGCTCGAAATATTTTGATAACTTACATGGACTACTGGAAAGATTGTACGGATTCCGTACTTGACCGCCGCGCGGAGAATACCCGGTGGAGTCTTTTGATGATCGGACCGAAGCCCATTCACTCATATTAGCATGTCCTAGAATTATCGCCCCTGCGCTGCGTAAAAGCGAAACTACATGGGCATCTCTGGGGACCTGGACAGCTTTTGATTCAGTCTGCGCTTTAAGTTTTCCCATCTTTGAACCAGTGTGATGAGTGAAGTATTTGCAATGTATATATCACGCCTCAACACTATCCACCAGGGGAAAATGATGCGGATTGAACACTTACTATGCTTCCGAGTAACGCCCAAGAACCGGCCGTTGTTTGCATTTTGTCCTTTGTGGCCATGTTATCTTTGACGAGTATTGGTACGCCATGTAGTATGCCTCTAATTTTACCCTGCCAAAAGTTTCGGAGTTAGCGCACTTTTTGGAAATCAACCCGGCTTAGCGGCCCTCGAGTCACAGCTCTCGGACCTACTTGGCGTCTTTCGCCGTCTAATCCAGCAGCAATCTTGACGGCGTCCGGGTTTACTTCGATGATACATTCGAGGTAAGGATTGACAATATGTATACGCCGAAGGCAGAATTCAACATAGTCAACAGACGTAAAATGGCCTTCTGAGAGACATTGCTGTATTTCCTCCACAGAGCTTTCATACAGATTAAGACCCTTTAGCTCTTCGAGGCGGAACAGACGCGGTATATCTTGCTGTGAAAGGTCATGATGTTGGCGAACCTGGACCGTTCTCCGAGCCATATTATAGACCTTCGGGGCGAGGAAATAACTTTTGAGGGACCGAAGCATTACTGTGTCGAGTTGAGTATACAGAAGAGTTTGGGGTCACTTGGTACCTCGACGCATAATAGCAATTCTCAGGTCCAAGTGCTTGGTGACGCTGGCTGGTAAAAGAGTTGGATCGGGGAAAGAAATGCGATTGTTGGGTTCTTGCACTCGCAAAAACGATATTTCACGCTAGACGTCGAAGCTTGTGGAACCCGGCGGTAACGAAAAGTGGGGGGGAGGGGGCCGGGCTCGAAAAGGAAATGATCACATTACAACAGATCACTCTTAACTCCCGATCCATAGTCTTCTGGAGCCTGGAGTATCATGTAATCCTCGAACGTAATTGATTATCTTGCAGCTTGTATTTGCGAACCCTCCCAGCGTCCGCGTTCCAGATCAAGTTCAGCCGAGACATTGTCTGGGATTGCAACTTGCCGCCGCTTTATTCATGCAGTGTTGATCATTTTGCCTATCGTGTAACGCCCGATTCCCGAAGGATGTGACTGCAAGCTGCGTGCGGCGCTACCTAAGTACTGAGAACAGACTGTACTTCGTTTTCCCCTTCTTTATTCTCTGCGCGATATGTACGACTCTCTGGTCTTTTGAGGTGCCGTTCATCTCCGGGACAAGGCGCCAAAATCGTTTATTTTGTCTTATTGAGTCTAGGATAACGACTGACATCCGCCACATTGACGGGGCGTGCACGAGGCTCGTACGATAATGGAAAACGCTCTTCAAGTTGACCTAGCACGGGCCGAAGCGCCCGCGGATCAAGTCTTAGACAGCGCTCTAGGCCAGGCTGCAATGCCTCCGATGGTGCTTTCTTCACTTGAAGGAACGACCAATGACAAGTCAGAGCATAACATCAGAGGGAGATCCGAGGCCACCGCTCAAGTTCGACTGGTCCCGAAGAAACCGAAGGACCAGCGTTCCCGGTCTCCTTCAGCTCAAGGCGCGCCAACGAATACACTAGAACTGGGAAATTTCGATGAACTGCACAGAGCTTTAACTTGCAGCCTGTAGACGAGGGATTTGGCGCATGGAGCTATGTTGCCAGCGCATTTGCCATGTTCATTGTTGTCTGGGGTATGTTGGTCGCTTCTAAAATTGTTATTGGAGGCATGTCACCTAACTTGGATTTACAGGATTCCCCCAAGCGTTTCCGATCTTTCAAACTCATCTTTCGTCTCAAAAGTTTTCGCGGCATGCGGATTCAGTAATCCTTCCACTCCTGGCGCCAGGACTCCAGGATATAGAGGAAGGCATCCTATTCCAGATACTTCCTAAAGCCGCGAGATACCGGCAAAGCTTGGTCATGATAGGTATCGCAATCATGCTTCTATCTTTGGTTCTGGCGAGCTATGCCCGCGAAGCTTGGCACATCGTCTTGACCCAGGGCATCCTTTACGGCATTGGTGGAATCCTTCTTAGTTTTGTGCACGTTTCCATATTCTCGGAATGGTTCGACAAAAAGCAAAGCCAGGCTATGAGTATCATCTGGCTTGGATACAGAGTTGGTGGCCTGGCATTTCCCCTCATATGTCAGTGGCTCCTTGACCAGCATGGCTATGAGAAAACACTCCGAGTCCTTCTGGCGCCGATGGTTGCACTTCTCTTGCCAACCGTTGTGCTCTTTCGAGGTCGTTATCCAGCATCAACTGTCATCTCGAAGCCTATACAGCCACTCGTCTCAAAGCTGGCGACGTTAAGAAAGCCGAGTATTGCATTTTACTTGGTCATTGCTCTCTTATTCGCGTTCGTAACAAACGTTCCCATGATGTTCATCACAAAGTTCTCCGTGGATATCAAACTTGATACTTCTGACCAAGCGCTGGCACTCTCGTTAGTGTTCGGCAGCAACATAATCGGAACATATATCATCGGCCAGCTGAGCGATAAAGGCTTCAACGAAGGGCTAATGGGCGCTCCTGCCGTCTTAGCATCGCTAATCCACTTCTTAATGTGGGGTTTGTCAAAATCAAGAAACTCAGTGTTCACATACGCGATCTGCATTGGACTTACGAATGGAGGTGAGTACTCCACCTCTGGAACCATCAGAGCTAATAATAAACAAAAGGCTTTCACAATTGTTCTTTCTCGTTCTATTCTGAAGTCTCAGGAAATAACAGTGAGCTCTTTACCGCGATTCACAGCATTTTCAGCTTCTTTGAAGGATGGGCTATCTTGTCTGTTGGGCCGGTTGGAACAGCACTTTTGAATCTCTCGCCACACGTAGAAATTCAAGACTATGCCATCGGAAGATACAAGGGTCGTCAAAGAATATTAAAAACTTTGTCATCATTGTTTAATCAGTCATAGTACCTTGTGGCCTACGCTGGCGGAATGACGATGGCTAGTGGACTACTGGTTCTTGTTCCCGTGATGCGAAGGACTGCCAACAGCCTCCGAGGCCAGGTGAATCAACAAGGAACAGCGCCTCTGTGACAAAGTGGCGTTTTTATATGGGGCTGTGATCCGATTGTCAATGTAGATAGAGGCGTCAACTATGATCATTTAATGTATCTCGCTGTATCTTTACGAGTAGTGGGGGGCGCCTGTCACTACAATTTTACATGATGGCTATTGTTCCGCAAGCTATAGACTATTATTTTAAGCGATAGTGGGAATTGGAAGAGGGGCTTTTGGTCAAAACATGAGAAAAGTTGAGGAGTTGACTGGGAGAGAACCGTTATCATCGGTTGACCAATTTTCTCCCCCACACAGCCCCATTTCAACCCCTGGAGCGATCTACAACTTGGCGCCCACGGTGCGCCACTCAAAGCTGCATGCAAGTCAAGCCCAGTCACATCCCGAAATAGAATTACTCGTACTACCTTGCAGCATCCCGACCACAGAGACCAAGCGCCATGGCTTCCTCACCTTCTTCTCAATGCTATCCTTGCCTGCCGAGTGAGCACAGCAACACTCAGAGGCGTATACAGGCCGCGACAGACTGTAGAGCGACGGCGACATGGAGCTTGGTGTTATCCGCCCCGACTCGACCCCCTTACTCAACGAAGTGGCCTCCGGCCCAAGCTCCTTGCGCTCGAGCCTAGACAATGACTACTATCAGAGCCAAGGTTTCGATATACATATATACGATGACGTACTATCAGAGCAGATTACATCTCCGGCTGGTCTCGATCGAGGCTTCGACGCCTCTACATGGCATGGAGGACTCGCGAATCGCGAAGGGCTCATGCAGCATCTCAAGGTAGCCTAATTGCGCTCAAAAGTCTGGAGACTAAGCTCACCCTTGTCAGGCCAGAGATCCGCACAAGACTCGATGGATGTAGGCATCCTCTCCCTCACGGATACAAACGCACAAAAACTTAGCTACTTACTAGCAATGTGGTGGGATGGTCCAGCAGCTTATTGGAAGTGAGGTCATACATCGCGAGAACCAACAAAGCGAAAGGCTGATGCGAAACTTTTAGGAGATCGCAAAATTTCATCTTGGGGGCCACAGGTGTCTGGACTTGGAGGATATATCGAGGCAGTCACTTGGAGGGCCAACGTTTGCAGGTGAAGACTCTCAATGTAGGAGGCCGACCGGAAGTTGTGATTGAGCGACAGCTAAGCAGTGAAGTCATCTGGCTCCACACGCAGATATGGTTTGTTGGTAGCCGGGCACCTACGTGGTCCTCCATGCGGCAGACAAGACTTCGAATAGTCATTTGCCTGCCGTCAGCAAACAACGCTGGTAGGCTATAACTGAAGGGCGCTTGTACCTGCTAACAGTCTATATCATAGGCACCTTGATCACGAACTTTGTCGGCCCACTCCGCCTCGCGCAAGAAATCAGTAACATATACATGAGCCGACTCCTGGATAGCCATGCATTGGGCCCGCAGGCACTGGGCTGCGTCTGGATACTCGCCTTTGCAATGTTGACAACGACGGCGGAGCAGCTTGATTTTGCGTTCGACATCTTTGACCCCATCGATTCGTCGCCACAGGTCAGTGGATTCCATCCTCATGCCATAGTCGGAATATTCGCTGACGATCATCAGCTTTGCAATGTTCCCATACTTGACGATCTACCTTCTATCCTAGAGAAATCGAACAGACTCGCACGTATCGACAGATATCTCGCCGGTCTGGAGGAGTTCCATTCTTTCTTCCTCTCGGTCCGGCAATTACTGGCTCCAGAGCCTATCTCAAATGCCAACGATGACCTTGCCTTTCGCTCGGTGCGGACCAGGAAATTCGCACATCTCGAAGCCTCGAGAGCTCGAGAGAAGATCCAACAAGAGGAAAGACTGTGCCAGACATATATGAGACAATATGACGCACTTGTTCAGTTGGTGAGTTGGATTCCACATCTCACGAAAAACCCTAAATCTTGTTCGCTAGGTAATTTCGTACGGCACTACTCGAATCACTGAGCGGTTGGATCACGGCCGCGAGGTCGCAGAGCAATTCGGAAAAATAGGGGTGTTTCTTGCCGGACTTGCTGGCATAGTAGCACCCATGAGCTTGCTGACCGGTTTTTACGGTATGAACGTCCAAGAACTGACGCAAGGCGCCACCGGGTCACTATTCGAATTCTGGGAGATCGGCATCCCTGTGCTTTTGGTGACTGCGATCTGTGTTGCCTTCTTCGTTCTTTGGATGATGACAGGATCTGACCATACGCGCAAGAAGGGCTGAGGCCCAAGGCGCCAAAGCAAGGGACCTTTTCGAGAAGAACGGAGGCTATGTTGATAACGCTGAAGAGTTTTCTCTTGGGTCGGTCAATGAGGAAAAGAATCTAATCGCGTTGGGTCCATGGTATAAGTACCGTGAATTTGAAACGAGATGGTAGAATTCCTGAACACTTGGCTTGGCTTGGCTTGACTTCCGCAAGGAGCATTGGAACGACGACGGCTACTCAATGATATTCCCTTGGTCTGCATGGAGCAATTGCAGTCGGTTACTGGAGTCAGGGATAGAGTTGTGGGGTTGCACCTACAACGAATCTTGAGGGAGTCTCCTCAACTTTTAGCTGTCGAGACAACATTATCAAATCATCGTGCCAATATTGAACATCGAAGCGAAACCTATTCGGTAGCCGACTACTTCGCTGCTTGCTTTGGGATCAAAGTTTCCCATAAGTCAAACTGATTGGAATTGTAATACTTGCGGAAAAAGAATAGTGAGCCCGGCTCATGCTGCAGCTTTTGAAAAAGACGAGAGGAGGCGGTGTCATGTCGGATATTGGGCCGTTAAATGGCAAACTTGTCTTGGAATATTTAGGCGTTGGCAAAAGAATGTAAAAGCTTTGAAATCATTACTCAGGCACAGGCCCAGGGGAAACACAAAGGGCGGCTCGTAAACTGTATCACGCTAATTGATAGCTTGAACTACCACCTTAGGAGATAGGACAAGAGCCTTTTCAACCACAGGTGCATCTTCCTCCCACAAAAGTGTGTTGCTTCCGCCTCGGTATGCCCACATAGAGATCCTGTAATGAGGTTGATCGAACGGCAAAGTAAAAGCCGCCTTATGAGAATAGGAATAGAAAATTCATGTCTAGTTTATTCGGTAAATAATCTTCTGTCTTCGTTTTCACATATAATTACAAGCCGCTGTCGCAGAAACAGAACGAATAGACTCATTATTCACATACTTCTTGTAAGATTGAATCAATATGAAATCAATATCAGCAAGTTGAGTAAAACTAACATCAACGTGGAAGACGCCCAATATCACTAACGACTCAGCCACTACACAGTCCGCAGCACCAGCGACATCCAGGAAAGCAGTACTCACGTCCCAGTATGAAGCCATATCAGAGCACGACCTCCTAATTACCACCCCAACTGTCTTGCCTACTGTAAAAAAGCTACCGGAATCTCCCAGAAGCCATTCAACGAAAACGCCGCCCACCGATACGGCGATCTATCACTCAGACCCACGCCGTCCATCTCCCTCAGCGCATTAACAGCCTTCTGCATGACCCTTGAGAGATCCAAGACCCTGGCACCGCACACCCTTTTCTCTTGCAGCAAACAGCGATAAAAGGCCTCCATGAACGCGATACCATCCTCATTATCAATCTTCCACAGCGTAGAAATGACCGAAGTCGCACCGGCGTAGTAGAGCGCTGTGGAAAGACCGAGGAGGTCGTCAACCTGGCTGATCTGGACTCGGCCGCTCCTGCACCCCACCAAGACGGCCAGCGCGGCTGGGTGGAGCGAGATGCTGAAGATCTGCTCGGCGGTGATTTTGTCGGGATCGGAATTTTCTGTCACTGGTGGCTCGATGCCGAGGTCGAGGTGTTGTTGCAGGGCTAGGGCGCGGTTCTTGAAGAATGTGGAGTGACCGTGGAAGGTGAAAATGGTGGCTTCGTTCATGGCGCTGAGAGCCGTTTCTTCGGGGATGTAGTCCTGGCGAAGCATGGTCGTCTGCGGGGACTTTTCTATGCCGTGGTATGTCGTTAAAGGTGCTTGCCAAGTTTCAGGAAGAGGTGAGAGGATCGTTGTTTTGCATTCAATGTCATTTTCGCTGGCTACATCTTCGGAAGTCAACTGGCACCGTCTCAGGATGGAGAGGCTCGGTGTGTAGATGATGGGATTCCTTTCCATTAGGGTCTGGCCTGAGACTTTCAGAGCATGAAATGGTATGCGATGGAGCGCTTGTGTGGGACACAAGACCACTCTGTCTCCTGGTTCTGTAAGGTTCGCCAAAGACTCAACCAATGGGTTCATATCATCAAGCTTAGATCTTGAAATTTCGTTCGAGAAAGGTTGATCGCAGTCTAAATTCTGCGAAATCCAAACATTCACTTGCTCCATTCTGATAGTGTGCCTCACCTCGGGTTGCATACCACGTCGATAGTGTATAATCCACAGATCGGAAGACGTCTGACCAGTAACATGTGCATAGCTCACCAGAGTAGTACCACATTCAATGTTATCCAACATCTTCGATATGTCTGACATGGTGACTGAAACACCCTCGCGAATATCCATTACTTCTTTGAGTGCAGCTTCAGATAACATTTCAGCTCGAAGCGCCGACATCTCATTTTGCAGTCTGACCTGATCCGCATACCGTCCAGCTTTCTCTGCAGCCTCCAATTGCGTGATGTAAGTCGTTTCCTTTGAGAGAGCCTCACCGTACTGCGATCTAGATTCTGCTGTTGCTAAGAGCCGTTTGGGCACGCGAGCACCGATGCCCAACTCATCTAGAAGACTTCGCGCCTTCGATCGTTCCACCCAATTCGATAAATTCGCCAGTCGCCTTTGCGTAGTCTCAGCAGTTCTTGTCGGATGAGTCGTAGAGTCATCGAGGCTCTGGAGATAGGCAAAAGACTGCCACTCAATGCCTGTGAGTAAACTTCATGGTGGCCAAGTCGCTGCACGATCTCGAACTTTGATTGAAAATATGTAGCATTGAAAGCCTTATGGAACTGTGAAGCCGCTGCGTTCTGTCTGAATTTGCAGTACAGACGATCAGCCTCTTCCAGATAGGGTAAGGCTGCATCTGGCTGCACTGTCCGAAACAACATGAACCTTTGGCGTGCAGCGAGGGACCGCTGACGCAGAACACGGTACAAGAGCTCATATTCCCCCATGCGCTGGTAATGCTCACATACTTGTGGTCCCAGGACGTCATTATGCTGGCGAAGCATGGCGTCGGTGACGAGGCCACTTTGGATAGCTGTCACAGAAAAGGAGAGATCGATAATGCTTGCCATAACAGTTCTTTTTGCCGTCGAAATATTGTCAGATCCTCTAGCGCCCTCATGGATGCTACCTAGTATCCTTGCGTAGTCCAAGTTTTCTTGATATAGCAGCTCGCATAACTCGTCATTGATGCGGCCTGTCTCTAATGTGGATTTTCTTAAGCTTATTTGAAGCGTATTGCACCTTGATTGCTGAAGCATTTTCAATAGCCAATTTCTTTGTTCCTCAAAAAAGACTTGGCATTCGTTGCGCAACCATGCTTCGACTGGCTCAAAGTAAGAAAGCCAGACATTCCGCGGCGTCGGCTCAAGGCCATATCCATACATTCTGGATGCCACCTTAAGGGGATCGAGTGCGTAATAGACCTGCTCAGAGTCAGACTGTAAGGATAGGAATGTCTTGGTCTCTAGCGATAATTCAGCGTCTTTGAAAAGCTTTTCAATCCCAATGTTGGCTAAGCGACCCTCTGTTAGTTCAATCGTGGCCCATTCAAGCATTTTGCGTACTACATTGAGCATTAGCTGTTGTTGGTCGGGCGAGTGAACCTCTAGCTGGAAGAGATTTGGGTGGTTTTGTGCCTCTAGTGTGAGCCGTGTGGCTCCATCCACCGTTACGTACTGGAAGGCCTGCTTCTGGAACTTTTCCTTCGCTTTGCGATATATCTTCTCTTTTCGCTGATTGTTCAGCAGTCCAGCGGCTCTTTCTGCGTTCATGTTGAGGACGTACATCGTCCACGGTACATCAAACCCACTATAGCGATCTTTGAAATCTTCAAAGTACTTGAGGAACTCTGCTGGTTTCCCAATGCTTACCATTGCAGCACTAAATTCTGATAATGCAGCCCCAAGGCAAAGTGCGGACCTAGTAGTGTCCGCCTCGAAAGAGAGACGGCGCAGCCGAAGCTCATCTGCGAGCTTCTGTCGACGAGCAAGTTCTTGAGAATGGATCCCGAGCTCGTCAATTATGGAAGCTGCATCAACTGGAATTTCATGTTCCGAGAATGGCACATCCGGAGATACTCCAAGCCCATCAAGTTCCTGAGCTCGCTTCTCGCATGACAATATAGCTTCGTTGATCCGCTCGCCTGCTTCAACCAAATTTTGACGCTCTCGAAAATAATCGTGACATTCGTGAGCCCGATCAGCAAGGTCGAGAAAGCCTTGGAAGCAGTTCATCAAAGAAGATGGTGGGTTATGGTGGATCTTGACCATGTCAAGACTCAAAGCAATTCTTGGAGACCTCCAACCATGGGACTCGAACACATTGAGTAAATTTTGACACTTACTCATACGCTTGTTGACCTCTTCGTTCATATGTTCTTTTCCGAGTGACAGTTTCATCACGGCAAGCTGGCTATCTAGTATGCTGTGCATATCCGAAGGCTCCTGTGAACCCTTCAGTTCAACACACAATGCATCAAGGAGGGCCAAGTTGTGATTCCATTCATTACGATTTCCGCTGCCCATCAATTTCAACTTCGAAAGACTCAAGACGGTACCGAGCTTGCCGCGGCCCCGGAATAATTTGATGAGAGTCTCAAGTTCTTTTTGGGGATCGTTCCCGGTTCCGAATAAGTTTTTTGGCAATAAATCCTCAACAAAATTTGATAGATGCTTGCACATGTTAAGTAATTGGCGAAACTCCCAAAGGCATCGCACCTATTCAATTAGAAAGGTTCCAAATTTAAAGACATGATGCTCACTTCAACTTCGGTAGCAGTCAGAATAGAGAAGCCGGCAAGGATTCTAGATTCATCCAAAACCTTGTTCAAAGACATCCTCATCAGACCTTCAGAGCGAACAGTAGCATCAGCATGCAGAATCTTGAGGAGGAGTCTCTCATTTCCGACTGCGTCTTGCGACCACGTTGCGTGGCCAAGTAGAGTCCTGTGCAGCACCTTGGCTCGTTGCTGTTCTAGACCTTGTGATTCGTAGATATCCGCAAGAGCGATAGTAATAACGGGATGTCTTTCAACCGGAGCAAGCTGATCCAAGATGATGTGTTCAGCGTCTACCAAGAAGCCTCGTCGGTGGGCGCTCATAGCCTGTTCCAGGATTGGTATCTGTGTAGAATTCAGAGTGCCATGAAGACAAGTTAAAGTACCCCAAGACTTCATTTTGGCCGTTGATATTGCACTTTGAGGCTTTCGGCGAAGAGCGGTACTTTTTCGGGTAGCCGCGAGTATTTATGGGAGGTCAAAATGGAGGTAAGGGAATTAACGGTGCATACCGGAGGGTCTAGATTCTTCGAAGGACTGTGATCCAGATCTGGGAAAGTGACAAGGAGAGGGTATCGGTTGGATCTTGTTCGACAGCCTCGCTATAAGCGCCACATAGGCCATTTAATTAGGTACAAAGTTTATAGGCTTACAGCAATGGGGGGGGTGAAATTGCGTCTCGAGTTTGGTCAAGGCCTGTTCTGTTTTTGGTGGCGCAGACGGTGGTGGGGGAGGTGGGGGGAGCAATTGCCCTTTGGCCATAAGCAACTAGCCAAATAGATTTGCTTCGTGGAAGTGTAAATTGTACTCGTAGTGATGAGGATAACGAGTAATTTGTGTATACAAAATACGACTCTATTTCTTTTCAAATTTCTTATACTGTAGCTTCGTTAGATCTCAGCTGACAGCGTCTATTGTCACAGGCTTTCTTGTGTCAAAATCTCCCAGTTCATTTCACGGTAGCAACCCGGCGTTCAGGTCTTGGCATACTCTAGATTCTGTGGCTTCTTAGACAATCAATCAAGTGTTCCACACCTACTTTCAACATCTTGAAGCCTCCGGTCAGTGTTGGTCTAGTATGGCTTGGCACCTTCTACACTTGCCAGCAGTCATAATCAATACACAAATTTCTTTGATCACTAGCTACGTCTTCCTCTTGGCATGCTTCCACAATCCGAATTTTAGTCGTGAACTTGATGGTTTGATTCGATGAGGCCGGGGGAAACCTCAATGTCAAGAGATTGCAACAATTTCGAATACGTCAAGTGGATGCGACGGAGCCTCTGGAAAGCCTCGGGACGACCGAGTGAACAGAGAAAAACTTCAGCTGATGAAAAAAACGTTGCATCGTGGGAAGAACGTGGAAGTTGAAATACCTGTGAGGCATGGTTCGCTGAACGATGTCGGACTGGACTTGCTCAGATCACACACAGCGAAGCACACGTCGTCTTTTATGAAGGTAAAAGCCAGGGTGAGCTGCGATAGTGAGCGAAAGCCACGATCATCTAGCCATATGCCACTCGACAAAACCCTTGGACGCTCTGTCATGATGTGCAACACGCTTGCCATTCTACATCGACGCATGCCGCAAGTGTTTCCCACCTACATATCCCTGCGCAGTGTCAACAAACAGCATTCTGCCTTTGACATAGGATACAATCCAGCCCCAGAGTCTCCATCCGCCAATCTGCCCGGTGGCGTACTTCTTGCCCATAGTGATGAATATCATCGTGTTTCCCGAAGGCTTGTACTCCTTGACCTTTCCACCCTCCCCAGTCAAAACAGAATCCAGAGCGGCCGACAGGTGGATGATCTGCGCGTCCGTCACGGTAAGTTGCTTCGTCTCGATATTTCCCACGTCCCCGATTCCCCACACGTTCTTCGTCCCCACTACACGCATCGTCTTGTCTAAATCGAGATTCCCTGCCGAGTCAAGTAGGCTCAATGGAACGAAACTCGTGTTTACCTGTACACCGAATAGGGGAAGGTACAAGTCGGCGACAATGGTGGAGCCATTCGAAAGTGTGAGGGTTGTCTGCGCGGCTCCATCCACTTCTCCCTTTGCGTTAGTCTGCACAGTTTTTACTTGTGTATTGCGCACCAACTTCACACCCAGCTTCTGCAGGTCTGTCTCCGCAGCCTGGCTGACGCTCGGCAGAACATGGGATGCCGGCAGAGCGCGCTCTCCACCGATGATGAGCGTGATGTCCTTCTCCCCACCGTAAGCGACGGTCAACTCGCCGGCTGTTTCTACGCCAGTGGGCCCGGCGCCGGCAACCACGATAGAGTTTGCGACGTCAATCTGTTTCTGAAGCGAATGCAGAGCTGCGAGGGTCTCTTCGTGTGTGCCGACGGGTTTGAAGGGAAGGTTGTTGCGGAGCTGGGAGCCGGTAGCGATGACGAGTTGGTCGTAGGAGATAGAGCGTTGGGTTTTGTCGTTTTTGGCTACTTCAACCGTATTTCTCTCCGGGTCGAATCGCTCGGCTTTTCCCAGCACGAACTCGAAGTTGTCGGCAGAGTATTGGGCAAAGCCTGGCTCAAAGGGGAGGAACAGCTGCTCGTCGGGTATAGCGCCAGGGATGACGCCGCGGATGGCGGCAATGTTCCAGTAGAAGTGCGAGTTGGGCGAGACGATGATCACTTTCAGGCCAGCTTTGGCTTTGGGAAGGGTGTACTTGAGCAGTTTGTGGGCGAGTGGCAGCCCGGCCCAGCCAGCACCGAGGATGACGACCGTTTTTGCCATTGAGATTGGTAAGAAGAGTATCTCGTTAAAGTGCCTCAGTCTGATGCGAGAAGCGAAATATTAAGGTCGACTTGAACCGTAAGCTCTGGCTTTTACAAGAGGTGGCAGTTGTCATGTCTCACCAACGACAATCCGGAGGAAATCCGAACATCATATCAAGGGGTCAGATCTATATCGGATGATCTGTCCTTTATAGAAAAGGCCCAGACAAGAATTCTCTTTCGCCTCTGACTTCTGGGGTGCCTAAAACGCCATTTGATTGTGCTGATAAGATAAGAGTGCTCGGCCTATTGACCAATCAGAAGTGCCGCTAAAAGAATGGGACTAGGTAAAATAGGGGACTAGACCGAAGCCCGTGTCCGAGACCGAGACCTGGCCAGCGCCCCTGCCTTTCTCCAATGCATTAAATTGGGGCCATGCCACATACCAATTCTTCCCTATATGTATTTGTAACCCACGTCAAAAAGACTTACGCATGAGCCCGCAGCCGGTTCGTCTACCGAGGTGTGCCAATGACACCAGCCAGGCGGAAGGCCTTAAAGTCTAGGGTCTGCGCCCGTCTCGCTCAATGTCGCACTTGTCGCATTCATTGAGCTCTCCATTGGGTCATCGCCCTTGCTTACTGCTGCTGCGTGCTCAACTTGGGAGCTAAGGACTTCCAAACCGTCTGAGGCGGCCCACAAGCTCGGCTTGCTTCAGTGCCGGGGGTTTGGGATACGTCGCGACCGCGGCGGAAATACGACAGAAACGGGAAACACACACTCAGTCTTGTTCCTGGTGCAAGGAGCGCAAGGGTGGTGTCTATGGCAGCGCACCTTGCGCCGGCGGCAGCTGACGCAGCTCCACACTCCCTCGTCATAGCCAATTAGCTAATCAAAACCCACCCACCACGCGCGATGGAGTGCAAAATGATTCCGGCTTGGCAAAGGGCACTTCGGAGTCGCCACAGGTTTCTGACGAATCTGGGCATTTGGTGGTGGCTAGTAACGGCGATGCAGTCGTAGGAAATCAGTTCTAGACTACGTTTTGCAAGGAGGTGTATTCCAGCTCTGCTCCCTTTTGCTCTTCCGACGGGAGTCGAGCTAGGCATCTGTGACTGGCGCTCTACTACACATTTCTTGCTGATATGGATACAAGGTGGAGCAAATCTTCGAAGCCGTCCATAGGCCCACAGATATCCACTTCGATGGAGCCAGTAGCTCACCAATGATGTCAACGTCCAGTAACCGACGTCACACCGACTACTACAACTTCCTTATTGAAATATATCTGCTGCGCACGGGCGAGAGGATCTGTATCCTCTTTCATCACTGTTTCTCTGGCAGACCTACATGGACAATGTCGATCCGTTCATGAAAGTCTTACATGTGCCAATCATGACGAAGGTCATCCGCGAACTAAGAGACAACCATCACTCTCTCAGTCTTAGCATGCAGGCTTTCGTGCTAGTCAATTTCTTGGCTGTAATGATGTCGCTCGAGGACGAGGAGTTAAGCGGTTCTAACCTGCGGTTCTACATGGTTACCTGGCTGATCCATGTGGTAAAAGGTCTATGTGAACTTCAACATTGAAAAAGACCAACTCATTGCTCGCTAGGCACTTGTGCAAGCCGACTTTCTGAATGATCCTGACATACTCCTCTTTGCAAAACCCTAGGCGGCATGGCTGCGATGGCATATTGAATGAAATTGAATAATATTGAATAATGAGCGGATCACTTTCGCGTCTATCGAGATGCACAGATGCTGCACTTATTGGTAGAAGGTACGAATCTCGTTAACTCGTAGCATGTAGAGAATCCAAACGACCGCCTCGACTGCTTCCTCGGCTGCAATTTCACTTTTCAAGTAGCTGCTAATACGGCTGTGCCTACAAATGCACACGCTCTCGGCACATCTCTCACCGAAAACCCATCCCACCCAATAACCCGCCAGGCTACTCTCTCCTCGATTAATCCAAGACCAAGTATAAGGTGCTCGACTCTCGTCTTTTCACGGGAAAAAGGCCGCCTATACAGCCACACAAACTAAATTCCTTATCAATGGAGCCACACTACTACCTCCTGCGGGAGCGCAACTATCTCCCAGCGTCTTGCGTCGACACCCTCCTCGGCCGCATCGTGCAAAATTACGGAGACCCAACCGCCGATTTCTGCCCTCCAGAGTCAGCGCATTTCGAAAAAGGCACACTGATCCGGAACTCGATTCGCAATTTCCAGATCAAAGGCCTTGGCTCTAGTTCCAAAGGGCCTAAAATAGACATGCAAGGCGTGCTCGGGCTCGAGTGCACCATGAAGCGATCATATGAAGTGGACTTGGCGGGAGAGGTATTGACCTCCATACGGCTGCAGCAACATTCGGAACTGCTTCGAACCATGATGCAGGAGCCAAGCGTGAGGGATCAGACGACGTCGTGGACGAATAGATCGTTGTTCAAAGGACCCCCTGTGTGCATGGTGGTAGGATTGTTGCTCTGTCGAGAAAGTCAAGTTTCGACCGTCGAGGAGAAGAGTCACGAAATCAGAGCAAATGGGTTAATCCCCATTGCGACCGGAGGCCTCGCAGCAATCGGTGTACCTCTAGCGGCACCTCTAGGCGATATCAACATCGGAGGGAGAGATGCGACGGCAGCCAATGTTGAAGTGACCGGAATCATCGATGAGCTTGTCATTATCGGGCTTCAGCTTCGAATTGTCCGGAGATGTACGTGGCACAACGACGTCAAGTTGAGGCGTAAGGGTCCCAGGGTTCGCGAGGGACAGCAGCTGTCGGGGTCCGACGAGGAGCCGGGAGAAAGTGACGTAGAAGACAGCGACGATCAGGGGAGAGATCTCGATGAAGTAGACATCGACCTTGGAGACGACCCGCTAAAACTTATTCCGTAGATACCCTCAGTGAAGAGTTCAATTGGTGGGAATATCCGCACCGGACTGCCAAGAGGAAAACCTTGGGCCTGTTACATACATGAACCTAACAGAGCACTCTTTCCCTATTGCGACTCCAGGTAAAAGTCCAATGAAAGAAAAGACAGAGGTATTGTTGTGGCCGCTCCATACATAGAACTTTCATCCCTGTGACTGCATCATGTAAAACCCCTCCCCACCACACCCCCAACCAAAACCCCCCACCTTCCCCAATCTTCGACATGGAAAAGCGCCCCGTCCCAGCAGAACCTCACGTCCCAGAAGGTCCCCTCAACCTAGCAGTCCCCGAAACAGAACCTTACCCCGAATGTGGCCGCGCAGCATACCTGTCGCTCTTGGGATGTTTCTGCGCCTGGATGTCCGCCTTCGGCCTCATGAACACGATCGGCACCTTCTAAGCATACCTAGGCACGCACTAGCTTGCCGCCTACAGCGAAGCCGACATCGGCTGGATATTCAGTCTGTACCTCTTCACGGCGTACTGCTGTGGCGTGCAAATGGCGCCGGTCTTTGACGCCATAGGACCGCGATGGTTGACAGTTACCGGGGGGGTGTTTTTGGTTCTGGCGATGTGTTTATTGGAAGTTTGTTCCCGTGGGTGCTACCGTTTCAAACGCGCTCTCTTTCCGAAATCGATAATGGATGGCTGCTGCCGTACTAGTACAGTGTTATCTTTTGAGTGTTCCCTTTTAATTAACATGGTATCGCGAAGGCTACTACCACTTCGTCCTCGTTCTCTCCATCCTCGGCGGGGTTTTCTTCATAGGCTACAGTGGATGAAGGATAGAAAGCATGTAGATCTATGGTGGGATCCATGAGGTATAAGACCTCATGGATAACAAAGAAATGCTACAAACATCGGTGTAGAAGCAAACTACGACATGCAGTCGACATGCAGTCGACATGTATGAAAGAACGCTAGAACATGTATAAAATGACCTAGACACAGTCCGACACTCTCTCTGACTAGCCAAGCTATATCTGAGATTATCCAAGTCTAGCTTGCATCGTTCTCATTGATTTATTTTCTGTAGTCTCAAGTCACTGAGTTTCAGCATTGCAATGAACTCAGCGAACTTTTCTGAAGTCAGAGACTTTGTTAGATCGTCTATCATCATTTCCTTCGTTGAAATATAGTTATATTTGAGTGTTTCATTAACAATCAACTCTCTGACGAAGTGATAGCTGACGTTGATGTGCCTGGTACGTCGATGATTAACAGGGTTCTTGACCAGGGCTATGACGTTCTGATTATCATCGTGTATCATCGTAGAATCGCCTAGATTCTGATTCAATTCAGTCATAAGAAAACGAATTCAGACGGCCTTCTGGGCAGTGTCCGCTGAGGTTATATATTTCGCTTCAGTGATACTCTTTATTACTGATTTCTGCTTGATGAATCATCAGCTGATTGCTTTCTCATTTAGCGTGAACATATGATCCGCTATAGATCTAACATAGTCTTAATCGTCGACTCAATTAATATTCGTGTATTCACACAATGAGGTTTCGACTCCTTCATAAATGATGTCGCGATTTCGCGTATCGATTAGATATCGAAGAACTCGCTTGAGAGTCTTTTAGTGAATCGCTATTGAGTTAACGTTGAATATACTAAGTTTACATATAGCATAGACGATATTCGAACGCGTCTTGATTATGAGATACATCAGCTAATCAACATCTAACTTGTAGACGATGACGTCAGCTGAATTAGTCTGATACTTCTTTATAGTCTTCAAGAGGGTCGTATTTACGTTAATCTTCATTAAGATACTTTGTGAATTTGCGTCAGTTATTTGATGAGCTTTTAACATATTCTTAACATGATCTAACTAACTAATTTTAATCGTTTTCTAAGCACGGTTTCGTTTTATTCTTATGCTCAGATAATAGATGTATAAGTCTAAATTCGTAATCTTGAATCGTTTATATAAGTTTCTTTTGATTCAGTCAACAAGGGAACGCAGTTCAATAATATGAATATTATTCACATAGATAGTTACGAAGATTATTTCTTAATTAATCTTGTACAGAAAGAGATATACGTCGAATTAAGATCGAACGAAACTTAGACTAAGCAAGAACTCAGAAAGAGTTTCGTATCACTCACGAGATGACTGCTTGAGATCATATAGGGCCTTCAGAAGCAAGCACACCTTGTCAAGATTCTTAATAAAGTCAGTGAGCTATTTTATATAGATTCTTTCTTTGACACCGATATATAGAAAAGTCGTCACAATATTTACTAGGTTCACTTTTTAGTCGTACTTGACTGCGAGTGTTAGAAGAATATTGAAGGTCGTTGACTTGATCACTTTAGAATAGATCTCGTTGTAGTTAATTTCTTCTCGTTGAAGAAATTCTTTGACTACTCAGCGAGTCTTAAATCTAACGATCTTGTCGTCAACTTCGAGCTTCTTCTTGAAGACTCAGCGATCTCTGAGTATCGAGCGATTGTTGAATAATAAAAAGACTAGATTTCAGATCTGATTGCTCTTCAGCGAATCTCATTCGACCTGTATTGCTTTCAGTCATTATTCTCTCTCGAGGTCATTGATAGCTTTCTTATAGATCAGCGACTCGTTATAGTCACTCATAAGGGCGTGAGCGATGATCACCTTGACGAATTCTTTGATGTGAAGCTTTTGATAGTCTTTTCGATTATATTTTATTGAATAACGAAGTCTCTCGTCTCGTAAATTTAGGTTCTCGTTGTTAATTTGTTTCTAAATTATCTTCGCAGACGAAAGTTTAGTGATCGAGTCAACTTCGAGATCTTATAGATTCTTATTTTCTGAGATTTCTTTTATAAAACCCTGAGATGCTTCAAGAACGTCTTCGAAATAGAGATTAAGATTTCTAGAAAGTGAAATGGTGATCACGTTCTTATTCTCCTTGTTCGACACGTCGTCTCAGTTCTTAATAGACACGTCTAAAGGCGAGGCGAAAGGCTCAAGTTATCTTCAAATAACGTCACGTCGCCGAAGCAATTTGTGATTTTTGACGTCTCACAGTCGATATTAATTGATTCTCTTATAGTCAAGAAAGACATATCTAAATTCTCTAGACGACATCTTTTCTCGTTGCTTAGTCTTATAATCGTATACGTAACACATTAGATCAAAAGAGTGTATACGAAAGAGATTTGATTTAACTTTGTACAGAGTCTCATGAGACGTCTTATTTAGTGCTGAGGTGAGCGATCTATTTATCACATATATGATCGTTCGAAAGGTCTCAGCTTATAGCGCCGCTGATAGTTCTGCTGCAATTAGTTGAGCACGGGCCCTTGTCAGCAGTATATCATTGATACGCTTATTTAGTTCGTTTTGCTCTGAACAGTCTGACATAGTCAACTTCTAAATAATTCTCATGAACTTTAGTCAGTTCCTTGTCTTCTCTGAGTTATACTTCTTATTATTATCTAATCGAATAATGCGAGAGATAATATTGAATTGAGTCTGAACGTACTTCACGAAGTTCTTTAGTTCGAGAAGTGCTTGATTCTTTGTCTTTAGAAAGTTCACTCAGCGATATCGAGTGTTCTAATCAGTTAATGTTAAGACGTATTTGAGGTCTTTAATGGTCAATAAAAGACTATCTTTGCCGTCAAGAAGGTCAGTATAAATTCGATAAAATGAGTCGTTCACTGCTGACATGAGTTCTCTACTAGACGTCTTATGTTGCTTAGCGAGAGCATATGACTCACAGAACTTCTTCTTGATTGATCTCACGACTTTCATTTCTGTTATCATTGCTGAAAGTCTAACGACGTCGATATAATTCAGATAATCGAGCGTCTCATGTTAGAATTTGACTGAGATCTTCTTATGAGAACGTTTTGTCGTTATTGTCATATGTCTCGTTATATTCTTGATCTTCATATTCTCAGCATCGCTGAGACGAAGTTTGAATAGTGTGTTGATGAGTGCATCTTTCATAATGATGTTATTATCGTCGTTAGTTACGATTAGTCGTTTCTTGACTGCATCGAAGGAGAGTTCATTGCGAATCAGAATATCAAGAGATAGCAAATTAATGTTTATCTCTAAACAGAAATGAACATTCTTAATAAACAAACGATATTCTTCGTCGTTGTCATCGTCATTGATGATTAGAGTATTCAGTTAAATGATTTCTCTGTGTGTTATATACACTGTTTCTTCGTCACAGATCTTCATCTCAATTAATTCGTTCAATAGGGTTGAATCTTCGCGATATTAAATTATGAAGTATATGTAATGTAAGAAGGCTGCGGAGTCAAAGTAGAAGTCAAGGTTCTTAATGCTGACGTTTATAACACAGTAGGTCTTTTTCTTCTCTTTGTTCTTGTTCTTATTCTTGTTTTCAAACTTCTTCTTCTGAAATTCGATCAGCCTGTCTTTGTTTTTGTCACGTCAGACCTGGTTAGTCTTTTCTGAGTGAGTCATTCAGCAGTCTCCTTCATGAAATTAGTTATATTCGTTACACTTGATTCTCTTGCCTTCGCCTTTCTCTTGAGACTTCGACTTGAAATTGAAGTTGACGTTGAAGTTAGTCGAATTTGCCTTTTCAGCGGCCTTTAAGATCTTGAAATTAAATTGATCAATGATCAAAACCTTCTGTCTCCGCTCCCTATTTAAAACCCTCTCGCACATATCGTCAAAGTCAGATTTCAGAGATCTTTCGTTGACGTGTTTGTTACGAAAGTTGATAACGATTTCGACAAACGAGTTATAAAATAATGAGAGATTATATAAGAATGTTATCGTTACGATTTATTGTGAAATAATCGAATTTAGCTTTATAAGCGAGACTTTGATCTTCTTAATGATTTTCACTCAATTCGTTATATTCTTATAATTGTTTAAAATCGTACGACTTATAATACGTCATAGAACCTTTCTTAAGATATATTCTTTGAATTTGTATTGATTTCTGAGTCGTTGAATCATCTAATAGACATCTAATATATCAGCGATATGAGTTAGTTCTTCTAATTTCAGCGAGAAACGAATACTATCGATAATGTACTTATTGACTGTCTTTTAATAGACGATTCTTTCGCTAAATGCCTTATCTGTTTTCTTATTTATTTAAATAGATATCGTGTCGTGTTCGATTAGAACATTATCGATGTTAGTTATTTTACACATATCAAGAATAAAGTTATATTAGTGATCTCAATTCTTGACCTTATTCAGCATTGAAATGATGTAGCTTGTGCTTGATGATGTAAATGTAAAAGATCTGTTTTTATATAGAAAGATCTTTTCGATTATAGTTAAGACTTTCTCTGATTGCTGCTTCGGAGGGAGCGTTAGTTTATTAATGTTCTGTTGTTCGGTTTGTTCAGACATCGTCTAGATCAGCAAGGTACAGGGTGGGCTGAGTGGGTTGGGTATGCTTGAAAAGAGTGTGTTAGAAAATGTGGCAAACAGTTCTACTAGCTAGTGGCTTGGCACGGCACTCATATACATGTATTCTACCTTCCTACATAGACACTACTTAGTCCACTCAATATCAGTCGTCTAGACCCTCTTTATTCAATAGGTTATGAGCTCGGTTGCATTAGCTTCTAGGGAGTGACTCCGTGTCGTACAGATCGAACACGTTATTCGTCAGTCGAGGGAGGAGTGTTACTAACTGACACATATCTGGTCTGCGAGGCATTATCGACTAT
This sequence comes from Pseudevernia furfuracea, assembly GCA_022315425.1. NCBI lineage: Eukaryota > Fungi > Ascomycota > Lecanoromycetes > Lecanorales > Parmeliaceae > Pseudevernia > Pseudevernia furfuracea. The sequence goes on from JAIUPT010000010.1 coordinate 510,742, forward strand.
TCGACCGTCGATCGAAGGAGGAGTGTTACTAATCGACGTGAGTTGAAAAGATCATAGCTGACGAGCTTGAGTACGTAACTATGTCGTCGACGGACGTCTACATAGATCAGGGAAACGCATATTTAAATACCCTACAACATCGAGTCTTCTCATTAAATCAACACCCAAATTCTGATACTCAGCCGTTATTATGAGTTCAATAATCGAGTTCTACTTCAAGCATAAGCTTCTTATTCTCATTAAGACAAATGCCCGTCAGTGATTTAGTCAAGCAAAGACTATACTAGAGGTCAAAGATATCGAATATGTTCTTATCGTCACACGAGAAGTCTATGTCTATGTCGGTTTCAATCTTTCACTTAACGCGGTTCAGCTGAGAGAATTCAAGAAGAACGACGTCAATGCTCGTCTCATTATCTTACAAGGTCTCGACGAGTTTAGTTAAAAAGATGTGAAAGAAATGACAAACATCAAGGCAATATGAGAACATCTTCAGAGCAAATTCAAGGACAAACAACCTACGACTGATCTGGCAATTCTACGGGATTTGACAAACTACACTTTCACGGAAGATTAGAAGATTTCTGAGGCTTGGAATGACATCAAAAACAAGAAACGTCATCTAAGAGAGATCAACCCTGATGTGATCAAGGCTTTTTTCGAGACTCAGTGCTTTCAAATCCTTCTGAACTCCCTTCCCGAAGCCTACACGTTATTAACTGACAGTCTTATGACTTTCTCCTTCAGCTCGAACGAGAAGCTTCAGAAGCTTATGAACAAAGAAGACACTCTCACAAACTCCGATATTACTGTAATGACTGCATATCGAAAATCCTTTAAGGCCTTCTGTTTTCTTTGTCACGGTACACATCTCGTGGCTCAGTGTCCAGAGCTCTTCAAAGCACAGATCTACATTAAGAAGGAATTGACGAGAGTCAGAAGCAAATCTCGAAGCAAGAGTAGAGACAGAAAGAATCGTCGTTATAATCATCGTCATGACTCTTCCTCCGATTCTGACTCTACATCCTCAGAATCATCGTCAGAGAGCGAGAATAACAAGAAGAAGAAGAAGGAAAAGAATATCACATTCAAATCCTCTCTCAAGAAGCCTGACAAAGAAAAGAAGAAGAAGTCCAAATCCAGGATCAAGAACCATGCCCATACCGCTGTCAGCGATACCAGTGACTCGTTCGATTCCCAGTTCACATATGCGGCCTACGGAGCATTGTCCGAAAGCGACTCGGATTCGGGACCTGATGAGGAGGAAAAGAAGGCCATGGCTTTCATTGCTGCTGCTGAGGAAGATATACCAGCTGTAAGAGAGTTATTGTCACAAACGAGAGCACGTGCGAAGGCCCTTCGTGACTCCGGAGTATCACGACAGCAGCGAGGGGCCCAATTAAGTTCTTTATGAGACTTCGACCCTAAGACAGGACTGCTACGGCCACAGGGTACTCAGTCAGGGGGAGTGGTTTCTGAGCAGGGGGAGTCATTGGACTGAGCACCCTGGACCAGGGGGAGCACTGTGCAGAATACTCGCCTAGGGACTTCAAAATGGCTCAAATCCTCCAGAAACGACATCAGGCTTATCGATAAGCCCTCCACCTCACTATTCTGCATGCATCTTTTCAACTGGCCGGTATCACTCAGGAGTCTCTTTCTCGACAACTATCTTACTAATTCTGATTATTGACGGCTTCGGAAGGTCGTCTACACTGTTACTACCTTCGATACATGTCTGCTTGCGATTCGGGTATCACTGTCGTTGTCGGTGGCTAGGTGCTGTTCGAGGGGGAGTGTTAGAAAATGTGGCAAACAGCCCTACTAGCTAGTGGCTTGGCACGGCACTCACATACATGTATTCTACCTTCCTACATAGACACTCCTTAGTCCACTCAATATCAGTCGTCTAGACCCTCTTTATTCAACAGAGTGCTTTGAATGTTAGTTTTAGGGCAAAGATTCAAATTCTATCTTCTATGTCAATCGGGCTCATAACCTGTTATAGGCTACAGTGAATGAAGGATAGAAAGCATGTAGATCTATGATGGGATTCATGAGGTATAAGATCTCATGGATAACAAAGAAATGTTACAAACATCGGTGTAGAAGCAAACTACGACATGCAGTCGACATGCAGTCGACATGTATGGAAGAACGCTAGAACATGTATGGAATGGCCTAGACTCCGTCCTCGTTCTCTCCATCCTCGGCGGAGTTTTCTTCAACCTCATGCTCTTCTTTCTTTCCGCATCTGCTGGATTCGCCTGGGCGACCAGAGCACTTGGGTTTGCATTCTTGTTCCTTCTCGTGATCGCAAATCTGCTGAGCCGGGCTCGATTACCTGGTAAATCGATCTCACGACACAACCTCTTTCCAGACCCTAGGATCTTCAAGGACAAGACCTTCGCGGTCATGACTGCGGCTTTGTTTTTGATCGAGTGCCGTCTGGTTAATGGGCTGGGATACATGACATCCTTCGCGCTGTCGGCGTGTATTCGTCCGTCTTTGGCTTATCGGCTACTTTCGATCCTGAACGTTGGCTCTTTCTTCGGCAGGTGGGCGCCTGGGTTCCTGGCGGATAAGATCGTTAGGTTTAATACTATGATTCTTATGATTTCACTGTTTATGGTTACGACATTTGCGCTCTGGCTCCCTGCTGCGCTTGCTACTTCTCCAGCTGCAAAGGAGGGATTGATCATCGCATTTGCGTTACTTTGTGGCTTTGCGTCTGGGAGTAACATCACGCTCGGTCCTGTCTGCGCAGATCAATTGTGCAGAACAGAGGACTATGGGAGATACTTTGCATCTTGCTTTACGGTTGTTGGCATAGGGACATTAGTCGGTATCCCTATTGGAGGAGAGATACTGAAGAGGAATGGGGGAAGCTATGTGGGAATGATCACCTTCGGAGAAGTGAGCTATGCTATTGGACTGGTGCTCTTTGCTTGGGCCAGGATTAGAGCTGTGGGTTGGGGATGGGGGAAAGAGAACTATTCTGAGATGAACAAATGTAGATAGGTATCAGCGTAAATAGTAGGGTACATATATAGAAGTAGAACTAGATGGTTCTATCTAGCGCCTAGAATTGCGTGCAAGGGCCTCGGCTCTCACTCGTCGCCTCAGGAGGTCCTGGCAGAGGTGCATCTTCACGGGGAGGTTGTTGGTCGAGCCTGAGACAGGTAGGGTGACCAGGTGGTGGGCCCGCGGTAGCAACTGCATTGCACTTTGCGAAGTAACTCCAGCAATAGCTCGGATTAAATCCGAGATCCGTAGCGGGCATGAGCTCCTGTTGTGATTTCTGTCACTCCCTTGCGCTACGGTCTCAACTCATCTTCTCGTACTTCGCTCACCTTCCGAGTTTTTCACGTGCTCAATTACCTGCTGTTCTTCGCTGGTGAAGCGGGTTCCTTCTTTGCCGCCCCCTCCTTCTTGGCTGGTGCTGCATCCTTTTCAGCTTGCGCTGCTTTCTTATTCGCCTCCACCATTTGCTTCTTAGCAGACACTTCTTCCTTCTCTGCGGGCTTATCCTCATCCTCAGCGGGCTTCTCCTCTTTCTTAAGTGAATCCCCTTCCTTCTGCTCCTGGGTTTGTTGCTTAGCTTTGTCCGCTGCATTCTTCTTTATCTCTGCCTCCTTCACAGCCTCCTCGGCCGGATTCAAATACAGCTCTGCTTGCTTCCCTGGCTTTGTCCCAACCTGAGCCATGATACTCTCCACCTTCTTTATTGCCATCGAAACCCCGGTCGCATTGTCCGCCTGCCGCGAGTAATAGCCCCATAATTCGGACTTCGCAATCTGCAGTTCATGTGAACTGTTCTCTGCATTATCAACATCCATCATAGTTTTCTTGGCCTTCTTCAACAAGGCCCAGTAATCATCCACCTCTTTGGGAAGGTTGGTCTTCTCGAGCTCTACCGCATACTCCTCTGGCCTATTCTCCACGATGTCCAACCACCTCCCCATCACCGTCCCCTTGCTCTCTGGCTGCCCACAGCAGTCCACACCAGCAAAGTGCAGCGTAAACGCATCGGTATCATATGGTTCTCTTGCCAGTCCAAATGAATTCCACCAGTCATGCGGTTGGTATATCACATGTTCCGCATATCCCTCTCTTTTCATTACCCACCAGAGAGCGCCTTGGTCGTAGTGCTCGAAGTGGACCTCAGGTCGTAACTGGCGCAAAGCGAGACTTTCCGAGAGCATTTGTACCGACCATTGGTGCACGCGGAATATGGCCATGCCGGCATTGAATCCATTGAAGTCTTGGCTAGCGAGAAGATGGATATCGTCGAAGTCAGAGGGGGGAAGGAAGATTGTCCAAGGGACAGCGGAGTTGAGGATTATTGTGTCTGCGTCAAACCACCTGTACCACACAAAGATCATTAGTCAAACTCCATACCTGAACATTGGGAGAGAAGCCTAGACATACACAATCCACCCCGCCCGCTTGCCGTACGGTTTGGCCATTTCGTCGATGATGAGGCCCAGAATGTAAGCGGGCTTATTGAAAAATCCTGCTTCAACAATGTCATGTCGCAGTATATGCGTAGGGACCCCCCACAGCTCCCCATGCTTGATATGTGTATCTAGGCTCCTTTCGTAAATGGCGTTGAACCTCTCGGTTTCGTATATCATGGTTGCCTGTCGCACCCTTGGACCCCCCTCATCTGGATCGTCGACTAGGTCCCCAGAAATATTGTTCTTCGCAACCTCAGGCGTTATGTCCGCAGGTGGTTTCGTAGCGGGTGGGCTGGCCTTTGGTGGGGCTTTCGCTGCCAAAGCGCTCTGTGGAATATCCGTTGCAGTGGCATTATTCGGTTGTCTGTTGGTGAAGGAGAAGCTCGAGCGAGAAGGCGCATATGGATGAAAGATGTAGAGACTGCCGATCAAAGTGAAAAGGAGGATGAGCGCTCGAAAAGGTGAAGAGATTTGGGCGATCATGGTGGGCGTCGAGGGCGTGACGACCCAAGGGCGAGCTGGGATGAGACGCGGTTTAGGCCACCATGGCGGCAACTTGGGGCGAGGCTGTCAGGTGAAAAGAAGATAGACTCTTTTCGAGTGAAGTCTTGTAGTAGAGCGTGATGGGTTGAGATGAAGGAAGTTCTGAGGTCGCATGGTAGAATCTGGCAAATGCATTTCGCTTTGTATCATTAATGATTAAACCTCCATGTAAGGAGTCGTAAGCACACTCACAGTACCTCCGTATTTCATTGCCGATTCGCGCAAAATGCGCCGAGCAGGGACTGTATTGCCGATCGGCTTAGCTTGGCTTGGCTTGGTATCAAACTCTGTGGTACTATGTAAGGTATCTAGCACCGTCTCTTACAGGTACAAAATAAACCGCATCAACGACCTTCAGGACTTTGATCCTGATCTCATTGAGATGCCGATTCTCGTGAAAAGAGTAACGGGGCCTTCGTAGAAGCTGCTGAGTAGTATATCTTAAGATTCGAAATGCATGATGTTGGATGCACGTGAACATCTCCGAATGATTGTTCGGACATGACATTCCTTGGCATCCCAGTCGCTACCTTCTTAATCCCTCCACTCCTCGACTGTATGTTCTTTGCACATCGACCCCATCATGCCTGGCGAAGCACTACGTATCATCTCATCTCACCAAGTGGCATCTCAAAGTAGCGAACAGTCCTGTTACGTAACTGTCGGAGCTAATGTCTACGATATCACCTCATTTCTGGCTGATCACCCAGGAGGGGGTGCTTTGATACTCGAGTATGGAGGCAAAGATGTGTCGGAGATTATGAGAGACGGAGGATCACACGTTCACTCAAAAGCAGCCTACGAGATACTGAATGAGCGCCTTATTGGGTTTGTAGTAAACGAAGCCACCATGAAACCAATTTCAGAATTCGCGGCTACTGATTTACCCAGCGCGGAGGACCTAACAGAGGAGACAGATCTCAGTGCCGATTACAAGTTCCTGGATCTGAACAAGCCACTACTCGCACAGCTATGGAACGGCGGTTTCTCCAAAGCCTTCTATCTCGAGCAAGTGCATCGGCCACGGTACTTCTCCCAGGGAGATTCCGCCCTGCTGTTCGGCAATTTCCTGGAACCCTTGAGTAAAGCGTCGTGGTGGGTAGGGCCACTGATTTGGCTGCCCTTGATTGTATTTGGGACATATGTGGCGGACCTTGGTATGCCGAGACACACCAGGACTGCGGAATACTGGTTAGGAGGATTCCTGTCGTGGCCCTTGGTGGAGTATGGAGTGCACAGGTTTATGGGGCATATGGATAAGTCAGTTCTACAGCGCAGGATGTGAAGTCTGTAGTTCCAAAACTTGTCCGGCTCGTGTTCTAGTGCATTGAATACAATGGGTGCTATCTGGCCTCGACAGAGCCACGCCAATGTATCGAAATTGAATTTTGAAAGCATTATCATCATTGAAGTTTCTTCTAACATAGCATCTACAGCAGGACCATCATTTGAGTAAAGCGGGTCTGGATTTCGGCAATACTCCAGCCAACAGCATGATTTGACTCGACTGCGCAGCCGAGCAAAGGAGTATACTGTCAGACTATATTCACTGTATTGCTGACGGCCAAACACATCACGAATCGAGTCGATCTCGGAACTAGACAGACTGCTTATTCTATCAAATCGTATCTTCACATCATCTGCTGCATCTCTGATGGCCCTGTATAGCTGGTAGTAAAGACGATTCAGACTGTGACATCTATCGTCTTCTTCATGATCAAAGAGGCCACTATCGTTGGGCTCGAATGAAAAGATTCTAGAACGCTCGCGGTCCTCTTTCTGCGCCTGCTTATCGCGAAATAAAGATTCAACCTCGAAGAAAGTATCGTCGTAGACTTGCTGCCAGGGGTTTCGAGGTATCAACCACGGCAAACGTGCAATGATAAAGCCTTTCAATGTACGTGTTATTCGTTTCATCGCTTGACGATGTTTATATCTTACTCTGTGTAAGATCAGACGCTTCTTGCGTGAGATCTGTGATAGGACAGGGTTACCCGGAGAAAGCAGCTTGTGTATCCTTTCTTGCGTGACCGTTGAGTCTAGTTTGGTAGAGTACTTGACCGGATCTTGAACGACAGGGATAGACTCATGTAGGCTGAAATCCATGAACTCCCAGGGCCGAGGGTGTCTTGACTCTGGGTCATCGTTGAGCGAGTTTCGCAGAAGCATGAGAATACGATTGATCTGCTCAGCTCTAACGTGGCGAGGACCCTCTAGGAATGCCTTACGTCGCCTTCTCGTGGATAATTCCTTTTTGCCTGCTCGAGGCCCAAGGTTCACAGCACGACTTGTCAGCTCACGCAGTACTAGATGGATGTCGCTCTCGAAGACTCCATAGACTACACGAATCGAATTGGACGCTTTTTGGTAGAAAACTTGATCACCAAGCTGTTCTCTGATTGTTGCAGACTCTTCGTCTTGATTCATCTTTGTGGAAATTGGCGACGAGGGATTCCCAATGAATACGCACCATGAGACGAGACCGTACGCAAAGACGTCACACAGCTGATGTGATGCGGGTAGCGAGTCAAGATAACATTCGGGGGGTTTCCACCCCCCTGTTCCTAAGTAATTTCGCGGCTCGGAACGACTGCCATCCTCCTTTGGTGTGAGAGCTAAGCCAAAGTCACATAGCTTTGGGAGCCATCGGCAACTTGGACTCCCCACATTATGCTTTAAGACACACTGATCATGTATCAGTACGTTGGCTGGTTTTATGTCGCCATGTGATATGTTTTCCACGTGAAGTGCCTCCAAACCTCGACCGATGCCTAGACAAATATTGCAGAGATCTGAATGTGATGTTTGGTCGTAGTCAGGGTTGCTCAGAAAGCTTCTAAGATCAAATCTTGCCTTCTCCAAAATCAACAATGGTAGTAGTGAAGTGCTTGATGCAGGATTTTCTAGCGAGTCCAGGCAAAGAGCCCAGCCCAGAAGTTTAACTAGGTTTGGATGATTGCGAAGTGACCACTTGGAAAGCAACTTGATCTCTGTACGGGCAGAGTTCACCTGGAAAAATAGTCCTCGAACACCATCACTACGGAGGCGCTTGATCACGCAGTGCTGCCAAATCTTGGCCGACTGTATTACGCGATGTTTTTTCGATCGCACTGATATAGATTCCAAGTTTCGTTGGAATTCGGTCTTGTGTTCACAACTATCACAGTCTCGCTACCAATCTGTATTCGAAGGACACGCGTTTCGTGTTCGAGCTCATTCAAAATGCCGAAGACAATGACTACACAAGGGCAGAAGCGGCCCGTGATATGCCGTTCCTGACATTCAGACTACACCCAGACAAGATTATCGTTGATTCCAATGAAGATGGGTTCATGGAAGCAAATGTCAGAGCAATATGCAGCACTGGAGATACTACCAAAAACGCCTCTCAAGGTTACATTGGGGAAAAGGAAATTGGCTTCAGATCAGTCTTCAAAGTTGCTTCTCATGTATACATCCAGTCCGAGCCGTTTTCTTTCTTCTTTGAACACAGATGTGGCGATGATGGATTGGGAATGGTCACGCCGATATTCGCAAATCATCATAATATTCCTCCCGACGTTCGCACTAGGATGACCTTGACACTTATCAACCCATCCGAAGCCAAAAAACTCGCAAAAGAGTTTTACGATATACCCAAGACCTTGCTTCTGTTCCTGAGCAAGCTCAAAAGAATTACAATGGCTAGGTCCGATGCACTTGGCCCCATTTACGAGATTACGTACACGAAGCAGGTCGATTCGGTGCAGCACCTAGCGACCTTGACACAACTCTCGGTCTCCAATGGAGTCGCCGATGCATCGAGGCTTCGGACGGTGTCTAATAATCAGATCAAATCCAGACTTTTGCAGAACCTTCCCCAACACCACTCCCGTCTTCACTCCAACCAAGCGGAAGTGGTACTAGCTTTCCTTTTAGACAGTCGATCTGTACCGGTTATTGAACAGCAACATGTGTTTGCTTTTCTACCAATACGTCAAGTTGGTTTCAGCGTATAGAACTACCTCCCTGAGCAAGATTATAAGGGCTTACTTTCATCAGTTTCAAATCCAATCCGATTTTATCACCCAAGCCAGTCGAGAAGACGTTGAAAGGACAGATCGAAATGAGGTCATACTTAGTGGTGTTGCAGAGACATTCCGAGCTGCAGTTCTCGACTTTTGCGTCTATCCCACGCTCCAATTCCAGTGGATGAGATATCTGCCAAGCGAAAGGATCTTCGAAACTTTCTGGGCACAGCTTCTTCCAAACATCGTGAGGCTTTTGAAGGAGACGCGAGTGTTATGACCCTGGAGTGGAGGCCCTTTGAAGCGTCCAGACCAGCTTATGCGGGTCCCAGACTACTGTCTAGATGAGGCGGGCAAACCACTATTCAGAGATACGACAGATGAAGTATACCTCTCAGCCAAGTACGAATGGAGTGATTTTCAACTACTAGATGCACTCGCAGTAAAAGAGCTTGGGTTTTGGGATATCTCGTTTAGAATTAATCGGGATCTCAGCGTTTCCTTCTCAAGATGGAAGTCATCTACGACCAGCGATGGCTGAGTTGCGCGGAGTGCATCTATGCTCATGCGACAGTTCAACATCCAAGGCTCCAACTTGGAGGCTGAAACAGTCAGGAAAATGCCTTTGATTCCCCTGCGCGGCGAATCTTGGGTCTCCGGCAGCTCAGGCTCAATCTTCCATCCAGTCAGCGACCGCGTTCCGGTCCCAACAGACCTCGGTTTGCAAGTTGTCGATCCTCAAGCACTCAAAAATCCCGCCCGAAAAGCTTTGTTCACTCAACTTGGTATGCGGAATTATGTCACCAAAGATGTGGTTGCATTGATCATCAAGAAGTACAACACGTGGAGCAATGCTTCTATGCCATGTTCCGTCTCGCACATTCGGTATTTTTATTGGCATCTCCCTAAGAAAAAACGCGATCTACCAAAAACCATCTACCTCAACGACCAAGATTCTCCACCAGTATACAGTAGCTTCGTCACACATGGCAGGAAAATCATCGTGGACGATCTGTACTTCGAGACAGACGAGAGGTACGAAGCTAAGCAGCTCACGAAGCAGGGAAAGTCTGGCAGCAAGATCGTCTTTCCTGGTTTTCTCTTCATTACATCAACAGCACATACATGGATGCATTCTCATCCGACACCCGTCGGTACGAAATCTCCTGGGAAGGCTGGCTCGAAAAATCAGCAGGTGTCCGACGTACAACAGAGTTTTCGCTTAATTAATCCGCACCTCAAAACGCGAAAAAACGCGCTTTCCCACCAAAACACCTACAACACCCTACTTATCATGGGACGTATCAAGGGCAAAAAAGACCTTGGGGGCCCCAAAAAAGGAGCTCTGATAGCGCTTAGCGAGCTCGATAATGTATCAAATCGTCAAGTAGCCAGGGCAAATAATTGTGATGAGAAAACAGTGCGAAATGCTCGAAAACGCGCTTCCGAGGCGGAAAAAGAGAATCTCGATTCCCTGTCTACAGAAGCACATCAACGACGTCCACAGTCCGAGAGATCTCTGACAATCAATGATCGGCTTCTACGACAGCTGATCAGACATGTCATCAAGAATGAATTTCAACGTCACAAGCCCTGGGTAATAATTGCTCGAGAAATTGGGTGTATGACCGCGACATCGACCGTCAACGCAGCATTCAAAAGAGCTGGATATGAACGATACTCTTCGAGATACAAGTCTTTCTTGACATCGAAACAGAAGCTACAACGCCTGGAATTCGCAATTGAGTGACTGAAAAAGCTTCGAGGGAAGAAACACATGATAGTTCACAGTGACGAGACATCGATTCGCGTTGAGAAATCTCGGGGGCAAATTTGAGTTACACGACTACCAAGCGAGGCATATCACAAGCATTATATTGATGTACGATATCGTGACTACACGAAAATGATGTTTTGAGGCTGTTACATCTTCGAATTACGTGATCTCAGCTTCATGTTCAGTAAAGAGACTATCTCAGAACGACACGAAGCCCAGAAGGATCTCAACGACCGAAATGCGGACTATCTGGCTCAACAACAGATTATTAAGGAGCATTTTCTAGCGGAGCAAGTCAAGAAACTCAAAAGTAAACGTCTCAAACGCATTTCGAAGCCTGAAGGGATATTGCTTGAGAGAAACAAAAATGTCAAAGAAGGGATCGATTGATATCGATATCAAACATATGTGTTATTGCCTCGATTGATCTCATTCATTCACGATGTGATAGTCAAATATGACGAATGTTTTCTGATTCAAGACGATGCACCAAGTTACAATGCGTGGCAACAAGAGGAACTTCTTAAAATCCCGCACTTAACAGTGCTTCCCTGGCCACCAAATTCTCCCGATTTGAATCAGATCGAGCCGTGCTGATACTATTTAAAGCGGAAGGTCTCGAAGCGATCATATAGCCCTACAATCAAGGAGGATACTATTGAGACATGAGACGATAAGTGAGCAAAGCTGAACATGGATAGGATAAAGAAGTGATGTGAAAAAATATGTGAAAGAATGAAGCGCGTGAAGGATCAGCAAGGCGATAATAAATTTCATGGCTGACAAGTGTACACTACTTTCTAAATAGCTACCAGTCCAAATTTGAAGCCATTTGAACAAGTGATTGTTGAATAATGATAAGAAGTAGCCTTTGATGGTAGATTTTGAGCATGGGTGCGGATTAATTAAGCGAAAACTCTGTTGTATCGCACTAGGCTTGTCAGGTCGTCCACTCCTACCGTCCTCTCGGATCTCTTTCTGTACATCATAAGATGGCGAAAGGAAGAGTAAGTGGGAATGTTGAAAGCACATTGGGCCTCATACAAGGATTTAATGACTCCTCCCGTGATTTGTGCGTTGCGCCGCGAGACTGTGGTTCCTTGCGAAATAGGAGTGGACGCACCTTTGCGAATTGCCTATCTAGGTCTCCCAAAGCTAACAAATATATGCAAGATGCTCGAAGTCGACCATAAACTGCCATTTTTGAAATTACCCGTTGAAAAGGATGGCGAAATTCCACAGCACTGGAAGTTCCTGGAAATTTTCGATGTTGGCTATGAAATTAGTGCCAGATTCTACCTTAATGTTCTTAACCACTTTATACGTACTCATCAGAGCCTTAGCGAAACGTCAAGCAAAGTTCTGCTCAGAATCTACGAGGCAATCGAAAAATACAGTAAGGCTGACGATTGTGAATGGATCAGGTCAGATCTTGTTGTTGAGCTTTATAATCACCTATACTAACATAGCTCAGCAATTTCTTTGCTAGCGAAAATGTCATCCACGTAACAGTAAGAGGAAGAGGAAGTCAAATTGCACGGTGGACAACGTCCGATAAATGCGTACGGAAAGCACGAGGATTTCTCACCGAATGGTATTTGCTGTTGAACCCAGCTCCAAATTGCTCAAGCCGCGCAGGGTCATCGTCGTATGCGGGGAGTGTCTTCACTCCACAGTCGTCGCAGACGTTTACAGGATTCTCAAGCCCTCTAAGGTCAAATTTTCCCCCTATCCCCAAAGAAGGAGGGAAGATGCAACGCCAGGAATATCTACAAGCGGCCAAGAATACCGCGCCCTTCTGAACCACGTGATTCGCGCCGCGAGCCGAGTTCCTACTAAACCAGCTCTTGCCGAGTTTTGACCAAACTAATTGGAAAAGCACCATTCGCAAAGAAGTCTGTGTGCACGAGAAATACAGGGAAATGCCGGCCTGGAATGGTAGAGAGACAGCGGATATCACGTACAATGATCACGAAACTGAGAATCCGAAGACGACGTACAAATTCACGAAGCTCTTGTGTGAATACGGCTATCTTTCGAACGACTTGTTCGTTGAACATGAAGGTGGCAGCATCAATTACTACCTAGAAGTGAAGACGACAACACTCGGTTGTGGAACCCGCCTCTCCGTCAGTAAAGCCCAATATCAAAGAGTCAGTCATGATTCCCTATTACGGGTTTAAAAGATTGCGTTGCGGATACTTTGGATAAGGAGAGTAGCTAACCACTTGGGTATAGATGCACGAAATGGCCTTACACCCGGGGCTTCCGACCAAGAACATCTACGTGATATTGCGAGTCTACAACCTGGGCCAGGAGGATATGGGCATACGAATCTATGTCGATCCGGCAACAATGGAGCGAAATGGCGAGTAGGATTTTCAGGCGGAGACGTATACGGTGGTTCCGGCAGTAGAGGAAGAATTGTGATGCGCTAGAGAGTAGTAGGCGAGACTAGACTGTATATGCTTGAACGCCATTCAATGCAAGGAAGAAGCAAAGACACCCTCAAACGTAAAAGAGTCAAAGTTCAAATCAGTTTGAGCTGCCTAAAATGGCAAGGCCGAATGCCATCCGGTCGAGAAGCCTATATCCTTGGCAGTCCGGCGCAGGGATTCCCACAAATTGAACGAATAGGTCGGATCCTACGCGGGGTAAACCACGAAAGCACCAGCTAGGGAGCCGCCATGGATTAAGATGCATGCTTCCTTTCATATCTTTGCCGTCCAATGAAGTTCACGGACTGGCTCAACGCTACTTTTGACAAGATTCTCATTGGCGATGTTAGAAATGATTCCTAGTCTGGCTCTCGTCCGTCGATAACACAAATGCTAGAGCAGAAAAAGGATGAATCCTCGTATTACAGGATCAGGTATCTGCTGAGTCTGCTCAGCCCGGACTTCATCTTCTGGGAATATTTTCCCTGTCTTGTAGCGCTGGCTAATAGTACGCAGTAGACCTCACTGGCCTTCTTTCTTCTATTAATGCAAGAATTTTCCACCCCACATTACAACAAATTTCTTTCTGTATAGAGCACAAACCGAGGTCAACATTTAATACGAAGTGATTGCCTTTTTTTTGCAAGCAGTGGGTAACAATGTTTACAATACAAACACTCTTTATCGTAGGCCTAGCAAACCTCTTTAGCACAGCTCTTGGATCAACAACCCAATGCCGTTGTTACCCGGCAGAAAGCTGTTGGCCATCTCCAACGGACTGGGCAGCCTTGAACAGCTCTGTGGGCGGGAGACTAGTTGCAACAGTTCCACTCGGATCACCTTGCCACGACCCAACTTACAATGCAGCCGTTCACAAAACTCTGCAGGAGAATTGGGTCTGGCCGCAAGAACAGTCAGTCTCGTAGTAATGGATTTTCGGTGAAACACTGAAAGTAGCAGTTACATGTCGTCCTCATCGGTCATGGCGCCCTTCTTCGCCAACCAGAGCTGTGACCCTTTCACGCCGGAGTCTCAGCCTTGCACTTTAGGTAACTATGTAGATTACGCGATCAATGTCACCGAGCCATCACATATAGCCAAAGGCATCGCATTCGCAACGAAGAACAACATCAGACTCGTCATCCGCAACACTGGCCAGGAGTAAGTAATCTTCATTTCAGCAACCATCCCAGCCTCAACGCTACCATCCTAATTCATTCCAACCAGCTACAACGGAAAATCAACCGGCGCCTTCGCCCTCGCAATCTGGACCCACTATCTCAAAACAATCTCGTTCATCGACTACAAAACCCCCTCGTACACCGGCAAAGCCATCAAAATGGGTGCCGGCGTCCAAGGCTTCGAAGCCTACGCAGCGGCGCACAATATCGGTTTCTCAGTTACCGGAGGTGAATGTCCAACCGTCGGCCTCGCGGGCGGATACACGCAAGGAGGGGGCCATTCGGCCCTAGCGTCTAAATATGGCTTAGCACCTGACCAGACGTTGGAATGGGAAGTCGTTTCTGGGACCGGAGGATTCGTGAGAGCCAGTCCAAGGGAAAACGCAGATCTGTATTGGGCGCTTAGCGGGGGAGGAGGCGGAACTTATGGCGTCGTTTGGTCGCTGACATCAAAGGCACACATCGATATCCCTGTCTCAGGTGCCAATCTCACGTTTTCAAGTGAGGGTATCTCGACAGATACGTTCTACGCCGCCCTCACAGCTTGGCATGAAAATCTTCCCAGGCTCGTGGATGCGGGCGCTATGACGGTCTACTATGTCACCAGCGAAGCTTTTACCCTCACGCCTTTCACGGGGCCGGGCATTCCGGCGTCAAAGGCTAAAGATCTTCTCCAGCCTTTCATTGATGCGTTGCATAGGCTTGGAATCACATATAATATGACGGGCCCAATGGACTTTCCTACGTACCTGGATGAATTCAACACGTTTCAACTGCCAATTGAGGTAGGCACCGCGCAGTACGGTGGTCGATTGATTCCGCGCTCAGTTGTTGAGAATAATACCGATGCGCTCACGGCTGCAATACGAGCGATCAATGAGCAGGAATCGGCGCCTTTGTTCTGCGGCGTGGGGCTGAATGTGAATTTCAGCGTTGTGGGGAATGTTGATAATGCGGTACTGCCGGCTTGGAGGCAGACTTTGATCGATTCGCTTATTACGACGTGAGTGACCCTCTGAATCGGTTCGGGAGTACATCGCTATAGCGACTGATATCCGCAAAGGCCTTGGAATTCCACGGCGCCGCTTTCGGACATGGTGAAGTTGCAGGAGGAAATGACGAATGTGCTGTTGCCGCAGTTAGAGGCTATCACACCGGGGTCGGGGTGTTATCTCAACGAGGTATTCCCTGCCTGTCTCACAGCGCAACATCTGACAGGTATCATGTGAGGAGACGCTGATGAGAATGTAGGGAGATCCATACCAGCCAAATTGGCAAGAGACCTTCTACGGCGTCAACTACCAGCGTTTGCGTTCTATCAAAGCTAAGTATGATCCTCATCATGTTTTTTACGCCACCACGGCTGTAGGGAGTGACGAGTGGGAGATTGAAAGTCCTGGGAGGTTGTGTCGGGTTTCGTCTTGATGTTAGGGGGAAAAACTAGAAGACAGGGATACGGTCAACATCTATCCTCGTATCAAACGGGTTTTGAGGGCGCATGCAAATAGAAAATACGTAGATATTTTAGCGGTGCTGGCGGCCTTGAAGGATGATAGAAAATGCTGCAGCATATGCAGTGATCGGTATGAAAGCTCACAAATTCTTCCATGTTTGCGATTTCACTGGTGCAGAGCCTGTATAATACATTGCCTCAATTTGGGCGTGCATTAGCGCATGGGCTGTAATTATAAGGCATTTCGTTGAGTTGCTACGCTGTTCACGTATGCACCAACTTGATTAATAGGTTCATGGCTGACGTGTGACTAGACTGTACTGAGGTCAGGCCTGAAACTTACAACTATGCCTCGTCAAAGATAAACCCCTGCCACGAGGGCGAAGCTGCGCTAACAGACTTGGTGGACTTGGTGGACTCGAAAGAGAATGAATCCCTCATCCGCATTGTCCGCTTAAAGGAACTAAAAAATCATTGTCAATCAGGAGTGGCTGCTAATTTCTCTGGTTCATGATGCGTCGGAGTTTGTTCTTTTCAATACTCAAAGATGTTAACATCTGCACCTGCAACGAGAACCCGTTGCACGCAATCACTTTTATCGGAACTTGGAGCGGTGTATAAGACACTGTTCATCAGCTCGTCTTTCGGGCTGATAGGGTCTTTGACTTAAAAATAGTGACTCTCACCAGTTGTGCGCTTGAAAGACATAGTATTCGCTCAGGCCTGTTTGGAAATATTTCTGTCAAAGAAACGGCAAGCTGCAGGCAAACACTAGATAGTCTCTGCAAGGAGACGGCTGGAGTCGGTAGCGATATCACGATTTCTACCTACGATGCAGACCGGCAAAGCTAGTTGATCAGTAGCGCCTTAAATCTCGAACTTGTTGATAGATAAAGCAGTATATTTCTCCGATTTTTGAATGAGACAGTTCCGTATCGTAGCAAAATGATTGATAAAATATTGGAGACTAGCCGTGATACAATCGACTGTATCCGATAACCGCCGAGAGGCGAGGTAACAGATTAAGGTGAGAATTTGTTACCTCTCGGCCGTTATCGGATAGTGGTTAGTAACGGACAGCGTCCTGGCGAGGGACATGGCACCAGTGGTCCCGATCTCCCCTACTTGTGGCTAGAGAATCGTCCAGAAACCCATTTGGATTGCTCTCATTGATCTCCGCTGCAGTGGGCTTGATTGATAGTGACAAATTTTCTAGTGCTCAAGCAGTGTCCACAGTCGTATCTCTATTGAGCGTTGAGCATCCTCCTTCTTGTATTGACCACTCCACTCCCTGCGCCCACCCCTCCTGTTCCTCCGGTGATCTGCGGACAACTTGCGCTCACAAAGGTTGCTGCCGGTCCATCTCGTATCACTGGCGCTGGTATCCATAGGCCTGTGCTCTCATCACAACAGACAGTTGCATTCGGTGCATACACTGCGTCATTGCAGAAGTACTGTGAGGTATTGAGGCCAGGTGGAACTGGCACGGATGAGGAAACTTCAGATAATCTAATATTGGTATCGCTAGAGTTGGCGGGTACTTCTAATAGGCGGCGCAACTCGTCATGTGGTTTTTGCATATTGGGAAAGTTGATGCAGCCTGCCTGCACGGCTATCAAGTGTGAAATTTATTAGCTACATTGCTGCTTTACAAGCGTGAAAAATATCGAGCACTCACCTGCATAGTAGAGGGCATATGTTGGCGGATTAATTAGGGACTCCGAAGAGCTCAGCTCCGAAGCGTCCGTGATAGTGACGACCATATCTTCATGAAAAAAGTCATGGTAAAGGTGCACCAAACTGCCGACAAGAAGTGCCTCCTGATTTTGGAGCAGCCGATCATCGTTCGGGGTCAAAGTATTCGCTACCACTAGTGGACAATCTGGTAGCCTCGCTTGTTTTTTGATTGTCCAGAACAGAGGGCAGAGAGGTATCAACTCAGTGCGCGTCCAACTCATGAGTGGAGTATTTGGTGTACTTATACAGTATTGGTAGAGAAAGTTGGTTTCTGGGGCGTTGTTGGCGCATATAAAAGTTGGGTGTTTGAGAGAGATAGGGTCGATATTGCGGCCTCGGCCTAATGCGACACTAGCACCAGCGGCCATTTTCTGATAAACTAGCAGTACTTCTGCTTTACTCGAGTCGTTCTTGAAGAACGCGCTGTAGCCATGCGTAGAAGCAGTGCCCAGCTGGAGGTCTGTAATCACCTTTTGTAATCCATTGTACAGCTGTGGCAGAAGATTTTGCAGCTTGGACGCTTCGGAGCCAGGCTGTCCGGAATTGCACAGATGGATGAGATAGTTACCGCTGTTGACTGTGTCTTCTGTACTGACTGGCTGCAGGAGGACCAGGGTGAAGACCCATAGCGATAGGTACTTGACAAACATTGTAGCGGTGATAGATTCAGAGACACATCCCCGCCCTGCAAGCAACGCAGAGATCGAATTTCGGTGTTTCCCTCGACTTGAGGGAAATCTTCGAGAGAAGGTGGGTGAGAAGAAGCATCCGAATTCTTCATCCAGATCAGGCGCACAGACAGGTCCGATTAGTCGACTAGCAGCACGCAATGACGTTGAGTGTTTGAAACGTCGGAAATATCGTTTTCTAGAAGCTTGGAGTATATTGCCGCAAGCGACAGCCTGCACGAATGCTATTGGCAATTGCTTCACGATTAACATGATTTCCGCTTACCTTGTTTCTCACGAGATCCGAATACGGGTCAATGTACAATAGCGTTGGTGAGAAACGACCGCGCCTACCATACAGCACTTTCCAGCAGCATACACCTTGTACGTTCCGTAAGTGCCAGAGACTAGAAATTATCAAAGAAGTTCTGAGATCTCTAGATTTGGTCCGAATAGTAGCGACAGATAGCGCAATGAATCATGTGTTTCCGAGATGATGCACAACCGCATGATTCATGCCAGCAGGAAGCTATCCCCGACTAGCATTGGTCGTAAGGCCTATCGAGTCAGAATAGGAGCAAAATACCATCTCGTAGCGGTTTTAAAAAGAGTAAACCTCTCATCATCAAGCGAGTCAAGCTTTTGCAGCTAAGGTCGGCACTAAAAGTCGCCGGAAGGTGACCCCTTAGCAGGGGACCCTAGGGCTTTGTTCTGAGAGCCCATAGATTGAAATTTAGGGACTTCTACATAATATTGGCCTTGAAAGGGACATTGGGCCCCGGATTGGACGTGGCCTAGGTTCAGTTCCGGAGCACTCCCGGGCGCGTTGTCAAGGCACCAGGCAACCCTTCAGGCGGTGCGTTATCCGATATATTGGCGGCACCCGACCCGTGATGCGCACTCTACATTCTTCTTTCCACTCAACCAAACCCCCACACTCGAACAAGACGAGCGCTCTTAGACCACTTCCTGACATCAAACAGCTGGATTGTTCCTGCTGAAGATCGGACGATGAGCACCGAAAAAGCTAGCGACGGCCAGAGGGCAGAAGCAATCGAGAAATACTCTGTCTTCACAACAGCCGAGAAATGGTGCATTGTCGCCATGGTTTCTTACGCTGCTTGGTTCTCGACTTTGAGCAGCTTCATTTACTATCCGGCCATACACCAGCTGTCCCAGATTTTCTCTGTCTCAGTCGACAAGATCAACTTGACCGTTACTTCCTACATGGCAGTGGCGACGGTAGCGCCGGCTTTGGTTGGTGACACTGCTGACGTACTGGGCCGTAGACCAGTATTTGTGATTGTTTTGAGTCTCTACATAGGGGCCAATATCGCCATAGTTCTATCGAACACCTATTCAGCGCTTCTTGGTCTTCGAGTACTACAAGCTCTGGCAATTTCTGGCATGCTTTACGTCCTAACTTTGGGTCCGTTGCTAACGTCTTCAGGCACCTTCTCAATTGCCTACGGGGTAATCGCTGATGTTGCATCTCCCGCGGAAAGAGGGTCTTTCGTTAGTGCTGTATCTTTCGCGTAGGTTTGGATGCCAAATCCGTAGAGGTCAAGGCTTATGTCTAGAGTATAACCATTGCGCCTAGTATTGGTCCAATACTAGGAGGAGGTCTGAGCTACACCGCAGGTTGGACCTGGATATTCTGGTTTCTGTGCATTGCTGCCGGATCATGCTTGTCAATAATGATTTTCCTCCTACCCGAGACTGCTCGGAATATCGTGGGCAATGGATCAATCAGACCGTCAAAGCACCTACGATTACCTCTTACGACGCTTATGTGTCACTGGAAGGACAGCGACGTTGTTGCAGACCACAAGTGGCGAATGCCGAATCCCTTGAAATCCTTGACGATAATCACCCGCAAGGATAATACCATTATCATTATGGCTTGCGGCATGCTCTACATCGTTTATACGTGCATCAACACGTCGCTTTCCGTCTTGTTCATTGATATCTACAAGCTAAATCAGTGGCAGGCAGGTCTGGTATACATTCCCTTTGGTATCGGTGGAACAGTCTCAACTTTCTTCTCCGGCCCGCTGCTGAACAAGGCATACCGCAATGCTAGGACGAAACAGGGTCTTTCAACAGACATGGCGGTAGGAGATGACTTGGAAGACTTCTCCGTTGAAAAAGCGCGCCTCGGTGTCGTATGGACACCGATGCTCGTGACCACTTGTTCAGTCGTGGCTTTCGGCTGGGTCTTGCACTACCACCTGGTCGGGATTCCTCACATATTTTCAAAAGCTCGCAAGCTGACACAACCCAGCATATTGCCTTTCCGCTCTGCCTGCAATTCATCGCAGGACTGTGCATGCAACTCGATTTCAGCGTAAGTCTTCCCAAATACACCCATTCGTAGGACCTAAGGCGAATAACTCCAAGATCTACAACACCCTCCTAGTGGACAAAAACTACCGAACACCAGCAGCTGCTCAGGCTTCCAGTAACATAGTACGCTGTGCATTGGCGGCCATCACAGTCTCGTTCCTCCAGGATATGATAGATGCAATGGGTATCGGCTGGACATTCACATTCATGGGCGGGCTGTGTTTAGTTGCTGTAGGCCTTTTTTTCGTTGACTATCATAAAGGGACGTCGTGGAGACAGAGGAGCATAGCTTCGTTATCACATCAAGCAAGTCGATGAGGTGCAACTTGAATGCCGGAGTGAGGGATTCATGTACCTTTCATCCTCATCCGTAATACCGACTCACCAGATTCTGCATTCTGTGCTCTGCCACTTCATCGTTCTCAGTGAACATTTTGATATGAACACTGTGTATTAGCATGGACTGTCATGAATACTATACAGAGATAGGGATTAATTCAAAGCCGCACACCTAACAACAGCAACCTCTCCATTCCTCGGACACAGCAAAGACCTCTCTACGCCCCAAATACTGCATAAAGCCAAACAATCTCGACTAATCCAATCTCCCGGCAACGAAAAAAGCGGCTCAGCTGTGTTCTCAGCTATATCATTGGTACTATTATCGTGATGATGATCGATGAGAGTTGTTGAACTTGTTGTAGCTGTAGCTATGGCAGTGGAACGAGTTGCCGGAGGAGGAGGGGATAGCGACGGACCTAAGCGACCTGGAAGTCGCCAAGAACAGATTGAATGTGTTCTGGAGAGGAATATGAGGTTGTCGTGGGAGAGGAAGGAGAGGGCGAGGGCGACTTGGGAGGATATGTTCCGAGGAAGAATGAATGAGGCTATTGCTAGTGAGCCTCTCTCCTGGTCGACACCCGGTGTTGCTGCTGTTGATTTTAACAACGAGGAGGTTTCGCAATAAAGGAACATCTTTTCTTTTGAATTCTGGTTCAAGGGCGATATTTGAACCATCACATGCTTTTTGTCGTGGGTGACAAGGACTCGATCGACGGTGTTTTGGTCTAGGAAGCTGTCCGGGTTCAATGGCATGCTTTGATAAGGTGGATATTCAAACTTGTAAGTCAGGTGTACGACTAAGTTCCAATCCAGTATGTGGATGGCATTCGGTCCCACTCCGATGATCAGAGCGGGGTCTTGAGGATGTGTGATCCATTTGCACTCAGCAGTATGCAACTCCAACGACATTGTCGCTGAAGGAGATATGAGTGAGATGGTGCAAATCGTTGAAGAAGAACGGACCAAAAGCTGGCTTGAATCGGGGTGGAATAGTAATTGTAGAATGGGCCCGTTTGTGCTGTTCTTCATCGATATTTCCGCCTTCGTTTCCACAAATGGGTCCAAGTTACCGGCACTGGGGATTATAGACATGATGATGACCTTTTTACTTGAGTCAGAGAAGCAAAAATATCGTCCATCGTTACTCCAGCTCATTTTCTCGATGCTCATGAAGCTTTTGGACACGTGAAGGTCGGCAAGCTTCCCTCGCTGAGTGTCATGCAAACGGACTGTTCCTTTCTCAGTACCACAGCAATAAAGACGACCGATAGGCGAGCCTGCAATTACTGTAATAGAGTCGATCCTCCAACACCAGCTTTCGGATACCGTAGAGCTTTGACCGAGACTTTCTGTCTCACTCCCGCTCTCAATACCTTTACCTCTTTGCTCTGCAAATTTTATCAGAGCATTTGGCTCCCAGGCATTCCCATAGTAGCCTCTAATGTCGTAGAAACGATGTAGATCAGGACTGAATACCAGGCCAAGGACGGTATCTTCAGAGGCTAATTGGTAGAGAAGACAGAAGTCAGATGTAGTGTAAACCTTCACCATTCCACGTACATCACCAGTGGCGAAAAGATTCCCATCTCTGCTAATCGCTAGTCTAGATGCTCCCGTAGCAATTTCATCATTTTCACCGTCGTAGGGGCGCCATTTGAAAACCACACCTTCAATATAAAGACCCAGAACTTCTGGACAGTGCGGGTGCCAGACAGCTTCGATCACTTCGCCTCTGGCAACTTCTTCCCTTTTTCGCCAGCAATGACCAATATGCATTGGTCCATCAATTTCCCATGCTGAAAGCGGATGACCTCGATACGCTACAGCAATCAACCTTCCATCTTTGCTCAGAGCCATATAACTCGAGGAGTTCAAGAAGTGCCCTTCAAGCTCTGGTTCTTCGAGCTCCGCCACAAGCTGCCAGGTTGGGGACGTTTGATTCAAGTTGAGCGATCTTATTCGTCTGTCGTCCGTGCCAACAAGAAGCATAGTACTATTATTCGTCAAAAGCATAGCAAGGGGTCGAGGTCGTGACTTGATGTTTGGAACCGACATTTTGCATTTTCCGGTGGAAATATCCCAGACCTTTGTCGTGAGATAGCCATAAGTAGCAAGCAAGGTCCCGGTGCTATTCAATTCCATCTTGTACACGCGCTCGCCGTGCTTAATTGGACTGGCTGTCGCCTCCTCAAAAACTGAGGAATCAAAGAGGACAACACTTCCTGACGAGACGAGGATAGCAATTTGAGCTCCGGCGGCCGAGATAGACGAAGAATAGGTACCAAATCCGAATGATATACGTGCAAGTGAGTCGTCCCAATTTTCAGTCGATAGACCTGATACCCAGAGGCTCTTGTCCTTCATTTTTCCAAACTGTTGGTAGATTGCAGAATTTTGGGGACAGAAAGGCGGAATGAGTTTGTAGATCGACTCGGGGTTCCGTCGCAAAATCGTGCCAAATTTCCCAACTATCTTCACGAAATCTTCAGCCCAACTTTCAATAAGTTCTTGCTGCAGGATGTGGTGGTCTTCGTCATTGCGTGCTGCATCGTACTTTTTTTGTTTGGCAGAATATTTCGAAAGGTGTTTTGACGCTTGAATGAGCACACGTAGCTGCTCACTGGTCGCAAGGACTTGAATCCATGTCAGAACCCAATTGCCGGTCAGGAACTTGTTGAGGACTTCGACTACCTGCCCGCAATCGAGTGCAGTTGATGCCAGGTGGGAAGACCACGAACTAGCAGCATAGTCAAGGAATTCGGGCCTCTGGTTTCCTTTGACCTTTGCACGAAGACCGATAGCCATGAGACATCGCATGCAGCTCAGGAACACTTGCTTGTGGGCGGCATACCTGTCAACATGAAAAGGGCGATCGTTACCGCTGAGCAAGTATTCGAGAGCAGTTTGATGGATCATGGCGACATTGCCACCATTATCGATGACGACAAACCCACCACACAAATCCACTATCGATCGCTGAAAATCCAGCATTTTGGAGGTATTCTCATGCAATGCTTGTGACAGCTCTGCAACTGTCAACACACGTAATGAACAAGTGACACTCTGGAGGATGGTCGCTGCTAATGCCCTATCTGTGGCAGATGGGTTCTGGGCAATGGATGATGCCATGCGATCATATAATGACTCCATGCCAAGCGGTAATTGTTGAAGTGCGAGCTCAACATCGGCTTGCGTATGACACATGTTCAACTTCTCAACAGCAAGTCGTACCCACTAATGAATTAGTACTGCTGGACAAAGAACACAAAATTTCACAATACTTACAAGAAAATTGTTCTGTGCTCCTCTTACTATTCGTTGTACAATCCTCTCGTTGAATTCTGCAGTACCATACATGCTAAGCTCTTGATGGATGTAATAGCGTAGGTCTTCCAGATGACCTTCAATGCTTATCATACTTAGATTTAGCACTTTCGGGACCTTCTGAAGGACGGCCACCATCTCCGATGTCTTTCGGCCCACGAGCAAAATTCGAATCGGTATAGATGACAAAGAGATGTCAGAGAAGAGCCTGATAAGTGCCCGAGGATCATCTGCCTCATCAATGCCATCTATGATCCAGTACAATGGTTGATCTCCCTCCATATTGAAAAGTATGGATTTGAATATGCGTTCCCAAATGGTCCTCGGGTCTGCTGTTTCAAAGTCAATAGCTTCATCCACAAGCTGAAGGACCCTTTGCAAGAAGCCAGGCATACTTCGTGCTATCTGGTAAGCGATAGAACGTAGTAGTAAGCTCAAAGTCCGTTTTTTTTGATCACCAAATCTTATAAAGAAGTATTGACAAGAGACACCTTGTTCCACGAGGCTGTTGATAACGAACGAAGATAAAACTGACTTGCCGGTTGCGGCCCCACCGTTCAGCCAGAGGAGAAAGGGCGCTGAATCTCGGACGTGTAACCATTCGAGGTAACCCTTCTCTTCAAGAAACCAATCATTGGTCCCTTGTACCCATTGGTCTCGGAAAAAGATGTAGTCTATGTCTGGCAGTTCTGTCATGGCCAGCAAGGACTTCAAATCTTGTGACTCCCTTCGATTTGTTTGAGGCGGCTTGTTCGAGCTGGTTGTCGAAATAATCTTGCTAACGAGTGATTGGAGTGCGTTCCTCACTGTGATGTAGTTGGGATCTCTAGGACTATTATACTTGCAAACGTTATGATGATCTGCGTTCAACGCCTTGGAAGTCTCTCCAGGATACCCAAGTACAGAGGAATCCTTTTCCAGTATCATCTTTGAAATATTAGCACAGAATCAGAATATCTCTCGCTGAAACTGGCTTACAACTCGGGCACTTTTGAGTCCAATCGAAGTAGATTGAGTTTCATAGAAAGAGACGATGTCTAATCTTGGTGCAATATGCCGAAATTGTTCATTGAGTTTTTGTAAAGTGAATGAGTTCTTCGCAAGTTCAGATACATACTGCTTCGAATTGGTGACAAAGGTTGATCGCAAGATACGGTCCAATAACTCGGCTAGGTTTGTACCACGATGTGGGGTTGCAAGAAAGGTGATTGCAGAGATAGCCTTGATAATTGACTCATATTTAGGATCATTCTGACCTTGCATATATGCCTGGACACTGTCAGCGTAGTACGGGTGAAGTAGCAGGCATCTTTGCCTCCTTGATTATGAGCCCTCCCATACTGTGGACCACAAAAATTAGGGGCACCTCGTGTCAAAATTAGTTTTGTCTCAGGTCGGTCCTGATGCCTATGTCTTACTCACATTTCCTATATTCAGATCTTCCTTCTGCTCATCCTTCGCATACTTGAGATCGAAAAGCAAGTCCTTGGCAAAGTCTAGTACTGAGGTGCTGACATTGCCTGCTGTGCGAAAATTGGCATCGTATCCGAAAGTAAGTATTCTAGTCAAACAGACATCGGGTTCAAGGGGTAGAAATTTCAATGGCCAAAATAATTCCGGGTCTCCATTTTTCGACCACGTCCTTCGACTAGCTCCTCCAAGACCGTGTATAAAGACAATATCGACCTTGTGGCCATTTTCAGGAGTATAGATGATATTGAGACCAAGTGGCCCTGGATCGTTTCCGCTTTTTTCTCGAGATTGATGGCCAATTTTGCGAGAGAAATAGGTGGATGTCTGTGGGAGAGATGTCGTGGATGCGAGATGATCCTCTAGTACCGGAACAGAGGCACCAGATGGGCTCGAGTTGGGACTGTGAGACTGCGATATGGTCCGTTGGAACCTCGGCTGACGATCTTCGTCACTGGCTTTCCTCCTGAAGCTGAAAGGTTTCTGAAACTACCGAAAAGCGATGAATTAAATAAATGCCTCATGTAACTTCGACAGTAGGACTGATCACTTACCATGATATCTGAAGTGACTATGCACTTCAGCTGATAGAGTCGGTCGGTCTAGCTGATTTCCGCTATTCTGGTAGGCTATATGCGCTACTTGGAAGGTGCTAAGGGCGTGTGCCAGTGTGGGTAACACGACGATGCCGGCCCTCGTAAGGATGTTCGCTGGCGGTGTCCTTTCGGAATGAGGCCTGGCGCAGAACTCTAACCTGCTGCCTAGGGACGCTGCAGTCATGGATTGAGGTACTAAGGATACTGAAGGACGTGAGCGTCTCAGCGCCGATGGCTGTATGGAGTGGCGTCTATTTTGCCAAAGTATACCAATGATATTGATTCCCCCAAAGCATCCAGTATTGCACTCAGCTCTCTGTAGCAAAAACACCTAGATTGTAAGAACGTTTGAATTGGCCCTAATGGCCACCGGGGCAGCTAGAGAAGAGCTTTTCGCCGCTGCTCCGAGCGTGGCGCCGGCGCAGCAGAGGGATGTAGCCCTAGTGCTAAGCAGCCCGTGCTATCTCAGCGACAGCGAGCTGGGGCATAATCTATGTATGTGTATGTATGTATGTATGTATGTATGTATGTATATACACTAAGAGCGGGTTGATGGGAGAAGAATTGAGTGCACCGGAGAAGAGAAATCGACTAAGAAGCAAGAAGGAGTGGGAGACTCCGCCACCCCTGAGGTATTTCTGCTCCACCCCACGCTTTGTCGATGCCGCTAAGAGACATGCAAGCTGAATCACCTACCAGCCACCAATCACATCAGTGTCTTCAATACGTTTACCGGGGAAACGAAACTCGGCATAACCTGCCAACCAAACTTGGCCTATTCGTGGCGCTCGTTTTCCCCAACAAAAGATCTTGGCTCAACTAATGCGGCTTCTTATTTTCGGTTCTAGTATTCGCGAATCCAATTGTAGCTGTTAGTAATTATAGTAACTTTGCGATGAAATTTTTTTTTTTTTTTGAAAACCTTTGCCTGGACAATCATTAGGAACTGGTGTGGTTGTAGGAGCGGTGCCGGTATTTTTCCAGCCGGCAAGTCGGTTCCGTGTAACCCCAGGACAGGAAGCCAATCGCCTCAATCCACATTATCGCTTGCAGTAGCACAATCTGCTGGTACCCCACCAATATTGTCCAGAGCCAAGATGAGGCACGAATAGATCCTACCTAAAATATATACATATATAGTGCTAGATTGGCCTTGCCTCGTTCTAATACCAAAACATGTCAGACTCATCTGAGTGGGAGGTGGGGATTGAGGGAAACTTCTCTATCCACAAGGCTGTTGTTGAGGGTAAGGATGCAATTCACAGGCTCTCGATCGGCTGAAACTGACACCCAGTTCGCAGTCATGCCCAGAGGAACGAAGGTTGTTTCGGCAGAGTCTTGTGGTATATCTGCCTGGACGAAGACCGCCAAGGTCTCTGTCATTCTGCCAGATGGAAGTCCAAAGAAATACTTTCTGAAGGTAAATCTATCTTCATCGTGGTGAATCAATGCTTGTTATTAAAAGGTTGGTACCGCGCAGTGCGCGGCAGGGCAGGGTGCACGAGCTTTAGCCGAGGGTGAATTTCATTCTGCATCTGCCATCGATGATTTGGTTCCAGGACTGGTGCCGAAAGCAGCTGGATGGGGAGAATATCACAACGGCGAATCACAGGTATACTTCTTCCTAGGAGACTTCCATGATATGGACCTTTCTGCAGCTCCAGAACCAGTCCACTTTATGTCTCAAATAGCAGAGCTTCATCGGAGAGGAACGTCTCCGAACGGAATGTTTGGATTTTTTGTTCCCACCGTGTGTGGCCGAATGGAACGTACAGTAATCTGGGAAAAGAGCTGGGCAAAATCCTTCACCCATCAACTAAAGGATGTTATCAGATATGACAATGAGACAAATGGTCCTTGGCCAGAATACGACGCCGCTTGCAAGCAACTCATCGATGTGGCCATACCGAGACTCTTGGGGGCTCTGCAGTCTGACGGCCGTGGGATCACGCCAACATTGATACATGGTGATTTATGGGAACAGAATGTTGGAATTGACATGGAAACAGGCGAGACTGTTGTCTTTGATCCTGGATGCACCTATGCCCATAATGAAATGGAATTTGGAACATGGAGGTGCTCCTGGGCGTTCCACTTCAACTCACCGATCTATATGCGACTTTATCAACGCCATTTCGAGCCTTCAGAGCCTGTGGAAGAGTGGGACGATCGTAATCGGCTTTACAGCATCCATCCGTACTTGAATGATTCTGCAGGGCATCCGGGAAGTGTTTCTAGGCAAATGTGAGTATTCCTTCTCAACGTTAAGGTAAGCTGCTAAATCATACTCTATAGAGCTTATAACGATATGCTATATCTTTGCGAGAAATATGGACCCCTGGACAGCCTCGAGAAATACAATCCCGAGAAAGATGTGAGTGTTACAGGTGCTTACGTTCCATTCGTAATGAATCAGCTAGAGTGAAAGCGGGCTTCTGGTCTAGATCATAGAAGTTGAGCAACGCGATAGCTTCATTGGACAAGGAAATCTTTAAATTTGTTAAGCTGAACACTGGCAACATTTCAAGAACAAGGCGTTACTATGATACTATGTATGTGACGAACTTATATGCTACGAGGTATCATTGATCAGATTTTGGTTATTTTGGTGGGGCAAAGTTATAAAAAAGCTTTGGTCGATATGGAACACGGTAGAGTAGAGTAAGGTTATAGAGTACAACTAGCGCGAAAATGTCCAAAATTTCCGAGCTTCCGACTTTTCGAAGCTTTCTTTCCCATCCATTTGACCGCATCTCACTTCCAGCAATTGCTTCATTTCTTTACTCAATCTTAGCTCGACGTTACCTGTATACATAATGCTCGCCTCAAGAACTCTGCTTGCCTCTAGGCCTATCCTCGGCGCTTGCCAGAGGAGAGCTTTCTCAGCAACAGTCAGACAAGTACGAAATTCCAATTGCTGCAGCTCAACCCTCGAAAGCTCATCACGACACTAACAGTACCTTTCAGGCATCGAAAGTCACCGTTCTAGGTGGTGCGGGAGGAATTGGACAACCACTATCCCTGCTGATGAAGTTGAACCCACGGGTCACCGAGCTTGCTCTATACGATATTAAAGGCGGACCTGGTCAGCAAGACAAGAGAATCGACAGAGAACACAGCTGATCTGAAGCCAGGTGTTGCCGCCGACATCGGTCACATCAACACCAAGAGCGTCGTCACTGGCTACCAACCCGATGCCGATGGCCTAAAACAAGCTCTCACCGGCGCAGAGATTGTCCTCATCCCTGCGGGTGTGCCCCGAAAGCCAGGCATGACCCGTGATGGCAAGTCTTCTCGCCCTGTTCCCCTCAACCTTGGTCTGCCTGTGCCTTTGACATCTTCTGACAACTTCTATTTACAGACCTCTTCAACACGAATGCCTCTATCGTCCGTGACCTCGCCAAAGCCGTCGCAGACGCCGCCCCCGAAGCAAACGTCCTGGTGATCTCCAACCCCGTCAACAGCACTGTACCCATCTGTGCCGAGATCTTCAAATCGAAAGGAACCTACAACCCTAAGCGTCTTTTCGGTGTCACAACCCTTGATGTGGTGCGCGCTAGCCGCTTCATCTCGCAGCACAAGGGCACCGATCCCGCAGACGAAAACATCACCGTTGTGGGAGGACATTCGGGGGCGACAATTGTGCCGCTGCTGAGCCAATCGGGATACAGTCTTGAGGGCAAGGATTTGGATGACTTCGTCTTTCGCGTGCAATTTGGTGGTGATGAGGTTGTGAAGGCAAAGGACGGTGCTGGATCAGCTACGCTTTCGATGGCTATGGCTGGTGCTCGTTTCGCCGAGAGCTTGCTCAAGGCTGCTCAGGGACAGAAGGGCGTTGTGGAGCCCACATTCGTTGACAGCCCGCTATACAAGGACCAAGGCATCGACTTCTTCGCCTCGAAAGTGGAGCTGGGACCCAATGGTGTGGAAAAGATCCATGACGTGGGCAAGATTACGCCAAAGGAACAGGAACTGCTGGATGTTGCCCTAAAAGACCTGAAGAAGAACATTGTGAAAGGTGCGTCTTTCGCGCTAGCATTAACCTCCTTCCTGGAAGCTTCCCAAGATTGACACCTACATGCAGGTGTCGAGTTCGTCAAGTCAAACCCGTAGATAGGGATACATGTTTTACACTGTAAGGATTATAGGTGGTCATCCTCTAACCCCCAGATGTAGGATTCCGAACATTATTAACAGGCCTGATCTTACCGCCTATTGATGGATTCCCTTTTTTTTTGAACAACCTCAGAGGCAATCTTTGTGGAAAATGGTTTCATCAGATGTAGGCTCTATCTTCATGTCAAAGATCCCGAACCAATCTATTGCCAAGATGACAGGTTGATCTCATACTTTTCTTGCTCTCCTCTGCAGCCAATTCATTCGCAATTCCATACTGCAACCATTCGCGTGCGTAAGGCAGTGCCTTGCATTTCACAATCACGGAATGATGATATCATGCATGAGATTATGACGTCGCTCTACGCTTCCTTTCGTATTCCCTTCATCCTTCGTCCTTCGTCTTCAATCCACACCCACATCCATGTCCACATTGACGCCACGCATAATCCGCACAGCAATTTCCCATCATGCCTGTCGACTACGAAAAAAACATCATCCTCCTCACCTGCGCCAACGGGAAGCAATGTAACCAGCTCATCCCACTCCTGCTTCCCAAATGGAAGCATTTGCGCCTAGCAGTCAGCAGTGACTCTTCCCGCCAACAGCTCCTCAAGAATTATGCTGGCAAGTCAAAAGCGCACATCGAGGTTGTTCTAGCGGACTTGGCGCAGCCAGATGACTGCAAGAGGATACTAGAAGGTGTTACGGCAGTGTATCATGTCGGACCGCCTTTCCATCCGAGGGAGACAGAGATCGGGTCAGAGCATCCTCTATCCACACATGCAACTTTTCTCGCTGACCATCTCCTATTACAGTTACAACATGATCGAATCTGCTCTGACCAATAACATCAAGCACTTCATCTACTCCTCCGTCCTGCACCCCTCCCTGCGCAAACTCCTAAACCACGACTGCAAGCGCTACATCGAGGAAGCATTGATCGAGTCCGGCTTGCCCTACACCATCCTCCAACCCTCCCACTTCATGGACCTTTTCCCGATCCAGAAGATACTATCTGAAGAGAAGCCGGTCTACCCAGCGCGTTGGGACCCCGATGTCCCCTTCTGCTACACGTCTCTGTCCGACCTAGCCGAAGCTTCATCCAAGATCTTCGAACAGCGCGAATCCCACTTCTACGCGACTTATCAAGTGGTCTCCACCTCTCCCCCCATGGGCTCTCGCGAGGTCTGCGCCATCGTGGGCAAAGTCATCGGTAAAGACATCAAAGTCGAAACTACACCTTTTCAAAAGTATGTGGAAAGTGACCCGCCTGTGGAACAGAGGTTTGGTCTACGAGAAAGCCCGTATACGAGGGATGTTGCGCAGAGGCTGTTCCTTTACTATAGTTACAGGGGGTTGGTGGGGAGTACGAATGTGATGAGGTGGGTGCTGGGGAGAGAGCCAATGGGGTGGGAGGGGTGGGTGAGGGGGAAGATGGAGGAGTTGGGGAAGAAGTGACATTAAAAATTTAAGCACTGTGGGACGGGGAATGGCAGATATTGAGGGAAAGGTTGGGGTCTGCAGTGGGCTCAAACCGCAGGTGATCGATGATACCGAGGGGATTCAAGCATAGGAATTTACGGGCCTTGGCTCAGCAATGCATGATGCTGTCGATGCACAGTGGGCGCGATGTGTGAAAAGGTGCCACCATCAGACAGAGCTGAGCTTAGAGTTTGCACTGCCTGGGTTCAGCTTACAACACATTGACGCAGCATCTTGGCTGGTAGCCGATACTTGTTCACAAAAGCGTCATCGTGCGGCTTGACATTGCATCACATTGCATCACATTGATGCCGTGCCTTAGCTATTGGTGCACAGTTATATACAACACGAGCATTGCCAGCTCTTCAAGTTCCACCTTGTCTCGACAATTCGCTCCTGTCTTGGGTCAGCCTAGCTCTTGCTCAGGTGTCCACAATCAAGATTTTCTGGCTCGGCGCCGGGCGTTAGCCAAAGAAAGATAAAAGATCATATACGAAATCGCGAGTTCCTTGGGCTCCGTGCCTTCCTGCTGGGTGGCAGGAATGTGTAAGGGCTTGCACATTCATTCATGCGTGCATGATTGACTTTGCCGCTGTGGATCTCTGGTCGAGCTCTGTAATCAACGGGGTTGTTGTCAGAGGATATATATCCTGGTCTTATGGCGACAAGGATCCTCGCGTGAGTATCTAGATGGTTGCATGATGGCGGCTCGCTAACCAGGGTAGAGGCAGAGATCGAGAGACGCGATGGACAGAAGACAGGGATTGACAGGGAGAGACTGCAACTCATGTTTTTAGGAGTTTTCCCCATGTGCTCAAAATGACTGCAGTCCGATGATCGGGCAGCTGTGTTCATCTCGCAGGCACCTGTCGGTCTGCCCTTCACCACTCGCAGAGTCGTTTGCCGAATGGTGTGTCCTTGAAGAACGGTGTTGCTACCAATTCGAATTCGACTCCAACTTTTCCAAATGCGTGTCCCAGCTCTTTCATTTGAGTGAGAGAGATCCATAGGCTGGTACCTGAGATTTGTGGGATGGGTCTTGAGAGGATTGCTGGAACTAACGGATCACCCTTTTCAGGCCAGGTACATGGGCATCCTTGTGCTCGATA
The DNA here is from genome assembly GCA_022315425.1 of Pseudevernia furfuracea. Lineage (NCBI taxonomy): Eukaryota > Fungi > Ascomycota > Lecanoromycetes > Lecanorales > Parmeliaceae > Pseudevernia > Pseudevernia furfuracea. The sequence goes on from JAIUPT010000010.1 coordinate 543,794, forward strand.
AGTTCCTACATCCTGAACAAGCCTTCTCTATAGCTAACCTTTGCCTCCATTGCCGCATCTTGCATTCCCCCAGGCCAGTAAGCTCCTTGGCCTGGTTGCCTTGCCGCTTGTCTACCTCCTACCACTCGTATAGGCGTTGCCCAAATGGAGTGTCCTTGAAGAACGGTGTTGAGATCCACTCGAACTTCACGCCAACATTCTTGAATGTCTCGAGCACAGACATCTCAACAGCGGATGCATGAAGCGAGTATGTAGGGTCAGTGGGCCATTGTTCTGAGGGATGCTGAAGCCACCAGATTAAATGTTTGAGCCCAGGCACACATACTTCCTTACGTTTCGCAAAGTCCTTGAATAGCATGGTATCTCTCTCCGTGACGGCCTGATTCCCCCAGGAATAGTCGACCTCAGACATGTAGAGAGTCCAGGGTCTCCCTTCGAGCTGGAGCTCTACCAACTGTGGTGGAAAAATTTCATACATCATAGCATATCGGAGGACACCACGTAGTATGTAGAACGGCACCGCTAGCCGTTTGAGGGCGGCCCACTGCACGAACGAAATAGGAGACGGCACAAGATCGTGATACCGAAAAGCATGGTCGGTCATGGAAATTGCAAGCTCTTCGATTTCTTTATGATGGGCTTGCAACGCGAGTGTGACATCAACCCCCGGTGTCCGGTCATTGAGTCCCACCAGAGGTTCCCATGGTGAGTTGATCTCGAAAGCGAAGCATTTCAAGTGTTTGATAGAATTGAGGAACGCCGTAAAAACATTGAGGTCGACGCGTGGACAGCAATCTAGAAAACGAAGGTCCTCCACGCTTGAAAGACCAAATCTCAATCGCCGCTGACCAAGCAAGTGCGCATGCTCGAATTGATCCGTGAAGAAGAGCTTCTCGACCTGTAGCTTCCGTAACGATGGGCCCCAAAGATGCTTGGCTATGATATCCAAGGGGATACCATGCTCCAACCATAAGAGGCCGCCATCTTCGATATAGTGGTTCGTGACATGACTGAAATCTAACCGCAAGGCCGCAAGGTTCTTGCATTCGTTGGGGAGACCCCCTCCATGAATAGCAGGTGGATCATAGGAGAGCTGACGCAGTCTTGGCATGCGACTGATGATGCTGATCTGTGGGTAGCTCTGGTACCAGAGAGGGTGGGTGACTCTCAAGGAGAAGGCGGTGGTGTGTCTGCCAAGTTCTGGACGCGCTTTCAGGTTTGCGATGAGCTGGTCAGTCCACTTCAGGGTGGGTATGAATCCTACTCGACATTGTTCGAGTGGCTCGGCATTGAGGTGAACATTGTGGTAGAGGGCGGGCTGAGTGAGTTCCTTGAAGAAGGGTGACACAAGCGTGATATTCGCGAGGTCGCTGTTGCGAGAGATGTGGGAAACGATGTTATGGAGGATTTCACTTGGAAAGTCTGTTAGGTTCATTTTGTCTGGGTATTCATTACATTCGGTGCTGAATTTGCTGTACTGGGTTGGAAAAGAGATGAATGGAAAGGAAAGAATGCAGGGGAAAGAAGGGTGGGTTGGGCTGAACGGAGATGGCCAAGCGCCAACCCCCTTCAAGATGACGGGATATCGTGTCAACTTCGGGGGGTGACATTACGGTTACCTTGAAAAACTTTCAGGCCATCTGCTGAATGATGCTTTTATCTTTATATTGCAAGCTGGTGTACACTTTAGGTTTTCACGCCATTTATGGTCGTTTTCGTACAAGCAGGTTTGTACCCTCTATATATGGTGGTATTCCGCTCAAAGTTTATGTGGAAATGCAATCCATATGAGCACGTTTGTTTGAGAAGTGTCAAACTTGACGGACGAAAGTCGATTCCAAAAGCCGTGTTCCGTGAACCATCGGGTTTTCTTTCACCAAACCTCGCATCCACGTCGAGGTCTGTCAAATCAAGCTGCATGATATAATCTATGTATCCCACGTGAAAAGCACACGTATCAGCTACTTTCAGATCGATCAACAGATGGAACGCAGTACCCGACCTGACTGTACCCTCTACCTCTCGCACAATTGTTTGTCAAAGTTCGTGTTCTTGAGTAGGGGCGTGTGGACCCACTCCAACCTTAACACCAACGGTCCCGAAAGCCGGTTTCAGGCGTGCTTTGGCGGGTTTGGAACTGCAGGCCGGGTAATCTCTGAAGAGGCGTGATAAGATCCAATATCCCATACGCGTTCTAAGTTCCGTCATGGAACGGCAAGGTGATATCGGATCGCGGCCATCGTACCATCTCATGAGGATGCAGAAGCCAGCTAAAAACAAAGAAAGCTATGTACCGCGGCTGAAGCATGTTATCTGGTGGTTCCAGCAGACTTGCCACCAGGTGTCGATGGGCAATCCGCCACCATACGATTATGAAATTCCAGGCTTTTCAAATGCTACAGGCTTGTCGAACGACCTGCGGAAAGGATTTCTCTGGGGCCCTCCGGAGGATATGTACAAACTCGCTGAAGACTTCGAGATAGTTAGTGTCACATTTGAGTGGGTTTCGATGCCCTGCCCAAGGGAGACGTCATTTGGGGAGTTTATACACATCCAATGATAAAAATTTCAGAGGTATCGGGAAGCACCTTGCGAAATGTGTAATGGCGTCCACGAATTGACTCAGAAGGACAAACAGTATCGAATCAGAACGCTAGCAAAATTGGCTATTCCTGGTTTCAGATATCTGAAAATTCCTGATTCATTTTCAGTATAGAGCAGAATTCGAAATCTAAGCAGTCGTCGAGTTGACTCTGAGGTTTATCTGCACATTTCTCCCTCAAGACAGCGGCCTACCTCGGTATTCAGGCTTGCTTTCAATGGCGCATGTATGCAGTCGTCTTCGGGATGTGGCACTGCCGTTCGTCTACAAGAGAATTGACTTGGAGGCCACGGGTGACGGAATCGGGAGATTGGCCTGATACAGCCGAAGACACGAGCAGCCTCCCAAGCAGTCTTCCGCCTAAGAGCCTTAGTCACATCCTATCGATTTATCCAACCTTACGTAACCATGTCAGAACTCTCTCGCTTGAGGTAAACAACGTCAATTGGTACAGCCCGTCCGGCGGACATTATAGATTTCTGGAGCTCTTTCCATCAATACGAGAACTATCTCTCTTTCCTCCTCCGCACATATACAACTTCCCCATCGGCAATCAACTCACGGGAATGCGGCTCATTTTCGTCGGCGCCGATGGCGCTCAATTGGGAACGCGGAAGGGTATGCCAATCTTTGATTTAGCTCAGTATTTCTGGAAACCCACATTGTGGCAATTACAAGTTGATCATGTCGATGGCATTGCATTTGCCCAGGTTCCTGCAAACCGCCAACCCAGCTCCGTCATCACTGACCTTCTTTTTGTCGGTTGTTCAACTGAGAATATGGACAGCTTGCCGATAGTAGTGCCATGGATCAAGAAACTAAGCGCTCTGTCGTCGAAACAAAAAAGGCAGCCAACCTTGTCCTTAACATGCATTTATTTCTACAAGACTTCGCTCAAATGCTACAAGCTCACTCTAGGTCATTAGAAGAACTGACCATCGCTTACAACAATAGCTCTCGACTACAGCGATCTATGCTTTTCGAAATCGATACCCAGCGGCACATTCTCAAACTACTTTAGCCTCAAGAAGCTAGCGATACCTGAAGCTTTCCTAGTACATTTTCAAGGTACGGCATTCCACAAATTCCTGCCACCCAGCCTAGAATATCTTCAGCTTCAATACGCAGAGGGTGTTGGAAGCGAACACTCAATATCTCGATCGTATCGCGCCATGAGGATGGGGAAGCTAGTCAAGAGTAAAAACGAATTCGTTCCCAGGTTGAGAGTTGTTCTCTGATAAGTGCTTGACGCTCCGCGTTCAGGAATCGAGCCAACAAAGGCACATATCCCTAGCTCGGTCATGAGTGAGAAGCCTCCATTAATAAAAGACTTGATTTTTGGGGCTTTGAAAGACGAGGAAATGCTTACACATGACTTCAAGGAGGTCGGCGTCGTCTTCGAGTGCGTGCCTATGCCGGCGTTGAAAGACACCATCTGGGAAGCCGTTGGACACTGAGCGTCGGTGATGCGAAGACGAAGCACACCATAGAACAGACTGTGGTGATAAAAGCGCAGGTTCACTGATGTAACAACTCGCCAAATCTAGCTCAGGATGCTCATTCACTGCGCTCTGTATGGGCCCATGCCACTTGACAACTCCCGAGCTCGGCTCCATCTTGCTTTAGATATCCTATCCTCGCATGAACCCCTTTAGAAATGAACATAGTCCTGCCAGTAACCTCACTCCCAGCAGCTCTGAATTTCGAAAATTCCCAGCCTCGTTCGGACGGCTTGAGATGCCGACAATATGCCCCACCTTTTACCTTTCCGGTCATCGAGCGCCATATAGGCAGCAGCGCCAAATAGTAATGACCATTGATAATACACATCGGTATTGCTATAGAACAATTACCAGTCAACAAGCGGGAAGATGGTAAATATCGGAAGTATAGCACACTCATCCGGGTGAAACGGGTGTGTCATTTCCGTAATTATAGATGCGCTCCTGTCCCTATAAAGCTAGCCATTCCGTGCAGTCTCAATAACATGCTCTCAAGCTCAAACACCACCCCATCAAATTCGAAATCTCAAAAACCACAACAATGTGGGACTTCGACATGCTACTCCAACAGCTCGACCTGGCCTTCACAAAAATAGCCAGCATCACCGTCCCGCAAGATTCCAGTGACACCCACAAGACAATACAAGATATACTCCAACGATTCGTCATAATCAACAAGGACATAGTGACAGCTCTCCAAACCCTCGAAGCACAACACATAGCCGAGTAAGCCCACGACAACCATTTACCTACCTACCTACCTGCCTACACACTCCCCCCTTTCCATCCATCCTCTCTCCCAAAATCCCCCATCCTCTCCCCCTCAACCCCACTAACGCACAACCTCAATCCCCCAGCCGCGAAGACACCCGCATCCGCATCCTCGACAGCGTCGCCACAAGACACAACCAATCCCTGCAGCCCCCTAACGACCAACTCAACCCCTCCGCACCCGATCCAAAACTTTCCGCAATCGCTGTTAGAACTGCGCCAAAAGATACCGACGGAGAGACGGGTAGCTTTGCCCACGCGATTCCGCGTGGCGGAACGAGACGCGCGGGCAATGGGCGGGGAGGTGGGGATGCTGGCGCTCAGGGTGTGGGCGGGTTGTAGGAAGGTTTGGTGAACTGTGGGAGTGGAATTCGGTGGCGTCTTTACGGTTCTGCTGTCGTAGATTCTAGATGAGGTTTGGATGAGAGAGTTGTGGGTTGAGTGAGTTATACACCTCAGCTCACTTGGTTCCGTCAGGCTGGGTCTCACTTGACAGATGGCGGTTTCCTCTTGTTGTATTAGGTCATCCGTAAACGCAATGCGCTAGCACCGAACGGCTTGAACACAATGCCTGTCGTTACTCGGGGTGGGTAGAAAAGTGTAGCAGAAATCCGATGATATCGTCCAGCAATTCAGTTGACCGCTGTGTATGTTGGAAGAGCTTTAACAGAAAAGGGCTCAGGTTAGAAAGTTGAGGATGGCTGGTATGATCCGAAGACCATTCGGTAACACAAAACAACATGGATTGAACATTCAAGAAGTAAGCAACATCCAGCATGTCATGAACCCAAAACAAACAGAGCTTCTGAGAAGTGACATTCTCAAATCATCTCTACGAGTGACGAGCATTCAAGACATAGACTGGTACGTCCCCGGGACGAGAATGAAATAAGTGTTTCTTTTTCGTGAATAGCCCCTACTGCAATGTTAAGTCACACTACTCAATCCCCTCCTTCTTCAACGCATGCACTGACAAAGGAAAAAGTAAATGAATGTTACGCCAGATCCACGGCCGATACAATCTGTGTAAAGCACCTCCTCCACCAAGATGTGCTTCCTGAGTCTCCACCACATATCTCTAACGACCACCACGGTCCTCCGTACGCTCCTTCTCATGCTAGCGTGCCGAAATGCGTCGACCAAGCTGGGGGGCACGCTGGTTCGAAATTGTCCGCTTGCTTTATGTCGTAGGCATGCGAGCTAGTCGATGCTGACGATCGAGTACCATTGAGACACATATTTCGAGTCGATTTATAACAAGGTGTAGTAATAAGCTTGCCAGATAGGCAAAGCACACTCGTCAGGTCCTGTAAATGGGGCCTAATCAGCCAGCAGTTCTACGAGGGCCACGATGGGAACCACGGAGAAAAGATCCACGCCCCTGACTCCGGGAAGAGTCAGGCTTCAAGTCATACCAATCAACATCACTGAGTTGCAACTTCCTTGCACGATGACCGCTTCGATTCGTGCCAGACTTTTCTGCAGGTTTCGCATTCGAATTGTTCGACGCCGACGACTGATGCAAGGATGCATTGTGCTGGTGGTGAGAAGAAACATGCTTCTCGGCACCCAGACCTTCAGACAGACAATTGTGAGCAAGCGTATTCTCATTCAGGGAAACCAAAGGAAAGCCAGCGGGTCGCTGGTCACGGAGGTTTGGATTTGGGTGGGAGAAATAATCGGAAATAGGCTTGTCTGTACCAGCATCTATGCTTGAATCTTGCAGATCGTAGTTCAAGACCAGGTTCTTGATGCGCTGTTGTTCTGCGCGCTCTGCTTCTTTTTGGGACTTCATCGCGACTGCGAAATGGGAGTCAGAGGGCATCTCGATGGTTCGAGTCTGTACATCTTCGTCAGCAGTAACTCGTTGACTCAGCACCAAAGGTTACGCACCTGCTGTCTGTTCCCTTTCTTTGTCATGAGAGAAAATGCCATGGTGTTGGCATTTGGTGGGGTTGCAGTACCGCCCTCGTTACCACTGTCATCGGCAGCGGTGACTGTCTCTCGCTGTGCACGACGCATGGGTAGTGGAACATCAAACATGGGCTTTCGATCGAATTTGCGAGAGTCTAGGCTTTCCGACATCATCTTGGCAAGCTCCCTGTCAAATTCAGCTTCGGCCTCGGGGTCTCGCTCTTCCTCTTGACGCGTAACGATGATGTCCTCCTCAAAATCAGATTCATGCTTCAAGTCGCCATTGGTGATGGGCTACATGATTGATCAGTACACCAGCGGGCAAAAGTGTGGACTGGAACTCAAACCTCTACTTCAGCTTCATCACTTGATGATTGGGCATCCATATCTGGTACGGGTAGCTCATCTTCATCGGCTTCATCCTCGGAAGAGACTCCATCGTCAGGCTCTTCTGCTTCGATAGGCTTCTCTTGTTCCTGTGCTTTGTAATTTTGCTTCACCAAGTCGGCAAACGCACGACCAGCTTCTTCAAAGTCAGCAGCAAGCTTCCATTGCGGTCGTGTTAGCGAAAATGTGTCCTGAATAATGAAATCGATGTCCATGGGAATATTGTCCTTTGTGTGGATATAGTACTAGCACGTATTAGATCACTGTTCTCATCGTAGAGGCTGTTTAATTGATTTACCTGAAAAAATGTCAAGAAGAAATCGAGCTTCTTCTTGGCGGCGCCGCGATCAAAGCATAAGCCGCAGGTGTCAAGAAGAGTGCACACAAGACGTATTCTGAAAAAGTCATCAGGCATGTCGATTGGGTTCAGTCTTTCTCGGGTCGGTGTTCCACCCGCTGTCTGAAATTAGTACGAATCCGCAGACTCCATAGCTTCAGGTACTTACGGTGTCCGAAGGTGACCATCCGGTAAAGCGTATCAAAAATTAAAGGCGAGTCAACCATCTTGTAATTGTATAGTTCTCCTAGATACTTGACCTCCGCTAGTCGACGTTGGTTGAATTTGAAGTCATTCTGTTCCAAGCCTAGTGTGATGTTCTCCAGAAGGTTATCAATGACCATGATCACGAAGTCTTGATGGTAGCGATATAGAGATCCAATGAGGACAGCAAGCAGATGAATGTTGCTGTATTTGACTTTCCCAGGTTTGGAAAATATCTTCTCTAGCATATTGACGACCTGGACGCGATGAGCTTATGCGCAGCACGTCAATAGTTGGGGCCTTACTTCTTGTTCCTCCCAATGGAGTTTGCGCAAAGACTTGAGCACTTTGGTGTAGGTGCGTTTGTTCATGTCAAGGTAGACAAGTCGCGAGACAAATTGCTGGACAGGCGTTCGTTCTTTCTGCTCAATGGCAGCCCTCTCGGGCGGATTGACGTAGTACATTGCATTCTCAATCAGCATTCGCTCTTGCTGCCCGAGGTGCTGCGCCGCCTTCTTTCGTTGCAGCGTCTCAAGGAACGAATTCATTCTGGGAGCTGTGTCTGGGTTCCGAAGCAGATAGCGACCGCAATTTTCCAAGAGATTGCCAATGATCTCAATATTCATCCTAGAAAAGTCGTCCAAGCTGACTTTGAGACAGTGGAAGATGACATGCTCTGGTACAACGCCGAATTTGGTGAGCTCTGCAAGGTATCGAATATTGCTTGTTCGGACCTGGCCCAGGAAGTCTTTTTGCTTGCGCCGTTGTAGGCTTCTGAACTCATCATCGAGATGCGATACCAGGCCGTGAGAGATGTCTGGCATATACTTTCCCAACGTTGCCACCAGACGTGAGTAGGAGGGTAACAAGTCAGATCGGCCTTTGGGCACTTCTTGCACGGTCTTGATCAAGCGATTTCGGGAGGCTTTAGAATTGAGGAAGCAGAAGTCCATTGCAGCTTGGTCGATCTGCTCCTTATTTTGAAGTTCCGGGAGGCGAGCTAGAAGAGCGTCTACCTGTGCTCCAACAGTCTTGTTGGCGATTGCAATCGACTGATCGTCTGATACTGCAGTTGAGGGCGCCTTCTCATGTACATCCTTGACTTCGCCGGTGGTTTCCACTCGCTTGCCCACCTGCTCATCCCCTTCTTGTTTCTTTTTCTTCCCGTCTTCAAGCAGTATCCCTGGTACCCGATCTTGCAGATCTATAAGATTCTCATAGAAACGGCGCTCCTCGTCATCCTCCCAGATGCCTGCGCCATCGGCTTGACCACGAAGGTATTCGCCAGTTTTGACAAGACCAATCCCAGCAACTGCTCCTGTATCTGGGGTATCTTTTTCTTTCAAGTCTGGCATTTCCTGATTTTCCAGCGCGTCGCACAGTATTTGCGCATTGGCTATCAGCTTCTCCTGGGATTTCAATTGCTTGTCGTAGTTCGCCTGACGATCCTCAAAGACTTCTCCGGATTTCACATAGGCCTCAGCATTCCGTCGTCCCTGTGCAGTAATACTTTTGTTGTCCTTGACGATGTGGATTTTGACGTCCTCGAAATAGCGATTGAGTACGTTTTTGAAACGCTGTTGGAGGTCAGCGGACGTCAAAGGGGGATCGTCTACTTTTGTGGCAGGATCCTCGTCGGTTGAGCTCTGATCGTATGTTTCCTGGGCTATTGAGATAGCCCCATCCGGTTTGACAGATTTCTGTACGTCCGTGCTTGACGATTTGATACCTAATACATCCCAACCAAAGCTCTTCACGAACAGAACTACCAGAGGAAGATTGACGTGCTCTTTGTCATGGCCGAGCAAATCTTTGAGTACTTCGAGGGGGAAAGGTTCCGCGTCTGTGGACCCGGCCTTGACGACGCTTTGTCCAGATTTTGACTTCCCCACAGCTTCACCCAGTTTACTGCTTGCAGGTCCAGCGTTCTCCTTTCCCCTGGCTGTCGCATCTTCAGGCCGTGCAACGTCATCCAAGCTCCGCAGCAAGCCCACAAGCCAAAGCTCCGTCGCGACTTTGAGCAGCACCCTGTGCCTTGTCAGACGCTCTTTTTCTTCCTTCTCTCTTGCTTCCTGCCCAAGGTTCTTCAGCTGTCCCTTGTCCGGTGTGCTCAAGCCCCGTCCAATCAGCCATCCGAGGTAGCTTGTGTACTCAGCCGGTCCAAAGCGCTGATGCAGTGCACTGACAATCTCTACACCCGCCGCAATCTCCCCCGGTGTTTTGAGCTTGGTAAGACCTTCATAACTGGCCGATATAACCTCGGAAAGGTACTTTTGAAGCGACAAAGAACGAATTTCTTGAAGAAAGGTGGCGGTGCTAGCCGCTGTGATAGCTGTCCGTAGTCGCTTTATGAACGCAGTGTTCTTCTTCAGGGATGAGTCCAGGGAGTTGTTGACACTAAACAGGTCTACTTTTGAGGTCAGCTCGTTCCCTATCTCACGACGGGAAGCATAATGTACCTGTTTCACCAGCCCAAGCTCTCGAGTTGACGTTGCGCAGCTCGCCTTGATGATATATTAGTGCAGGTGGGTGGGTGTGCTCCGGATAGCCAAGTCTCACGCTTTTTTGCCCGATCCATTTGCCCCGCTTAAAGCGCGCCTCCACGGTGCTGATTGATGTTCAAGGATAGTTCATGTGCGCCGCACTGCGAATGATGTGACACAAGCTTGGGAGCTTCATGTGTCTACTGGAAGCTTCTGAGACGTCTAACATTTGTCGTCTCATTTATTGGGAGAACAGGACAAGGTATTCAAAGGTTGTGAAAACATGGAAAATGTGTTGGACGAGTGGAAGTGGGCATGCATTGTGAAATCGATAAGTAAGTTACCTAGTTAGCGGCGGGTAGCTAGCGGGCGATCTCGGCCTGCAAGGTACTCTACACGACTCATAAATACTTCGTTCCGATCCAATCACTCTTGCTCTTCCCCGCTACCTTTTCTTTTTTGCTGCGTAATAAAGCTAGAGTATATATGACAACGACAATGACAAAACTTACGGAATATTACGTGCAGTCTGTGGGGTAGCTTATCATGAGTATATTTCAGTCACACTCACATCGCCGCGGCTTTGGCTTTCGACCTTCTACAATGATGTTGGCACGCCGACGCGGACAGATACCCAGCGAGTGGAAATTGTTCACTGAGAGTATCAAGCACGGCATCAATCTATTGCTGGCTAACTCAATGTTAATAAGAGAGAGTTTTTAAGCCGCAAGAGCCTAATCACCTGCTCTTTCCTTCCTTCTTACCGCAATTATCTTCGGTTTCTTTTGTGCAAATGAGGAAAATGGAGTCCGGGCCGAGGTGCATCAGGTCGCGATATAAAATGAAGACGTATCCCACCACCTGTGACGCTATACCCGGCCACTCTCATCTTCCCTCAAGCACTATTTATACTCATACAAGCTTCTCTCACCTTCAACGCATCAGTCAAACACCAAAGCTTGAAAACCAAAACCCGAAACCAATCACTCACCGACCCCAACCAAGTTTTCACAAACCATCACCGCCACCATGCCAACAAAACCAGACTTCAAAGCCACAGCCCTAACACTCATCGATCTGATGTGCAACAAGCGCGACTTCGCCAAAGGCGCCACCTACCTATTGTACAACATGGAGCAATACCAGGACGACAAGCCACCCCCGCAAGGCTCCGAGGCATTCCTCGCAAACTTCGAAAAGATGTTGACTGAGATGGCTTCAGAGTCCCACGTCGACGTTCTCGACGCCATATACGAGGGGAACAAAGTATGGGTGTATGTGCGGATTTCGGGGCTGCCGGGGTTGATACGACGGTTTGGAGTGATGAGGGGACACTGATTTCGCTGAGGAATTTCCAGAGGGTTTTGGAGACGGGGAAAGCTGCTTAGAGTGTTGATTCTCATGGCGAGTTGGCTCTAGGATAGCTTAGTTGTGACAACAGAAGGACATCACGACATTCAAGTGATCGACAATCGGTTCAAAATGAGCTGTTCTTCTTACTCGTACACACTGATACTCGTAGTGCGCTACTCCATCAATAGTGCTCACGCTGTACACATTTTTCGCAACAAGACAAAAATTCCGTATACTTCATACGGTGTCCAGATTGCCTGTTGGATCGCCTATTAGGTATATTCTAAACAGCGAATTAAACCAAAGTGCGGGTCAGCGACGAGATCCAGATGTACGTCCTGCTGGCCACGAGCCTTCTGCTCCTGCTTGCAGTACTAAGTATTCAGTCAGAGGAGCTGAGAGATCTCACGGGGGGCGGTGCGAAAGGTCGTGTTCTTGGCTGCGAGTAGCTGAGATTGGCCGGCGTTAACGCGAGACGAGAACAACAACAGCGGCAGCGACTCCTATCAAACATCATCGCGGAAACAATCCTCGCAGCTCACATTAGTAATGTATATGCACGAAGAGCACTGGGTGGCTCAGAGATGAAAGGCGCATTAGTGGCTGGACGTGGCGACTCCAGCTGCGAGAGGGTGTGCCAACCCGGTGCGACCGGAGGGATCTGAATATCCACCTACTCTGATCAGAGTGCTCGCTGGCGTGCTTGACCCCCAGGTAGGAAATGTGTGAGTACTCTAGGAGGCAAAAGCCACGGCCGTTCTACGCAACCACCGCCCTTCTAGACTTCAATCCACTTACTTCGTCGCTGCCCTTTAGCCTTCTTCAACATTACAAAGTTTAGGACATATGGAGCCTTGAATGGTTCTCAGTTTGAGGGAAGCAAAAATGGGATACTCGCTCATTCTTGGGATAAGTGTAACCATCATCATCATCATTATTCATTGGGATAAGATAGCTGTAGAGCTCGAGTCTTCGCATGCTAGTAAACAGGAGATCTGGAGAAAAGCAACGCATGCTTTTTTGCAATCTGGTACCGCCAATCCTCCAAGCCCCAGTCTGATCACTTCGCCGCCTAGGCACAACTTTATGCCGAGCCCACGATACGAAGACTGGGGTCAAATGGGACCTGACGCATCACAGACTGCTGGTTTTCATTAAAGATTTTGGGGTTTGGATTATCTTCGATGAGTTCGCGTATTGTTTTTTCTAATCTGAATGGGTTCACTAGGTGTCCTTCCGAGAGCTGTCGTGTTTCGGGCTCCGACGTCGGGTCACGTTTGGATGCTATCCAGGGGAGACCATGGCCTATTGTTTGCATACCGGCTGGTTGTTCAGGACCGAGGTTGGTAAAGGGGAAAGTGAAATCTGATAGACAACGACGATCAGCAATGCAGGATAGACCGTCCAACAGTACTCACGGCGTTTAACAAATTCATCGATCGTCTTTTGCGAGATCTGGTAGGTTCCCGTCTCGGTGGTAAGGTAAGCGATACCAGGCTGGAGATTGGATCAGCTCATGCACTAAATCTCCATCGAAGCAGGCTAACAGAACATACCTGTTTGTCGTTTTCAGTAGTTTCACGCGGAAGGCTCACCGTGCCGCCGAATGTCATATATTGCATGTACGCACCAGCCTCGCCTTTGGTGCCGGAGCTACTGACAGATTGACCGTGCACTTGGGCGTCAATGTGAGGCGGAGTATGAGATTTGCGACCGCCGAGAAAGGTTACAAACATATGGCCGAGCTCGTGCAGGAATGACGTGGCAATGCAGAACAGGAATACACGGAATCTCTTTTGCTCCTTGGAATCCGGATCTTCGATTCCTTGTGCACTTATCCCAGCGAGACAAGTGTTGTCAATGACCTAGAGTATGATCAGCTTGTTCAATCCCAGAGCTCGCAAGATTGCGTTCGTCTCGGCTTACCACTCCATTTATCACGATGGAGTGTTTGTGGGCATCAAAGCCGATGCCGTGATCGTCAGTTTCTCTCCAATAACAGAATAGGGTGTCCAGATTCGTCATAGAGTAATCGACACAAAAGACAGGGAAGTGCTTCATTATGTTGTCGATGAAAATCTTGACGATTTCATCTTTAGGCCAATCCTTGTACCAAGCCTCCAAGCCTGGATCGAAGTCCACGGCAAGCTGCTCGAAAGCAGTCGTGACCTTCGGATTCTTCAACATTTCTCGGCATATATCAATGGATGCCGCTAAATAAGTGCCTTCGGGTGTGGTGTAGCGGATGATCTCATGTATCCGTTCATTCTTATCTATGCGGATTATAATGAAAGCCTGATCGAGTGATAAACAAGCCATTACGATTTTGTGGTGGCTCGCGGGTGGAGATGTACTGGCCTAGAGCTGGTAGAGGTAAGACTTGTAGAAAAGAGGAGAGGACTTGCGTGTGAACGAGAATAGAAAGCTTGAGCGAGAAATACAAAGAAAACGAGCACTTCATACTCGAGACAGGATCCACTTAACTGTTGGTAGGATGAGGGGCGTAGCATCGCCGCCTGGTATGAAGAAGGTTTCATGTATCAGTTTCAGGCGTCACATACCAACGGCACTCTTCTCCAATAAAACTCCTCCCGAATTTCCCGCTTGTCAGATCAGAGTGATGTCTCACGCACGGGCGATGAAGATGAAGGGCGGTTCTTTCGGAACATTTCCTTCCAGAAACCTTAATTGTTAGACCGACAGTCTGGTGTGGTTGAGCTATTGGGTCAAAAAGGTGGACGCCAGGGCTTACAAAGATGGCCTGACGAAGCAGTGTAGCGGATTGGACAAGGATGAAGAAAGGCGGCAGTCTCCAAGGTGGTCCTTCTGAAACTTGCTCTGACAGGATTACCGCCTGGTGTGGATAAAGTCCCTTCTTACAGGCCAGAGTTGCGGCAGTGTTCTAAACCTGCTATCCGGACTGGATGGCACGGTGTTACATGAAGTCTGTAATTTGCCGGATTTCAGAGTGTGCAGGCGGAATGTACTGAGCGTGACAGTAACGCTGCTAAATGTACATCTGCAGTTGTTTCTATATGAGTGCGGGAAGGATGAGAAGGAAGACTACGAAGAGATATTTTCCGTATTTGCTGAAAGCTCTGTCTGAGTTGAATCCTGTGATGGCAACTAGGTCTTGATTGAAGCGATCCATGATGAGAAGTGAAAGCCCAGGCCACCTGATGCACGGTGGTTACCAAATCAAGTGTACTGCAGCTTGCCATGGGATCTGCAAATGATGTGATGAAAGAATGGAAAAGGTGTGGAAGATTATAGATGAAAACGGATGGAACAAGCAACCTATCGTTTACCAGCGGCTTTCGCAAGACCTAGAATTACCGAGAGACGGTGCGCCTTCAGCGAACAGAAAAGGCGTATGAGTCCGGATCAGACATGGCTGTGGTTGGCGGAAAAGTGTCTAATGCTCCAATCAGAAATCTTCATAGGCAGACAAGTCGCAGCACATGGCATTCTTTGTCACCTGGGCTCGTCGGAGTTTGGGATGAGTTTTTTCTTGAGTGTAATCACTAGCATGCTGGATGGAAAACGGCTTTACATGCCATGCCTTCTGATGAATGGACAGTAATCGATGTTCATTGAACTGCACTTCAATCCTCTCAAACCACCTTTGACCAAACAGCTAATGATACATAATCTCTGCCCGGGCACCTCTAATACATCCCTGTTTGACCTTGCCTGCACATTTGCTATTTAGGTGATTTTTCGTGCGATGATGTCAAAATGTGGGTTCTCAGCTATGACCTCTGCGCATATCGGCTATATCACCAAATTTCTATGGGGTCAAAGACGTCCCCCAGGAAATTCTGAGGTAGAATAATTCAAGCAATACACACATTATTCTTGCCACATACCTGAAATCTTGACAGATGATTGTTTGTATAGTTATATGTCGCTGGGGCTTCGGTCTCCTTTGCTATAAAGTAGTTGAAAGGTGTGACCAGAAGTCTTTGACAGCTAAGACCATATATAGCTTAGAGGCTTGATAAGATAGATCTTCTACAGCAACCTTTCTTCATAGATTCCATATCCTTGCTACTCACCTAGATCTGACACCATTCCAGCCTGATATGTGGAACCTGTTGATGATTAGTGTGAGACGGCTCGATATCTTAAGGTATTCAGGGTCCTCGGTTTCGACGCGCTCCCGACACTAATGAGAGAAAAGTAGAAGGTAGCTTACTAACTAAGGTAGGCGTATAATAGTGTCCTTAATTCGCACGTGACAAAGACTCAACTGGGCAACATGAGGCTATACAGAACTCGTAGATGTGATTGGGCCGTCCAACGCCAGGATTCTGAGCCAACAGAGGCCTGAGCAGGCGTGTTCTCGTACCCCAACGCTAGAAAAACTCCCATGCTTGTAGAAGCATAGACCTGAAGTGAAAAACGAAGCTATATACATGTAGAAACGCCGTGAATACATGTAAAAACAGGTGTGAGTGGGCGGGACGAAAGAATACTATTGCTCTGAAAGAGATCAATTCGAATAAAGAGTCAAACGCAGGTGAAATACAGCTACTTATGCTGCTCCCAAATGAGACCTATCCCCTACAAAGGACACGTCTATCAAATTCAAAAATAGCATGCAATCAACATGCTATACGCGAGTGCGAGATTAAGACCCACTAACCCTCTGTCAAGCCGGGTCAATTAGTGTTCTTAATTCGCACGTGACAAAGACTCAACTGGGCAATATGAGACTATACAGAACTCGTAGATGTGATTGAGTCGTTCAACGTCAGGATTCTGAGTCAACAGAGGCCTGAGTAGACGTGTTCTCGTATCTCAGCGCTAAAAAAACTCTTAAACCTCAAGCAACGACCTCGAAGAGAACGATCGTATCAGCGCTGAGGAACAGAGAACGCGATGACGACTAGTTATTCGATTCGTTCTCGAGAAATGAATCGATGACACGCTGTTGTCGACGCGACGCGGCGAGAATATAGACTGGGTGAGTCTTGATGTAAAGACGATAGAAGTTCGATTTCTATCTGTCTAACAGCTTGATTTCGTCTTCGCTTAGATCTGTTAATCTCGCAGTGATAGCTGTCCCTCGGCGAAAGAAATGATTAGAGTAATAATCTGAAAGATCGCTGAATCTTAATGTTAGACGTAGATTGTAAGTGATCGTTCTTTTAATAAAGCTCTCGTCGATCGCGAAGAGGGGCGAGAATAGCGATATCGATCACTTATTAAACAGATATCTTAATGCACGCACGACACATGTCTCGTCGTTCGTGTCTGATACGAACAGCGTGACGCCTTGTCTGAAGAGATTCGTCTTGAATACTAACAACGTCAATTCGAGATGATCTTCGTATAGTCTCACGTGACGACGTGTTAAAAATCAATTGTCGAAGTTCTCGTCGCGAAGATCTTTCGATTCGTATATGAACTCGCTTATTCTGAGAAAGATTATAAAGACGAGATAGAATACTATCTGCATCGTTATATTATGCTTAATAATCTTATAAAAGCATTTCAGAAGTCGTAAAAGAACATTCTTCGTAATTGAATATCTTTCTCGAATTTCGTCTTCGTCTCGTAGACGGCGAGTATCGTCTACGACTCTCTTTAGCTATACACTATGAAAGACTATCAAGTTCTCAAATCCCATATTCACATGAGCTGACCTAACATCGATTAGATATGTCTTAATGAACTTCGTCTTAATCCGTCTGATACTTAAAGTCGCTATTCAGGTTCTCAACGAGAGAAAGATCGTCGAAAAGAAGGATTAAATGCGATTCATCGCACAGTGAGTGTTATAGAACTTGATTGACGTCGAATAGATTCGACGAGTGTTTCGTGTCAACCCCCATCAGAGAAGACGAGCGAGGTCTCGCGACATCGAGATCTGATTGTATCATCATCGCGGTGAGTCTCGCCCTAGCGAGACGAAGTGATAGATCGATGTCTCGACAGGTGATTCAGCTGTGAATATTTGTCAGCAATTTTTCGATATCGAAAACGAGAAAGATTATTCGTCAGCTCGTTTGCCTTGATCGAAATTCATATAGAAATCAGAAGAATATCGTGACTGACTATCAGCATAGCTATCGTTCGAAGCGATATCATCGCAGATTCACGAATAAAGAACTTTCGAAGTTCATGAACGCAGTTCTCGTTGTCACAGTGAAGTATTAAGCGAGTATCTGATAGTCTATTCACTTATACGCGAATTATATGAAGTATAACTGTTATTTTCTTAAATTGAATATCTTTGCGAGTATATCGCGAGATTACGCGTGTGCTGAAGACGTTCTGAACGTGTGATAGAAGATTAGAGTGTTTCAGAATATAGCCTCCTATGTCAAGCTTCCTCGAGACATCAATTCAAATATATTATAATCGTCGACTAACGACGTTACGCAGCAGTTTGAGATCATTTTAGTCTTTAAGAAAGATCTTTCATCATAACAGATCGACTTTCATATCGATAAATAGTCGAATAATCGTTATCGATCTTCGAATGACGTCGAATAGTCTTCTCAAGAATGCTCTTTCGAAAATAACGATTTTCGCCGCAAAGAATAGAAATTCTATCGCTGACTCGAGCTCACGATACGAGATTGTCGCCCTTTTTAGAAGGTCTGTCATCGTCTTTCTCGTTCGATCGAGCTTGTTCGAAGAAAGTCTCGCCTGTATAAATATACTATCGAGTTCGATTCTTAGAAAATCGACTATGATATCAAGAATATTCTTCGTGTGATTGATCATGAGACTCAAATCGCTGCATAGCTCGTCGAACTGTCGATTATATGTCTCTATATCGACTCACGAGAGTAGAATCGCGAAGAAGTCGTTCAGATAATAAAGCATTACGAATCAATATAACATCGCAATAAGCACTCAATTAACGTTCTTAACGAACAGATCGAATAGAAACGATAACGTTCGAAGCTCGAATAACAGATAACGTTCTAGTCAGTAGAAATTGTCACAAAGAAAGTCTAACAATCATTAATCTAAAGAGATTATCGAGATATGTCGAAATGTATTCTTAAGATCTCGTTTGATTAGTCGAGCTTCTCGACCCTGCTGTAACAGTGCGTTCACTATCTTATCGAATGTCGTATATTTCAGTGCACCCCACGCTTGAAATATGTCGTCGTTGACTGAATAGTTATATGAGAAGAATAAATCGTGAATACGTCTTTAATCGTCGTTATGTTTCGATACGAGTCTCAGAGAGAAGCAAACGAATTGGGGTTCGAAATTCATATCTATCATGATCAATCGATTCTACTGAAGCTGTTTCTGAAGATTCGTCGTTAGTATATCAGATGCGCTGAGGGCTGAAAAATAATTCTTGTTTCTATGATTGAGAGATGGACCTCGATATTCAATTTTGACCCTCTTTCGAAGAATACTCACTAGCGTCTTAACATAAGTGATATTCGAGTGATTCTTCAATCAGGCCTCTTATCGTTCTATTTTCAACGGGCCTTGCTGAGGCAAATTAGAATCGAACGCCTCGAATAAAGTGTAAGGGAATCTCTCGAATACGAAGATCAGCGACGACGGGACTGAATAGCTCGTTGCGAGTCAATCGAATAATTTAGTGACTCGTTGTCTCAGCGAAATCGAATTGACATTGAAGGTCTGAGACTTGATACATGTCATGACAGCGTGATTCTGCTGACAATTAAAGCAAATATGTGCGTATCTGTATTGCTCGTAATTGCATTTGTCGACGTTAAAGTTGTTATAGATTATTGTGCTCTCTGAAGAGAAGAACTTGATAATCTAATTACTCGAATATTATTTAATATCGTTGATCGCAGAGACTGTCTTTCGAATAAGAAAGTTAAAACAACGTATATTCTCGATAAATCATAACAGAGAGATGTTTTATTCGTTAAGTATACGCGCGAACATAAAAGAGTAGTAATACTGCTTAATGAAGTCGAAGCGATAATAAACTAAAAAGTTCGATAGACGAATACGATAGTCAATAAGAGTCTCATAAAGTTTTAAGACTATATGAGAACGTGCTACGAAGAAACAAACGATTTAACAATACACGTCAAAGCAGCGAAGAAGTTGATTGAGATCGAAGATCTTTTAAGTATTCTTATTCTTCTTATTCTTATCGTTCTTGATACTTCACGTTTAATCGATATAATCGTAAGCTAACTTGATTAGATTCTTGAACTTGAAGATTTCATAGAAGATTTGTTTGAAGTATTTGATATCAACGACTCGAAAACGCTCATAAAGTTTAAGAAAGAATTTATTATCTTCTTTATGCAAAAAAGAGACTCTTGACTCGTCCCCTATCTTCGAATCTAACGAGAAGAACCTCGAGAATTCTGAGAATAAATCGTATCGACGATAATGAGACTTGAATCGATGACGAGATCCATGATGAGATTTGAATCGGTGGTGAGATCGACGATGAGACTTGGAACGATGAGACGCGTGATGGGATTTGGATCGCGGCGTATTAGTCTCATAATCCTTGATCAAGGCTGCGATTTGCTGATTCAGCGAAGTACGATGTGACGACGGGGGGGCTTCTTCGACGACGGATGGACTAACTGTCCCGATCGAGGCCTCAGAGGCCGACGCCTCTGGAGTAACATCACGTGATGGGGTTTCTGAAACGACTGGGCGACGGGCAGAACGTTTTTTCGTAACACTCTGAGGTTTTGATGTCACTGAGACAGTGATCTTCTTGGTCGATGTCTTTGATGTGACCTTCTTTGAGAAAGACGTCTTCTGGAACGTCTTTTGAGCGGGATTAATCGCCCTAGAACGAGTTATCATAGCTGCGGGAGCCATTGAACGATAAGATACGATGTGAATGATCTAATAATAGAAGAATATGCTAATAAGAGTAGAATACGAGATCAGGTAACAGCGTGTTGCTTGCGTGTCTACGAAAGAATACTATTGCTCTGAAAGAGATCAATTCGAATAAAGAGCCAAACGCAGGTGAAATGCAGCTACTTATGCTATTCCCAAATGAGACCTGTCCCCTGCAAAGGACACGTCTATCAAATCCAAAAATAGCATGCAACCAACATGCTATACGCGAGTGCGAGATTAAGGCCCACTAACCCCCTGTCAAGTAGGGCATAATAAACGAATACAAATAGTAGCGATTGTTTTTTGTCACAGCCTTTAGGCAGCTATTTTAGAAGGAAACTTTTGAATCGTATAACGATAGCTGGACAGTATCACTACGATAGGTACAAGGGTTCTCGTCAGGGTCGCTAAGATAGTGAATAAGAATCTCTATTGTATTCTTCAACGATCTATGTATCTTGATATAAAGGTCACTGAATATAGCCTAATCAAGAAACGGAGGAAACTTCAGCTTTTGCTAGTACTGCACCTTCATTAAATCTTTTTTCTCAATGAGGAAAGCCTCTTTATATATAAGTTAGCATATAGAATTATTGTTCTAGCTCCGACGAGGTTCAAAACAGCCTTGATAGATACATTCCCTGGGTTGGTGAGGTACACACCTGTCGTGAATAACTCGGACTCGATTGTAACTATTAAGCTTCTTCAAGTGACTATCGAGCACCTGCAACGCGCGTAGCCTCTCGACTACAGCCAGGTGACCACCTCCAGCCGCTACTTGAAGCGCAGTTGTACCAAATTGATAGTCCGAGCGATGGTAGATTTGCCTGTACCGGCCATGCCATTCAACCAAAATATAGTCTTTCGTATGGGTCGGCGCTCCACTTCATGATCTGGCGAAGAATATCAACACGGGTGTCTGCAAGGCTGCAAGGCTCATTTTGCCGCTCATGTGAATCAAAATTGGCCCCGTACGCATATGAAAGCTTGCACAAATGCTGATCTTGCTTCGCTGGATCCAGCTGCCATCCAAATCAAGCATCAAAGAGCTGTTGGGATCAGCTTAATCTAGATGTTTGAGTTAGAGATATTTTACGTCTCATCTGTTTTTAGAGCAGTAGTGAATGTTGATACTCTTCTGCCTATGAGTCGCGTTTCATAATTAAGTTGAGGGTCTCTAACTTTGCTTTAAGAAATGGCAAGCCATCAACAACATCATACACCTCACCGACTTCAGATAAAGAATTGGCCGTCATGGCTTTCACTAACAGATAACTATCGAAGCCACCCCCCGCAACCATCCCACGAGGGACTGCGGCTAAAAACGCGACGTCGGTGAATGGCAGCAAGTATGATATAGGTATCATAGCTATGGTGTTCTCAGAGAACGAGAAGTCCGAACGATAATGCGAGTAAAACAATGAATCCCTATGGGTTCAGGTGAATCAGCGTCAAAGATACAGAAGAAGACAGCAAAGGATTCCAGGTCACCAACATGTATATGTATGTACTTACATTTGCAACCATTGACCAAGTCCCCTCAGCGGCGCTTTTCTGAGAAGATGCAACCGGCTGAATGGTGGTTGTAGTCTGACCCGTGTTTGAAGAGTGACCCGTGGTTGAAGTCGGAGCAGACGTTATTGTAGACGACGTGGATGTCATAGCAGTTGCTCCAGTCGCTTGGGACGGTGTAATCGTCGTACCAGCTTTCGCGGTTGCTTGAGACGATAATGACGTACTACCAGGAATTCCGGTTGTAGGAAACGACGAGGGTGTCGCACCGGCTTTCCCAGTTATGAGAGACGATGCGGCAACACTGACATTATTGAGCGGTAGGAGGCTGGATATGAAGGATGCTACGCTCGAGGGGAACGGTGAATCCGATACATAGGTTGAAGTTGGATTGCCATTCCCGTCGTCACCGTAAACGAAACAAGCCTTTGCAGGCGTTGCTTTTGCGGGTGTGGTCCCTTCCTTTGGAGTGCAACTGGTCAACATTTAAATCGCACAGAGACTCCAATCAAGCATGTAAGAAAAAGGCAGACGGGTATGGCCATTGTTACGCACACGAGGGAAGGAATAATGGCCGGCTTACAACACTGCAATACGCCAGCACATCGCCTGCAGCGAGCTGAATTAAAGGATCAGAGTCAGGACCAGCACAATTTACGCCCGCGGCGTCACAGCATTGCAGACATATCTCCGCGTTACATAGACAGCCGCTTTGACAGATGCATTCCACGTAGGCATTGATGTTGGCGTCTAAGTTGTAACTCGTGCCGGGAACGCATTGATTTTCACAGGCTTGAGCTGCGGTGCAAGCGTTCGCGCAAGTCTGATTCTGCGTCAGTCCTTGCGCTGAAGTGGAGGCTGAGAGGATGGATAACAAGAGGAGGAGTATGGAGGTATTGGTGAAATGCATGACTGGAAGTTTCAGGAGTACTTAGATAGAAGACAAGGTTAGGTAGAAGTAACATAAACACTGAGAGGAACGGATAGTCCTTATGTACTTCACAGCAGCTAAACATAGATATGGGGGCCCGAGATAAATTCTGTCGGCGCATATCTCACCACCCTCTTGAGATTTGGCCCCCATCACACTGCAACCACTCGGTTCCTGAAACACCTCATCTTCCTATTCTGCATACCACGGTACCTCAGGCAGCTGAAAATCAGTAAGGCGTAATTCTATTCTTCCAAAATAATATGTCTAAATAAATCCTGCATATTCTTGTGCAATCGATATTACAAATGCCCTGGACTCGATAAAAAAATCGGCGTTATCTTGGTGCTCGGAAAGAAGCCTCTATAACATAATTTGAAACTGCCGGTTAAATTTGCGCAGAGTCGAAGGGCAAATGAAATTGAACTCGACCACATGAGTGCAACCCTTACTAAGGTATTTCGTGGTGGAGGGAAGCTGGCGGACGGCTACCGCAGATGCCCCTGCAACAGAAGGATCTACTCCCCGCTCGATCGGTCCATTTTAGGCTAATATCACTGATTGCCAATTAGTTCGAAAAATCCTGGCCCCGACGCTTTACGCAGCAGACACCTCATCACACTCTGTTAAAGTATACAACTCTAATATGGTTGAAGTCTGACTTGTTCAAGTGGGTATCTTAATCGGTAAAGAGGGAGACGCTTCGAAGCGATATGATTGAGTCGTACAAGTCCCAGCACACGCTCAGCGCAAGATGAATCATTATCTAATCTCCGCGAGAAACAATATTTGTAGCTATTAAAACCACGTCTACGTTGCCTCAAGTATTTATATATACTCTATTAGTCTTATCTAATCAAGCATTATTTATGTATATCTACCTATTGGAACGACGACTAGCCTTATAGTTAAAAGAAGAAAGTATCATTTTTAGATGTACAGAGAGCCGATATCTAGACTTAATAAAAAGGGTTCCCGAAAATCCAAGAACGGGGACACTGCGTTTTTGAATATATATAGAATGTCTGAAAGAAACTATTCTTTCTCCAATATGAAAGGGGGAAGTACTCTGAAGGTCCAACGTTGTTTGCATTCTCTAGACGCCCAAATAATATCCCTAGTATGTGTATTATCGTCTTTATTCGTTCTCGAAATCGATTTACTGAGCAGACGACTTGGAGCTTGAGCCGTTCAGCCAAAGAAAAACCCAAGGCCCCGGGCTGTCTGCGCTTGACAACCAGATCACCCCTATGGGGCTATATACTCTTTTGCTCACACAGACTTTTCACAAAGTGCCTCTGCACCCGCGTTCAACTCTTACTATGAAGATAAGAAATCCCGTATCCCTTTCTCGAAGGCCTTAAAAATTGGGAACGAATTCGAGCAGGACGTTGGGAGCGCAGAACTGCGAGTATGCCTGCGCTAGGGTCAGGGAACGGCAGGCTCGAAGGCGTAAAATGCGCGGGATCTACTCGTTGGGGTGTTTTAGTCCGGCGGGATGGCGCAATGAAGAGGAAGGGGCGGGAATGCGACTTCATGTCATAAACGGGAAAAATCATAGATCTTGATGTTGTCTGATTAAATTTGCTACTACGTCTATTATTGTGATGATACAAGAATTGTGTACCATGCGTGCGCCTCAAACGCTGACCGGACCCGATTCCGACTCTTTGCTCGGCTCCGCGGGGTGGATAGTGTACTTGATTGCCTAGAGTAGAGCTGCGGTGGAACCGTCCCTAGAGCCCAAAATATGAGACGGCTGCCATCACAAAGGCGATTGTGATGACACTAATATATATGTTTCTACCCGTGGCAGCCCAGTTGGCATGCGTTGAGGAGGTGGTAGAGGTGCTTCTGGGGGATGAGGACGTTCTGGAGGCAGGGACGGTTGATGTGGAGGATGATGACGTGGTCAGAGTAGTGGAGAATGATGATGTACTAGCGCCAGTCGTAGTGTTTATTTGATATAGTAGTGTCGAGTTGCTTGATGTAGTTTGATTTGAAGAGGATGTAGTATTTGTAGTAGACATTAGCGGATTCTGTGCATTGCACTCCGATTGAAAGAATCGATATGCCTCTAAAGAACAAAACAGTCAGCTTCAATCACAGCAGGGAAAGATTTAGGCCTTCAAAAGTGTTAGGGGAATGACAAGGGGAAGGGCATACCATCCCTGTCTGCCTCAGAGCAGCTCTTCCATGTCTCGTTGAGCTGCGAGGTAAAATTTGTATCGTTGCACCAGCAGCAAATATCATACTGGCATGTCTGCAGCAGACCGCTGACACTACCTGCGTCGAGGGCAGCATTAAGCTGTGCAGACGGAGTGATCAACATCGAGCCCGTTCATGAGAGTGAACGGGAGGACATACAGGACAAGAAGGAAGACCATGAGCATCGATCGTGGAGCAAGTCTGATGAGAAGCGGCGACAAAAAACAAACCTGTAATGATCAAAATGGGGGTGTGCATTGTATCGAACGGTTGAAAATAGTACAGTGGCAAAGGAATATACAGAAATTCAAAGATGGACCTGGACAAGACTAAGAGCAGAGGTCGACACTATGTGTAGGGGCAGATGAACGTCGCCAGAAAGTGGAGGGGACGCTGATGAGTCAATCACTGCGGGAGTCGCCACCACCATTTGCGCAGATTATTTGACGGCGATGAGGCTGAGACGGCCGAACAGGGCCGTTTGGCCGCCATGTTTTACCTCCCATAGAGGACCCCTCCTAGACAAGTGAAATATTTAATACGACACCGCAATCTCGGGCTGCGAGCTGCATATAGTTATTCTTAGCAGCAGAGTCCTCCGGCGGCGTGATTATGTGATCTTGCACTCATCGAATGCAAATTGAAGGTCTGACGGGCCGTTGCGTGGTTGCGACCCTCATATCCTTGGCCCAAAACTCATGGAAGATTTATCACTTGTTTCAGCTGCCATTGAAGCGATTTGACACAGATCTTGGCCTGATGAAAGCACAAGTATCCGCAGACCTTGCACTAGAGCGTGCGTGTAATGTCAGTAATATGGCTAGTAGACCGCGGGGCATATTTGCATAGCCTTGTTTTAGAGGTGGGTGGCCATTGGCTCCGAGAGCATCGACGAATGCCGGAGCGGATGCGCCTTAGACTATTATTCCCGTTAGCGCCATCCCAAAGCCTCGGTGACTAGCAGAAATTATGCAATCCGTCTCGAGTGGTAGATATGCTGAGCATACAACAGTAGTCCTCTTTTTATAGCTGCCCTTCCACCTGCAAAACCCAATCACAGACCCACACTCCGATGATATAATAAAAAATTACTGATTTCATCCGGTTGAATCACTAGCAGCGGTTCTTGCTGACTTCGATCTCGTTACTCGGTCGTGGTCGTCTTCGGAACATCGCTAGCGATGGCTGGTTCCTGGAGGTTCGAGACTCTGGCGATCGTTGTGTGCTGGCTCAGTCTTGCTACCATCGGAGCTCTCTTTTACCACTATGACGGGAAGCCATTGCCACGGTGGCCGCTGGGGTTCAACCTCAATAGCATCGCAAACATTCCTGGGAAGTTCATCGAGGGTTCGATAGCATCTGTGATCTATCCTGTGATGTGCCAACTGAGTTACTTGTGGTTCAGAAAAGCACGGCCGATTCAGGATGCAGAAAACTTTCCTGAGGCTGGTCGCTCTGTCCGCAAGGCACCTTACATATGGCGAGCTCAGCGGTGTTGGGGACTTGCTTCGCTACTGGCCCTGTGCCTCGTGGTGTCATTTGCTATCACTACCAACGTGCAGCAGGCCATTTCAGTCAACACCGTTCTGACGCTTTATGGTACGGGAACGGTGCCAATCAGTACAAGGATTTCAAGACCACAAAGCTCAACATCTTCGTTTTCAAATATCGATACGCAATTTCTTGTGGCGATCGACGCAGGCTTCATGGGTCAGGACGATCAGTTTCAAAAGATAGAAGCCGCATGTACTGGCGCAAATGAGTGTTATTGGGACAATTACGAGACATTGACGACGTCTTACCATTGCGAAGACCTTAGCTCTTCGATCGTGCCCTCTTGCTCAGGACCACCAAGCTCTGAGTGCTCGTTCAAGTTGCCTTTGACATCAGGTGACATGACAGTATCATCTGATCAAAGGTACAGTAGCATGGCTTATATATGGCCTGATTTCATACAAAACATTACCTGGCCTTATGCTGCGTGGATCGTCATGGCGACTGCCGGCAATGGCTTAGCGGTCGCGAGACAATGCAAGCTGTATTCAACGATCATTCCTTATGCGAGCAGCTGGATCAACGGGAGCTTTGAGGAGAGAGCCATCGGAGAGCCTTGGCTCAACAGCTCTGAGCCGTTCATCGACAATCCGGAGTGGATCATGAAAAATTTCAGCATCAGCGGCATGTCAGCTGTTTCTAGGCAAGAATTTTTCCTCGATTATTTCACAGCCAATAGTACGGAGACTGTAGCGGGAATCGATTTCGGGGGTCAGAACCAACACCCAGTTCAGTACGACTCGCTACTCGCAGGTACGCACGAGAGCAACATACTCAATTTGTCATTAGCAATGACGAAGGCAGATCGAATGAGCACTCCAATTGACGGCTTATACAAGAGCTCAATCATTCCGGCTACGAACGCAACGTGTCCATCGTTGAGGCAGGAAGAAAGAATTCACATCGAATGGGTCTGGCTCATCCCAGCTGCCTTCACCATCGTATTCACAAGCATCGTCTTTGCCGTCACGGTCATCTTTACGCGCAGTTCTGGTATTGGCATTCGCAAGGGCAATATTCTCGCACTTTTGACTTCTTCGTTTTCTGACGCATCGAGAGTAGATTTCCACAGAGACATGGGATCGTGGGATTTGCGTAGAGGCTGGGGAGCGAATGCCATCCTTATACGAGACAGGGACGGACTATTTCGGTTTGCTTATCGTGGTGGAGGCAGAAGGCCAAGTCCAGATCTGTCCCCACCGTCTCAGAATTGCGACGCCGACTCTGCTTCAGCGTCTCAATATAGCCTTCCGCAGATCCGGGCAAACTCAGAGCAGGGAGAAAAGGAATCTTCTTCCTCTGAAATTGCGCAGAAGAATGGTCTGGTCGACAGATAGGAACAGTTGGCGAAGTCATGGGCTGAGTGATTGGACACCATACGAGTTACCCCGCAGAGGGCTTCACGGGCGTCAAAGGCCCAGCAAGAGACGCTCTTCCTTAAGGCAGGATAACACTTATGTCATATGCTCTTGATAGACCTGTGTTGATATCTCTATAATCACTTCAATCGTGAATGCACAGAAGCCAGATTGATGTTAGCTCCAACCTTTCTCGTTTTCACCACCCAAAAAACCCAAAAAAGCCCCCAGCACCAGCCAAGATTAGCGTACTCTTGGATCACTGAACACTAATGAAATTTATTTTATAAAACAACTAACAAGATGCTATAAGAAATTATACGCTTTACAGATAATATATATCGTTTATGAAGAATACCTTTGCTTCTTTGTTTCCCCCTTCCGAGACTCAATGCGTCAAAGGTTGATTGCTGTCTAGGTATGGGTACGCAGCCAATGGATGCCGTCTAGGAACCCTCGAATTGTTGGAATATACTCACTGGCCTTATCGGGCTGACGGCTAGTACACATGAGACATGACGGCCTTCCTTTTTCTTCTTCTTCCTTTTTCTTCTCAATGACAACTTCTCCACTCTATGTTGTACACACTACACTCCGAAGTACAATGTTAACCGGCTTGCCCTTTCTGTCCATGTTCTGTCTATGCTAGTGAGCGGCGCCGTAGTGTAATAACTCCAATCACAGCCAGGGTTGACTTGAGAGTCTAGTCGAGGACCAGACGGAAAGCAAAGAAAGATCTCAGTCAACTACTAAAACCAGAACTGCAAAACATTCTTCGACAACAAAATTCCCGGGAGACAGGTCCTGTATGCACCGGATGAGGCGCTCACCAGAATTAATCGCAAATCACCATCTCCAACATGATTTGTATTCACCCCGGAACTCAGAGGTCTGGGGTGCTTCAAGGACTCGGGTCGCCATGGGCTTCTAGATTGGAGTCGTTCGAATATAAAGTTCATGATAATCTTAGAAGGCAGTAGTTACACACGGCATAATACTCCACAAGTTCTTCGCACTATCAATCATGCACGTAGACAGAACTGGCTCAAATATTCATAGTCTGGCATCGCAGCTATTGCAAACCGCCCCAGATCAGCAGCCACATGTTCTCCAAATTCCGCCGTCCACTTCACCATTTCCTCATCAATGTCCAAAGACTTGTCGCCACGCTAGCGAAGAGAAAGCACTTAAGTCAGCTTTAGGGAACGGAGGGTCACGGTAAGATTTTGGTAGGATTGGAGCGTACTTTGTTCCCTTCTATCACCCCCGTAGAGCTCAGAAGGGTGTCAAAGAATCCACACATTATCTTGTCTTTAGGCCGTTCTTCCCTTGGAATAGCATTCCATGAGTACTGAACCCCGCTCGAATCGATATGCCAGATGTCACAAAGTTTTGACACAATGGCTTGAGTGCTGTGTACCACATCTTCAGCGTCTATGACAAGTGGCCAGATAGGCTTTTCTTTCGTGCTGTTCATCGTACTGCAGCTGGAGTATGGATGGGCGAGGTCATCGTTCTCCGAGTAGAATTCTCGATAAGAATCAAAGATGATCCGTAACCATCGGAAACTGGTGTATATTGCGAAATCTTCGTCTGCAGTTTGCAATTTGAACACGTCTGTCTGCTTACGGTAGAAAGATGGGATCATGCGAGCCGGATGACGGATGAGAATGAGTGGTGAGAGAGACGTGTAAAGGTCATCAGGGATCCATGTTGGGTTACTCATTTTACCACTTGGCGTTGAAGCCGATTTCTCGTAAAATGAGTCAGGAGCCTTGTCACGAAAATTTTGTTGTTTCAGAAGGCACAAGCCGTGATCCTTGACAAAGGCTATCTTTCCCTACGCAGGCCGCTCCGTCAGTCTTCTCTCTGGGCCCATCATTCTCATTCCTTGCATGTCATGCGATTTACCTTCTTCTCAGCTGTCGCAATTGACTCTGTGAGGCGCTGAGCCGCTACCTGATAAGTCTCTCTCTCCATATGAGTGTTCGAGGCTAAATCTTCTTGTGCATCTTCTGCAACACTGCAGTGTTTGAGAGTGAGTTGTATCCTTTCAGGTCCGTACATAGAAGCGCCTATGAAAGGATGGAAGATGTTCTCAAGTTCCTCATGGTTTGCAAACAACTTGTTGAACATCTGAGACACAGTGCGTGGATGATCAAAGACAAAGATGCGACGGGGAACTAGCGGTTCTGTCATTCTGGGCAAGGTTGAGAAAGGATAATGGGAGTCGTAGAAAAGGAACAACCAATATTGGCCATATCATAGTCCCTCTTAGCAGCCATATCAGGCCAGCTCTTGGTTCAGTTATTGAGAGGAAGAATGACATGCACTGTCAGCAACCTGCAGTCGCTAGCAGCATGCGCTGTCAGCAGAGTACCCCCTGACGAGGGGGCGTTGGGGAGACTAAAATAGAAGGTTTCTTTTCTTTCCGTATGAGATTATGAGCATAGCTTCCTCATTGGAAGAGGTGATTGAAGGCGTGACTCGAAGACTGTCACATTGTGATTTACATTATCATTCGTGCCTTGCAAGGGAACCTACGGGAACCTACTTTCCTATTGCATTTCTTGGTTCAACTCCCGACGGTTAGGGTTAGGGTACGACGACCGCAAAGCTAGGAGCTCTACTTACTACGACTTCCAGTCTTGAAAAAATCAAAAATCACGAAAATTGTAGAATTGACTCAAGATAGAGAGACTTTCACATGACGAGGATATACAACAGTAAGCTCAATCTGCATCGAAATGCTGACACAGTTATCTTCCAAGTTTCTCGGCTTCAGTCTAGCCTCCTTGGGTTTCTTTTAAGCGGATTACTGTTTGTACGCTGAATCAGCACTCGTGGATATAAGTAACAAAATGTGTCAACTTCCTCCTCTTCTTCCTACACATCTCGCCCTACGCAAAATATCTTTTTTGATATGTTTTGAAACCCCTTTTACCCATTGAATCTACCCGGCAGCACCATGCAGGATCATCTAATGGCAAAAATACGGTCTTTGCCGGACACGCTGCTCCAAAAAAGCCCCTATTACATTCTAGCCGTGGTGTACGTTTTGAACAAGCTCGCTTGAGAGTCGGACGCAACCAGTAACACTGACGGGCTCATCTGCAGATGTACAGCAATGTTTCTGGACCTCGCCAACCTCTCAGCCGTCACCATTGCTCTGCCCACTATCCAGAAGGACTTGAATGTGGAGGTGGCAGAACTCCAGTGGACCATATCAGCCTATGCTCTTACTGTAAGTCATCAGCACCTTGGCCGTACCAGATCTCATCTGCAAAGCTACGCCCACTAAGTCTTGCAGTTTGGCGGCTTTCTCCTTCTTGGAGGTCGGGCGGGAGATATTTGGGGGTATACGCTCAGCCCGTTTAGAAAGACAATCGTTTCTTACTAAGTCTCTATAGCCATCGGAATGTACTGCTGTTTGGCATGTCTTTCTTTGCTTTATTCACAATGGTCTCCGCGTTGACGCCCTCATTCATTGGTCTTGCGATTGCCAGGGCGTTTCAAGGTAATGATAGTAATACTGGGCTAAGCGAATGTCAATTCAAGAGGCTGAAATCTCCTGTAGGCATCGGTGCAGCCTTCACTATCCCTCCGGCCCAAGCTCACATCGCCATCTACTTCAGCGACCCGAAGAAGAAAGTGAGGGCACTAGGCTACTGGGGAGCCGCTGGCTCTCTAGGTTTTATGTATGTTGTCAAGAGGGTATTTCCAAGGTATATCTAACTCACGTACATCGTAGTGTGGGCCTTATTCTTGGGGGAGTCCTAACCGACTTGCTCACTTGGCGGTGGATTTTTTGGATCTCACTCATCCTTTCAAGCATCGTGATTCCATCAGCCATGCTTATCCTGCCGTATCCCCAAACAAAGCGCCAGCCACAACTGGATCCTTGTCAAAATGTTGAAGATTGCGGGGATTTACCAAACCCCCCAAAAAGCGTTCTGACTTTGCTGCGCGAGCGTATGGTTCGTTTTGATGTGCTGGGCATTTTCTTGGGAATCCCAGGATTATTGATACTCAATTATTCTCTCACCTTAGCCAACTCGGACGGCTGGGGTTCTGGACAGATCATTGGGACACTAGTGGCCGCGGTAGTCCTCCTCGCACTCTTCCTATTGCATGAACGAAGGGCTACAATTCCGCTAATGCCAAGTCGGCTTTTCCATGATCTGTCTTTCAACCTCACCCTCGTACTCGCAGTCAACACTTATGCCGTACGGCAAGCGTGTACGTACTTTCTGACAATCCAGCTCCAGGCCCAGGGGAACAGTCCAATCCACACGGCAGTACTCTTCATTCCTTTGGGGATTAGTGCATTGTTCGCTAACTCTGTGGCTGGGCGTTTGGTGCCAAAGTTAGGGGCCCGAGTAATGGTGAGCCAACTCACAATCCCAGATTCCTGGCGCATGTTCGTTGATACCTAACGCTAGTTTGTCGTTGGTTGGATGCTCTGCATTCCCGGCATCGTTTTGTTTTCCTTCATAAGCCCAACGACTTCCTACTGGCGATATACCTTTCCTGGTATGATTCTGTATATTGCGGGACTTGGTTGGGTCTACATCACCGCAAACTTTGTCGTTGTCTCTTCGGCCTCCAAATCAGATCAAGGTGTTGTAGCTGCCGTCTTCAACGTTGCACTGCAAGTGGGAGGATCCGTTCTTGGGCTAGCTATCTTGACCGCTGTTGCTCAAGGTGTGGATAAAAAGTACGGCGTTAAGCAGTCCCATCCTGACGGTCAGCTGTCGGAGATCGGTTACCAGTCGGTATACTATTCCTGCATCATACTGTGCGGTATTGGGCTTCTCCTATCGCTTTTCGCTATCAAGATTCCAGACAGTAGCTCCTTCGTGAAGACAAGCAGTCCTCCAGCGCCAAGCCCTGTGGAGATCTCTCTGGAGCCACTGACTAATACGTCTCGAGTGGAGAATGGAGCCTTTCAGGATCCATTAGAGAGATCAGCACAGAAGCAAGAGCTGAAGGAACGTCTCGAAACAAGTTCTCGCAGGCTATCTCGGCAGAGAAATTTACCAGGGTGACTGGTCTGGTGATATGAGAGAGAATGTCTTGGGCAGCAGTTGTGTGGTGGAATTCGAGAATACCGAGTTGGGCGTACAATACTAGTGCAGTATGCGTTTTATTTTCGTGGAAAGCGCGATAGACCAGGGCATAGGCCTACTTTTAGTTTAAACCATGAACCGTTGATGGAATAGATAATTTACTGCTTGCAAGACAGAAATTCTTTCTTCTAGGAATGTAATCGACACAGAGAAGCCCTTCAAGTACACGACTTGTGCGCCCTTCTCTCACCACTCCTTCTCAGGTGACCGAGACTTAGATTAACTCAGTACTAACCAATCAACCCATAGAAGTGATCAACTCAGTGCCGCGAGGTTCGACAAAAGTCTGTGCCAAGAGTTCGGTGTAGAGCTTCGGCGAATGGACGCAACGGGGCGAGTTGGGGCGGGTTTGGGGGGTTTTTAGCGGTTGCAAAATGAGATTTCAGCCTGAAAAATAGCAGGCCCACGACATTTTCATATCAGTCCTACCCATACCTTTGATTCCGTGATATTCACCACCTGCCATCTCTACAACCACAGCTTCTTTCAAGATCAGCCCTTTTCCTACTTTGTCAAGAAGGACCTCAGCCAGAGCACTGCGAAAAGGACCCCATCTCAACCCGTCACCGAGACTGTAATACTTCACTTAAAAAAGGGTGTTCATCTCGAAAATGTGGCATCCGGCACCGGCGCCAGTAGCAGCCCCGCACTACCGGCATTCTTCCAGTTGATCGACATCATTAGGTTTCAACAAGGGTTCATACGTCAATTCTGGGTGATTGGTCTCTACTTGGCTCTCTCCATGATTAAGCTGAAGCATAGTATAGGGTCATCAAGTCGAAGATCAACACAACTTTGTTTGGTCTATCGGTAACCTCACTTCTAGATGATCCCTAGGGGGCCGCATTTCTGAGCCGTGGTCATCTTGTCGAATAATTGGTATGTTCTAGATTGGGAGTCCTTCGAACACAACACCGCATTCATCAACTCCGAAGAACACAACTCATTTATGGCCGGCATGGGTCACGTGTTTGATCTTGAATTGGCGGCACCTTTTACAAGTATGCCCCTCCCTCGTTGTGCTTCTGGCTTTTGGAGCTCAGTCGGATTCAGTGTATACCCGTTTCACCTATGATCCCGTTGCGGCTCTTAAAGCACCAGTGGCTGAAGGTGCCTTCTTCACTGTGCCAAATGGCGCGCGCGAAGACGCAAAGACCTTGATCGAAGACGCATTGATACATAGTACGCATCCCGTAATAACGGTTGGCAAAAGCTCGGGAGGTGCTATTGGCTGGGGTGAGTTGAATCACATCAAATGGAGGGAGACTCCGGAACATGCCCAAGTTATTGAAGATACGGGACGGTCACCGCTGAGCAACCTTGGTCTGGGGAACGCCAGGATGCCGGGCGGAAATATCCTCGTCCCGAACTCAAGCATGTTCCACGAGAGATTTCGCGTAGGGATATAATAAGAAGCAAAAGTAAGGTAAATCATTCCAATTGAAAAGGAAAGATCGAGAGTGCGTCATGGCCGATTCGATTATAGCGTGCCTCCCATGTTCCCTAAAGGGGGGGTTTTTTTTAGACATTGGTGCAACTCTCGAACGCACTGGTGGCACAAACATCCATAAACACCAACTAATCCAATCCGGTTTCGAGTTTCAACTAACAAGACACCACAATCTATAGCTAAGGCCAACCTAGTCCTATCATTGCGTCGATTACTCGTTCATCCTGAGCAAGAGCTGTCTTTCAAAATTGATTTGGTTGCAGGTTGAATGTTCAATAGCGAGATAGCTACTTGTTGATGTTTGTCGTGTCTATAGTATTTGGGTTTGTACCCCACTGGTGCCACCGCCTCGACGGCCACATTTTCTTGGGCACCTCGCCTGCCACGGTGTCAACACTGCCGCAGAACCCTTGATCGGGAC
The DNA here is from genome assembly GCA_022315425.1 of Pseudevernia furfuracea. Taxonomy (NCBI): domain Eukaryota; kingdom Fungi; phylum Ascomycota; class Lecanoromycetes; order Lecanorales; family Parmeliaceae; genus Pseudevernia; species Pseudevernia furfuracea. The sequence continues at coordinate 578,742 of JAIUPT010000010.1, forward strand.
CCTTCAGTAATAGGAGGTAGCCCCTATTTGTATAATTAGTTGACTTTGCGCCAGGACGAGAGTAGCCTTCGCCACTGTACATCCGACGGTACCAGCGCGTATATCGTTTCGCGGCAATTTGACCACGCAAATTCCTTTTCTAGCCGAAACAGTTTAAAATACTATTTCAGACTCTCAGGCTTTCGCTAAGGATGATGGAATGAATTCTTGAGACAGCGATCATGTATCAGAAATCCAAAGTTGGCATCTTCAATATGGAGGCGCCAAAACTGCAACCGAAACCGCATTATCGAGGGTTTCAAAGTTTCCGAAATGCGATGAGTAGGTAGGTCACGTCTGGGCGTCGAATGAATATAAATGAGCCTTTCCCTCCCGTTCATCATTCCAACCAAACATCAAAACCCTCCGCAGCAGATAAGGTCCCAACGAAAGAAGACGATCACCCCTCGAAAACTCCCAAGACAGCCTCACCCACACCAACAGCCCATACATCAGCGGCTTTCAACAGCTCGAAAGAAGCAACCTCCACAACGGGTAAATCCCTACCACCAACCAAAACCATGCTTCCCTCCCTCGCCATCCTCCTACCTTTCGCCGCCTTCTTACCGCTCGGGCTCACTGTACCCTCCCCCCGCGGCGGCGGCGGTCTCGCTCTCGCAGGCCTAGCCGGCGCATTAACCGCCGAAGGCATAAACACCATCGACACATCCGATCCGCCCGACTCGGGCTTCGGCGCCAGCAGCACCTGCACCTACAGCAGCGGGAGCGCGACCAATGCCGACGCCACCAACCCGGCCTGGACAAGTTCCATGACCGGGTGTCTGAACGCCTTGAACGCTACCAACTGGAACGGTAACGAGTGCGCGCCGCCGGTGGGCGGGGTGAAGTTTGGATTTTGGAAGGGCGAGAACGATTATGATGATCCGGTTGATTGTTATGGGAGGTGTGCGGGATGTTTGTCGAAGGCGATTAGTGCCGGTCAGGCCGTGACGACGAAGTGTCAGTATGAGTATAGCACGCATAGGGCAGTGCTTGGGACTAAGACTCATACTTGCACTATGGGATATGATGCTGGAGGGTAGGGAGGTAGTCAAAGATAGCACGGCGAGGTCAGCTTTCGGGACGCTGACGCGTTGGTTTTGTTGGATATGGGTTTGGGGACTTCCATCGCACTGCGGATCTCGTGAGGGATGTGTGGCGGTACTGTTGGGTCATCATATTGAGTCGTACATCGTCCCGTGGTAGGAGTCTGATTGTAAGATAGCTGGAAGATAGTGAAGATGATGACTTGCTCGAATGCATCTGTTGTACCATGTGACTCACGCCATCTCTCCGAATGAGAAGTGCCAAAGAAGCTCAAGCTCTGTACCAGAGAATACGATGACAACAAAATACTCATAATCTGCTAAAAATGGTAAAAGCAAATCCCCAGACTCGCGACCCTTTCAGCGTTTTCAGCAATTGTATAAAGAAATGCATCGAAAGACGTACCATAACACCGAGTTACGAAAATAAACCGCTCGAGGTAACAATCAAAAGTGCAACAGCTTCGCCGTATCAATTGACATCGATCTTCCGGCGTTCTACAGAGAATGGCAAGCGAATGAAAGTATGCGGCCCACTTCGAAGTAAGCTAGAAATCCTGCGTCGCTGTTGGATCTCGTGTTTTCTTTTCATCCCGTCTCTCGTATACACTAGATCTAATGAAGCTTCGAGCATCATGTCTTTGTTAATTGCATATCTCTTCGCGCGTTAAGACACTTTGAGGTTCTTTAACATTGTAGATTTTGAAAGTTTTGTACGCTGAAGCTTTGCATATCCTGCTAAGCTAAGGTAGTTGCTACAGAGTCAACAATTCATGCCTAAATGCCGATTACCTGCATGCTATGCTACCTTCTTATCCATGTGCTCATATCCTAGCGAGAGCCAGTACCTTCCTTCTTCGCGCCTAATATGCTCTGAATCCTACTCTATGCGATTTGAACTATTTGCGAATATTGTCAGTACACATTATGCTGCAACTTTCTTCTCAGGGTACCCAAAATCGGGGAGAACAGAGGAAAGACTTACATCAAACACCCCTCCAACGCCTCTGAAGAAACCCTCTCCAATAACCCATACATCTCTCATGCCATTCCCTCCTAGTCCTCCTCTGCTAGGAGCTGATCTGCCTCTCTTTCCCTCATGCACTACCTCATCTCTTTCCTCCCGGATCCCCATCCTTGTCTCCACAACAGCTCCGACACAGTATCCACTGCCTGCCTCTAGCCTACCTAGACTGAACCTGCCACCTGGAATGCCTGACCATTCGGCGCCACGACCTCCTTGCATGAATGGAAATGGGGTTCCACTGAATTCGAAATGTAGCGTTGGTGGATTGAGGCAAGGGTAGACGTAGAAGTTTGAGAAGGGAGGAGGAAGCGGCCGTGATCCCGAAACGGAAGCGTAGAAGGCTTTTGCCGCGAGTGGTGGGGCGAGGATGAAAGGGCTATTTACCTGTAAGGAATCAGCTTGCGCTCACTTAGGGTACACCATCGCCAAGATGGGAATGATCAGTGGTAATTTACATCAATGACCACTGCCTGATTCTGCAGCACTTTGCTTCCATCAACCCATACTCCTCGCATAAGCAGCTGCCACCATCCCTCAGCACCTTGGACTCCAGTCCAGACCCACCCCGTTTCCCAATCCTCTCGTTTTATCACGATCTCTTTACCGTGTCTGCCCCTCTTCACCAACGGCGGCAATTTCTCAATTGGGCCTACGTCGCCCTTTTCTGTCCCTCCCAGCTGGTTTAGCGCGTTCTCAGTCTGGCTGACTACCATCTCTATGGCGCTGGCAGCCGTACCTCCAACACTAAGGACTCCGTCTTGGCCGTTGATCAGCATCAAAGAGAAAATCGGATGCTGGATGACTTCTTTGTCAAGTAGCTGCTCCAATAATGATATGAAGCCAGTCTGGCTGAGATGTTCGGAAGGGGCAAGACCCAAGGTGCTACCAGAAGGGCCAAGCGTGTTGTGGGAGAACTTGGGGGGGCGGCAGTATGGGAAGGAAAGGGGCAATGGATCATTGACGGTTGGTAGAGTGAAGAGGTCTGTATGTTGGTAGCAGGTTGGGTAGGGACGATCTAGCGACTTCTGTGCCGATTGGGAGAAGTAGTCGTCGTATCGGCTTCCTTTGCGGCTCGTAGTCGTGACCACGTAGAAGTCCGACACGAGCATGTTCAGATCCATCTCGATCTCTTGCGGTGGGTCTCCAATTTTGACCTTCGCATACCTGCACCGGGACGGCAATAGATCAGCAAGCGGTTCATACCTCTCAACAACGCATGAATGGGACCTACCAGATTCCATCTGCGGCCACTTCACCCATAAGCCCACTTGGATCTCTTCCACCCACCTCATTGCTCTTTGCCTTCCTGACCAGCTTATTGCCCTTTACCTCCCTCTTCGTAAGGTTGAATCTAGCTTCCGTCTTCTCGAGCTCTTGAGCAAGGTACGTCAGGTTGACGTAGTCACGTGCGAACTCAGTTGGAGCAAATTTGCCGCCTCGACGCGTGAGAGTGAAGTGCAAGACTGGTGCAGTGTCGAGAGAAGGTAAGGCGGGCGCTGTAGCGAGCGTGTAGGACAGAAGTCCTGACGTAAAGGTCAATAGCGGTAGGAGATACATGACGATGCTGTATGGTGGTGTGTGAGCGACGTGGTGCGGTCTCTGGGTGGAAAGGAATTGAGGAAAGCGCGACTCGGAGTGTTAATTGCATGAACGTGCCGTGAACATCAACATCCACATCAACATCGAGCAAAAGCGGATGATTTCCGGGAAATGGTGAAAGAAAACTAAGATGACAGTCAATTGGAGGAAGACTGTAATTTCGGTCCGTGTTTATCACTCGTTAATGCGTTTAGGATGCAAAATTATACCACCATATTTCTTGTATCCCGTCATCCCAAATGATTTCAGCTTAGGCGAATACATCGTTTTTTCTCCCATCATCACCGTGTGAAAGCCTATTTCATTGGATCTTCTTGCTGCCCTTCTTTTGACAAGAGAGTACTTTTCAAGATACGGCATAAGCTTATTTTCCAAAGGCTTTCTCAGTTACCTGGTTCGACAATGCTTCAGGCTCTGCAATTTGCAACGTCGGGCGTCTTTTTTGTCTGCTGATTTGCATGCGTTGCTTCCCTCGTTAATAGCGATCTTGTCCTCAACAGAATAGACTACTGCACCATGCATTGATCAACATGTATCCGTTGGTTTACAGGGAGGATCGCACCTCAATGCCAATCTCACCATTTGGGTCTGGCAACAGCAGTACCTCGACTGCTCAAACAATTTAATAGTCATGTTGTTCCTACCCACTTCATGAGAGGACCCAGGTTCATCAACGCCCCTGTTCAAGCTTCCAACCTCTTTCTGCCACTCTGGACACCATCACCACGGCACCTCCTTCCCAAACCGGTCAAAGAATTTCCCTGAATCCTCCGTCCCAAATCTCCCAATCAACCCCATCACATCCCCCACACTCTCCTCCGCACTCATTGCCCCATCCTCCTTCACAGCCACTAGCCCGCTCTCGACCCTTCCCGGATGCACAATCGCAAAGACAACCTCCGGTACATCTATCGAAAACGATTTCACAATCGCATTCACCGCCGCCTTAGACGCACGATATGCATACCCGCCACCAGTCGTATTAGAGCCCATGGATCCCATTCGAGAACCCATAATAATGACTTTCGATCCGCCACCAAGCCTCAACTTGGGGAGCAAAGCGCGAACGAGTAAGAATGTGCCCACAGCATTGACACCGAAAGTGTCCGTCATTGTCTCAGCAGTCACCACATCCATAGTCTCCGCCTTGGCAACGTCGTCACTCCGCATAATCGATACCGACCGCTCGAGGCCCCTCACGCCAGCGCTATGTACCAGGAGATCGACATCCTCGACCTCTTTCAGCTGCGTGGTAATTCCGGTCTCGTCTCTCACATCGACCGTGAACATGCGGAGCGTGTTCGTGTCGTCATTGCCGACGTTCTTACGGTACGCATCTGCTGCTTCGAGAGCGTTATGCACATTGGATGGAGAAAAGCTTCTATCGACCGCGAAGACGGAATTGTCGGGATCTTTGAGGTAGGCTGTCACGAAGGCCTTGCCTAGGCCCGAGGCAGCGCCCGTTATGAGGATATTGGGCATGAGTACAAGTTTCCAAGCTGTATCAGCGGGGTCCTGAGAAAATAATACCGGGTTGTTTTTGTTTTGTTTTGTTTTTGTCACCAACCTCCGGTGCTCTGTGAATAGAATGGGATTGCAGATGCCGTCATGGTAAGCTGGTTTTAGAGCAGGCCTCGATGGCTGGGGAAAAGGCGATGAAACTTTCTCCCAACCCCTCCGCAATGGACTCAGTGGAGACGCATCAATGGCTTTCCAACTGCAAAGCAAGATTCCTGTTTCGCACGCGCTACTGTCAAAACTTGGCGATGCGATTAAGTCTGTCGGAGTGCTACGAGTACGGAGGTTGACACGTATAGTCCTGCAGATGCAAAGACAAGGGTTCAACCGTCGGATATCGCCCAACCCCAAGCGTTGCCTAGACGATGCGCTTAGAACCGGTTTGGAGATGTACCCGGCCTGAGCCTAATGGGCGTATGCCCCCCTATCAGACCCGAAAGAAGCCGATATGCTCAACCTATGCGTCCCCAAGAGAAATTTCTAAGGTCCCCAGCTATAGGGATGCCTTCCGAATGTAGGGTTAGGGCTACTACTAGCGCATGTGCAGGACTTTACTTGCCAACCTCCGTATATGAGTCCCTGCAGGAGAAATTGGGGTTGATCACAGCCCTACAATCGCACACTGGGGCGCCAGGCAAAATTCACAATTGAGATTTCATGCTTAAGTAATACAAGGATACAACAGTAGATGCGCCATGGCAGTCAGCCCTACCCGGACTAGTGGCTTGGCACTAGTGTGACACCTACTCTCCTGTAGATACTACCTATAGGTCTTCAGTCTAGCCAATACAGTCAATAGTACCCATATTATTCAACAGATTATGAGCCCGATAGTGTCTACCGTTGTTGTGTCACTGTCTACACTTCTGCACGTCGCTATTAACATCTGCAATTCATCGAGAATGAAGAGAAGCCTACCTGAAATAGCACCGAAAGTCTATCAAGGTGATAGAACCGTGTTATAAGTCTATCGAGAGTAGCATACGACTCATATCAAATAATTATACGTATACAATCGCCATGGAGGATTCCTACAAATTCAATAAGATTTTAATTCTCTCCTTCACCAATTACGAAAAATAATTCGCTCTTATCAAGATCAAATTATAAGCAAAAGGCGGAATGTTAAAAACCATAACAGTTAGCCCTACCCGGACTAGTGACTTGGCACTAGTGTGACACCTACTCTCCTGTAGATACTATCTATAGGTCTTCAGTCTAGCCAATACAGTCAATAATACCCATATTATTCAACAGGTTATGAGCCCGATAGTGTCTACCGTTGTTATGTCACTGTCTACACTTCTGCACGTCGCTATTAACACCTGCAGTCCACCGGGGGTGGAGAGAAGCCTACCTGGGATAACACCGAAAGTCTACCAAGGTGATAGAACCGTGTTATAAGCCTACCGAGAGTAGCATACGACTCATATCAAACAATTATACGCATACAATCGTCATGGAAGATTCCTACAAATTCAATAAGATTCTAATTCTCTCCTTCACCAACTACGAAAAATGATTCGCTCTTACCAAAGCCAAATTGCAAGCAAAAGACGAAATCTACATTATTAAGCAAATCAGATATTAGCATCTATAATTGTATTCGAAAGATAGAGCTGAATTTGACAAGCTTGACGAACTAATCAAGGAAATTATTCTTCTTGAGACGAACCAAGTCGACTTGACACTTATTATCGACAAGGTCACTGCAAAAGATCAATAAAATGCACTACTTGTCAAATACAAGAACAGTCGAAAGCAGATAGTGACTATCAAGCAGAAGAAGTTTGTCAACTACGAAAAGAAGAAAGGCCAGTCTGTACAAGATGCATAGATCGCACTACACAAAATTCGCAACGATATTATTGCAATTAAGTCATCGTTGACCGAAGTCTATGACATCGAAGAACTACTATACAGACTCTACGATTGCCTTTCAACTGAGTATAATATCATCGTTATAGTTCTGAAGTCGAATGAGAAAAAGAACGAGAACAAGGTACTTCGAATTCTATAAGAGATAAAAGATACGTTGAGAGATTATCACGAAACAGACATGTATACTCGTCGCCCATCAAACAGTCGTCAGCGATCAGCTTCGCAGTCAATCACGTCTAAGGTCAATCGTTCTCCTTTATCACGTTCGACAAATCGATTCTCGAAGTCTCAACATGATCGAACGTCTCTTCGCAAGCTACGTCGATGCTTTATATATAATAACGAGAATCACTTGTTTTAAGAATATAACGTCTTTGAGAAGATAAAGAAGATTGTTCGAGTTTTAAAGAATAAAAAGACTGCAAAGAAGAAAGTCTCTTTCGTTAGAGACTTGAATTTCAAGAGAAAGAGATCTCAAAAGACCTACGAAGCGAAGTCGAATATCTTTAATACTTCGACTAATGAGAACGAGAAAATTGCCCACATTACTCAGAAAGTAACAAGTAAGCTTGAACCCTCTACGTGAATAGCTGATACAGACGCGTTATTTCATATAACTGACAAATTCAATCTCTTTAGTGATTCTCTCACTCGAATAAGAAGACGCACAATCAAGGTTAAAGGGGGAGAATTATATACAGATTAGATGAAAACGATAGTCTTACGAAGTCGAAAAGAAAGACTCATAGATATTAAGCGTGTCTACTATGTTCCTGATCTAGAAGCGAATTTACTATCATGCAGAAGACTTTATATGTTAGAACTCAAAGGTCGATTTGATATTAACTTCATTTATCTTCATGTTAATGAAAAGAATATGCTCAAAGCAAATCACAAAGAGAGAGTATATGTGCTCACGTGAATATCAAGTAAGTTTCTCATTGAACCTTCTTTAAGTTCACTGAGACATTAAGTCTTTTCAACGATAGAATAGTCTATTACAAGTATATCGAAGATAATAGAATAGTCTGTTGTTACTGTATCGAAGATGAAAGATGTTGATAAGAATATAATCGATATTGAGAAGAGATCTTATTAAGCACAGATCGCGAAAGACTACTTTCTTATGTATCGAAGATTTGCTCATCTAAACTCGAATATTATTATCAAACTTCACGAAGTTATTACTTATTCTTCTATACGACGATCTAAGCATAGAATCTCTTATTTGACGTGTGCTATTGAAAAGATGAAGAAGAAGATCAATCGAATAGTAACGTCACGAAAGAAGAATATATTAAATCTAATCTTAATCGATACATGTGAATCACTCTCGAAAAGTCTTGTTGAGAATACTACATTTCTCGAAATAGTCGACAATTATTCTCGAAAGATATAAACAATATGCACGAAGAATAGAAAGTCTATTTTAGTAGAACTCGATATATGAAAGACTACTATGAAGCTTCAAATAGAACGAAAATTGAAAGTCATCAGACTTGATAATATATTAGAGTTATTATTTATCGTAAGAAACTAAGTAAAGAAGTACGATCTTATACTTTAAGACATCGAGTCATATACGTCACATCAAAATAATGTCGTCGAGAGATCGATTCAAATCACAGAAAACTCAATTCGTGTAATGATGAAGAACTTAGACCTATCTCTAGAGTTTTAGAACGAAGCAGCTATGATTAATGCATATCTGAGAAATCGAATAGTCATAGAATCGTTGATTAATAAAAAATCTACAAGTCTAGAATAGATCTATATCGAGATGTTATCTTCAATTAATTATATTAGAGTATAAGACTGCAAATGCGTTTTTTACGTTAGTTTAGACTCACATTTATTAAATACACGAAGAGACAAACTTATGTCAAGAGAAAGAGAGACGATGTTGATGGGTTTCGACACTAAAATAATAAAATAGTATCGCATCTATGCTTCTGATTTGAGAAGATGTATCAAGACCTTCACAGTCACGTTCTTTAAAGACGTTAAGAACAGCGAGATCGACTTAAAACTTAGAGTCGCTACATCGAACGAGTTAAAAACTCGTAGTTCTATAAGACGATCAAAGAAGATAGTCTCATCGAAATTAATGATCAATTCAATATCAGCTATATCGATATTAGTTATATCGATATCAGCTGCATCGACATCAGCTGCATCGACATCAGCTGCATCGACATCATTGATTAATTCGATATCAGTCCTATTAGCATCAGTCGTCGACTTAACATCAGTCATTGACTCTCATATCGCTATATCAGAAGTTCTTATAGAACTTTCTATTCAAGCTTCGAAACCTCCATCAAAGCCTTCGTCAGAATCTCCCGTTCAAACTTCAAAGTCTCCGTCTTATCTATTAAGTTCTTTAATATCGATATTAGTCTTTACTTCATCGCGTTTAAATATTAGTGCTACGTTCATATCGTAATTGTCAGCCTTAAAGAGAAAAAGAGATAATAAGATAAACGAAGACGAGCGGATTTTAAAGCACGTTAAGATCTTGTTAGTCATAAAGACTATCGAAGTTCAGAACGATATAATGAGTCTCATATCCATTTCGAAATCGTATAAAGAGGCTATCAATGATCCCGTGTATAATCGATATTGACTCCATGCTTCAAAGAACGAGATTTCCCAATTAAAAGATAATAATATCTATATTGCCGAGATCCCACCAGAAGGGGCCAACATCGTCACATATAAGTGAGTATTTTCTATCAAATACAATGAGAATAATATAGTATAGAGATTCAAGGCGAGACTAATAGCGAGAGGATTCTCACAAATACATAATATCGACTACGACGAGACATTTACTCTCACTATACGAATAAACACTCTACGTGCTATGCTTACATTAATAGCTATCAAGAATTTAAAGACTGAACAAGTTGATATCAACAATATCTTCATCGAGTCAACACTAAAGCATCTCATATATATGAATATATCTCTCGAGATGATTATTAATTAGAGAGAGTATCTGAAGTTGCTTTAGAGTCTATACGATCTCAAACAAGCAGCTCACGACTAATACTTTATATATAATGCGAAGCTAATCAAACTTGAATTCGTGTTATCGAAATCGAATCCCTATATATATATTTACAAAGATAGATAACTAATCGTTCTCGTCTATGTAGATAACATTATTATCGTTTCGTTATTCAAAGATCAAGTGTAATAATTCAAGACTTAATTCGTTAAAGCGTTCAAGATCAAGAATTTGAGAGAGTTAAAGAAGATACTTGAGATGAAAATCGAAAGAGATCGAGCGAATAGAGTTATTCGATTAAGTCAAATTATATATATTAAAAAGATACTTTAAGGGCTGAACATAAAGGAGAACAAATATCGTGACAAGATCGACATTTTATTTAATGACTACGATAACATATCGTTAGCTAGTTCAGACGAATAGAAAATCGATAGTATCGACTACTCTCGAGTCATTGAGAAGCTTATATATATGATGATATACACGCGATCTAATATTGCTTTCGCTCTCGAAAAGCTTAGTCAATTTATAAACAATCTCGCTGTTCGTCATGATCATGAAATAAAAACGTTACTGAGATATTTGAGATTCAATACGAACATGTCTATTGTCTATCGAGGAGGCGATAAGAACACTATACGTCTTATTAATTACTTCGATACAGACTATACTGCTGATATAAGAAATCGAAAGTTGACGATAAGATAGATCTTTATGCTTGATAATAATTTAATCTTATAGACAAGTAAAACACAACGATTAGTCTCTATATCGACAACAGAAGCGAAATATATGACTCTTTCGAAGTGCTTAAGACAAGCTATTTGACTGATTATTCTATTCACGAAACTCGACTACTTTAAAATCATTAATTTCTATAACAAGATGAATATCAATGTTATAAACAACTCTAAAGCTATACTAAAACTCAAGGAAAATAACAATAATGCTATTGCTCTGATCAAGAATCGTCAAGTTAGCGAGAGATCTAAGCACATTAACATCGTCTATTACTACATTCGAGACCTTCAGAAGCTTAAAAAGATTAATGTTAGCTATGTGCCTACGAACGACATAAAGATCGACGACCTTACGAAATCACTGACTAAGCAGAAGTTCCAGCGTTTTTTGAAACTCATAGACATAAGAGAATTCACATTCTTTTAATCAGCATACGATTCGACTAAACCTCGATTTTGTCGTTTTTGAACTACTTCTTCGACTTTCTATTTCTTCTACTACTTTCGCTTAGCTAAGTTTTTATATAGACTCTTATCACAGCTCTTAGTTATATTTAGTTTTATACTTATATTATATAGTCGTTCTTCATGTATGTTATATTGAAAAGAGGTGGAATCACGATTAGGTTCCTTCAACACTCATCTTTCTCGTTTTTATTATCTTCGTTCTTATCTTCTTTCTTCTCAACGATTAACGCTTCTGAACAAGTCTCGCGTGTAAAGATTTATTAATAAGTCGCAAGAAGATCTGTTTTTGACACTGTTCAGCGATTTATTATATTATGTTTAGAGAGTACAGTCATAGAGCTTCACTGTCATGATTTGAGAATAAGAGAAATTTTCTTCTTATGCCCCAGAATCAGAGATTCTATTCAAAATTTGAATCTTGCACGTGAGACTAGTCACGCGACTGAGAACTACGTCTACTTCAAATAAGTCTATATGACTATGCAAGACGATTCGACTGATTGTAATGTCTAATCAGAGGGAGTAATGATGATCTCAATTGAAATGCATTACGTTGAATTTGCTTGGAGAATCAGAACATCACAATCACACGATCATTTCGCTTCGGCCCTTTCTTCGCTTCGTCTTTGACGTCATGCTAGACATCGACTGTGACGAATATATCGATATTGTTGTTGTCTTGACTGTGGGTAGGATCAGCCTGAGGGGGAGTGTTGAAAACCATGGCAGTCAGCCCTACCCGGACTAGTGGCTTGGCACTAGTGTGACACCTACTCTCCTGTAGATACTACCTATAGGTCTTCAGTCTAGCCAATACAGTCAATAGTACCCATATTATTCAAATACAAGGATACAACAGTAGATGCGTAATGGTACGACAGTTCCAACTCTAAAGTTAATTACTCCATTTTTCTACGAGGAGTGTGGATTTTACAATTCAGGGATATGATTGCAGTCATTTTGTCAATCATTCCAATATCAGCTAGACTCCAGACCTTCACAGGGCATTGAGACCTTGGAACAGTCGTAGGAGCACAAGACGGAGGATCTCCCAAGCAGTACATCCTCCTGACTACGCATCTAAGACTCCAGATGATGATGCTTTGAAGCGTAAAGACTCTCTCTTCCAGCAAGCAACACCACCTCCTCTACCCCAACGTCAGATCAATCCACTCCGTAGCTTGACGCTCCCACGCCTCTTTGCTGACCCTACCGAGCCCCTTCCTATAAGCAACACCCTCCTCCCACTCAATCCACAATACGTTGTAGTATTCATAGAAAATCTCATTGCGCAAATCACCTCGACAGACTTTCAAGACCTCAACACCGTGCAGGCCGGCGCCAGACGTAGCGGTTCCAGCGGAGATTGAAACGAGCTCAAGTTCGCTTGAGTCATCGAGAAGGGTATATCTAGAAGATTCAGAAGATTTGACGAGCGCGCTATCGTGCAGTTGTATCGTGCCGGCCCAGTCTCCGTGGTTGTCGCGAAGGTAGATGACAATGGGAGATTCGTGGAGGGTAGTATAGAGGCCGCGAAAGATGGAATGTCTATAATCTGGCGTGCGGTATTCCTTGAAATGACCTCTGCGTGTCTGGCCATACAGGAAATGTCGCAATTTTTGTGACCGATTCTGCTGGGCTCTTTTTGGAAATGGTATAGGATAACCAAAATTGATGCCTGGAAAACGTTTGTGCACAAAGTGGGTATGCTTCGCCAAATTATTATTTTCATTTTGCGTTGAGTTCCCCTCATAATGGATGATGGCAGCAGCGGCAAGCTTCCGAGACCAACCAGGGGGCAGTGGTACGGACTCATCAGTAAAACAACCACGGTAACGGTGAGATGATACGTCAACAGGTTGCCGGTGTTGGTGGCTTTCACCATAGAACCACTTCACCGTAGAGGTCAATTTCCATACTACTGCCTTCTTGCGAAATGCAAGAGAAAGGTAGTCCCATTGAGAGGCCCAGCGCGAGCTCTGAATTTCCCCCTCCCATCCAGCCCATGACCACGAAGGTAGCAGAACCCTAGTGTTCCCACATGGTTTTGTCGTTCTCCTTTGAAGTGGACTGCATGGTTGCCAAAGGAGGGCGTCGTCAAAGAACATCTGAGGTAGTCCGCAGATGAAACCGCCATGGAACGATCTGTTCCATACTGCTATCAGGCCGGCGATTGCCTGAAGTCTGTCTGCCGGGAAAGTAAGCTGTCTGTTGTTGTATTCGCGTACCATTTCGATGTATTGTCGCACATCGGGCCACAAGCCGAAAGTATTCCTCCATCCCCAACGATTCATCTGATAAACAGAGCCTGTGACATTGGTGATGGGTGGAATAATATTAGTTTTGGTAGCTTCATGCCACGTAGCACACTGACATTCCCAGACGGCTACCTGATAATGAAACATTATCTTACGGCGTGCAAATATCATCTCTTGAAAGGTCCAACCTCGTGAGTACCAGATTGACGAATGGGGCTGGAGTGACTCGTAGAAGTTGTCCTCGGTGTACCTCGATAATTGGCGAGGCTCGGTAACATTACGAATGCCCCTCAAGCCGTGGTTGGAGTTCCAGCCGTTTGCGGCAACAATGGTGACATATGCTCGAGCATATATTGCACCCATTTCTTGAATTTGAGCGTGTTTCAGCTCCGCATCATCCTGGACAATACACAAACAGTCCACCCATAGATACTTGATGCCTAACAGCTTCACGAGGCGCATTGTGTCTTTGATGGTCTTTGGAAGCAGACGCTCATGCGCAAAAATGGAAGCCCCCTCTAGTAGATACACCAAATTGTCTTTGGTGGTCTTGACGGTTTCCGTCTGACCCCATACATAACTCAGTGCTGCGTATTGATCCTCAGCTTCTGCGGGAACAAGAGAGCCTTTTACAACATCGATGAGCCATCGTGGGCCTCCAGAAGTACGTGAAATCATTTCGAAACATTTAGAGCTATGCTCCGTGTCGCAATTCCAGAGCCAAGTTTTGAGAGTATCAATGTCAATCCATTCGGGATCAACCTTTGCGGTTCCTCCTTGAACCCTGAAATGCGCGTCGTAGGAAGGAGGCTGGGTAGACATGATGAGCCAGATGAAAACTTAACATGGCAAATTAGGGAGAAGGACGCAGTTTCACATGCGGGGAACTTTTTTTCTAACCGGCAAACAGAACTTGACAGTTAGCAATGAAAATCGAACGTTGTAGATTTGGAACATTTCGAAAATTCGTCAGCTACGCTCCGTAGACGATCTCGCATCGTGCCTTTCCGAGCGTATGCCCCGGTAGCAAATTTCATGATCGAAGAGGTTGATGACGCGGCAGCGAGGCGTGATTGAAATTTGATGTAGGTGCTAGGCAGTGCACCGTCCAGCATGGTAGGTACTCTTACGACTAGTAACGAAGCTAGTACTAGCTGATTCCTCATGTCTACTGATATGTACTCCGTACAACCAGGTCTTTGTCGTGTCAGGGAAGGATTTAGTGTTTGACTCCCATATAGCATATGGCGTTCGATTGCGATTAGATGGAATAGCTCAAGACAAGACTGCATATCCTGACTTAGGTCATGGCTTGGAACAAGTTCAAAAAATGCAAGTTTTGGGATCGCTGCCGGAATATCACGGTGCGGAAGTGGTCAACAATTTGCAGCGGCACTTCGGAGGTTATGAATGAATGTCAGGACGCTACATGAGACTCTGGGTCCTATCCACTGCTGATGCATGTACTCATTGGTATCATATCCGCTATGCAAAACAAACGATCAACCCACTCACAGGGCCCTCAACCACCTCCCTCTTCGGGATGATCCCTATAAAACTCACTCACACTCTCAATTTCTGTCATCCTAAGCGCCTCATCAACACTCTTGACAAAATACCTCGGTCCTCCACACTTCCCAATTATCCCACTCTTCTCAAACATTCGATAGACAGGACTGTTCTCTTTTGGTACTCTGCAAAAGAACACTCTTTCACCGTTATCGATATAACCTTCTACGATTTCGGTTAGCACTTGTGTGCCTGAACCATCGATCGAAGTGACGCCATGGACGTCGAAGATGATGTTTTTATTGTGTTCAGGGGCTCGTACGCGAGGGAGAGCCGGGTGGGCGGAGGTGGTGCCGTAGAGTTCTAGTCTTCGGAGGCGGTTCTTGAGATCGCCGGTGTTGGCGAAGGTGAGAGGTTCGGGTATCTTGACGATGAGGCAGCCTTCGATGAATTCGAGGGCTTGCGGGTTGTCTTCTGCGTTTTCAAATTGGTCTTGTGTGCCGGGTACTTTGCCAAGGATCTGTATGCGCGGTTTTGTTGAATGTCGGATGACTGAGAGGAGGGAGAGACCGATACCCAGGGCGATGCCGAGAGGGAGGGAGTAGAAGATCGTGGCGGCGAAGATGAGAAACATGAGGGCAAGTTCGGACCAGCCTCGGATACTGACGAAAAATTTGATGTCGTGGGGGGCTTCTTCGATTAGGGAGTAGGCCACGACGGATATCATAGCTGAGAGAACGGCTTTCTGTCGATTGAATCAGCAAGTGCCCCAAATTAAAAGGAAGAACAGAGCTTACGGGAAGATAATAGAAGTAGGGCAAGAGAAAAAGAACACATATGACAGTGATAAGACTCAAGATGATACTACTCATTGGAGTCTTCCCACCTGTCGACGCATTTACTTTGCTCCTTCCATACCCACCGAAGGCCGGCAGAGCCATGAAACATCCACCTAGTATATTCGCCACCCCAAGGGCAACAAGTTCACGATTAGCACTGAGAGATATACCCTGCAGCCCTTTGCTCCCTCCTGTTCCCAGACTCTTAGCCGCTACCGAAGATTCGAAGAACCCAAGTAGCGCGATGAGGAACGAAGTACTCATGGCTTCTTGTATGTGTATCATTTTGGAAGGCTGCAATGGCCATCGGAATGGAAAAGGTGAGCCAGTACTTGATCGAATGGTCCCAAGAATATCGAGACCTTGCTTGTCCCAGCCGAATCTCCATGTCAAGACCGCCGACAGAACAACGACGACGAAGCGATCCGGAACATAAGCCACGGATGGAAAACGCGGCTGCATGTATCTCTTGAGTTGCCTAGGCGCCTATTAGCAAAACGGTTCTAGTCTTTAACGATGACCCACAACATACCTGCAAACCATAATGATAGCAAAACTCCCAAATGCAACACCGGAAGTCAGTCCATGCGCAAACTTCACATTCGTCACCAAGAATACAATCTTCGCCGCGCTACTCCCATGGCTCACCCCCCCTGGATCATGTTTAGCCCTTCCGTTAAGCCCCATTTCAGGTATTAGCTGATCAACCAGTATCACGAATCCAATTGCGCTGATGAATCCCCGCAGGAAAGGTCTCGAAAGCACACTGTCCAGGAATCCAAGTCTTGTTAATCCTGCAACGAATATGATCGCACCGGCTATCCCTGTCACAACTCCTGCAATAGCTGCGTGCTTTGCATCGTCTTCATCGCCAGAGTGTCCGGAGTCGACACTACCTCTCACCACGGTACCCACAAGCAGCGAGCCAGCAGCTTCAGGTCCAACGACCATTTGCGGACAGCTACCCAGCAGCGCGTAAATGAATGGGTTGAAGACGAAAGAATAGAGACCGTTAATGGGCGGTATGTGGCCTAGATTGGAGGCGTAGGATAGAGACATGGGTATATAGAAGGATGCCATGGTAAGGGCGGCGATGAGGTCGCCTTGAAGATATGACCATTTGTATTGAGTTATCCATTGTAGGAAGGGGAAGTAGTATGCTAGATACCTGTGTGAGACACATGCAATCAGTAGTCAGTCTATACGTTCACCAGATTGCAGCACACCCCAATTTGTCTCTTTCAATACCCTAGGTTGAAATCTGGGAAAAAGAACATACATTACCCTTCTTCCCTTCACGCCATGGCTCCTAGCCAACCACTGCGTCGTACTCATGGGCCCTCCGTCTCCTTCCCCTCCTCCGCCTCCTCTCCCATCTTTCCCATCGTTTGCCCCATCCAATTGATTACCAGCCCCAGATCCAAAGACCCCATCCGCAAAAGCATCCCCTAGAATGCCATGACTCAAATCTGTCTCTCCAGCATGCCTTCCCCCAAACGCACCTGCTGTGCCCGACTCAGTATGTTGAGGTTCGTAGCCTAGGTGTGTAGGGGTATAGTTGCTTTCTTGTACATTGCCGTCAGTGGAAGAAGTCTGTGGGGGTTTGTTGGAGTCTGAAGAGGTAGGACGGCTGGCATGCGGACTCAGCAGTCCATGTTCGCATTCTTCTTGCTGGCAGGAGGGGCGGTGGTATGAATGACCGCTCCTGGCGCTCTGATTGGTGATGGAATGCTGGAGGAGCGGCGTCCGTTGCGTGGGCGGAGAAAGGTTCGAATGAGAGGATGAGGTTCGGGAAGGCATGGCGAGGCTTGGTGGAGAGGTAGAGGAGATGGTTAATTTCTAGCGGTTGTTGGACGTATCATTGGTGCCAAGTGATGAATTTATGATTTAGACATATGGAGTACAAGAGATGTATGATGTTTTCTGATGTTTTCACGTCCATCGCCAAAGGTCGTTGACCAGTGTTGCTTTTTCACACGGTATGCGATGTGCGGTATTTTGAAATGCGGTCATAGGGATTCCCTGTCAGCTGGGCACTGGCCGAACCGTTTTTAACTGTATCATAGAGCGCACAAATTCGAGTCATAGTCCACAGACAAAGACAAATGATCCTGAAACAGATGATCTCAATCAAAGTAGTGTGGTCTATCCTCAACAATAATGATATTTTCTATGATGGTATATATTGTACAGGTGCACTTTATTTGCTTGCAAAGTAACGCCATGAAGAGAAAGAGGAACAGAAGGAAAGAAACAGGGCAGCGAGCTCTGATCTCTCCTGCTGTAGTACTTACGCCATTGGCTGAAATCGGCGAGTTTTGCATGAACCCTTCTGGTCCCACGCCATTTACCACGGACGGGACTTGGTGGCATCATAGAGCAGCGAGCACGTCCATAGCAGATTTATCTCACACTTCAGCCGCACAACTACTTCTCATGCCTTGCCTTCACGCCTGCGCCTACTGCGCCTTTTTCATTCCTGGCTGCTGCTGACCACCAACGTACTTGTTGATATCCGTAGCGTCCGTAGCCTGTCTCCCCGCTCCCTTCACCGTTTCCCAGCCCTGTCTTACAATCGGAGGTGTGCTCTGGTTCGCAACCAGCGCATCTACTCTCGCAACCATCTGCGCAATAGCCGACTGTACAAAGCTGCTCTGGCTGTATCTAGCCCTCACAAAGACGGTGTAGATGCCCAAGAGGATCCAGCTACCCTTGGTGAATATGATTGCCGAGAAGAGAACGCGGAACCAGAGGAAAATTTCGAGGCTGGCGACAAGCATCATGGAGGAGTCGTAGTACTCTTTGACGAATTTGCCAATGGTATCGGCCGTAGGAGAAGCTTTGGTTGCTGGGCGGCCGCTTGGTGAAGCACCGGCAGGAGATTGCTGCGGGCCTGAAATAGTGGGAAGGATGTTGGTACGGGTATAGGTCGCTACGTGGAAGACAGAGTAGACCATGAATGGAAGGAGTGCGAGCGGGATCTGGCGCGCGAAAAGCCAGACGAGTGCCATTGCTGGAAAGAAAGCATATTAGATTGGTATTGATTGAGGTCTTATGTCCGAGGTTCACAAACCTAGATATTGCACATTCTCATCTCCCACCAAGGCCATGGGGCCACCTTGTTGGCGGCTACCAGCACGTGCTCGTGCACGGTAGGCCTTGTAGACGACAATTCCATAGGTAGCTGCGGCAGCCACGAAAGCGGTGCGGTAAGAGTATCGGGCCCATGTACTATATGGGTTGAAGGTGACATAGGATAGCCCATAGCGGAGCGTGCAGAGAAGCAATGTTACGTGTCCCACAAACCAGCCGAATCTGAGGAAATAAAGTCAGTACTGGCAAAGCATAGCTGAGCATCCATGACTCACTGAAGTGTCTGTGCAAGATGCATGAAGCGCTCGCCTATACAGGTTCAGGTAAGCATGTGTTCTGAAAGGCAACACTTTGACAAGATGTGTGGTGTACCTAAAGACCCGGTAGAAGGAGGCGGAGCCATGGTCGGTCAATCTATGGTGAATCAAAGATGTGAAATGCTTGCGTTGCGACAGCGAGATAATTTTTGTTGGTAGTGGTGAGGTGGTTGAAAGAAAGATGTGTGATTTGTGAAGCTTCGGAAAAGAACAGGTTCAGGCTGAAGCTCTAAATTTCTCAGCCCTGCTGAATGACGCAGCTGACGGTTTTTTGACACGCGACACAAATTGCTGCGTGTTTACTACTTGTCAAACAGGACAAGTCATCAGGTTTTCCTTTAGTAACGATGGGTCTTTGTGTGTTAAATGCCTAGCCTTGCCTACGTCTAGAGCACGAGCCATGCCAGCCCGGCACCCGGGAGCCTCGGACTTATTCTCCAGCAAAAGTTGCATGGTAAAGATTGGCTATGGGCTAAAAGAACATGAGAGAATACGCTTCGGAAAGCTATCTTGACACACATGCCATTTTGCCTCCTGTCCTTCCTCAACATTAGTCCTCAACAGCTTCCAGTCTGTGAGTCTTACCAATGAAATTAGACTGGGGATATCGAGAAAATGCTGGAAACGGAATCAAGGCTGCATCGACGTCCTCCCAAAGCAATATGACGAGTAGAAGGTCGCATAGTTATGAGGACAATGATGCTGCTTTTGGGGATCAGTTTCTCCCTCCAAGCGAAAAGCCCTTCTTCTTCGTCTTCTCATCCAGTGGCCGTCCGCTTTCCACACGTGACTTTTTCTCGTCCAGCTCTGCACGTTGCCTTTCCAGCTGATCCTTCATCTCACGATGTCTAGCGTACAGCTCGTCCTCGCTTTGCTTCAGTTTACTCTCTTTCTCGGCGACCTTCTGCTGAAAAACCATCTTCATCTCCGATTCCATCTTCGCTAGTTTTTGCTCGTGCAGCGTACGCTCCTCTTCCTGCTTGACAGCTGGGTTGACTTCTTTGAACACGCTTGGGTCCTGTGCCACGCCCATTTGGGTGAGTCTGTCAGAGCGGTAGTTTTCGTAGAGCGCATTGTTGGTGTGTTCTTTGAGCTCTTCCATGTGTGTACGGATAAGCATCTGTCGTAACTTGACGAAGTCACAGTGGTCCTCGTTGTCTACTTCGATGACACCCCAGGGATAGCGACGTCCGCGCACCTTTCGACCTTCTGGGCTAGTGACTTCGCTGTTGGCACCCACGACAGCGAATGGAACTTTAGACATGATCTCCTGGTTTTCTGCGATGGTCTCATCATCATCCAACTCGTAGCGCGGTCCTTCGAAGATCTGAATGGCGTGGTGGTGGATATCGGTCAAGATCTGATGGGCTGTTAACACCTTTTAACACACCAAACATCTAGCATTAGCTTACCCTTGCTTTGAATGACACAATTTCCTCATCCGTCAGAGTGTCCGACTTGGCAATGACCGGGATCAGGTTGACTTTGGTATGTAGTCTGCGCATCACTTCGATATCCAATGGCTTCAGCGAATGGCCTGTAGGCTGGATAAAGTATACACATGCGTGCACTCGGTTATCCACAATGTTCATTCGATTGACCTTGTTCTCGGCATCCAGGTAAGCATCGAAACGCTGTTCAATGTTCTCAACAATGGGCCTCCAGGAGTCATCGTTATTGACAAAGTCACCGAAACCCGGTGTATCCACGACAGTGAGACGCAGACGCACACCATTCTCCTCAATATCGGCACTTATTGATTGGATTGAGACGGTTTTTGGGACAATGTCTAGGCTAGGCCCTTTTCGCTCTTTTGGTGGGTAGAGGGAGGTATTGAAGAGGGTGTTCACCAAAGTAGACTTTCCCAGACCGGATTCACCTAATATATTTAGTTACTATTGCTCTCGAA